>CM032893.1:5209390-5809390 GCA_019176425.1 Megalops atlanticus
TATGCTGACAGTTCTTGACACTTTTTTACCAGAACTCTGGTAAGTGCTGTTTATATGTTCTTGTACGTTATCAAACCGCTTCTCATTAATTATGTTACTAACCAGTTAACCAGGTCCTTTGAGAGATAAATGTCTTGTGATTGGTATGTTTAAATGAGTATGTGTGCTATAATTGGTTGTTGCTAGCTCAAAAAGAATAGTAACGGATATTATTGATTTGTTTATTGGTCAAAATAACCACAAATGAGTTGTTCCCCCTTTCTTTGGAGAACAGAAACCACATATTTCTTTCACAGATTAATATATAGCCTGTATCTGTCAGGCATGTCAAACCAAGTTCATTGTTTAACTAACTGACTAACTGAAAGCTTGTAACTAACCAATTAGGAGCTTGGCTGGGATGAAAAGCAGCACACATGGTGTGCCCCCAGGATCGGCTGTAATGAAACACTGCTGCAATGCCACAGTACAGGTGGAAAATGCTGTGAGCTCCCAGGACAAGGATCTGGACCCGGGTTGTCTGTCATCCAGAATGACGTTCTGACTCACTGTCAGACGGCAGCCTCATGAATGAAACCTATCTCACCCTGTCCGTCAGCTGTCAGGCACACGTTACTATTGGCTGATATGATACCGCTCCGGAAAGATGATCACAGCTGAGCGTAGCGGGCGGCTAGATGTAGGAAAGGACAGGAAGAGGTGCAGGTGCGTACAGACTGATGGGGCTTATGCATATTTAAGAGTGTTTAGGGCAAATCGATTAGCATAATGATAAATAAATATATTAAAGCCAAGAGTGGATACCATTTGCTGAGGAATGGAGCTGAACTGCAGGGTTTGCAAGCTGTCTGGAGTCCCAGCGTTCTGCCCCTCAGATGAAAGTCACAGCAGTGAAACTTTCTTTTTAAAATAATTGCACCTTTTTTACCTCAGGGGCAGCATACATAAATGATCTGAATGCAGGGATTCAAACAGAGGTCAGAAAAGTTTTGTCTTCAGCAGTACAGCTGGTTCTGGAAGCGGAGAAGAGAGAGTTAGGCCATGGATTCTTTACCTGCAGGACGCAAAAGATTGTGATGAATTAAGCAGCTGTAAGATGCTGGCAGGTGCCCAGGAGAGACAGGAAGAAAGATGAGATGCCTCTTCACATCAGACCTGTGAGCATGTAAGCTCTTCCAGGTCAAAGTTCAAAGGCATATAGGGAACAGCGTGGATGCTGATGAGACAATCCCATCATATTTGCTCTTTCCACTTCTCAATTGGCTGTTTCCTCAACCTTTTCCCCTCTGAAAACTCTCACAAGAAAACAAGTGGAACATTCTTCCCATCATGCAACTCTCCAAGCCATGCACTTCTGTTCTGATGCCCTGGAAGCCCTGAACCACTTGTCTGGTTTCCTTTGTTCTGTTCCAAGAATAACTTTTTGAATTTATGAGTTCTCTCTCAAAGGAGCAATGATTTACTCAAGTAGAACATCTTTTCCTGCTTATGAGAAGGCATGGCAGGGTTGTCCTGTGAGAAAACACTCAATTAAACCCAATTAAATCTGGTCTCTGTTCATCGTTAGTACGGTGTCCCTCACATATCAGTTTTTTGGCCCCTGTTCAATATTCACTTGTGTTCATTTGTCCTGGAGTTCTTCTTTACCTTTCTTTGTTTCCCCTGTGTCCACCTGGCTGATTATTATGATTTATCTGGCACATGCTCTCATCCAGAGGCTGTCATGGCAGGATACATAAACCACAAGAGCTGTAAGAACAGGACAGCTGCTAACACTTCAGCAGTAAGGCGGCAGGCTGAAAAACAGTGCCGAGATGCAAGCATTGACTGTATGTTGACTCAATTACATCGCTTTTGTTGGTGAAAGGCATTTTCTCTTTCTTTTTCTCCATATTTTCCGCATACACCAGAGGATTCTCTGCCTTGATGTTTTCTCGTTCACTGTACCGGGAAGAAAAGTTATTAGTTTTAGTATTGATCGGTTTGTATTAGATAATATGAACTGGGAGCTGCGTTCCGCATTTCGACCACCACAACTGTACTGCAATTGCGTGCAGTGAGCTCATTCTAATGTTTAGACATTGCTGATGTCTTTTTTTTTAAATCAGGGACAGAATATATTAGTAGAGAACATACAATTCTTTCAATATTGATTTTGTCTTTCTATTTGCATGTGCAAACCAAACCAGTCATTTGAAGGTTGACAGTTCCTGTCACGAGAAAGGTGTTTCTGTAGTGGTTATGGTCCAAGAGGCCTTACAACGACATTGTAACTACTGTTAAGCCAACTCTGTCTATGTAATCCCACTAAAGCTATCACAAAGCCACATCAGTGTTTGATAGCGCCCTGCCAGCTTTGAAGGGTTCGGTTGAAGGAATTGAGCGTAACTGATAGCATCAGCATTAAGTCAGCCCCTCACCAAAGGCAGAAAGGCCGATGTTCTGTGATATGGGGCGGGGGTGCACTATTGGTGGCTATTCAGGATGATACTGTGTGAAACAAGCGCTCTACTCGCGATCTGGACCTGGCCGCGGTGACGGGGATTACCGCGGGGAGCGGAAAGCAGCAAGTGCTCGAGCCGAGTGTAACACCCCAGCTGGCCCAGTTCTACTCTGCTGCTCCAATTAGCTCCAGGCAAATTGGAATGTATTTACACACGAAATCGCACTGAGCCACTCCTACCTTCTGCAAAGCGGGGAACTCATTCTCCATATCTTTTAAGAGAATGCTTTCTGTAAACTGTGTTACTTTTTTATATTTTGATTCATGCAGTGTAATTCCACCCTGTATAGCACTGTATCGATGACTTAATAACGAGTAAGTTTTCTCCTGGAGATAGCTAGTTTTTAAGCCTGACATGAAATAAGACCTTTGAAAATGCACAAATTTTCTCAATAAGCTGAAACTAAAATGTAGTCAAACAAAACAATAAACTGATGAAATAGCCAGATAGGTTAAAACAAAACTTTACTCTGCAATTGAGATAATTGCAAAAGCAAGAAAAGTTGAAGGGGAAGGAAGGGTTGAAGAGCTGACAATATCATTGGTTGTCTTTAGTCCTCGGAGTTGTGAATGTAGATAGCCCTTCGTGACACACCCCCAAGGCAGGAGATCACTCTTGTCGGTGCGTTTTCCTCATACATCCTCCCCTGTCCTTTGGGCTGTTGTGCGTGCTTCTGTCGCTCTAAGCATATCGATCCTGCAAACAGGCTGGCCATGGTAATTTGAGGTTACCTGTGGCCGGTGATCCAACAGAAGTTGTTGTGGGTAAAAGGGCATGAAAAGTAGCATCAGGCTATCATTCCACCTCTCCCGCAAGTCACCCCGAAGTCATGGCTTTCTGAGCAGAGGCAGTGTCGGGTGAGTTTTTGAAGATGGATGCTCTGTCTACACGGCCGGTCCTGCCGGGACTCGGGTCAGTCTCAGGTTCCTCCCCCTCTCTACACGGCATATCCCCTCACATGAACCTGCATGTCCTCCAGACAGACTCTGCAGCAATTAGTGGAGACTTTGCAGCTGGACAGGAGAGAGGAGTTATGGCTAGGCTGATACTGAATCCGGAAGTTTCCTTTTTGTTTGTGACCTGCAATGCCTCACAATAATTACTGAATAAATTCTCACTCTGTAGAGAAAGCTCACTTTACAAGGGGAAGCCTGTCATCTGAAAGGCTGTGCTTGTGTTAAAATCACTGTTCAATATCATTCATCTGTACAATGATTTTGTGTATTTGTGTGTGTGTGTGTGTGTATGTGTGTGCATGTGTGTACATGCATTACGCCAAGGGAGCATATCTTCTGCCAGCCAGAGAGGGGACAGACCTTGTCATTTCATTTCAGGTCATTTCAGGAAGGCCTCACCTGTGATTTTGACTCTAAGCAATTGCAGCATCCCTCAGGTCTCCGGGAAGTTCCTCAGCATGCCGCAACAGTCACATGTAAAAACAGTTAATGATCTTTCTGGTCATTACAACCCAAAGACCAGCTAGGGGATGGTTATGGAATCAACAGCCCACATGAGTGACATCCAGTAATCTGGAGATGATAACTTAATGAAAGCCAGTTTACTCATGACTCCCAGGAATTACTTTCGATCAGTGCAATTCTGTTCGAGACATTCTTATCCAGTGACTCACACCTAGACACATGGAGCAGGTGTTCTGAGGTAATAAATAGAATGAGTCTTATTTTTTTGGCAACAAAGCATGTATACGAAATGGATTTGAGTCATCATTTCAGCTCAGATTTACGTCCAGGTACTCCACAGGGGGGAAGCTTCTTAGGGCTGTCAGTGATGCATAGAAGAATGCTGATTCAGGTCCAGTTTCCACCGGTGTAACCGGATGCTGCATTAAGGACTGGATTTGAAACCATTGATCACACAGTTTTTTTTTGTGCTGAGCGGACGGGAAAAAAGTTTGCGAGTTTTTGCAAGGACTCCTGCTTTTTGAATTTATTCAATTGCCTTCTCTTTTGGAAGAACGGTTCGTTAAAACCAGCTGGTGTCTATTAGCTTACCTGTGCGGTGTTAAGCAAGGGTCCACTCTAGGGCCCCTGCTGAATATTGACACGCATCTGTTCTCACTGGTGAGACACCCAGATTTGATACGTGGGTCACAGGCTGCCCATGACATTACCAGCATGCTCGTTAATGGAAACCTGGATGGGAATGTGCGCCTTGCTTGTTTCTCACGAGCGCGCAAGAGGGCAGAGCACCACTAAGGCATGTTGCGCGCCTCCCTCGTTCAGCCCCCCCAGGAAGGGGAATAGCTGAGAGATCTGAAACTGCCCCAAGTGGCTTCGCTGTCATGGTAATCTCCGTTTTAATGAGGAGAAGGATTACAGAGAGGTTAGAATGCTAAACCAATCCCCCCCCTACCTATAACCGCTCAGCGGGAATTGCCATAGTAACCGCATTACCAACCTACAGGGACGCAAGCGGTTTTCTATGTATGTTTATTTTTTGTAATCACCTCACCATCTGACAAAAGCAGGAGTTTGGTTCTACCTGTCTGAAAGATTTTCAGACAATTAAACGCTTTGCTGTTGTAAATGCTGGGTGATCCGCGCATGGAAACTGATATCCCTCACTGAGAAAATCAGTTTAGATGATAGCAGTCTGCGACAGGTTGCATTAATCTGAATTTGGATTGACGGAAGGGGATATATAACCGTAAATATGAATGGCTGGTTACTTTACAGGCTCCCTGTAACTGCCATTTAAGTAACTTATTCTGTGTTCTGTTCCTTCACTTACTCCTCTTATGTGTATTCTGGTTAAGTGCATTAAGTTGCAGCAGTCCTGAGTGTACTGTATGCAGTTATCAGGAATGTATGTGTACTGTACGTGTTGAGAGTGACTACTTGAAATAACCAATTTAGCATTTAAAAACTCACAGATCCATCACTCCTTGCTGCCATGTTAGCGGTTCTGTCACTAGATCTAGAACTATTTAGAGCAACCAAGAGACACGGATACATAAAAGCTACAAGACACTGGCTAATCTTTAATTTATAAAAAGACAAAGCAAAAAAAAAAAGGTAATGTTCAGTTTATGTGTTTACCAGCTCCCAGAAATATAGGATGCAAATATAATTGAAGCTATGTATAACTCCCGCCAAGCTCCTTGTGACTCCTGTCTACCAAAAGACTTTTGGACGGCAACCTGCCGAATTTCTGATCTGTGAAGCAGGCAGTTGCTGGTTAACCGACACACACTGGCAGTCAGCAGGTGTCCTAGAGCCGATCTAATCCCCTCTCACTCCTGCCGAGAAACCAGTTGCCATACAAAAAAAAAAAACCTGGACTGAGAGCTGAAGGGCAGTGATGGACAAGACAGCGCCGCAGCACCGACAGCTGTGTTGCAAGGTGGTTTGGCAAGGGAATTGCTGAAGCACTCTCTCGGTGATGTTTCCGTGTTGCTGAAGTCCTGGCGTTGTGAGGCTGCAAATGGCCACAATGCTCTCGGCCCTCTACTCTGCATGGCGTACGATTGGTTAAAGCCCCACCTCCCTCAGCCGGATGCTCTTTGTGTGTGGAGGGGCTGTGCTATGCAGGCTTCCTAAATCGCACCAGCCCAGAATGGAGAAAAGAGATCTGATCTTTACGGTCAACCGGCTTTTTAATTTAAGGTGCCTCTCAGGATAAACCTGCTTCAGCAGGACCTGACTGACATCTGCGTGGCCCACAGGGTCTCTCTCACTCTCAACCTGACTTTAGCACCAATAGACAAGCATTTTTTTGCAGTGATGTGAGGGAGTGGGGGGTAAAGGCTAACATGTATTTAGCTTGCCAAACCTGTAATCACACAGACATGAACCCACAATTTTACATTACATCATTGGCATTTAGCAGATGTTCTTATACAGAGCATCTTACATTGGTTACAGTTCTTTTTTTGCAACAATGTTATCCATTTATACAGCTGGCCATTTACTGAGAAATTGCAGGCTAAGTACCTTGCCCAAGGTAGCAGTGCCCCAGCAGGGAATCAAACCACCAACCTTTCAGCTTTGAGTCCTGCTCCTAAACCACTATGCTACACTGCTGCCCTATTTTGGCCTTTGAATATAATTTAACATCACTGAACAGTGATTTTCTAGTTGTAGCTGTTAGCTACTTTAACAGCAGGTCATTTGAGTAAACAAAACAAAAAAGGCATCTCAGAAGATTCAAAGGCCATCTCACCTTAGAGATGTTTCCTGTGGCTGCAGAATGGTCTCTGACTGTTACGTCTGTTTCCCATTTTGATGGACTTTGAAAAGCTGTGCACGTCCCTTTTAAGAATCACAGCTACCCAGGACTCATAAGCAGTCAATTGTTCAAAATGGAAATGCAAATGAATAGCTAGAATGGCCATGTACATCTCTGATTTTCTCTTTTTTAATTGAGAAATGCCCTGAGCTAAATTCAGCTAAACATGGAACAAAATGTCTAAGAATGTACAGTTTACTTATAAGCATTATTATATTTCATTTTTTCATTTATTACCTGTTGCAGTCGATTAGCATATTGTATGTTGTGAATGAGCCTAAAATGATTTCTAGAGGCAAATACTTGGAATGTTTAAACGGGGTTAGAACAGGAATGATTCTTTCCCAGTGAACCCACATAATTCCTTTCCAAAAGTAGAACACAAACAGAACTTATATTTTCTTTTGATTTATGACAAGAACATGGGTGCTCAATCCGTTGTGTAGACAAGAAGGTGCGGTTATGGTTGTTGATTGAACTGTGAACCACCTCTTGCACTGAAGGAAGCTGCACCTTGGATGCTGCTCACGTATGCCACAGAGTTCAAAAACAAGAAAGCAGTCTAGGTTCACTTCACAGCAATCATACGTTAACTTGATCTTAATGGATATAAGACGACATAAGTGCCTATTGTTAACAGAAACAAGCTATCAATTAAACCAAACCATTTTAATTTATCAGTTGCAAAAGGGATTGGACCTGCATGCTGATGATGGCCTCAGACAAGCCAATAATGACCTGCGTTTGATGAGTGGGTTTTTAATGCCTTTTCTTTGTCTGAGGTAAAATGACCTTCACATTTCATGAACTCCAGTTGGCTTGTCACTAGCTGTCAATCATTTCATCTCCACCGTCATTCAATTGTGATGTGAAATATTTCAGCTGTAGTCTTTACAGCCACGCTGGTGTGACTTTCCTCTTCTCAGCTGTCTTCTCACATTTTATCGCAGGCCTGGAAAAAAAACAGATGCTGAAAACATCAACACTTCTTGAGCTGATAGCTTGTGACCGGATTAACCTTCACACGGATGCCATCTATCAAAATGAATGTCCGGGTGGTGTTTACAGAAAACCGTAGAAACACCAGAAATCAGGCCTTGACAGTTTTGGGTTGCGTGAGGCTAATTGCACCGTTTTCACTCTGCCAGGCCTTTGTTATTTGATTGACAGTGATATTTTCAAAGTGAAATTTGTAAAGATGTTTCGCAGACAGCTATTTTTGCACAAAATCTTTCTCTGAAAAGGTGTGTTTAACCCTGATGAAGCCACTCTCACAAATATGCTTCAAATGTTATTATAGGCCCAGAACTCTAGTAATACAGTGAATGTAGCTTTTTCAGCCTTCAGTATTGGATGAGAACAATTGTAACATGTGATTTCTTGTAGATATTTGAGAGTCAATGCATTATGAATGTAGGAGGGCACATCAGATACACTGTAAGAATGAATCATGTAAGCAGATGCCTATCTGCAGGGCACAGAGAAGGTGAAACAGTCTCCACCAAGCTGTCAATGCCAACAGCTATGCATGAACAAATCCATTGGTAAAATGTTGCTGAGATATCAGAGAACTCACCAAATGTGATAACTGGTGATGACTTTTGGGAAATAGTAAAAAATACATCTGTGATTTTTTTTCTGCAATGGATGACTCACTGCTTCATGTAAGCCGTGCCTCTGCTTCCTCTCAGCTTTGCGGAAGAATAATAGGTGTGAAAATATACAAGTCTTAATCTTGTTAATGTATTTAAGATATGTATTACTAATATCTTTCATACTAAGGTCTTAAATACATTAGCAAGCCCTTACGATTTGGATTTTACCATACATTAACATATATTACTTTCAAGTGTGAGTAATACTGTGAGTAATACTGAATATGCCCTCCCAACAGCATGAAATATTAAGATATACACAGTCTGTGATTGAACCAATAGAATCAAACTCCTCTGTGATTAGTCTGTTGTACAGCTACATGGACAAAACACTTCAATGAGTCTACATGGAGTCTGGGTTCTTGTCTTTTTCTTCAATGCCATGTAAGTGAGGAATGACCAACAGGAAGGAAGTGCCTGAAGGACACAGGCTAAACTGAGTTTCAGTGATGATGTATTCATTTAGACAACAATGTGGCTGCATGTGAAAGGTATATTTTTATCATCTGCATTGGGAAATAGAGAATGTGTACATCTGTGGCACACCTAGCTAGCTTCTCATTACCTGAAAAGGTTATTTAACTTTAACCTTAAAAAACTCATATCCTCTACATTTGCTGTGCTTTATTTTGAAATATTAGCTAACATACTGACAGCCAATACTCGACAATACTTAATACTTAACTTAGCTATCTCGTTTTTCACATGGTTAATGTCATATTATTTGACTTGATCAAAAAAACAACAAAAAAAAGCAATGTGTGTGCGCACATGCACACCTGGGCATGCTAATGTCTGTATCAGGACCAAAGCTGCTCTGTTGCGATTGAAATCCAATTTGCATAGTTTCCCAAGTTTCAGATCCATCTTAATTTGAATAATCTTTTCAAGTTGTCTGACTACACCTCGCCATTTGGCTCAGACACCCAACCTTTGATGTCTCCATGGCTTGCTGTCTTTCTTGATATCAGCCGCTAGGCGTTTGACAGACATTTTTATCTCGCCGTGATGAAATGCACATTGATTAGGTCATTCCCCAGACTTACAAGGAAGACTGTGAATATATATTACTGGTTATTGCTCTATCTGAGGAGATGGCATGTGATTTAGGCAGGGAAAGGGCTGAGTGGTGCAAATTGTTGTATTACTCTTCATTCAGTGCCACTGGAAGTACAGAATCCTCAGTAATATGATGTTGTTATGGTTACCATGGTAGCAGTTGTTACATATTGGATATTCCTCACCACAGACATTCTATTTATTATGACAAGACATTCAGCTCCTGTGTTCTTTCTGTCCTCTATCTGGGGGGCTCCAGTCAGTAACAGGAGGTTCGTATACTCTCTGCATTTGCTAGCTATGGATGTTCTGTTTCAGACCACACCCCGTCAGGAATGCTCACGATGAACCAGCAAATCAGAACGCTCACAACCTCAACAAGACAGAACTTTCAGCATGAAAAATACTGAGCTGAATATCTGGACATAATAGATAGAATATCTGTGCTCATGCGACAGCCTGGACAAATAATGGATTCTGTTTGGTTGAGAGGGTGTGTATTAACTTCCAGCAGCAGCATGGCTGAAACATGTTAATGGATGGCATAGTTCCAGCACAATGGACTGATTGCTGTCTGAAATCAATACGCAAACACAATTGTGGCAGCACTGGCTGTAGCAGGATTTATTGGAAATCCAGGAGCCTCTTCTTCTTTAGACATCAGATCCTCAGTGGCTCTGCTGCTTCTAATGTCTCATCTCACAATTAATTGCAAAGTCAGCTGCCCAACCATATATTTTGCTTGGTTTTTAAGATGGTTTGAAGCCAGTTTGAAGGCTCACTGTGTGTTCCGGGTCTTATCTAGTTTTCATGTTCCTTCTGTGAAGTACTTATCTCTCCAATCTTCTCCCTTGCATCTTTCTGAAAACTGAGGTTTCAAAGAGACATTCAAGGGGAAGATTTTCAGACAATCCCTACTAAATTAACCAAACCTAGACTAACCGGTCCTGTCCATGACTATAAAAATCCCACTCACCACTTCCTTTCTGCGTCAGCTGTTCATGTCATCCCTCCTCTACCCCATCTCTGTCAGTGCTCCGCCCCCCTGGCTGTGTGTTTGTGTTCTTCCCCTGTCCATGTGCTTTTGTTTTTCCTTGTGTTCCAGCCCTGCCCCACTCTCCGCCCTGTCTCCGCCCACCTGATCATCTTCACCCGCCTGCCTGCACACCTGCTTCCCATCACCTCATCAGCCCTACCCTATATTTACCCTGCTTTTCTCTGTCTTGTTTCCAGTTCTAGTATCCTGTTTCGTCCTTGCCTTCTGTTTCCACGGTCTTCTGTCTCCCGCCCTGGGTCTCTGTGTTTGCCCGCTGTTTTGTCACGTAAGTTCTGTCAGTCTGTTTTCTGTTTCGTCCTGTCTTTGTCTTTCCCTGTCTGTGTTGGTCTGCTCCTGTCTCTGTGGCACCCGCCTGCCTTTCCTCTCCGGCAGCCTGGGCCGCCTGCTGTTCTGCCTCCGCTCCCTGTTGCCGGCCTGCCCGGGTTCTGCCCCTGTCCAGACCCTGCTTCCTGCCTGCTCAGCCCCGGTCCAGCCTGCCGTTCTGCTTCGGCTGCCTGGGTTGCCCGTGGTTCTGCCCCAGCTCCCTGTTGCCGGTCTCCCTGGTTCTGCCCCTTCCCAGACTTCACTCCCGCTTCTCGTCTGCCCTGCTCCGGACCTGCCTGCCCAGTTTGTGACCCTGCCTGGCCTTCGGATCTCGTCTCTGCCTGCCGCTCTGTTTTGGTTGCCCCGCTGCCTGCCTGCCCGTTGCCGACCCTCGCCTGTCCAGACCACGTGCTTGCTCTCTGTTTGTTTTTGGACTGACTTCCCTGGTTTTGACCCTGCCTGTCTTTTACCCTGTCCTCGTCTGCTCCTGTTTTGGGGCTTTAATAAAGCCACTCTGCCACTCACCTCCGGGTCTGCGTGTGAGTCCTCACCCCGCATCCCTGACAATCTCCCCCTCTCTGTTCCCTTTTTATGATGTATCCCTTCGAGTTCCGAACCATAGTCCTGTTACAACCACATCAATGGCGACCTTCATGCTTTGATTGTATGAAAATTCACATCTGCTGAATTTCTTTTAAAGACACAATGCTAAAAATTTAGGGTATCTTGAAAAACTTGGCAATCCACTCAAAAGTAAGCACAGTAATTGAAGACTTAGTAGACGCTGTGTGGGCACTGCATGTGGGAGATCCCATTTTTGTGACTGTCTTCTACAATAAGAGTCAGTGAATGCCCTGACAGCCTTCTCAAGAGTTTTAGTCTCTCTCATGTCCAGCCATGTCAAAATGGGGTTAACCAAAAGGCAAATATGGGTTACTCCAGGGTAAAATGTCCTTACTGATCATTTCCTCTTTCATTGACAATGCCACCAATGCTCCTTGACCTGAAGATACGGGTGTAACTGCCCGCTGACATAGAGGCAGCAGTACTGACATGGCTATGCAGGGGTCTGTGCTCCAACAGCCCTGTACCAGAATGCACCGCGACCCTTAACACAGTCCCCCCCATGACCTGTTTCTGTCTCTGTCTAGGTAACAGCTCATTACTTCAAAATTACGGCGTGTGATCTGCACACACGTCATTCTAAGTAAAATAAAGAACACATCCGTGACATTATGGAGAAAAAACAAATCAAGGTTCGTGCTACTGTGAGATAAGATGATCTAAAAATAAAGCGAATCATTTTTGAAAAAAACAAAATGTTTTCATTTACAGTGCATATCCCATCATCTCCATTGCCATCATATTTCATCTATCAAAGCTGGAGGCTCAAAATAAGGGCATTGGGCATGGAGACTGTAGGCCCGGACTGGGTATGGAAGTGTTGCTGATGGTCTCATGTTACAGAGCTCAGACTGCCAGGATCAAGGCTATGCAAATAATATTTCATTCTCACACAAAGGTGCTGCATACAACATGTCACTGAAACAAGAGTGGTTGGTTTTCCCTTTCGTTGATGGAAAGTCAGGCCTGGGAAACCCTGTAGGGAGATGATGAGCCTGACTACTGTGTCACTGATCCTCACTAACGATAGTAACAACCTAGTGGAAAGGGGCCTGGTCGTGTCACTGTAGCGAAGTAGGTGGCGTGACTGCTTGCAATGTGGGAATAACAGGCTCCAGTTCTGTCAAATTAGCACTTATACCACAGTGCTATGGCACTGTATACCAATGTATATCCATCTGCAACAGGCCTGCTTTGGAGATAATAATGCAAGAGTATATGGATGGATATGTGGATCTCCAATTCATATGCAATGTCTCATTATTCAATTTACATTTATCCAAGGTGATTTACACAGCTGACACAGCACCTAATTAACACTGTTGAGCTTTTAGTAAAATGTGTCATCTGAAGTATTGCTGAAGGATACAATACAATACCAGGTCTACACCTTTGAACCAATCCTGCTGTGTTGGTTAAATGCCCTGTTTTTAATAACAATACTTCCATTTATAATAATGAAAACAAAACCATTATAAAGAAAACTGTGAGCATCATCATTATACAAATGTATAAACAAAAGGTAGCTATTTTGGTGTAATGGTCAGAGTAACCAGAACGCAGTGTTCAGAATTTACAGACTCTAACACTCAGAGTAAACACAATTCAATGCTCACAATGACCAAGAAGAACACTTTAAGATGATATACAATGAGAAGTCCCTCTCCTTTTGACCCCTCACAGAAAGAAACCGCATTTAACTTGTCTGTGTGTAACAAAAGGTCTGTGGACTTCAGTTCCCATCATTCAACATCAGAGAGTTCGGACTCAACCACTGGGAGAGAAGACAGGTGAATACAGTAAAATGGCCTCTGGGTGTAACGTCTGATGGGATGGCAGGACTCGATGGTGTCTTTTTTCTGTGGAACTGGACTGAACATGAGGCAGCATCTCCCAGGACCTTTCCAGATGGCTTGATGGTCCTGGTTACAGGATCTCTGTGGAACTCGGGGAGCCTCTCAGTGTTGTTTCTACAGTTTTCATGCTCTGATAGGACTTCAGGCACACAGCTTTGGAGCAGGATGTTATGAGAGTCAGTACAGTATGACAAGCATACTGTACTGACTGTACCAAGGGCCATTTTGCTTGTTACTGCCAGCTGAAAAACCCAGGCTCCATTTTCAAATGGTCAGTCACTCACACATGGAAATATTGAAACTCGTTTTGATCCCCCAAGTCACACGCTTGGAAAATGGCAAGTTAAATTTCAGATCACATTCCAAAAAGGAGGCCCAGCTTCCTAAAAAGAGCTTGCACTTAATTGAGAGAATGTACAGTATGTACCTGTAAAAGTTATTATTTTATGTCACTTCTCTAACAAGAGATGCATTAAAAATAATGTGCAGTGGCCTGGCACAGAAAATGCGATACTGGGTATGTATGGTTGATGTGAAACAGTAAACATGACTTTTAGATGTTATACTTGTAACAATGCCTAGCCATCAGCACCAGAAGAGTATGGATTCACAGTGTTTGGTGTGGAGGCAGTGGTCCATTGGTCATGCTTTGAAACAGCAGTAATGCTAGCTGTGGGGCATATGCATACAATACAGTTCTGCAGTATCTAACTACCAGAGTTGCTCCTGTCTGCTACTTTAAAAAATGAATGACACATACATACATGACAAATAATTCCTTATACTGGGGGAGAAGTATGGCACAATGGCAAAAAGCAGGGCTTGTAACTGAAAGGTTGCTGGTTCAATTCCCTGCCAAGGCACTGCTGTTGTACCCTTAAGTAAGGTACTCAACCCACAGTTGCCTCAGTAAACATCCAGCTGTATAAATGGATGAATCTGTGAGTTGCTCTGGATAAGAAGAGGGCTCCTGATTGACTGACACAGTTAGGGCCCAGGGAGGCATGAGTGTATAGCAACAGCACCCAACATTGTCCTGGTGTAGTCCACAGCACATGCAAATATGGCTTAACTTCATTTATAATCACATTACTGTTGTGTTATTTCATCTTATTTCAACCAATTTCCTTGAGAATCTTCAGCTAGTAACACACAAGTTGCATGTGCCAGATAATCAGCTCTCCACTCTTCAACTAGATTTCAACGGTAACACTGTGGGAGTGTCACTCTGTTAATAACTTCAGTGATACATAAATCTTCTGGTAAACGTGGCCTTTGATGACTCGTTGATGCCCACGTGTTTCATGTTGAGCCCAGGTGTGCCTTGCCTCTTTCTCTGTATATTTTCTACGTATGAATTGTTTGCTTACACCCTGATAAGGCCATGGTGACCAAATGCTTGATTCATTGAAGAGAATTACAAAGACCACAACATGTACTAGTCTAATTCTTTTCTGTATGCATTGCTTTAAATACAATTGCCAGTGTGCCTGGAAAAAATCCTACAATGCATTATACATGGCTAAACAACAGTAAGCTACCTATATTTCCATCAGATTTAGAGCCATAATAAACTTTTATGGCTATTCCACATTATGTTGAGAGTGTACAGCAATATTCTCATTGTTCATTTATAGGCTTTTCCATGTGGTTTTATTTCAACCATTTATCTTGAAAGCCTGCAATCAGCAATACATTTCTTTATATATTTTGTATATGCCAACTCTTTTTCCACAGCCCTCACCTGCTTAAGACCACACATGGTCACATTTTGTGGCATGGTATCTGTGTTTTTGTGTGGTTTAGCACTGCATTGCCAGTTCTTTCATACACCTCATGGCTTTTCCCTGCAAATATGAAAATTAGTCTCAAAATTCCAATTAGATGTACATGTTAGATAATAATTAAAAGGTAAGATACTAATACATTCTTAATGGCTTTTAAAGAGTTCCAGTAGAGGCTGTTCCATAACACTACCCACCACTAGCCAGTCCCAGGGCCAAATCTGGGTTCTGAATGATTGGCTGTCTAGATTAGAATCAGAACCAAGCAGGTACCATATCATTATTATTATTATGTTTGCTTAGCACACACTCTCATCCAAAGTGGCTTAGCTTAAATATTTTGCTGGTTATCCTTTGTACAGCTGAATATTTACTGAATCAATTCAGAATAAGTACCACTCTTAAAGGTACAATAGCAGTGGCTCAACTGGGGATTGAATTGGGTTACTAACCCTGTTCTTTGCCACTTCACTAAGTTGCCGTACCATCCTGGCTGCTAATGACCTTTACATTACATTTACGTTTATTCATTTGGCAGCCGCTTTTATCCAAAGTGACTTACAAGTGAGGCAGACTACAACACATGCGAAAGCCACACAAGGAGTCACAATATTAGAAGTGCTGCATGACCAAGTTTCAATAGTTGGCCAGACAAGGTTACAAGCTAATGAATATTCAGCTATTCACATTCATATGGTCATTTTTAGGTTTCAACAACCACTCCACTTACCTGAAGTCTGAAGCAGTGTTATCAATCAGGGTAAGGCAGTGTGTGTGCTAAACGTGTTAAGTGCTAAGTGTGTTAAGCATGTAATCCTATGGCACTTTCTCTGCTATGAGATTAGTAAAGGGTTTCTTTAGGATCACCTTCAGATGTCCATACATGCTTTCACCTGATGGGTCGTTTACTTGTATCTTGGCACTGTTTTTTAGAAGAATTCTTTGTCACTGCTCTGTTCCTTATTGTACTCTGCCCATGCTCTTGTCCTTGTGGCCACGACAACCTTGTAAATCTGAATTAGAGCATCCAATAAATACAGAGTAAATAAGTACACAAATAACACAAGGCAGAAGTTCCATTGTTAGGTAAAGGGACGCCTCCATCTTGGTTACTATTGATACAGTATCCCTGGTGACACAGCCCAGAGAGGCGTCACTTAGCTTTTGTCTCAGTATCTCTGACTGGCCCTTTTCTTTCCCTCCTCTTCTCCGTATCCCAGGTGACACACACTCACCGCTCCATCACTGTTTATGACCTGTAATGCACGCTCATTAAGCGGGGAGGCCGGGCTATTAAGAGGGGGGGGGGGGCTGGGGGCAGGGGGAGTCTTAATGGGGCTGTCAACTGCAGAGAGCCCCATTTTCAAGCGTCTTGCATTTCAGAGGGAGCAACGCCACATTAAAGGCATAATTCTTACCGCGGTGCATCGCAGAGTCCGAAAGCAATTTTGCCGTTGATGTTTCGCTCACTCTCTCTCCTCGTTAAAGTGGCCCAAATGGTTCAAATGAAAGGCCACCATTGTTGCAGTGTGTGACTGTATAATCCCTCTCAGCAGTGCATCCAGCAATCTGTGTGAAGTTGTTCTAAACCACAACTTTGTAATGGAGCCATTTACTTAGTCATTCTCCCTTTGAGCATAATGTTTTTAAAATCTGTGTATATGATGCACCATTAGCTTATATTGAATTTAAGACTAAACATTTGTCCATGTTATTTATTGTTGCTTGGCCTATCCTGAGCGCCTAAACAATGAAATATGTTTCAGTTCAGCATTACGTCATGCAGTGTGGAGAATTTGAGTATAAGGGCCAAAAAATAGAAAGGAAAAGGGTCTTTCAGGTTGAGCACCTCACTCAGCGGTACTGCACCAGTGCCCTATTTGGGAATCAAACCTTCAAACCTGTGGTGATTTGTCCGTTTCTATAACCACTGTGGAACACTGCTGTATACCATGACAGTTTCAGTTTCCTATCTCCTGCACTCCACCACCAGTCTGCAGTGATGCAGTAGGTATGTTTGCTTAGTATGTAAAATGAATAACAATGACACAGTTTAACAAAATGTTAAACTGTATTAACTAGCTTGTGGGACTGTGGGTCCAGTTTAACAGCAGCTGTTTGGGAACAGGTGGTCAGCTGCACATTTCTGTGTTCATACACATATACACACACACACACACACACACACACACACACACACACACACACACGAGTCAAGAGTGAGCATGTGAAGTGTGCTTTTCTGCCATCAGCTCTCTGGGTTGGAACGCCAGTGGGGACGATTCCATGGCGAGGCTGCAACTGGCAGAAAGGAGACATTGAAACCTGCATTTCACCTGCCCCCCACCCCCTCCCCGTCGCATCCTGAACCCCTCCTCCCCGCATATCTCCGCTCCATCTGCCCTGACCCTGTCGGAGCAGGTAGGTATGAAATATTAATGCTCTGGTTTCTGGCCGCTCCGCATGCCACGAGCGCAGCATGGGCCATTATGCCGGAGCCAGGCTGTCATCTCCCACACTCTGCCTCAGACAGGAAAATTACAGGAACGGGGGCACAGGGGGAGCCCGAACGTCATAATTACGTCCATCACACAGACTTTCGGAGGTTTACCGCACTTAACGTGAGGCTTTTCAGCCTGTTTGGCCGAAAGGCCACCTGCGAATGCCTCGTTAGCGCGTTAGCTTCGACCTGGCTCGGGCCAAAGGGTGAGGCGGTCCTTGGGTGACGCACGATAAAGACCTTCCAAGCCTGCTCATGCAAAAGCCGCAGTGAACACAAGTCGAGCGAATATGAAAATAAAAGGCGGGTCAGGGGTCGCTTGCTCAAATGATAGGGTGACGCACAGCAGTTCAAAACACTCATTTTAGAGTCCAGGTGCCTTCGTATGCAGTGTGTGCTAAAAGTCAAATCTCATGCGGTGTTAGTTCAGAGGAGGGTCTATTTTTTGTTGTGGCAGAAGACTAGGGGTGAGATGTATCATGGGAACAGAGCACTGATTCTTCAGCCGTTTCCTTACAATAAACAAACAGTGTCTTAATAAAAAAAACCCAGGAGTGCTGTCCAAAAGCGACCTCTCCCAACACCATATGCCAAATGTGAAAATACCTCTCCACAGAGAACATCTCTTAAATATTGTCTTTTGGGGGAAGAAAATAGCTGTGGTTTACACATGGAGAATCACCTGTTCAGCTGACACAGCCACAGAAGCATGCAGTCTTGCGTTTTGAGCTTAGGTAAGCATGTGGTGCAGTATGAAATATGAAGGAATATGTTTGAAAATATATATGAAATAAAAGAATATGATTTTAACCTTCAGAATCTTAGCATAAATCATTTAACATGTATTACCAAATGTATGAGACATTGCCACTTTAGTCTTTGCATATATTTTGCAATACACTGCATCTTACTGCAAATGTACAATTCCCATATTCAACAACATACGCATACAAGTACATGTATGCAGGCGGCATTAATGAATACATTATGTGTCGAGGAGATCTATGTGCTGTCCCCTAAAGCAAAAAGGCAAAAAGACACAAGTTTGGTCCTCAGTGTAAACACAATACTGTTGTCTAATCCAAACACATCCTACTGATGGAGGCAGTACCTGCCGCCGTCTCATTTAAAGCACCGCATTTACAACTGCGGCTGCCACAGCGTTGTGTTGTTAGCGTCAGCTCCTGAAGAAAGTGTGGAGCGCAGGAGTCAAACAGAAGTTGCGAGCTCCCTTTGAAGATCACACCGGCGAAACTCAAAAAGGAGGCTCCCCCATGTGTGTTTATTAATGTGAGGCGCGGAGATGCAGGCGAGCGGGGAGGACGATGCGTCTGCGTTTCATCTCCAGCGTCAAGCGGAGAACAAAGAGGCGCGACGCAGAGCTGAACAGCGTTTAGCGTTTGGTATGCAAAGCATCGGCAAATTCTTCAACCAGTTTTAAGATTGACCGATCAAATTGACAGATCAGATTACATAAGAAAATAGATTGACAGTAAAAAAAAAAAAGTAAGATTCGAATACACAACTTAGAAGCTTTGAAGCAATGATGCTTTAAAATTGCATCATTTTCTTTTTCTTTTTATTTTTAATGCAAGGATAACAGGTACCGTATGTGGGGAAGCAGGGTACAGCAGTGACTAGCACTTTTGAGTCAGGCTCAGTTTAATTACAGGTTTTTTTTTTTCAGAACAGCAATGCTTAAACTGTGAAGGTCAACACATTGATGCTGGATAAACATGTTATCTATGATATTTTGTTGTGATACTAGTTTGCAAAAACGCCATATTATACATCTGGGACAAGTAATCTGCAAAATCGTGGCGTGTTTATGGCCTTCATTTATACAGAATTTTGTATTTAAAAATCATGTAATCACAGATATTGTGATTCAGGTGCTCAGCTTTTAAACATTATTTTGCCTGTTTGATTACTATATAGGTCACTGTATGCTTGAACAAGGGGCATAACCTAAATGGCTGTTTTACATCCAGTAGAATGTAAGATCCTTATAAATTACCTGGGATAAGAGCATCTGTTGAGGAAGTAAATAAAAATATACTAATCATTACATAACATGCCTCACAAGTCATTTTAAACAAGATGTACATACAGTCCATACAGCAGTAATAACATCTTAATTACATTGTATAATGCATAATAATTGTTTAACTGTATAACATCAGTTAAATTTGCATAGACATTAATGAGAAATCCTTGCAATTTTCTGCTACAGTTGTTTGTAATACAACAGATTTGTCAACTAAAGCATTGACTGGAGATCACCTATTTCAGACCTGAACTGAACTTTCAGATGTGATTTTAACTGAACATTATTTATTTATAACTACTCATCTCTCTCTCTCCTCCTCCTCCTCCTCTCTCTCCCTTTCTAATATCTATATCTCAGAAGTAGTAAGGAGAGGCAGGCAAGGAGAAGTTTTCGGGTCACCCTGTCTGTGGGGTGTTTTGTGCCTGTGAGTAGGCAATGCTGCCCACAGAGGAGGACACAGCTGCTGTCACCATGTCCTGAGGGCTGTCACAACATGTGATCCTCCAGCCAGTCAATTTACTTCAAGTGAATGCATCGTTAGATGCATTAATAAGCGCCACTTTTGATTTGCTACCTGCTGAAGTCAAAGCCTCCTCATTATCCAGGCTTTGGGACATCTTCCCTCACATCTAACTCTGGCATTACTATAAAGAAGCTCAACAGTAGCGCCCTTTTAACACTGCATGATTTGTGACTTGCCCTCATGTGCCCTAAAAATAAGTCTTGGCAAGCCACAGATAGCCCAAAGTTTCAGACAGGAGATTCACTTCTGAATAATGCAAGTTGATTTTGGGAGTGAGTTCTGTACTTCTGCTCAATGAATAATGCAACATCCACCTTTGCCAAGGCAGCAAGACATTTCCTTGAAGCTTCTCGCATCTGGCCAATGATCTCCCCTGCTGCCACTCCTCTTTATGATGTCACAATATGTGCCCCAGGGACAGTCATGCTTTAGTGTTCTATTTCATCTGAGGGACACAGAACAATGTCTCTTTCCATTGAGGATCTTCTGTGCTGTTTTGCAAACCAAAAAAATTAATATCACAAATTTGACTTCAAAGCAGGTTATATACATGCAAAACTGCACACGTTTTAAAAACAACAGCAAACTGAGCCATTACAACAGGAAGACATTGAAAGTTGACAGCTAAGACTGTTAAAATGTGTGTCATTAATATAGACCTATAAGTGGAATATTCAAAAAGTGCAATCTAAAAATAATGATATAAAATTAAAAATCTATCTTCAAAAAGCAGGACCTGAAAGTTGATAAGCCTTCTTGCAGGAGCGAGGAATTGCAACTCTTAGCAAGCACAACACACGAATCTTGATCAGGATCAATTCCGAACAACCCGTAATGCGGTGCGGAGTGTGTGAGCGAGTGTCAGGGGTTCAAATGGCAGAACAAACCAGACAGGAGGTTGGGAGTCCCCTTGGCTTGTTTTAATTGCTTCGCATCGTTAGTGACGGGCCATTTAACAGGCCAAGCGCGGCTTTGCCGGGTCAGCACCTCAGAATGTGAGCTGTGGAGTGGGCGACAGCGGGACATCCCGGGCATGCTCACTGGGGACGAGGCGAGCAGGAATCCTGCGGCCAGTGCTTAACACGATTATCTACTGCAACAGTGCGCCATAGTGTTAAGGAGCACAGCCTACAGCCCAAAGGTTGCTCTTGGTCTCCAGTTTGGCCACTGCTGCGGCACCCTCACAAAAGGCACTATACTTGAATTGCCTCAGCAAATATCCAGCTGCATAAATAGATAAAGCAAAAAATGTTAAACCGCGTGAGTCACTCTGGATAAGAGCGTCTGCTAATCTCAAAGAGCAAAAACGTAAATTCAACAGCATTCAGATGGAAAGCCTCTCTCCAGCCTTGTCAGGCCCAGCCGCAGAGATAAAATGAAAACGATGAAAAACACTGGAATAATGTTAATTTGGAGAACGCAAGATTAGCCTCTACTTGTGGCGGTGAAGGCTTTTCAATCAGGATGTGCGATTTTACGAGATTAACATTAAAGGTCAACAATGCCACGCACATCTCTGAGGGTCCTCAGCCCCAGTCTGGGCTGCCGGGGACGGGGCTCGTGTGATTGGACGCTCATCTTTTCAATTGATAGACTTTATGCCAGGCGTGAAGATAAATACCCGTCGCGGATAATTGCACGGGGATGAGAGTCGGGATAATTGCAGGGGGAGCACGGACTGCAAACAGGGTGCGCAGGCAGAGGGGTCTTTAAACTTCTTTATCCATGTCATTCTCCTCTCGCTGGTGCTCTGCGCACCGCTCAGCTGCAGCAATGCAATCATAGCACATAATTCAAGTTAATTGCCAGGAAGAACTGCCTTACGCAAAAAAAAAAAGAAATTCAATTATGACCAGAAGGATTTTTGAAAGGGGTTCATTCCCGTGCTGTTGATTAAAGGAGGCGTCGGCCTACATATGCACGGAGGTTTCTCACTCTGAGTTCCTTACTGAAGCAAACTGGGCTGTGATCAGTAGCATGGAGGAGTGGTTGGAGCATGTGATCGTGAACCAGAGGGTTGGAGGTTTGAATCCCTGCGAGGGCTTGTCTTGGGAGCTGTTGCATGCGAGCAGTTGCCATGGGGATACAGAGCAGTTGCCAGGTGTCTTCGTCATTTGAATGTGAGAAATAATTGACTTTAAGGAGCAGCTGCACTGACATGTTAAACCCATTGTTAAAAGTATCTTTTTTACAAAATTGGCAATCGACGGAGGGACTGCAGGAAGTGGGGTGTCGGGATGGCACTGACAGTGACACGGTGGCCTCTCTCTCTGATGTTTAGCATACGGTCTCTCTCTCCGCTGTTATTTTGGGCTCTGTGCTGTGCTCTTGCTTCTCAGCGACAGGCGGTGCACCTGCGCTTTGCTTTCCTCGGCGGGTTCTCCTTCAGCAGGGATGGATTACCTCTCCTCCTCGCACTTTCAGTCTGTCTCTTCCCTTTTGGATCTTAATAGATCTCTGCAAAGGTTCACTCTTCCCTGGAAGCACTACAATTTGATGTACTCCTCTACATCCTCCCCCTGCCTTTTCCCTCCACACATACACCCCCACCTAACACACACACACACACACACACACACACACACACACACATATTGCCAAACACAAAGAATTTTAGTCTAATGTTAATTTCCCTAGGCAGTTGACTGCAAGGCAGTTAATCTGGGGACAATATCATCCTTTTAGGTGTTAAACACATAGTTGGTCAAAAAACGCTGGTGTCCAACTATCGCCTGTGGTCATTGCAGTGTGTTCCACTCATAGTCTGTCACCCTTGACTGATGGCTGTCAGTCCTGATTCAACATGTAGAAGCTGCATCAGCTGTCAGTGAGAATATTTCACCATCCAGTCAGAGTGTGCAGGGAATCTGCTTGGAAAAACGGAAATGGGGATACAAGCAACAAGTGGCAGCAACGGGGCAACAAGGGGAAAGAGGATCTTTATGAAGGTGATTTGAACAAATGAGAATGTGGACAAATTAATCTGCTTGGTCAGGTGAGAAGCCAGCACTGTTTCATGGAACAGAGAACCTAACATCCAGATTAAAAAACTCATGAAATCTAGTCTCTTGCAAGAGACTGGGGACCACCAAGCTAGCATTGTTTGGCTGACTAAGCTATTTGTCTGATTCAATAAATAGTGTCATTTAGTGAAACAATAAATGTTATTGTTTCTAATGGTTACCCCCTAGCTAGTAGAGGAGAGGTTATGTTCAGCTGTAGACACTGCTGCCCCACAGGTCTTCAGAGTTTGTTCTTCAGATTCAAAACAGATTTGGAAATAAGTTGTCAGCTGCCTTGACACTGATGATGATGATATGATCAAAAGATTTGCCTGTATTTTTCACTGAGCATTTTGAACATGGTCAGCAGTTAAATAAAAGAAAACATATTTTCTCAGCCTCTGTGGAGGACTTTTCTGCATTATTTTGTAGTATGCCAGTTCCCTTTGTTTGCTTGTGCTCGGTACCTGCGCACCTATAACTAATTGAGTGATTAAGGGCTGAGTCAAGACACAACAATGATTAAGATGTGTTCCAGCACATCCTAATCAAATCATCAGTGGACCCTCACCCTGACTGTACCATCATAGCAGCCCAACTATTGGGTGTGTGTGTGTGTGTGTGTGTGTGTGTATGTATGTGTGTATGTGTGTGTGTGTATGTATGTATGTGTGTGTATGTGTGTATGTATGCATGTACGTACGTATAGCTTACAGAGTGCTCCCAAAAGTCCAATTATTCATAGACTGTACCTTTTTCAATTTGAGATGGGTACATGGCATACCTCCTTGACTCCATTTGAAAAATGGCCCTATTTTATTCTGGAACATGCTGTATCCATCTAATGTTTTAAGGTAGGTCCAATACAATCTGTCCAAATACATCGAGCTGTCTCAATTAAGAGGGGAAGGAAATGTAATTTTTTTAGCATTTGGAGAAGACCAGGCAAATTTTGAATAAGCAAAAACTCAAAGCCAGTTGGTAGTAATGTTGTCCATTTAGCAAATGCTAAAGGGCACCTATTTAAGTCTAGATGCTGTTAAGGCTAAAGGAAGTGCTAATGCCTTGCTTTGCACCTTGAGATGCCACATGAGTGCTGCATGATGTAAGCAGTCTTAAAGGAGTCAGTCAGCGAGTCCTGCTCTGTGTTTATCCAGCACAATCCATTCACACTCAAGCACTGGTAGCCAACCATTAAGAGCCATTAATGCTAAATGCAGACAAGGACAAAATGTACTCTTGAATAGTTCAGGGATGTTGTGCAGAGGACTCTCATTCGTGGAGGTTTTGTTAAGTCCTTCCAGGAAAGAATCTGATTCATTTTTCCCCACATACAAAAATCACCTGAAATTTTTCATTTGTGTACCAAGAAGAACATGCAATAGCGTGAAAATAAAACTCTTGCACAAAAAACCTAGAGAATCTTTTTTTCTGGCTGTACAAAGCACTGTACAAAAGAATGTTTTTGGAAGCATAAAATTGTAGGCTTTTCTCTCCTATTTCCAAAAGATAACACTAGAGCTAATGTTTTTATAAAATGTAAAATATTTGGTCAGATTGCTCGTTGGATTAGTGTTCTTTCTTTCCCGTGGAGTCTTATATAGTTCTGTCACATAGCTGAAGAATCCTTCATTTACAAAGCTGAATATTTAGTAACCCCATTCAGCAGCTTAGGTCAGTCACCCTTACATAGGTTACAATTTTTACATGCTATCCATATACACAGATGAATATTTTTAATGAGCCAATTTCAGGTTATCTTCACATTAAGGGTACAACAGCCATGGCCTACCAGGGAGTCAAACTGGCAACCTTTGGGTTACAAGCTCTGTCTCTTACCATTACACTATACTGTAGATAATAACTGATCTGTTCTGACTGATCAATAACAGCGTGGTGGGTAGCTTAAGTAGAAGGGTATTGGTTTGACTACCTGATTGTATGCCGCATACCTCACAGCTGATTGTTGGATGTTCTAGAGAAGGGGTGAGCACTCACCAATGACTGCTCCTTGGCAGTAAACATGGCATGTTGATGTCTGTACTTAGAGACGCACAGCTTCTATCAGACTTTTGATCCACAACAGTGATTGTTCATGGGGCACTTATGCCATTTCCTAACCATAAATCATCAGGAACAATATGAGCAAAGCCATACAACAAAAAGGACATGGAAGACTCACGTGTTTGTTTATAATATTATAATATTATTTATTTATATATATCATTATATATTATAGTATTATATAAGTCCGTTTAAACCCCATGCTCTGTGGATACCCTTAAGGATTGACAATATTTACGAATCCTTTGTAAGGAGAAATTTTACTTCCCTGTCCTTCACAGTGAACGTAACATTATCTGATCAGAGTACCCACAACTGAAATCAAATCAGTCATGCCAATGAAACCTAGCCCTTAGCTAATTTTGGTGCAGTGATACGCATGACTTGCCATGAATGGTTTAACTGTATGGGGTCCCTATTAAAATACAATAATATCCTTATCCTTCATGTCCTTAAAAAGGCAAGGGCAGCACTCCTTCAGTATTGTAAGATTTGGGTTACTCAGTTTCAGCTCAGACTGATGGGATAACAAGCTCAGCTTTGCGTGATAAAGAACTGCCACCCTCTCTGACTTGAGCCCTAATTTGTTTGGAAGGCACGAGTCTTAACTAGATTAAACACAGCAGCAAATGTGCTTATGTGTCTATTACATATTAGGGATACTGTCAAGACCATTGTTGGGTGAATTGTGTTCCCAGCCTTGTAGTGTGCATTAGGACAAAGGTTTATACTCAATCCAATTCTACCATTTATTGGTCTTGAAGTGTGTCATCAAGGACAGATAATAGCCCTAATACTGGTAGTCACTGGAGCAGTAATGAGTTGAAAATGTGAAGGGCTTTTTTTTCTTCTGAACACCAGCAAAACCCTTTAGTCCATTCAAATGTGAATTTGGCTTGTTAGACACAACATGAGCATGAAGGGACCACTGCAGACCCTTTACAGAATTTTATGAGCAGTTTTGATGGGTTTTGTCCAGATTCTCCTGTTTTTTGTGCATTTAGCAAGATTTTGTGTGAACATTTGACACATTCTCCTGTCTTCTGCTGTTTGGTTTTAAATTGTACCACAACAACTGGAAACGGAAACATGCAAACAGTGCAAAAAGACCCTCGTATATACAAATGATTCATAGAAGTCTTAAGTGCTGCTTAATGGCAATTACTTTTTAAGAATTTAGGCCATTATGAAGCATCCATGATGCCTCAGTGAGCATGTCATTAGTGCTCTATCAAACAGTCACGCATGTTGAGTCCAGTGGCCTCTGTTCAAAACCAGCCATGTCATCTGCATGTGGTGGTATTATATCTATAATGATGGACAGAGAAAATGGAATAAGTCTGACCTGTTCAAAGGCTGTCTTAATGTCATTATCATTGTTTTTTTTTTTTACAAATTGAATAAGCAAGAATTCCAGGAAAAAAAAACACAGAAAGTCAATGGCAAAGAGGCAAATTGGGTTTCTTTTGACAAGAGAAGTCATCTGAGGGTCAGTCTAAATGTCCCAGATTTACTGCTCATTGATACAGATTTTCAAAGGACCCAGTGCCTTTGGAGAGCCCACCCTGTGCCAGGACAGGGGTGGGTTGGTGAGCCAGGGTTTCCTCACCTTGCTCTCAGGCACCCTGCGATTCATCAGGCATCTGTGGGGTAGCACCTATCCTCCAATGAGTGCCCAAACGTGGTGCATTGTGGGACCTGTAGTGTGAAAATCAAATAAAATCAAATGGTTCCTGAATCAAAAAACTGATAAAGGACATTCACCAAAAAACTAACTGAGACTGCAAATGTGATGGAAATTATGTGCAATGTTTCAGCATGGGAGGCTAATTATAAGGCTTGCCTTGCGTGATACTGGCTCTGAAAGTCTATCCAACTTCAATATCTTACATTCAAAATCTTAAAATAACCTCGGCAAGAACAGAGTGACCTTGAATTCGCTTTTATCAATTAATATTTTATTAACTCCTTTCTTTTTGTGTGCTTACTGAATGGACATTGTCACATCACACAATATGCAGTGCGGCGATGCATGAAGTAAAAGATCTCTGTTTTAAAGGTTATTTTAGTTTCAAAGTGTTCCTTTCAAGGGTTTGTGATGAATGGACTTCTGATTAATAAACTGCAGTTCATTTGAAGTGAAGAAAAGAAATGTATGAACAATGGTACATTTGGCAGGCATTAAAAAGAAAAAGTGATTTGCCAACTTTGACTGGATTTGGTTTAATTCCACTTATGATTGAGACCTCATCTCTCTGATCGTTATGCTTACCGAGACCTATCACTGTGACATTTACCTTATAATTCACAGTATATTTTACTGAATTATTTATTCTGTTTGCTTAACATGATTGCATGATAGCCTTTATAAATTTCCCTGGCTTTGCCTGTTTAGATAGATTTGGAGCAGAATGGAAACATAAGAATTGCATATAGAAAGGATCTATGACCCATATAAACATGCATGTAGAACACTGTTACATATGCTTTGAGCACACTCTTGTTCAGGGGTGACTCACATAGCTTGCATTTTTACATGGTATCCATTTATACAACTAGATTTTGACTGAGGCAATTTACTGGAAATCACACCAGCATCCCCTGGGTTACAAGCCATGTTCCTTTCCATCTGGGAATCGAACTGGTAGCCCTCCGGTTTACACCATCTTATCCCATACACAAATGAAATATATTGTAACATACTGAGAAACATGTTATTCAGCCCAAGAATATATTGGAAATATAATTAAAATATATTAATACAAATCCGAAATATATTGCAATATACCAAAATAATCTACATATTTTAGAGCTAATAAATATATTATCTGAAATATATTGACAATATTTAATACATTAGTATTAATAGTGTATAGTATAATAGTGATAATATTTTTTGAATGGGAGTACACTGCTGAAATCCTATTTTGTGTGTAATTTTGAGTAACATTGTCACATTGACAATGCAGGGGCAGGTCTAAATGGACACGTGCATGAAAACACCCACTATAATACTGTGACATCATGGCCTCTTAAACCCTGAAAGGGGGCAATTTCACACTTCCCCTTTGTCAGATCAAACCATAACCAATCGTGTGATCCCACGCTGAATTTCCATGAGGTTGGGGGTTCCCGGGTACATCAGCAGTTAAGGCACACCCATCTTCCAATGGGTTCTTAGCTCACTGTTGTGCACAGGGTGACCTGTAGCGTGAAAAATAGCAGCGGTTTTCACACAGTTGTTTTGAACAATTACCCCCAGTAGTCCTGTACAAGAGCAGTGGTTGCCACAGTGAGACAACTGTCCAGCTGACAACTCTAAAACAGGGCTGCATAAAGAAAAAAGTCAGAATTTCCATGAGCTCAAAAGTCAGTTGTTTTATCAGTCACTCATCCTGTTTTAATGAAATTGGGGTGTTTCTCATTGCAATGAAGAGGTCTACCCCCCAATCTGATCTCTAAATCCCACCACAGATAAACCCATGAAAACGGTGCCTTGTTTCCATGAGTATATGGCATTCAAAGGCAATTACAGGTGAGCTTACGATATTTAGATACTCCTGCTCTGGAACTGCAACTGGCTTTAAGCTGGGAGAAATCCCACATCCTGACTCCTCTTTCCATAAATATCGGATAAGAAGAAGAAAGAGAGAGAGAATCACATTATCTGGCCAGTCATGGTTTTCATGAAGATTCAGATTTCAGATTTCACTCTATTGGCCTTTGAAATCACATTCCCTCAGATATATATATGAAAACAGTTAGCTATATGTTAGCAGTTAGCAATACATACGAACAGTGGAAAGACTGAAAAACTGCAGTAATATGTGAGCCTGCATCAGTGTTTGTTCATGGGTTAGATGGCTATTTGAATAAAACTCACTGAAAAGGACTTTCCTCCATCAGAATTGGTTTCAGCTTCAACTGGACACCAGTTCTCCATAGTGGTAGTGAGGTAGTTCGTATTGCTGGCAGTTTTCACCTGGTCTTCATCATGTGTAGAATGGCCATGCCTCTTTCAGGACAGCAGCTTCATTCAGGTTGCACAGAAGACACCAATCACTCCAGCTCAAACTAATAAAGAAATGGATCAATATCATTCAATAACATTTAAAAAGATGATGCATTTTATATGAACAAACACCCTATGAAGAGAAAAGCTCTAGGGGAATTTTTCAGTCATGCCACCTTTCTCCTAATTCTTCCTGTGCTCTCTAGTCCCCCCCCCCCCACACAACACACAACACACAACACACAACACACAATGAACACACACACACACTTGTCAAACAAAAGAAGACATCAAAAGAAGCAAGAAGAGAAGACTGGAGATGGCAGAGATTCTGAGTTCCTCCTACAGATCGAGAGGCAATTATTTTGGTGCCTGAGAGAAATGGTTACTGTGTTGTTTGGGGCTTCTTGAATTCATGAGGAGTTGATGGTGTTGATAGGAAGAACAAGATTCAAAGGGTTGTGGAGGGGGCTACAGTCCACTCACTCTTGAACTAAATTTAAGTAATGACCTCAAGCAAGAGCTACTTTTTCCTTTTTTCAAATCTCTCCGGTAATGAGTCACTGAAGTCAATAAGTTAATAAGAACATATTGTCTAAGAATCAAAATGAGAGGCTACTTAGGGGCTCTGGCCATTTTGGTGGATTCCTTAATATATGTCTTAGAAAGTGTTTTTAATGCCATCTAGTGGTAAGAGGGAGGTACTATTGTTCTTTTGGGGAGCCTCTCACTCAGGTTGAATGAATGAGAAACACTCCCATTCCCTGAATCACAGCTAAATACGTAATACTTGCTTAAATCTGTCACTCAAAGCTGAAATCAAAGTTCCACAGCAGTTATGTTAAAGGTACTCAAAAATTGCACTATAGAGTGACATGTGCCTGTATTATGACAAATGTAAGTACTTTGTGAGTATGGGAGACCCTCACCATTAGGAGTTTAGGATACTGTATATTTCCAGCTTAACTTTCTGACCACAGAGCACCACACCAACACCTACGCCCGTACTAGCATTTATTTTACACATCATACCTGTTTAGATGAGTTCCATAAGCAGCATTTGTACAATATTATTTTTAGTCATTAAAAGTTGAAGGTTGTTACAAATTACCTCTTTTCTCAGTTGCTTGGTTGATTAAATGCCTGTATTGCATTATTACATAAATACTAGGGTTGTCAAAATAACGTGTTAATTTTGATTAATTATAGAAAAAATAACACGTCAAAAAATTTACGCAGATTAATCGCACTCTGTGATGCCCCTTGACCCCATACGCCACTGACAGTGATGTTATGTTCGCGACTGATCCAAGTCTTTTGAACGGCTATTTGGTAGGAACAAAGGGATCCGAGTCATACTTGAGAGCCATTCATTTTATCGTTGTGCCTGCCCAAATTTAACTGTGTGCCCTAAATTTAGTCAGTGTAGCATAGTGGTGTAGGAGCAGGAATCCTAACCAAAAGGTGGCTGGTTTGATCCTGAGAGAGAGAGAGAGAGAGAGAGATTGATTGATTTTGTTTCATGGCAGTTGTAAAGCAGAAATACACAATGACATTTGGTCTGGCAGTACGAGTATCATTATACGATATGAGCCATTCTTTTGAACGGCTCTCGGAAAGGAACGGAGCCATAAGATCCGGCTCCCTTCAAAGAGCTATTATTCCCATCACTAGTCACTGTGCATTTAAGCATTTATCATACCCAACTGCAGGCTAGCTAGGTTCTTTTATATCATACACGCAACACGCAACATTTGCGCTGTCGGTAAATGCGAATTAAGTTCACATTGGTGTGATTGCAATGATTTGCAATGATTGCATCGGAACATCTCTAAAGCGGAGTGATACACGTATAGGTAAAAGTGCCAGTGCTGTTCTACTGAATATCAGCAATCATGGAATGCCTCTTGTCCAGTAAAACTACTTGGTCAGAACTAACTGTTGTATAAAGTACAATTTGAACATAAAATGCTTCTCACGGCAAATATTGATATATGCGATTAATTTAGATTAATTAATTATAAAGCATGTAATTAATTAATTACATTAATTTTTTAATCGCTTGACAGCCCTAATAAATACACATATCATTCATTTGTTGGATTATTACATTACATCAAATGTGTTTGTATGTCCAGAACAAACTGCCCTCCCCACAGTGCTGTATTTGTGGATGTCTCCATTTGTTGGGGATCTTAAGATGGTACAATGAATGGTGAGGATCTCCTTATTCTGTATTATATATCAGTATGCTTTACTACACAGTTCTTACATTATGCAGCTTGATACCTATAGACACATATGTAATTACACATGTGTTCCAATGTAATTATGTAGTACTTTGTGGAACTCAGCATTTATTTACACTTGTGTTCTTGTGCAATTACATAGTACTTACATAATTGCACAAGTACACTTACATGTACATGACCACAGTGATGATGTGTGTTACTCATTATCCTCTACCTTCTTTCTCCCAGATTGGCCTTTAAAGTAATCTTCACAGGTGACCCTGTCCACCGGCTTTTTCATTTTTAATGCTTATTCTTGTCCCAACGACTTTGCACTTCCTATCAGAGTGATGATAAAGAAGTTACTCATGACAAAGAAGAAACTATAATGAATATGTCACTAAGGAAGACCTCAGCGGGAATCCGTTAACAGCATTAGGATTGGAGGCAGTTCATTAGCATGTCGATGTAAGGCTCAAATTTGATCCCCAAAATGTTGAATTTGAAACAAAATGTGCTTTGTCTTTAACTTCAAGTTACCAGCTAGAGCAGATGTTACTTTTTTCTGATTCCTATGTGACATTTTTGTTGGTTTTAGTAACCACCAAATTCACAATATTCTTCATCTATCAAGCTAAAATTATGTGACACCCGTTCAACTGACCACTTGCATCATGATCTGTTTGCCCAAGTTTTAGTGACACGGTGTAGCTGTATGGCTTTTTTTGCGACTGAACTTCAGGGCCACCTTAGTTAAAAGCGTGGGTCATTTCACCCCCGGCCAGACCTCCTCTCTCCTTTGTTCTCGGCCTGAGACGTCTAAACCACTTTAACCAACAACAAAGGGAGAGAGGAGAGTGCATTTGTGATGCTAGCCAGAGGAGAAGGCTTTTATGTGTGCTCACCCAGCCCTTCAAACAGAAAGGCAGGGCTTTGTGAGAGGGCTGGTATCGCGTGGACCTTTTTCCATCCAAAGGGCTTAAGGCTGACTGGCCGCACGGTACCTCCACAAAGCAGGACAAAAACATTTCTTTGGCCAGAGAGGGGCGAGGAAAGGCATCATTGTGAGACCCAAACAGTTTTGACTTCTTCTCTGACCCTCCCCTGATCTTGGTGCTAGTGAAACTTAAAATAAAAAAGACTTAAAATTTTTTGTCAAAAAAGAGAAACCAATGGTGCGTCCAGCGGAAAAAACACAGCTCCTTGGCAGCATTCGGCAGCTCGCCTAGGTTTTGAGGTTGCTACAGGCCGGTGAGGGACAGCGAGGGACCTCTCCTTCAGCCTCTGTGTTGATAGGCTGGCTGGGACAGCCCGCACCAATCACAAGAGCTGCCATCTCATATGCTTTTACCTAAAAGGGTGGAGGGATTGCAGGATAGCAAGCACAGCAGCACAGCCTTTCAAACACAGCTGCATTACATTACATTACATTACATGTCATTTAGCAGACACTCTTATCCAGACTGAGTTACAGTCTCTCTAATAAAGTGGCATCAATAGCTACACCCTCTCACCCATTCTTAACAATGTTCCAAAGTCAACAAGCAGATAAGTGAGCAGGTAATATTCGGCCATTATTCTGTGTGAGTAATGTCCGTGCATGAAATTAAATGTCTAGAAATGGCAAAATTAAAATGACAGTCACTGTAAAACACAAAGCGATATGCTCATCTGGGTTGAATAAGAGAGCTCTGCATGAAAATAGCCGGGGAATCACATTCTTGTATTCGTGGCTCATACAGTTGGATTTTTCCCAATAAGCTGGTTCCAGAAAGAGCTAGTATTTTGAGTGAGGAATGAGTTTTCCTGCCATGTGAACAGACAGAGTTGCATCCATTTTGGATGATCCGGTCAGATAAACCCCCAGCTGAATAAAGTAACATCCATCTCTCTCAGAGAAGATTGCAAACCCCAGCTACATACCTTTCTTTTTAATTGTGCTTTTTCCTCATGTATGTAACTGATTGAACACTTGAATTGAACTGTGTAAATATTTGACGATCACTGAACCAACCAATCACATCCATTTGCCCATCCTGTGTCCTAGCTGGCACCCTGCCTCTTTCCTGGTTCATTGACAGGAATGTACAAAAGGCAAAAGAAATAAAATGAGGGAAGGGAGGAGCAATTGACAAAATGAAAAAGAAAGTGTGGTGATGAAAATCAATAAATTCACTTTTAATGAAGTTTCTTTGAATATGGCTGCTTGTCACACAACCTCTGACAGGAATGGGAAAACCCAGAAGAGAGAGGATATGAAATAGAAACCCAAACTGACAAATAAATGCAGATACAGAACCGGTGTGTATACAACACAGATTTTACATTTAACACTTTTTTCTCCCCTCCTTCTTTCCCCTCATCATCTCGTCTTCCTTCCTTTCTGCCCCTCTCCTTCTCTTCCTTGTCTCCTCTCCCCTCTCTTCTTCTCCTCCTCCTCACTCCCTCTCCCCTCCCCTCTGTCCTCTCCTCTCTTATCCTTCTTTCCTTTACTCTCTCTTCTGTTCTTTCATCTCTTCCCCTCTCAAGTTTCCCTCTTCTGTCCTTTCCTCTCTTGTCCTTCTCTTTCCTCTCACGTTTGTCTCTCTTTCCTGTCATGTACTCTCTTCTTCTCCTCCTCCCTCTCTCCCTCCTGCCTCCTCCTCCGCTCTGAAGTTGAGACTCCACAAGCGATAGAGATCTCGGCCGCAGAGTGTGTCCCTTCTCTCTGACTTAGGTTTCACCTTAATTCTGAATAAAGTCATCCATGCAAATGGAAGTCTTGCACTTGACACACCAAAGACCCCATAGTTTTTAATTTTTTTTAGGGGGGGAGGGGTGGAGGTGCAGAGATGAACAAAGAGATGGCAGAGCGCATTCCAAACACCTGTCAGAAGCCATTGAGCCTAAAAGGTGTGTCAGCTGTGAGCCGATTGATCTCTCACTCTGACACCCCGCAATCCTTTATTCTGCACTCACAAAAGGGCCGAAAAAACTTTCAGCGTAGAAGAAGCACTAAAGAGAGTAGAGCTTGGACATGCCCTCCTTTGCCTTCATCTCAAGATCTGTGGAAATGGAGACAGCAACAAATCTTCCCTTCCTCATTAAAGCTGTTTAATATTCCTTTTCAGCATGTCAGTGCACAAACTGATAAACATCTGCCCACAATGGTGTCAGGCTTGAACTGCCTTGCATTAATGTCATGCTTATAATATATATAATACACTATATGGCCAAAAGTATGTGGACAAGAACTGTGCGTCGGGAGCTTTGTGAAATGGGTTTCCACGGCCGAGCAGCTGCACACAAGCCCAACATCACTATGCGCAATGCCAAGCGATGGCTGGAGTGGTGCAAAGCACGCCGCCACTGCTGGATTCTGGAGCAGTGGAAACGCATTTTCTGGAGTGATGATTCATGCTTCACTATCTGGCAGTCTGATGGATGAATCTGGGTTTGGCGGATGCCAGGAGAGTGCTACCTACGGGAATGCACAGTGCCTACTGTAAAGTTTGGTGGAGGAGAGATAATGGTCTGGGGCTGTTTTTCAGGGTTTGGGCTAGGCCCCTTAGTTCCAGTGAAGGGTAACATTAATGCTACAGCATACAAAGACATTTTTGACAATTGTGTGCTTCCAACTTTGTGGCAACGATTTGGGGAAGGCCCTTTCTTGTTCCAGCATGACTGTGCCCCTGTGCACACAGCAATGTCCATAAAGACATGGTTTGACAAGTTTGGTGTGGAGGAACTCCAGTGGCCTGCACAGAGCCCTGACCTCAACCCCACTGAACACCTTTGGGATGAATTAGAACGCCGATTGCGAGCCAGGCCTCTTCCAACATCAGTGCCTGGCCTCACAAATGCTCTTTTGGCTGAATGGGCACAAATTCCCACAGACACACTCCAAAATCTTGTGGAAAGCCTTCCCAGAAGAGTGGAGGCTGTTATAGATGCAATATACATATATATATGGTGAGCCAGGCCCGCAGGCAGTGGCTTTTCACATTATCCACCAGACTCAAACTGCTAATTTATTTAAGGAAGCCTTTTTTTCCTTTTTTATCACCTTGCCAGCCTCTCACCTGACACGTTGCTGGGGCGCGAAAGGAGGCACGAGACATTTGCGGCTTAGAGGCTGCGCGCCCGCCACCCTCAGAGACCGAGCGGTGACGTGCTTTTCCCTCTGGGTCACTCAGCGTCACGCGTAAGGTCACGGGCCGGGGTTGGTGCATCCGTGCGCCTGAAACCTGAAGCCCGTGGCAGGGGGCTTTGAGGCTTGATGCTCGACCACGGAGAACCGGACGGAGCGTAATGCATCGCAATTACCCCACGCCGCAAACACACGTTCGATTCAATGAGCCATACATTCTGCTGTCACGATCAAACAGGGCAGAACTGACCACGCTTGATGTTTTTGTGGAATGCAAAACAAATTTTCCCTGTGGGGATGACAATAAGCACACAATCAATCCATCAGTATTTTTTTGCTTTCAGCTCTGTAGTTGCTGCATTCTTGGCCAGTTTTCTCATGGAAAAGAGACTTATCTCAACAGGACTTACCTTGATAAATAAATTTTAAAAATATATACATAGGGGGTGCTCTTTGGTAGAGGGTATGTGTAAATGAAAAAAACAAGAAACCAAGGTAAAATTTAGGTCTACGACTATCTGTGTTTCAACTTAATCTGCAATCTCAAGTGCTCACCCTTGAGAATTGTCATGGTAATTCGATGGTGCTGAATGTACGTATGAGCGAACTCTATGCAGCGAATGGCAGCATGCTTCTGAAGTGACACCCGCAGTGGTTTAGCCTCTACTGGGAAGTTTGTAAACACTCACAGTGAATAGAGTTACATTGATGCCATCAATTCTTTATATGGAAACAGTTAATACAATGTACAATTTTTGTTACAGCTTCTTCTGTGTAGTTATTGTTTAAGCATTTTCCTCAAAGCCACTCTATTCTCAGATTGTGCTTACTACCAAATTAGTGACCTTATCTTCAGGAGTAGGCTAGCAATCAAATTCCTCCCAATTACTGAGGATTCAGATTAGCTCCAGTGTTTGTACACACTGAATTCAAACAGAGGTGCAACTGATTGCTACTGTTGATTACTATTATATGTGAAATTTCCCTTAGAGTAGCAGTAATAATCATGGCGGTATTTGTATTAATAGTTATTCACTAGATATGAATTTCCATGCAATCAAAGTGTGAAGGTTGCGTGTGGTGTGGTTACAGCAGTACTTTTATTTGGCTCTGAGTCTGATGAAGCTGAAGCAGAGAGGAAATTGTGAGTGGGATTTTTAGTCATGGACAGGACTGGTTTGTCTAGGTTTGGTGAACTGTGGAGGGATTATCTAAAAATCTCCTCACAAATCTTTGTTTGGAACTTCAGTAGTACTGCAGTAGTAGCTATATTATTAGTATTAGGAGTAATAAGTAGAAAAAGCAGCTGCAATATCAGTATTCATAATGGCGATAACCTGAGTAAGCAGTAGCAGGTCTTATTTAACAGACAGATTAATTGAGGGCAATTAACAACGCATGAGATAATTACAGTAAAATTTAATACATGAAAGAAAAATTCAGTACAAATACGAGAAGAGATTTGGTTTGCGAGATGGAGTATATGTTTGTGACAGAGGTTGTGACGTGTGCAGAATGGTGTCGTACTCTGCATTGTACCCAGGACTCTGAATGTCTATGACATCATTCTTTGCTTTGTAGAATGATGTCATGGTGTACTTTGTTACTCAAAAACTCCCTACCTCTTTGTTTCACAGAATGATGTCATAGTGTACATTATCTCTCAGAAACCCCTGGCCTCTTTGTTTTGTTGGCTCTAGCTGTGTTTCCTCACTGCACTAAACAAACACTAGCGGTCAGTGTCACGGAGGTCAGAAACCACGCAACTGCCTGCTGGAGGATAGTGGATAATAATTATCAAAGTAGTAATCTTAGCAGTCAACACTGCAGCTGAACCTTTGAGTAAGGTACTTAACCTGAATGACTTCAGTAAATATAGTAAGAGTGTAGGAGAAAAAAGTTGAGTATGTGAATATGCTGTGAATAACAGCAAATTTGAAAAACCGGAGGCATTTATTCATTTTTCATCAGCTCCAAAAACCAGACGTTTCCACAGTAACAGAGCCACGCCGACAGGTCTTGAGAGGCAAGATCGCATTACGGACGGTAAACACGCTGAATGGATTGCTTTTGCGGTTTTTGATTGTCTCCCACATATTTCCTGTGCTGAGAGGCTTCTGGAATTTGCTCTGGGACACCTTTTTGAGTAGGGGGAGGGGTGCGCGTGTGTGATGGCGCAGCTGAAAGGACACTTCAGCTTCCGAGAATGAAAGCCGTGGTGCATTCTGGGAAGCATCGAGGCTGTGAAAGTAAACAGAGCGAGGCAGATGAGGGTTCTGCTCGAACGTCCATCCCCCTTCTCCCCTGCCGCCGTGCCGTGCTGCGGGAACGCTCGCGTCAGCCGAACGCGCAGAGGCGGCGGGGGCGCGGGAGCTCGGTGAGAGAGCTCTCAGCCCGAGGCAGAGGACACTGGGTGGCAGTGTGGCGTAGTGGTTCAGGAGCTGGATCTGCCACCCAAAATCTGCCGGTCGAGTGACCCACACACCTGAGTTGCCTCTGAAGATGTCAGGCTGTACACTGTAAATGAATGATATCTCAAGTGTAGAGGATTTAAATCAAGTTGGGTAAGAGTGCATGTAACTGCCTGTTCTTTGAGTAAGGGAGTCATTTTCTATTTTTTTTTTCCCCCAATCAGCCCTGGGTTTTCTGGTTTTTCCATTATCTCTGGAAATCACACTCTGTCCTGCAGCTTCAGACAAATCCTTGCCTTTACACTATGGCAAATACATTTTGATTGATTAATTTTTTGGATCAATAAAGCCAATGAATAAAAATTATACCAACATTCTGAGAATGAAGCCTGACTGAAGCTGAATTACATTAGAGGTCATTACTAACAGGTGGAATTCACACACATAAAGGATTGTAGGTCATAACAACAATGCCAATAACAGCAATGAAATTAAAAAGTGAACAAAAGGCAATGTAAGGTCACATGCTTCTTCAGCCATGGTCCCTCCTTACCTGATGATGACCTGTAAATGGTCTTCGCCACAATCTGTCAAGTCTCCCTACACCAATAAAAAAACTCCTGCTCTGCATGTTAATCTTTTAAAAGCTTAACAGGGGCATTTCTTTTTTCCCAAATGTCTTCCTGAACAGTGCCTTGGTAAACAGCAATCGAAACTGCTTGGCAGGATGGCAGACATGTATTATCCTTGCAGACAGCGCTATGCACTTTAAACTCAATAAGATTTTCCCTAACGGCCTGCTCTGCTTTGTTTCTCAGCATCTCATCTCTGAAGATCCATCAAGGCAGTTGATAATTATCCCTCCACTGTCGGAGCAGGGCCTTTGCACCCGGGGTGATCTTAGGCCACTCAACCCGGAGACAGCCAGAATCAGAGCTTAGAACCGGAATAGCCAGTCCAGACGCTGGGTCACTCCCCGGTTCAGACAGAGGCCAGTGACCCGGTGGTCTAAACCTGGGGCTGAATCCCTCCCTAGCACCCTTTCGGTCGGCCCATGAGGATGGGCGTGGCTTTGTTTGTGCACGATACACCCGATAGTGCTACATTATGTGGAGCCTGCAACGCTCGCCTCTCGCCTTCCCCAGTTTACCAACTTTACACAGCACTTTGCCTGCAGGCCAACAATATCCCACTTTACCACCATGTTCTTCCTCTTTTCGCTCCCCTGTGGTCCCCCCATTAAAGGAGTCTGGGAATAAGTGAGCTCAGTGGGAGGTGTACAGTGTGCGAGACTGACTTTCCACTGCTCCCCAGCATCAGAATTTTATCATAAAGACACAGGGACCTTATGAGAGGACTCAGCTTTTAATTTGTGTCATTTATATGCTGTACTTATTTATGTAATGCTTGTACATTGATAATCAGGATTTTATTTTACAATTTCTGAGCCAAAAGCTTAACTGTAACCCTATACTCAGTCCAGAACCATCCCTTACCCCTAACCTTCACCACAACCCTGAATCAAACCAAATGCAGCCCTGCCTTGCATAATATGCAATTATGCAAGTGTATCCTCCTGTAGCAGTAGCACAGGACTTTCTCACAGTCAAACAAGCTACTAACGTCTGGCGTAATTATGGAATTGCTGTGCATTTAAAGTATAATTTGTGTCCATTTAATGTAAAGAGCGACCACACAATGGTATATAAGGAATAACCAGGAAGAAAATAGGTTGAATATATGTTGAAACAGAGAGAAGGGGAAAACCACATCTGATTTTTGGCTTTGATGAGAAACTAAATAAGGCTCTGAACTGATTCCTAATGCCCTATAATTCACCCCGGATGAAAGTGTTTGCCAAATGAATAAGTGGTAATAATAAGAGCAGATTGGTGTGACCCGATAATGATTTCAGGGATTTACAAGTTACTCTTTCTCTTCTCCTCATTTACTGGAGGAAAAGATACTGACAAGTCTACAGGGGAGAACAGGGCTGGAGTACAGCAATAATTAGAGCAACACACATACACACACACACACACACACACACACACACACAAACACATACACATACACATATATAGTACATGCACACATACACACACATACACAAACACATACACATATACAGTACATACACACACATACACATACATGCACATGCATACACTTACAGTATACACACATACACATATACAGTACACACACACATTCACACAGAGACATAGATGCACATGCAAAGGCATAAACAGCGCCGACACACCAAGCCACAGATATATACACCCAGCGGCACACAGGCATGCAATCATGCATGTGTGTACATGCAGGGTTACACATGCAAACAGAACACACACATACAGGCCCACACGCAGATACTGATAACTATGTTCTGGCACCCACACCTGGGAGACCTTCTGGGAGAACCAGATTGCTGCAGTGGTGTTGGTGAGCCTGTAGGGGGCAGTATTACCTATGAACCCTACAGGAAACCAGTTCCCCAGTGCAGTGGTAAGGACACATTCTCTCTCAGAATAGATGTTAAACCAAGGTTGTCATTGTAAAACAGAATTGATTGAATTGTAAAACCCAATATGGCCAGCAAAAGCATTTTCTGTATGTCAGTAACATTACCTACAGTACAAATGTGGGAGTTGACTCTAGATGTACAAAAAATAATTGTAATTTTTCTTAACGCATTTAATCAGCTAAAATCTGGAGATACTCTGTAAGCCACAAGCCATGCAGCCATAAAGCCTTGTGGTTGTCCTCAGCCTCCACTCCCACCTGGAGGTCGACAGTTTCAAGGTTAGATCGAACCCAGGAAAAGCATTCAGTCAAGCACCAAGCACGCGCGAGGCGAACGGATTTTGGACATGAACGCCTGCTCTCAGCCAAGTCCCGTTTTTCCCCCAGGCTCTGTTTCTACAGCAAACACCTTCTTGTGGAGGAAGTTGCCTGAGAGAAACCCGTTGCCGCACCACGGTGGGCGTCTAATCTTCAAAATGACTGTAATTGGGTCTTTTCAAAGGTTCCTGGTAATAGACAGGGCGGCGAAGTCTCTCTCCTCTCCTCTGCGGCAATTACAGTTAAGGTGGCCCATTTACGGGCCATTTACTGTCCCCTCCCCCGATCCCGCCGCATCTTTGCCAGCGCCAATCAGCTCGCCTTTCGGACTACTCAGCTAATGTCCTCCAGAGAAGCGAGAAAACACGCTTTTTATTCATGACATCTGATCAACAAGACACTTTCAAATGGGCGTTAAAGGCACCCATTTGAAACTCGCACTCGCTTACGCACATATGGCTCGCAAGGAAACAGGCAGTCATATAAACAGCCAATATGTGAAAAGCAGGATGTGTTGGCGGTTGTAATGTAATGCGATGTGCTTTCATGGTGCTGGGTTGAAACCAGGTCTTTCTGATGCCTCTTGGCATGGATTTGGTCGCATGTGCCGGGGGCTGCTGGTTCAAATCTCACCAGGAGGTGGTTATTTCAAGCGTGAGAAAGCAGTGCATGTAACAACTGGTACACAATCACAGAGGCGTGGCAGACTCTCATGGCAGTGTGCCTTAGTGTTTAAGGAACTGGGTTTGTAACTAAAGGGTTGTAGGTTTAATTCCCATTTAGTGCACCGTTGTTGCACCATTGAGCAAGGCACCTAAGCTGAATTCCTTTACTAAATATCCATAAGCAGAGAAGAATTCATCAATATCTATGGCATTCATGTCACCGATGGTAAAGACATCTGTTTGTCAGATTAATAATATAACTCATTATTGTAGGACTTTGGAAGTTGCAGCTGTCCTTTTTCTGAAAAGCAGGTTTGGCTCAAGGGCAGAGGCACTTTGCACTTCCTCTGGGTCAAGTCTGAGGGCGCAGGGCCAGGGGAAAAGGTTTTGCCAAGGGGTCAGACGTTAACCCAAGGGGCATGGCAGTCCCGCTCAGGTTAAGACTGGGTCAGCTGTGCTGGATTCGCCACTGCGGGGGAGTCCAGAGGGCTGTGCTCTGCTGCAGAGCTCTACCACAGTGTTCCACTGCAGCCCCTTTAGAGGGGACTTGGCTGCCTTACTGTACCCCCTGCGTTCCAGCCCCCAAATCCGGATTGGCCATGCCATCTGGGAAAAGACTGAGATTAATTAACAACCACGACAAGAAGGAGGGAAAGGAGTCTTTCAGAACAGTCGTTCCGAAGGTGCACTGGTGATGAGAAAAGGTCACTTTTGTCCTTCGGGTTCCTGTCCCTGGCTGGTGCAGCTCTGATGCAGAGCACACACCACCCACCTGTATGGGTGCTGGGAGCAAAGGCGAGAACAAATAAAGCCATATTATGCCTGCATACTGCTTACAGCAATACATTTGCATTATATTTGCATTACATTTGCTTAGCAGACTTGCATATCACATATTGCATATTGTTTGGATTTCATATCTCATGTCTATGTGTGTGTATATAGACATATATATATATATATAATAGATAGATAGAGATAGATAGATACTACATCTTATCTATTTATACTACAATATTTAATTCAATTCAATGCCTTGCTCAAGGATACATCTGCAGTGCCCTACTAGGGAACTGGACCTGCTCCTTGCCAGTATGTCACACTGCCACAGTCTATTATTATTCTTAAAATACCAGCTGCTCTGAATTTGGGAGAGAGAAACAAGCGCTCATGGGACTGATGTCCTCATGCTACTCATGTCACTTATGCCGTGACATGCCCCAGCAGTAGTGTCACAGATTCTTAGAGCTGCCTCTGCCGACTAAGAAAGTTCTGTCTCAGATCACGCCCCTTCACGAATGTTCAGAACAGGCCGGCGAATCAAGGCGCTGTTGCTTCGGCTATGGCAGAGGCGAAATTTGTGGATTGCACCAAGCCTACTATCTGGTCCAAGCACTAAGAGTCTGCGACACTTCTGCCCACGAGGCACATCCCCGCCTCTGGGAACGCCACCGCGTGAGTGACACAAGGACATCAGGTCATCAGGGCCACACATGCTCATCTCTCCCTAGCGGCTACAGAGTAATCCAGCCCTGGCAGAGGGTCAGAGGTCCAACCAGCACACTAGACTGCATCGCCTAACCACGGGGGGTTCTGTCCCAGCCTGCCCCTTTCCTAGGAAATAGGCCAGGGTGAGATTACAAAACTCAGGCAATCCATCTTCAACTTCCCTGTTATTCTGTCCTGACCTGCATAATTAGAGATGGGTCTCATGAAGAGGAGGGGCAGGGGGAGGGACAATGTCAATCCCTGGTGCCCTTATATGGACATGGGGGTGTGGTGAGGGAACTGGGCTTGTGGAGAAAAAAACCTTTTTTGAATCAGAGGTTGATGTTCTTTCTTAAATAACGGATATAAAATCCTGCCTGTCTGTAAAAGAGGCTATTTTGTGAGCGGTTTCCATGCGGCCGCAGCGTATTTATTACCGTTTCTTAGAGACATCGTTATGCCCTCTGGCTGCGAAGAAGACATCGATTTATTAAGTGCAAAAGCGAGCAAGCCAAATGGACACTGGAAAGAGGACTGTAATGTGCACATTTCCATTATTAAAATTCATAACACATTAGCTTCAAACACATCGTACAAAAAATCCCTCTTTTACAGGTCTGTTTGTGCCTGTAGCCAAAAAAAAATGCATTATTAGATATTAATGGAACATTTTAATTTTTACACACCAGTTTTAGGTCATTTTAGGACATGAACAGGATATGAAATAGATGCCTAATTAGAAGTTTGTTTAAAGCAGTTGTTTGAAGCAGTGCTTGTATAAAAGCAGTCCTATTACAAATCTTGTGTCGCACTTCGGTAATCTTGACATACCAACATTAACAGAAAAGAAAAATGTCACTGCAAGTATGATCAATTAAGGCAAGATTTATAAACGTTTTCAAATGTTGATGACATTTAACATTTGACTAATAGGGGAGAATGTTAGCGGTCTGTTTAACAAATAATGTGTAAACATCTAAGCACTTAATGAATGTATTGACAGTATTTGATTAACATTCTAGACTGACCTTTTAAAAGTGTGGTTACACACTTTTAAAGTATATAAAATGTGGTTAAAAACATAAAGTATTGATTTAATTATTTATGATGTGATATAAAATGAGAACTTTGAGAATCTGCATAATTACAAGGATTCTGCATGTTCACGGCTGTGGGTTTGTGTGGATGTCCGTATGTGTTTAATGATCAAAGGCTGTGGCGGAATGATCAAATACCATAACTTGAAATAATACTCCCAGAATACTTAGCGCTTCAAAACTTACAGTGTTCTTTGAAACCATCTGTAAGATCATTGATTCTGTTTGGGGGAGGGGGGGAGGAATGTGCACATTTAATAGAAAATTCCAGGTGGGTGTGTTTCACTCTAAGAATCCTACACACGCTGCGTACAAAATGAGGAACCTACAGGAAGCGGATGATTAGGGATTTTAGCAGCAACGGAGGTGAGGTCTTCCAGTCAGGTCCTTTCACCATGCTACGCCTTCCTGCTTTAGTAACGTTGACTACCAATCGGTGTGTTAACTCGGCTCAGTGAAAAAGAAAGCTAATTAAAAATGACCAAAAAATATTTTTAGTTTAGTAATTTGTCACCCGGCTGTTTGTCAGGTGATGCCCACTGTATTGACTTGACGGTCATCAGCATCAGTAACGCAATCTTTTTCAAATTAAAATGAGCACTTTTTTGGGATGAGCAATGTCCAAGGTTTAGTCTTTGTTGTTGCGGCCAGCGCGCCGCTGCTTTGAGCATGGACTACTGACGTCCCTTCTTATCATTGGTGACAAATGTTGGCGGAGACCACGGTGGGCGCTACCGCCTCACACAGTCAGTCTCTACCCTTCACCGGACACGGAAGCACACTTCATGCAAACCTCAGCCCGCTGATTTGAAATGATGATCCCTTTTTTCCCTGAAGTGCTTATGGTCCCAGGTGCACACTTACAGACAATAAACCGCATTGTGGAAGACCACCTGTGACGCCCACAGAGAGAGAAATTAGGGGAGAAAAATCTCAAATGAAAATTTGCCAAATGAAGAAAGAGAATAATGCATCCTTCTCTCGTGGGCAAAGCACACAGGAATTTTACTGGTGTCCTCATTCAAAATCTACAAAAATTGATTTTTTTGGTTGCCAAGCCAACGGGCAACCGTAATTATTAATAATAATATACTATTTTGTAACATACAATAAGGGAGAGGGGGTGTCAGTGCAGTCACAGAGGTTTAATGATTGCTAATGCGAGCCTCTAGGGTGAATATCGACCAGAAAATCACAACATTAGCGACTCGGGCTAAAACAAAAAATCCATACAAGCAATGGGCAATCACAATCCTCAGAACATTCCCTCACTTCCTTTAAAGTGCTGCCGTGCCCCTTTTCAGAACACACCTATGTGTTTAAAGACATCTTCCAGCCCCCCCCCCCAAATTCAGCACATAGAATTCTTACTGTAGTCCGGATCAAATCAGAGAGAGTTTCAAGGAACCAGAATCGATTACATCAGATGTCTGTATGTTCCGGGCCTTTTCTAGCACCCTCCTCCCACCCTCCCTCCAATCTGCAGGAGTTTGTCTACTGTTGGACTGTGATAAGCAACCCGCAAGAACAAGCTGTCTGCACAATGAACCATTCCTTTACACCCGGCAGACTGCTCTAATTACACTCCACTCTGCGAGAGAGACCGCTCTCATCAATCAGCTCCTCTATCATCTGACACGCATTATTTGTTCTCTGCGAATACCCTGCCAGCTATTTGGTTGTGTGCCCAAACGCAAAAAGTAAAATACTGGAGAAACACACACACACACACACACACACACACACACACACACACACACACACACACACACACACACACACACACACAGACACACACACACACACAGGAAGACATATACTACCACTCCATACCCACCTCTTATTGTAGTTTAGAGACTTTAGCAGTGCTGATGAGCCAGTCGGGGGCAGCCTTCCTTCTGGAGCAAGTGCAAATCCAATGTCCCAGTGCACTGACAGGGACACTGAGCTGTAGGAGACCTGTCTTTCAGATGAGCTGTTACAGAGAGTTCCTGACTCACTGTGGTCATGAAAGATGTTACAAAGAGCAGTGTTGTGCATGAACGCATTAAAAGAGCGCGTTCATTGAACGTGCCCATTTTTTTCGGTGAACGGTGAACTTGACCGTATCCATTTGCAACTGAAGAACGTGAACTTGAGCTCGTTCTGGTTTGCGCGAGATTCGGAATCCTTGGGTGTGTTACTGGTTGATGAATAAACACGGACGGCGTTGTTCCATACTGGAGACATTTTCATTAGTGCAACTCATCAGATAGACAGCTCGACAGCTCGCAACCAACTGCCCACGTCCCGCGTAACAACCACTGCGCATGTAGACGTACACATAAAATAGTCCCTGGAGCAGCTCATTTAAAAAATGGAAGAAATGAACTGGGACTGTGAACTTGTTCAAAATTCAAAACTGTGAACTATGAACGTGAACTTGTTCTTTTTAATCTGTGTGAACTGAACTTTGAGCTAACTCTTGTGAAGTGTGAACTTGCACAACACTGACAAGGAGTGATGTTACAAAGAGTACAGGGTTCTTCCCTGTCCTAGCAAAGTATTCTTAATCTGCCCATCTAATCACCTCTCAGCTGAATTGGGTAAATAAGTCCCTCCCTTTCCAGGTCAGATGACATGTGCTGTGTGTTCAGATGAAAAATGGATGCTGTCCTTCACCCCAGCTGTTTTCACCCATTGGTGCGGTCCAAGGTGAGTTCCCCCATACTGTAAAGTGCTTTCAGCTCAACAAAGGCATAATGTTATTATAAACATGTGAAGGCTTAAAAACATCTAAATCTGCAATGCTAACAAATAACATATCGATTTAATTTGTGATGGACCTGGACTCCTGTAAAAGTTTGTTTCAGAGTGTCCACATGAATGACAGCCTAATATCTAATGATATTCCATCTGTGCTATTTGTTTTGTTGTTGCTATTACCTAAATTACAAGACTTTACTGTAGGTTACAACAACAGCATTTAAGAAAACCCAAATCAAATGGTGTGCTTAAGAGACAGGAAATATGATGCCTTGCAGCTCAAATTGCAATGTTAGCTTACTCGTGTTGATTGGCTGTGGAGCTTATAAACAGTAAACTCCAATGTTAGTAACTTGTGGAGTTTCTTCTAGTGACTGCATTTCTGCAGCATGGCAACCTTATGAGGGAGGGAGAGCCTGTTTAGTTTTGATGTTGTTTCCCATGAACGAGAGTGTCATCTTGAATCCAGTGCCGTGGGGGCAGCTGCGTGACGCTTCACCTCCACGCTGTTGCATTTTAAATGCTGCCAGGCCTCTGCCACCAGGTATACATCACGCTCTACAATTACCAGCCTCGAGGCACTACACTACTGCCTCAGCTGGTGTTTAGCCCTGGCACAACCTGTAAAGAAGCCAAAATAACATAACAGGCTTTGTCTTCGCTATTCCATTTCACGTGTCACAAAGAACAGGGGAACCCCTCTTGTACACAGTATCAGAGCGAGGACGCTCGCATTGTGTTGTTTAATTGGGAAACAGCGGGGTGCAGTAACCGGGGGGCTACAGACACCAAAAAGTGGGTTCTGACCCTTGCACAAAGCCCTTTTTATACTGCAGGCCAGGCACTGAGGCAATTATTAAGCTGCAGTGGGACACAGTGGTTAAAGGGCTGGGCTTGATAAAGATACCTGACCTGAATTTCTACAGTAAATATGGAGCCATGTGAAGGGAGAGTGCTGTATGTAATAACAATAATGATGGATTACATTTGCAATCCTGATTAGCTTAAGCCAACAGGAAGAGAGAGTTGAGGTTGTAGTTGCAGTGTGGTATAGCTGCTGGTAAATATACACAAATTTGCTATGCAAAACATACTGGGTAATAGAGTAACTAAATATGTAAATCTTTTGCTGTTGTCTTGAGAGCTAAGCCTTTCTGTTAAATTACAAATTTGCCACTTGTAAAATCACAGGATTTTAGGTGAGAACAGTGAAAGCATTTAAGAACACCCAACTCAGATATTGTCCTTTGATGAATCTGCTGCCTTGCACTGTAGACTGTAGCATCTGTAACTTTGTGTTTTGGGAGAGTGTATTAACTTGCTTAAATCTACAATAACACAGAAGACTGGCTTCGACCCTGCTGTAGAGTTTCTAAACATCAATCAAGGTAGACATTACATTTTTTATACCTTTTAAAGAAATGCACATTCATTTTCTTGTGCTGTTATGGTGGGTTATTCATTTGTCTTGTGCTGAATACACAATAGCTCTGGTCAAATTAATTATTTCATGAATCCCTTCATCCAGGCAATTTTCTTAAATTTCCCTGATCATAATTTGCCTTTCTTGATTTTTTTGGATTTCGGATTTTTTTGGATCCAGATTAGGTGCTCAAGGGTCCAAGAACTGTGCCACACCTGGGAATTAAACCTGCAACCCTTGGGTGACAGGTCCAGCTCCTTAACCACCACTCCACACTTCCATCCCAATTAGCCTTTTACCCGTGGAAGTGACACCTGTCAAGTCCTTACCTGGGTCTCCTTCATCAGACGTTGACAGGGAGATGTGACGATTGCAAGCAGAACCAGCTCCTCGTTAACTCGTCATGCCCGCTCCCGCTAACAAGCCCCCCACCCCTGCTCTGAAACGAATCAGAGCCGCGCTTCATTCGGTGCGGACCCGGCCTCAAAGGACCGGATCGGCACGTAATGACGACTCGGTGAGGGAAGGCACGCTGTGAGTTGCCAGGCACCGCCCACGGATTTGGGCTGCTTGTGCCTCACAAGGGGATCTGCGCTCACCAGCGAGAAAAAAAAACCCCTCCGGGCTCCAGACTGCGGTTTCACACGGGGACAGCGTCATTGCCCTGCAGCTGTGGAGCACTGTGTCGGTACAGTGACGAGGAACTCACAGAAACCCAAAGCCTGCCAGTTTGACTTCATCACAGGGCACTCCTATACCCTTGGGCAAGGTATTTCCTTAGAAGTGCTTCAGTAAATTACTAGTCGTATAAATAGAAAACATTAAAAAATTGCAAGTTATGTAAGTCACTCTTGATAGGAGCATCTGTTAAGCTGCTATGATGTGTTGCAACGGCACTGACTGGCTACATTCTGGGTTTACTGCAGTAGAATGTCATAGAGTAAGTCCTACCATTCAGTACAGCAATGAGAGTGCCAAATCAGTGTGGTTGGACGACAGGCCACTGATGTCACCTGAGCAACTCAGAGGGACCCTACAACTCGCAGGGTGCCTGATCAGGAGTGGTGAGAAGAGAAGACCCTGCTGATAAACTCACTCATACCCCAACAGAATAAAGCCAATTAGCTTCTGCCCCTGCGGGCTCCTGGTCATCATCAGCAGATGGCATGGCCGATCTCAAACCCGGACTCCGGGGCTCAGACTGGAGTCACACCTCAGTCACCTGCAGACAGCAGCTTGTCACAGCAGCTCTCAAGTGTCAGGTCAGGGTGACATCAAGGATGCGTCAGCCACTGTTCCCATCCCGATTCATCTGACAGCTTTCACGGCTCATGCTGAAAACCACTCGGGAGAAGCATGAGCATTCTCTTTGATCAAGTTGACCTCTGCCATAATAACTTGATCTTGCTTGGTCCCTGTACATCTCTTTGATCCTGCAAACAGGACAAAGAAGTACCTGTTCACTGTCATCTGTGCTTAGTCATTGAGGACAGTAACATATAAACTCCGATGTGATACAGAAAACCTTGTACAGAAAGTAGTTTGCAGGGATGGTTTCACCAGAAGCGTTGAACACGCTGAAGTTGAACGCACTACACTGTAACATCAGATGCACTATCATGTTTGCAGATCTCTCAGCTGTATATGCCGTAGGTTTTCTTTAAACCACATTTTAATGGTGATTTGGTTAGTCATCCTTCAACATGTTTAGGATTGCAACTCAACTTTTCTACATTTTAAGGATGATTTCGTTAGCAGCCTGTAAACATTTGAAGTCGTAATTCAGTTTTTATTACATTAATGTTATTTAGCAGATGCTCTTATCCAGAGCGACTTACATAGGTTATAATTTTTAAATGTTATATATGATATAAATGATGAATAAATGATATTTATACAGCTGGATATTTTCTGAGTTAAGTACCTTGCCCAAGGGTACAGCAGCAGAGCCCCAGGGGGAATCGAACCAGCAACCTTTCTGTTACGAGCCCCTTACCACTATGCTAGTCTGCTGCCCTTAATTTATATTTTAAGCTGTAATGGAGGTTGGATTCCTATGAAAAAGGTGAACTGCACTCAACCGTTGAATAAGCTGATACACAAGCTTGTGAGGTGTCCATTGTATGGGCCCTTCCTAATATGCAAGACTCCCGGGAGATTTGCGTGCGCATCTCTCACAAAAGGGCTCTAAAGCCGTGTGAGTCATGGACTCGCATGAAATGCGCCCTGCGCTGCCCCACGCCCTGCACTCACACGCTGCCGCGCAGCATCTGTTGCTCAACCGCAGACACCCTGGCAGGTCAGCGGACGGGCACGGCCGCTCGCAAACCCGCCACGCTGCGGCAAACGCAGCGTAAAGGCGGTTTTGTAATATCAGCCGCAGGACTGTGCTACTCTGGCAGCGTCTGTGTTGCTCTGGCGTCGCCTTTGTTTCATTCCCCTCAAACAGACAAAGGCTGAGGGGAAGGCTGAGTGCGTGTCGGGATTGTGCAATGCCCTGGCGGGGCTGACTCGCAGATAAACCCCGGAGCACAGCCAGGCAGGCGGATCCCATTCGGTATAAACGCCAGCGGAGTGACGCGTTTGGCTTGGAGGGCTGGGTTTGGCGCGCAGTGGATGCGGGTCGAGCACCACCGTTTCCCCATTTGCAAGCAACAGATCAAGAGTCAGTGTGGCAGAGATACAACAACACAAAGCAGGTTCCAATCCTACATGGGATGCTGTTTTTTAACACCTCAGAAAAGCACTTATCCTGTGTCTTGTTTTAGAAATGGGCGGCAGAGAAAATCCGAGCTAGACAAGTCAAGTGGGATAAGCCCGTCTGCATAGCTAAAACGTAATGTAAAAAAAAAAGATCTCAACAGATGTCACAAACAAGTTGCCATAGCAGCCAATCACTGAATTACTGTCTTCCTCTTTAAAGTGGTGCTCTGGAGCCACCAATCACTTGGCGAACAGCGTAAGCAGTAGTCACAGCAAGCGCCATCTGCCACAGTCGGATGTACCATCAAAGACTAGACCATCAAAACACAGATACACAACTGCAGAACCTGAAAGAGGTTGTTAACATGCTACTGAGTGAGTGTTCGCCAGTTCTGATGCAGTTTTCATAGTCTGGGTGGGGGGGGGGAAGGGGGGGCTCGTACGGTGGGGGTCAGAGATCTTTGCCTCTGAGTGGGTCCTGGGCCGAGATCAGGAGGCACTGATCTAAGACACCCCAATTATCTTTGCGTTGAAGCCAGCTTAATTAGGCTTGTCTGATGTGCCACCGAACCTATTATGTTCCTAATTAAGCTCGGGTTGGCTCAGAAATAATGGGACGCGGTACTTCAAAAGGTGGCATTATCGCCCGGGCGAGATGACATAATGGTAATGTGTCCCTGTGAGGAGGGGGCAGACGGGGCGCCGGTGGCGGGGGGGGCGCAAGCCGATTGCTCTTTGAATGAGCTCATCAGCGTTACCATAACAACAGCCGAACCAGGGCGCTTCGCCCTGGGCTTATCTTCTCGCCGCAGAGGGCCTGGACTCTCGACGCCTCCCTGTCGGAGGCTGGATAATTGCGCGTTGCTATGCTCCTCTTAGGCTTGGCAAACGCCCCCGTCCGGGGTGAACAGCACGCCTCGTGTCTGACGTGCTCTCTATTACACAGCTGGACTGCTGCTGGGGAAACTGAGGTCGAGAGCTGCACTCGAGGGTCACGGGGATTTGAACCTGCAGCCGTCTGGTTACACTCCGTGTGGAGCTGTATTAAGTCATATTCTGGAGGGGACTATTAGGGTCTGAGATGAATAGACTCCACCCCCATGCCCCCAAGGAACAGCACGTGTGACCCCAGGCTCCTGTGATACTGCTGTCCCAGCAGCTTTAAATACTTCTCTCTCATTCTCTTTATCTCTCTGATTCCCTCTCACATTTTCTATCTCACCCTGTTTCCCTTTCCTTCCCATTATCTCTCCTTCCTGTCTCTCTGTCTTTTCACTCCTTCATTCATTCCCCCTCTCTCACAGTCTCTCTTTCTGTCTGTCTGTCTCCTTCTGTCTGCTTCTATGATAGTTATTTTAGTCTGTGGTCATATTATACTGTGGTAACACATTTGGCATTAACCTAAGGAAAAAAGCAAAATGATGTCACTGCTTCACATGCTAAACCACAACTGCACCTGATCCAAGAAAAGAGCAGTACCAAATTCCTGAAATGTTTTCATGACTTCATTTCCAAAGGTTTTGGGTCAAAATTCCTTCTTTAGGGTAATCGCTGTGCCATTAATGGATTATGATGCAATGCAGGCCCAGACATTCAAACAAGTATATATGACAGACCAATTAAACTGCCACATTCAACCTATCAACTGGGCAATCACAGAGCCAGTAGTGATTTCACAGCAAATGAGAAGAATTCCTCTAAAGGAGATGACATCAGACTCTTGTGGTTTAGGTTGACTGACAACGCACAGCCTACCGGATTACATGAGGGAGCAGAATTACAGGGCCACAGATTCATTATAGAATTACAGGGCAAAAGGCTCTGGCAGAGATAGACCAGACTCTGTCGTGCTGACCAACAGCTCTGTGGAGAAAAGGGGATTCCGATGTGACAACAGAGAGCTCCCGCAGATTCCTGTGGGAAAACGGGATTCAGTCAGGAAGTGGAACTCCATTGTGGAAAACTGGAAATTCCCTCTGGACAATGAGGAATTCCCCTTAGGAGAACAGGAGATTTTCTCTAGAGCACAAGTGATTCACCGTGAGAGCTAGAGCTCTCAGCATGAATCCCACACGAGACCCACAGAACACCCAGAGAACCCTCAATGTGCAGAATGAATGTCATCACCAACATCCCGCTTCAAAAAGCATAACAACCTCACACACACATCTCTCTCATGAAGCTGGCATGGTCTAAGATTGGGCAGCTTCATCGTCATCCATGATAAACAACAAGATTTATTTAATATAGCGCATTTTACAGAGTTGTCACAAAGCGCTGCACAGAGGTTTTCCAGAGGGAATCAAAAAAAAACCCAGGGCAGTCTGGGGAAAACTTAAAATTACTCCCTGACCCCTAGCAAAGAGGCGATCAAGTGAAATTCCTGGAAAGTATTTCAGTGCAAAAATAAATACTACACAGTTATACAGTGAGGTGTGTGTAAGTCATCGGGAATGAACTGGCAGTCTGTTAGGCAGCCAGCTACAAGGGAATGTCTCATTCATTGGTAAACAGTGTTCTCTTGGTCAAGATACTGTTGGCCTTTGCTGCTCTTCAAGGTTCAGAGTCACAGAAATTGCACCCTTTTTTCCTGTCACACCAATGTTAAAATTGTCTCTAATGCACATCTATAGTCGTGGAAACTTATGGTTATTGGTGTCCAGTCTTGAGTTGTATCCAATCCATGGACAAGCCGTCCCTTATAACAGACTCTGACACAATTTCATTTTATACCATCTGGGGCTATGCCTCTCTGACTTCTTTCTGCTCCTGTTTTTAATGCATTTATTGCATCTTGCAATGATCAGAGATGGGACCAAATGTTTGTTTGATTATTGGACCATTTGACCATGAGATCACTAATCAACTATGCTACTCAGTCAAAGGCTTTTTTTATTCATTTTTTAATGAAGAAAAATTCAGTTGATTTCATTCTCATTGATATTCATGCTGGAGAGCCTAATCACCCGGGATAGAATAACACAATTATTTTCCATTAATGCTATTGATTCCCTGGCCTGATGGTGTGGGTGAATGCAGATGTAATGAGTCATTATTTACAAAAAGGGAGCCGAAGTTTAACAGATTGCTTTGGGAATAACAATCGAAAATTATTCCCAAATCCTTCGGGCGGAGATCCCCCACACCCTCCCATTTTTTCAGATACGTGATTTGGAGCGCGTAGTTTGTGCTGGCCTTTGTTTGGATTTGAGCTGAAGGAAGAGCCGGGCAAATTCAAGAGCGACGGCAGCTCACTCTCATTCGTTTTGCATTTCCAGTAGCTCCTCTTTTTTTAATCTAGAGGACACTGTCCCCCTGCCTCTCGAGCCATGCATTATTTATGAGGACTCCACCGGCCTCTGACTCCGAGCGGAGTTTGAGGTACAGCATGCATATCAAATCAAAACAACAGATGCCAAAGCGGCCTCTCTTCCTCTCAGGACGGCAGCGCGGGCAGAGCACCGATGCCTCCGTCTATCCAGAGCAAATGCCTGATAACGCAATTTGTCAGGAATGTGGTCAAATATGAGTGCCAGAACGAAAGGACATGCAAGTACAAACACAAACACAAATGAATAAACAGCATTACACATGTAATTTAGTAACATCAACCAATGTTTACATTTAAAACTAAAGCCAAATACTATATTTAGACAAAATTGTTCCTACTAATAACAAGGCACATTAATACAGTCCTTTTTATTCCTTTTAATGAGCTCTAAGCACTTTACTTACCTCGACTACCAACTGTAAGTGTTCATTTAACTGAAAAATGTCTATGTCTAATGCCTATTGTCACTTTTACATTTTTGGTGTTGAGTTAATATTATCGATTTTGCTGTGAACATTATAACAATGTCTCGTTTAGGGGAAAGTGTGAGTAAAATGTTGCCGATCCTGGAAAAAAGAAAAATATATTAATGCATAAACTGACATGGATACTGGAAAAAGTAATTTGACACCTGGGTGGCCACTCCCCCTCCTGGGCTCAACACTCATCTGACGTGACAGGCGGTAGAATCAGTTCTGGCAGGCTTTCAATTAGAGCCCACATTTCCATAGAAACGCCACTCGCCGTCACACCCGGTCATCACCTATTACACTCCATCATTTTGCACTACCGGGAGCTGTGAGACTCTACCACAAAAACAATGCAGAATATGGATTTTCCCTGCGAGCTGACTGCAGGGAGAGGATTTTACCATAATTATACCTGTCGTTCAACTGGCCGACCATATCAGGCTTGCTGGAGCGCTGGCTATAATCAAGATGCATTATGGGAAACTGAGTTCTGTCACTAACCTGTCGCTGCTGGTCTTGCGGTAGAAATGGCAAAGTCAGCGAGCTGAAGGCGGTGAAATATCTTCTGAGATCTTGTTCGGTGCTTAAGTGTTTTTCACCTGAACACACTGCACACACAGCGAAAGGGACAATATGTATGGGGTAACAAAATATGGGAATTGCCGTGACCTCACATATTTTCAGAGGAAATCCAGTCTGAGACACAAAAGCATTTTTTTTGTTTTCTACCGCTGATATAGCCCACTGCCAAAAGGTCTCCGACATGCTGGGGCTAACAGATCTCATTTCTGTATTAGACATGTTATCATACATCTGACTCCTCTTTTATCGAAACGATAAGAAATATTATTGAGCAATAATATATATATATATATATATATATATATTTTTTTTTTTTTTTTTTTTTTTTTTGAACTGCGGAGACCTACGCTTTCCGACAGACAATTGCCCTCTAGTCTGTCGGTCAGTTTACCAAAAGCTTTATTTTCATTCGTTTTCACTGAAAAATTCTATTAGATGTATTGATAAATTTTTCTCAGTGAAAAATTCAAGACATGAGCACTAAGAGCTGTATCAATGAATTGCTGTTACTCTTCCCGAGAATACTTTACCGAGAATTCCTCAACTATTGCACTTTGTTAGTCCCGCGGAACTGGACAAATCTTCACTTTCAAAGCTGAAAAGAAATAGACTCAGTGTTTTCCAAGCAAATTTTCAAACAAAACATCCCACTGGATTTTACTGTGTTTATTACATAGTGTATGTTTAATAGAACAACAGCCCTCGGAATCAAAAGGCCTTCGATACAGAGACCATCGGGATATCCCCTATTAAATTCTATAACGTCCCAGAATTTTGATTGTGTTCTTTTAGGCTATATGTATGCAACGTCACGAGCTGGCTGAAATGAACAAAATAAACTACCGTGTTAGAACAAAGGAACAACGCCACTTGCTTGATTTCCTCATCTAGTGTTAAAGACAAATTGCATTGCGTTTGGGTTGACTCTGGGTGCGAGTCAAGGCTGTTTTGTCATCCTTAGAGACATTTTTTAATGATTAAGAACAGAACAGGTGTGAAGACAGGTGTGTTTTTAGTTAATGACAGCAAAGGAGTATCTTTGTGCTATTTGAGGAACAGAAGTGACCTACGGTGCCTACACTTAAGCTGCCTTCACACACACACACACACACACACACACACACACACACACACACACACACACACACACACACACACACACACACACACACACACACACACACACACACACACACGCAGTGGTGCCAGAGCTACTTCATAAACCACCGAGGAGTAGCGGGCAAGAATATAAAATAATCAGAAGCAACAGACGAACGAGAGCGATAATTACGTGCTATAAAAGCAGCGATTTCAACCTCCCGTGACTTTTCCATAATCACTTCGACTCCGCGTGTTTTTAAACGCACAAATTGGGCTGTTAAAATATAGTAGTAAGCCATGACTTCTGTGTGACTGTTGCCAGTCTGTTTGGATATACATGATCACTTAGGGGTCTGTTCACTGCATTCACACGGAACTGTGCCTAAATAAACAATCAAGGATTACATTCTGTCATATCCTGGAGTGCCATTTTCCCATTTCACTTTGGAAAAACAGAATTAGGCCTATAAAGTAGTGACTACTGATCCTCCTCACTCTGAAGTCAGTTGAGATTCATTTGCATTATTGCACTGCTAGCTGTAGAACAGGATTCAGGTTGATTTTTTAAAAAACTAAACACGGTGGACAGATTCATAAGAAGCGGTTTGGCGCATGGAAAACAAATCATGCGCCGTTTTCTGTCACGCCTCATTAAGCAGTCTAAGCAGATAGCCCGCTATTACCGCGAAGTAGAGGGAGACTTCAGAGGAGAAGGCGCGCTCGCTAATGACATTCGAATTAGCTGAGCAAAGTGTCTCACAATCGAAAGGTCAGGCCTCGCCGACAGAATATTAGCGTGTCGCACAAAAGAAATCAATTACCTCCTTGCGATTACGGAGAGATGAAAAGGGGGAGTTAGTCATGGTTACCGGTGACTGAAAGTGGTTAAACATTCCCCCTCCAAAAACATGAACAACCACCTGCTATCTCCATACGGAAAGACTTTCGAAACGATTCCATTCGCCTTTTGTCTTGGTGACCCTATCGTGTGTAAGAGCCAGGTTGCTTGAGGATATTAAGACATGCTGTGATCCTATGACCCGTCTACGGAAGAGCATGGCTAACCCCGTTACCATGGATGATGCGCTTGAGTTAAAACATATGGGAACAGGCTTGTGCTAGGGAGCGACCAAAGAGGCTACCCCACACTGGGGCAGTAAGGGAAAACCGAAATCCATTCCGCTGCAGGGCCTTTGCAAACAGCAGCCTTTCGCTGTATCGTGGGGAATTACACAGCTGTTATACACACTACAACTCCCACAGTCCACTACAGGGGAGTAGACTCCGATGGGAGTACTGGAACATCTCTCCCTGACGACAACTTAGCGTATCATAGGTAGGCCTACATAATGACGCACTGATGCGGCAGTGAGAAGAGGAATGTTGGCCAAATGAAGCCAACCCTAGCAGGATGTCTTACTTTTATGGACTCCCAGTCAGAGTTAGCTAACTCGGGGTAGATCTGAGTCAAACACATGATGCCATTTCGAGGCTACTTATAAATGAACGAATAGATGTACGTTTTAAGTTAGAATTTTAATGATTAATTGTTGTTTTTGGAGGTGTTCATTTTGATTGTGTTACAGTAATGGGTGTTTTAAAGTATGTGTTTGTATATGACATGCTTGACAAAGTTCTGAGAAAATGAACTATGATTAAACTACAGAGACCAATAATCACATAGTAAATAAATAATGTCTGAAAACAAAACTTGAAAAGCCACAAATTTAAAAGTAAGGCTTTTTCAAAAAGTGAATTCAAGGGAAAATGACCATTACAATTTTAAGAGTTTTTGCTTTTTTCATTGTTTTTTTTTCTTTCTGGTCCATCCAAAGAAGCAGCTTGTTCTTAATTGAATCTTCAGTTTTGTCAATGTGTATAATGCACTACTAATAGTCTGTTGTCTTACCGATGAACTCTTTATTTGAACACTTGTTTGAACAGTGAAGTTTCTGTTCCGTTACATTTTTTTTTTCTTTTTGAATGTTCGATTTATTCCGTTTGTCAGATATACCGTTGACTTTTTTTGTTTCAGCTGGGAGGGACTGCTAATGGATATAGAGTGCGGTTCATCAGCGCTCGTTTTGTTCTGGTGTCCCACTTTGCTCGAGAAAACAAGCGGTGACATTTGGACAGCTGGGTCGCTCTGCGTGTGTAAAATGAGACTGGGGTTTCCGCGGCGGATCAGGGGAGCGACGAAAGGGTTTGCCGACTCATGTAGAGGAAATGTCAGCCCGCGGGGGGCGGCAGAGTGGGTCAGCGTGAAGTCCAAATCCCCTGTGTTGCTAATGGAAAGGCTGCCATTGCGTTGCAATGTGAGTCATTTGCGCTCCGAGCTTTTCCGCTATGAGAATAAAGTGCCTGACGCGTTTAGTCATTGTTAATAAGTTTTACCATAACCTGCGCGTTAATGACTTCTTTCGTCTGTAACTTCGCTACTTTATTACATTAGTATAGGTTCGTCCCACATTAAGTTTAACACGTTAACTTGTTTTAAATAGAGATACATATTTCACCTCTCAATTCAGGAAATAACGGGCCTAACCTAAAAAGGTGGAACATGATACAATTAGTGTTCTACTGATACTGTCATCTGTGGGACCAGCTAAAATCATAATTCATAGCAATAGGAACCTTAAATGGTCTTAATAACAGGAAAGAACACTATACATATTCACACAGCTGCAGTGCGTGATGGTATCTTGAGAAGCCACATGAAAGGTGTTTCCTGGTAGATGTATACACAAACAGAGGGAGAGAAAGAAAAAGAGATTTAGAATTGTCAAAGTTCAAAAAAATTGTAGTTATTCTTCTTCATTGTCCACACCTTCCGGTTCCTGTCTGACTTTGCAGAAGGTGTACCTGTGTCTAACCTGTAAGGTGTACATGCAGTAGGAAATTGTCAGTTGGACATGAAAGTTCCCTCTATATTTACATAAAGTCTGGATGAGGCCACTCCATAACAGTAGCTAGTGCCATAAATTAATCCATAACATATCATTTTTGGTGCTAGGTTCACATTACTTTTCATACAATTCTATCTTGTCAGTCTCCAAAGAAATTGACGGTAACTAGATAAATATCACATTATAAAATGCGTGAATTGTTTTCTTTGCCTTTGCCAGATCTGACTCGTATGACTTGACCTGAAGCCCCAGAGTTAGGAGAGCTGTGAGGATCTTCATAACATTCAGTCTGTCACTTGCATAAATGGATAAAGCTACAGTCATCAGTGCCTTTGTCTGACTCATACACCTCAGTGTTCCTGAAAAGAGCCGTCCCTCCATCAACACACATAAACACACATACAGAGCAGTGCACAGGAGACACAATTTCATTATCCATATGTGCGTGGTCTTGAGTGACACTCGTGTTCTGTTGCTTATTTTACCTGACGCATTATTTACTAACTGCCCTTCCACAGGGTACACAAACACATCACCTGATACTTATTTGTGTGCTGCATAAACAATTTACACTGCGGTTATCTCTTAAAACATGAGGCTCCTTACAGTCGGCCTGAGTTTGCTCCTACTGGCGACCGTGAGGTCCGGCCCCAGGCGAGTCATACCTAAGGCTTCAGAGATTGCTGGTGGATTGTGGGTAATGGCCCTGTGACAGACTGGCGCCCTGTCCAGGGAGAAGTACTCAGATCCGTCTGGTTCATGATACGGAAACGGTGATAAGCCTCGAACGCGGCGTCTGTTTATTTGCATGCCGCCTTATTAGGGCATTAGAAACAATCAGTGGAGCCTAGGACGCAGACAGTGGACAAAGCACTGCTAATCCCTGGCTGAACTTGGCACAGGTTAATGAGATCACATTAGCTGTGTGGCGTGTATGTGAAACCAGCATATCGCTCAGCAACAGCCTGAGCACAAGCCGTTTCAAGGCTGAGGCTGTTAGACCATGCTGGCTAATACAGGCAGTGCTTTTCAGCTGCACAAAACAGGATAGGATAGGATCGCGCCTCTCCCCCTCGGGACGTGAAGTTAACTTTTCCTGTCTCTGAGTAATTTAAAAGTTTGGTGGCCCGCATGGTGCTTATCACCGGATCCACTGTTCACCTTGACGGAGCGTGATTATAGTTGCATCTCAGCCAAACTGCTCGGGAACCGCCACCCGGTTTATGCAAGGGATACACGCCCCGACAGGTTTCCTCACCAGCAGGAACTGCACCTGAGAAAGCAGCAAGTCGTCATTTGCACCTTCTTGAAAAAGTTAACAGCTCCCTTCCTGCTTAGTTCCCTCCTTCCTCCTTTCTCTCGCTCTCTCTATCTCTCTTTTTGTTTCGTGATAATGTTGTGAGATATTCCTTGACTCCATAGACAGTAGGTGTCTTCAGACATCCATCCCAGAAATCCCCATCATAAAAAACACAAAAACACCTTGACTGTAAAGTTCCACTCCAGTCTCACTCACTGTGATACTGTACGTGTGAGCTGTGAGCCATGAGGCCTGTCTGCTTTTAAAGGGGCCCGAGGCTGATGTGTGAGAACAGGAGACCCAGGGACAGGGTTTGGCTGGACGAGGCCAATTTTCAAACACTGTGCTGAGCGTTTCCAGAAGACTGCAAGTGGACATCACGTTCCAATGACATGTCCACGTTGAGTGATTGCTATAAGGTGGCCCGCTGATCATGTTTCACAGAGCAGCGCAGGAAGTAACATTTCACAGCTGTTTGGCTTATTCTGTTTATAAATCGGTGTAGTGTGGGAATGCCTTGTAGAGATTAAAAGGATGCGGCTCAGGCAATCTTGCAGATCTGCTTCCCCAGTTCCCGCAGGAGGGTCATTTGAGGCAGGAGGGTGGTTAGGCTGATTATCCAGGGGAAGGGGGGTGGTGGGGAGGGGGTGACAGCTGGAGGGTAATGCAGCTCAACTCTCATTACTGTTTTCCAGCATTACTGTCCAGGAAATGAATGCCCCACGGGAACGAACAGCCTTAACCGGCAGTTTCGGCCCGTGATGTCTCTTGGGTTCTCCGCCTCACATTGTGTTGTGACTGACCCCCTTCCAGCCACACGGTGAAACCCCATCCCCGGTTGCAGTGTAGGGCTGAGCAAATCTGTGAAGCCCTGTGGAAAAGGTAAAGGGGGGGTATGTGACCCCAAGCCCATCCCACATCCTGTGAAAAGAAAAGGCAACCGAGTACCATGGAAATCCACTGAGGCACAAATCTCATTTTCAGGGCAGTGAAAGAAAATGCAACACAAACTCGATTTTTATTGATATGTTTGCATCCGTTGAGGTTCCCCTAGTAATTGCCAGAACACTGAAGATAACCTGACAGCACCCCAACAGCCACCCAACAGCAAGCTGACAGCAAGCCTACAGTAACCCGGCGGCAGTTTCAGGGTTGGTCCCCCCTAAGACCACTGCAGCTAGACCGGGAAAGGCCCACAGGTAAACTTCAGGAGATACATTGCTGTAACAGTTCTCATATAATTTCATGCCCAATTGAAAATATTGTAAATTATGATGATCCTGTAAAATATGTAACAACTGATTTTAGTAGTCACGTTCATTTCAGTACATTGTCAGGTATTTTCTATCCACGCTATATCAACGAAGAGGATCACCCCCCATCACCCCAAGCCTCCATAAAATGTAAAAACATTCAGATGATTTGCACTTTGTTTGGTGTTTTTGAGAAAATGTCAGCTTCATTTTGGGCAGACTGCTAAAACGGCCTTTATCAGAAATACCTCTTGCCGTCAGTGGAAAACTGTAAAATGGAAATCAAATAAAAGACTGAGTAAAAGTTAAATTAATGTCCTCTAAATAGCTAAATGTCCTCAGATGTTTTGCTTTTGAACAAAGCTCCACTGCAGTTATGCCTGTTGTCTATTCTCCATTCATCCAGTCCCTGTGAATAGCCTCTCACATTTCTAAAGATCACACTAACACTCCTCTTTTGGTCAACTGCACTGTTTTTCTAAAGTATATATTTATTTCTTAATAAGGGACTCTGCGCAATTATGCCACAACAGCCAAGACCTGGTATTTTACATAATCCTGTGTTTTAATCAGGACAAAGCTGTGCAAATTTGTGGGGCAGGGTATTGTGTGAGTAATGAGGCTATTTTCAGTGACACCCCCTAGGTGAGTCCTGGCAGAGTTAATGACTGATATGCCAAAATGAACAGAAATTGCGAGGACCCGAAATCAAAATACAGCTGGTTCTCCTCCCCATCGCTCCACAGGGTGCGTTCATTTGCACTTGTTCCATCAGATCTGCTGCACTTGAGAGAAATGTTTCTAAGCAGGCATTTGAGGTAATTAGATTTCCGAAGTACGTACGACATAAAAATGGACCTGCGTGATTCTGAGGAAACTCTTTCCTTGCTGCTCTTCCAGTTTTTCGTCCGAGTGTGTGGGATCAGCTTGAGAGCTGGTGTCTTAGCTCACCTTGCAACGCCGGCGCTGAGGCTCACAGGGGCTTTTTTGTAGGGTGTCGCCCGCAAACTTGCGACATTGCGAATGTTTTGTGAAATACGCCTTGGATGCCGCCTGCAACTGTGAATCCTCACAAATCCCTCTCTTGCTGTGAGCCGTGGGTATTCTACTGACGCCGTTCAGGTTTTAGCGCCTTGCACAAGGAGAGTTACTGCTGTGCCCCACCCAGGAATGAAACCCGCAACCCTCAGGTAGTACATGCCATTTCCTAACTATTACACCACAGGGGCAGCTCAGCAGAGGGATTTCTGTCACTCTGGCTGTTATTTTCTACCACAGTGCTCTTTTCTCCTCCTCAGTGTGGTACTTTCATTTCTGTAGCGATCTTATAAAAATGGAACGTTCACTTTTTCCTGACAGGTCCGCTGGCCTCCGCCACCGCACAGCATGGATCTCTCTGCCGGAAGCTGTGATACCCAGAATGCGGTCTGAGATGCAGTAGGACTCGTTAGAGAAAATTGCTACATTTTGTCCAAACTCAAAATATTGCAGGGTAACAATAAGAGCATCTTCTTTCAGCTATGCACAAGCCTCAGTCTGGTGTGGCAGGATGGGAAGGCTGCATGTTTGAGTACCTAGTGGGGGTGCTCCAGGTGTTCCCTTGGATGGGAAACCTAACCAGTATTCCTTCAGGAGATTTCCCATTGGACAAATGTAAAACATGCAAGTGTCCCCTGGAAAAGAGCTTCTGCACACACAATAATGCAGTAATGCGTGCGTGTGTCCTTTCTTTTTTTTTTCTTTTGCTGCTGTTGTTTCTTTTTTTCTTTCACGGTCACCATCGATTGCACAATGAGTTCGGATGAGTCAGCGTGGATGAGTGGAGAAAAACAGCGTGTTTCCTGGGCCCACAGTGGCCATCCGTCTTAAAGCACTTGGAAAACAGGCAGCTGGCTGCCGTCTCAGCCAATCAAGGACTTCCAGTGGCTAATATGCCGTGAACAGCAAAGTGGGGGATTTTTTCCCACAACTCATTGCATTTTTGAGCTCCACCGGGCTCTGACTGCTTACAAGCATTTTATTTTCAGGAGAGTGATAGGGGAGGGGAGGGAGGGGCCTCTATCAGCAGGCTGCTATAAGCTGTTATAAACCGAGCAGCACCTTAGGCATCATTGTGATGGCTGAATGTGATACTTGAAAGAAAGGTGTGTGTGTGTGTGTGTGTGTGTGTGTGTGTGTGTGTGCACGCGCGCTCATGTGCATGGGTATGCTTTAACTTTAGCCCTTTGTGAGTTAAACCTCATGACACAATAAACAGAAAGAACACATTTACTTTGATACCTCTAATCAAATTCTGAGGAATGAACCCAAAATATTCAAGATGAAAAAAACAAAGCATACATTAACTGTGTGCTCTCCTTAAGGCCATTGCTCTTAAGTTCATTGTTCTCTCTTGTTCCCTTTCTGTTGTTCCAGGGGTCAGAGGAAAAAACCTGTTTGATTGTTGTCAGCTGTAAGTGTTTCCAACAACATCAGCGGAAAATAAAAAACCTGGCAGACACTCCATCCCGACAATTTGGGAAGAAAGTCAACTGGTGGGGGTGGGGGAGCAAAGAATTCAGCTTGAGCCACGCAGATTTGAAATCCTATAAGTATGTGTCATATCATCTGTCACTCTTGTAGGCATTCTTCATAAATCAATGAACTCTGCCAGGATTTGAGAAGAATAACACAACAATGCTTTCCAGATGGAAAATGGACTGACAGTATGCTCTGTGCGCTTACAAATCAGCCAGCTGCTGCAATACTCCTCTTTGGATGCCGCCAAAAGGAGCAATCCTCAAATATACTCTTAAATGTAGATGCTGTGTGGGCTTCTGGGTAGCTCAGTGGTTAAGGTGTCCTCTTTGGAAGCAAGCTGCACTGTGTGACTTGTGGTGCAAAAAACAGCCGTTGGCTGCATGTGAGTGTATCAGAGGACTGCATTTGTCTCACCTCAGAGCTACTGAGTCAATGCAAGGATTACAGTATACAATTGGTGATTCCAAAAATAGCCTTGCACGAAAGGGGGGAAGGGCAAGAAAATAGCCACTATCTGCTATCTGGAGGAGAATTCTCCGACAGTCCCTATGCAATTAAACAAACCCATTTGCCCCTCCCTGCTCCCATGATAGAATCTCTGTAAATGTTTGTGCGATGTATGATATATATTGTATACATGTTTTGCCACACCTCTGAGCCACAAATGTGAGTGAAATCAAGTCCCACATCTGAGTGAAATGGATCATGTGGAAGGTTTCTCTCCTGAGAAGAACACCTGTATTGACATCCTGAGTGTGCACCTACACTGTGTTGTATCAAATCTGATGTTTAGGAGAAGCATCTTCATAAAAGCCTTTTTGTGGGTGAGGTTTGATTCAAATGCTGTGCATGCCTATCAATGGGCAAACATACAGGTAACAGCACTTATTTACAAACTTAACCTATCTTGAACATGCGTGTCTCAGAAAGCTTATCTTAAAAAGCTTATCTCAAAAACAAAATCACAAACCAAGGGGAAAATAAGTGAAACACAAGTGTAATATAGTAATATATTAATGTTGCAGTTAAAGGCAGTGTGTCAGGGATGTGTTCAACAGGCAAATGTGGACTAAGGTACTGCAGTGGTGCTGGTGGGAGGTGTAGTTCATCCACAGATGTTGTCATCTACTTTGAATTACTGCAGAAGCTGACATTTGAAAAACAATGTTTTCAAGCAACCAAAACATCCATCTCAGTTGCCACTAGGTAGTTAAAAAACTGCAGTAACATTGTGCTATCCATTTCTGAGTGGAGGCCCACTGCTTGGAAGTCATCAAAAGGTTTTTTTTTTTCAATTTCTTTAGATCCATTGTCTTTTTTTATAAATCTGTAAATGCTGATGTGCTGTAAACAATCTCAGCATAACTGGAGACTCCTGGAGAGAAGGAAGTTTTTTAGTGAGCCGCTCTGAATATCCAACTAGAGCAGGAGAACCTGGATAGACATCACAGTGACAGCTCTACTAACAGGAGACAGAGGAGGGATTTGAGGCTCATTCATAATGGATGAACAAGAGGATAAAGACATCAGACACTGAGACAGGCCCCGGCTACCGGCCGCATAACAGCCGTAAATATTCCAGAGAAACAACGCAAGCTCTAAAAACCCGGCGGCTCCCTGAGGTGCGGTTTTTTCAGCCCCACAGATTTCGCAGCAAGCCAAGCAAGTCGCGCAACGTCTTCTGCCTCATCTCGAGATTGAGGTAATTAGTGCCGAGAGCCGCTCAGCCCGAATTCCCCTGGCATCGCTTGAATTTGCGCACTCCCTCGCTGGTCTCTGAGATGATGCCGGTTAAAAATTCCTGGCTTCCTCTCCGAATTCAGTGCCATCATTTATGCCCACAGGCATCTCATCTGAAGCCAGCCCCGTCCAGCAGTGTCAAATTCAAGTCTCCAGAGAGCCCTCCTGCAAGTTGGGTTTTGCTTCAGCCTCTGCTCTTAATTATATAATTAGCCCCCTATTGGTTACTTATCTTGACTTTTTACACATTTCTGCAGTTGTTCTATCTTAGCTAAAAGGCCGCACTCTAGCAATTTACTGACTACATATTTCACTGCAATAAAGTTTTGGAAACATAGAGGTATAAATGATTACAGTTAATTAAGGAACTGGAACGAAACCCAGCATACACAAAGCCCCCAAGGAATTGAGTTTGCTGTCCCCGGTCTGGTCAGACAGATCTTTGCAGAAAGTTGTGTTCCTCTGCAAAGCTCCAGAGGCTGTCAGGGCTTCAGAGCGTGTCACAGCACAAACTCGGTACCTGTGACACTTGCAATGCTCAGCGGCAGATGGTGAAATAATTTGGGTACCTTCTTCCCCCGGTGACGGGAACATTTACTGTTTGTTTTCTTTCAGAACTGCAAGGTCAGGAGACAAAATGACATGGAGACACGGACGACGTGGCTTTTGGGGTCACGAGCGATGCCAGGTAAACAAGCGAGAGCCAAATGTCAGCAGCCGGAGCCGTCCAGTACGTGTCACAGTTTCCACGTTGACCCTCTCATCTCGACTGCTGATGAATGACTGATTTCTTTTCTCTGTGTGACAAATAGGATCCCGACCCCGGGGAATAGGAGATCGACGGATGGTAAATGGACAAGCTTGTTTATAATAACAGTCAAAAACAGGTTCAGGAAGGTCATCATTTGAAAGGTATATTCCTTGCCTCCTCTGTTGGTGGCTCACCAGCTGCCGCCGGTATGAACGGCACCCGCTATTGACATTTCCATCGCGGAAATGCTTTCTGTCAGCAAGACACAGGAAGCTTTTTCAGTGAGCGGCGGCAACTCACCCAGCCAATGGTCTTGCAGTGACTTTTTTCATATTAAAAGCACGGCTTGTTTTATTGAGTTATATGGGAGAGCCAGAGTCACAGTGTTATTAATCCCCCGTGCCTACCTACCGCTCCCAGGAAAAGACAGGCAAAAACAACCCTGGCAAAAACACTTTCACACTCATTTGAGTACACAAATCTATTCATGCCACAAACCGCCTGTCCTGATAGAAAGATAAAATTAGCCTCTCTGGGGGTCTGAAAAACTATTTACGGATCTTGTTACACCCTGTTCCTTTTCTCAAAAATACAGTCTTTGTGCAGATCTGTGATAACAGATTATATGCATTCTAAATGAATAGGTTACATGCTAAATTCTAACCTGTTGCTGTCTGGGTGTGTTTCGAGCGTGGGGAGGACTGGAACATGGAAAACAAAACACCTTTAACACAGTACAGTGCTGTGTCAGTGGCTGGGATTTGGCACTGGAGTCTGAGCGTGGCCTCAAATGTCTCTGAAAACATGTATAGCAGTGCTGTGTGTTTTAAAACAGCACGGTCGTTATGAAGCGTCCCTGTGTTTATTACCCAAGGGGTGCGTTTCACAGCAGGTAGGTCATTTTAAGTGCAACACCTCAACACCATTGACATGGTCAGTTGGTGGCATGCTTTACTTAATTGAAATTTTACCTTCTTAACCTGGTAAACAGGTTAACAGCGCTATCACATCCGCTCATCAAGCTATTAAACAGTCACATCAGCACATTCGCTGGCCTTACCCTTTTCCAAGTTTCCCCGGGGGGGAATGAAAGTGCACCGGTGTGACATTGTAACATGTCACAATGCTGGTGATGTCACAGTCGAAGTTGGGTCATCGCTCTTTATCAGCCTCTCCTTGGTTAATGAAATACTTCTGACCCCAAATGCCCGAATGGAGCATTAATAATTTCCCGCGGAAAGACTGGGGGGAGAGCGTGCTGGCCCGGCGAGGCCCGAGGAAGAGCAAAGTCCTTAAATGCACTGGAAGAATTGCAAGAACACACTATTTTTGTATAGCGATATAAAAATAGGCATTGTTATTCCCAAAAAATGCATACAAAAAAAACGTGCTCACAATGCAAACAGACCAAACAATGCAGCCATGGCTGTAACCAGGGGACCAGCAATAACAATAGGAATATTAGCGCATCAAAATACATGCTGACATTCATATTGTAATGAGGGATTTATGTCAGGGGAATCCTGAATTACAGTAAATCACATTTTGCATATGCTGACTCTGTGAGCCCATGAAATACTTTAAAGGTCGATACAACAAATTCACTTGAATGTAGCTGTCACTGCAGCAATCCTTCCCCTTAACACTGAGTAACGCAGTGTTCAGTGTTCTTTGTTCCATGTTTTATTATTAATATCTAATTATATATACACACAATATCTATTTATCTATCCATCTATATATATGTATATATATATATATACACACACACACACACACACACACACACACACACACACACAGTGGGCTATGGTGGAAGCATGTTAGACAAAGGTGAAGGTGAAGGATTGTTTCCAATGTCAGATTGCTCACACTCCAACCAAGATCCCTGACTCCTATTACATGGTGCCAGAACACACGAGAGGGCCGCTAATCTTATGGCCGTTCCACAATACCCGTCTGCAAGGGTTGGGCCAACCGAGGACCATGGTGACATTTAGCAGGCAGCCAGCGTAGCTGATAAGGGCACTTCTGTGGCCTGTGCTCAGTCTGGCTCCCCAGGCCCGGGTTAGGAGTGAAAGATTCATCAGCAGCCTGTCCGCTCAGCACTTTAACTGTAAGGAGAGGATCATGGGATATGGGGGGCCTCCAGGGAGGAACATCACCTGAACAGCCTGGAACTGGCCTGCTATTTTTACCACTCTTGAAAAAAAAATCTCATGAGGTCTGCAAGTCCTTTGGGAGCTGAAATAAGGCTTTTGCAACCTTCACAAAAGGTACAGATGGCAAATACCAGCTAGTTAACTGCATGCATTAAAAATATATATACAGCATGTAAAAAGTATACATACACATATAATAATAATAATCATATACTTTATTGATCCCTCATGGGGAAATTCATCCTCTGCGTTTGACCCATCCTACACACACAGTGAGCCGTGAGCACACACACACACACACCAGCAGTGAGCACACACACACCAGGAGCCAGGAGCAGCGGGCAGCCACAGTGCAGCGCCCAGGGACCACCTCCAGTTCTTTTTGCCAGTGCCTTGGTCAAGGGCACTGACAGGAGTATTGACCCTTACATGCATGTCTTTTGATGGTGGGAGGAAACCGGAGTGCCCGGAGGAAACCCACGTAAACACGGGGAGAACTTGCAAACTCCACACAGAAAGGACCTGGGACAGCCAGGATTCGAACCTAGGACCTTCTTGCTGTGAGGCAACAGTGCTAACCACTGAGCCACCATGTTGCCCTATATACAGAAACCCAAGTCAAGGATCCAAGTGTGACTGTTGGTCACAAGAGAATGATTCTTTAAACATTGCCTGGCCCATCAATGTAACCACAGTGACTTGCATTATTTAGTATTGATTTGCAAAACAGGATTCATAGGCATCTCAAGTGCATACAGGACACTGCTGCATGCAAACGCTTTGAAATGCTGGCTTACTGTGAGAATGCATGGCTATGCAAAATGATACACAAGCATCAAAATAAGGAGCAGAAGATGTCCTGAGAAACCTCGAATGCTTGACACTGTGAACATCATTGCATGAATAATTTGCTCAGCAGATGTTCTTATTTAAGATTACTGACTGAATCTTGCATATTCTGGTTATTAATATGCAGCTTTACCAAAGTAGTTCAGGTCAGCTCCTTTTTTCAAGGGTGCGACTGAACTTTCCCTACCCAGATTTAAAACCCACCAATGAACAATGTCCCTCTACTCCCATTTCTACAGTTAAGCCTTTCATTATGTGCATTCAGCAGATTAGCCCCACCCTGTGGGCACTCTTTAGCCACACCCATTCCTCACACTTCCTGCTTTGCATAAAATGGCTTTAGGATTTATCCAAATATAAGTTTGGCAAGGATTTTCATAGAAAGTGGACAGAAGAGTGAAAGAAACTACTCTGGATTGTGTAGAATTTCCTTTTATTGTCACTTGGTTAGTGTTTTACTAAGGAATAGATTAAGAGCCCCTGGCTCCACATGTCTCTCATTTTATTTTCAACATCCATTTACTTCCTTAATCCCATCAGCACACAGCATGAGGTAACCCCTCACGTGCCAATACTACAATGCCATTGGTTCACACATATCCACTAGATATTACAGATCCCTGTTGGGAAGACTTTATTCGTCTTGCCTGACATTGCTACAGTACGCCTCAAACAAAAGCCTGTGTCAGACAAAGAGAAAATTCTTTTGCATCACATGGCAATGGAGAGGTAAACGACACCATCAGACGGCATCAGCCCTGAGACTGTGGATCTGGCATCGGCCTTTTGATTGAGGAAAAACACCTACGCAGGTGACTCGGAGGGCATCAGGTTGTTGCAGTTCCGTCTCTGGAAGCTGCAGTCAATCCTTTTTCCAAGTGAGCGTGCTCACTCCAAGCATCCAACCACAGAGTTCACAGTGCATCAGAGTACCACGGTTTACCTTTAAACATCAGAAAAGCCAGAGGGTGTGCTCTGTTTAAAGTGAATTACAATTAAAGTGAATTACAATTAAGTCTGTTTTCCTGTGTACTGTTTTTGTGTCATCAACTACTATTATTATTATTTCTGAACTTGGAAAGCAGTACCATGTCATCAGACTGTGTAGCGCTGTGTAACTTAGCTACGGCTCTGTGCCGAATCCTGCCCTTAATATTCACCTCTGAGTAGTCATAGTCTGTGTAATACTCAGTTTTGTGACCGAGGCTATTTCTTCACCCCTAATTTTATCGTTCCTTCACATTTTTGCCTTCCTTGATAGAGAGCAGGAGCAGAACGAAAGCATTTATTTGCACCAAATGTGTCATTTGGGTAAAGAGGGGAGGTTAGCACTGTAATCAGAAATCAGAACACATGCCAGGGTGCAAACACACCCACACCCACACACACCTACACACACACACACACACATACACACACAACACTCTAACCTCATTCTCCTCAAACCCATCTGCTCCTGTCTAATTATGGGATGCTGGGGAAAGGTGTCAGGGCCAAACACAACAGAGGACAGTGAATAACACACAGAGGCCTCCCCTATGCCCCTGTTATGCCTGTCAGTCCGCCACCTCACCGGTCCCCAGCCCACACCCACACCTGCAGAGAGGAAGCAGTGTGGCCAAAGTTGCCTAAAGTGACCTTTAGACAAACAAGAAATGGGAAGACAGCTGGCAGGATGCAGTCTCACAAAAGCAAGTGGAGACAGGCAGCATAGACTGCCTGTTATGCGTCACTTCTGCTGTCTGCTTTAAGGTGTCTAGGAGGTTCTGATAGAAGGTTCCAGTATTATTTGCGCTGTTGGGCTGGGTACAAATGTTATGTCTGTGGCCACACCCCCTTTGTGAATATTCATAATGAATATTCATAGCCAGCAAAATATGAACACTTTTAAATGTGGTGATGGCAGAGACAGAATTCTTAACAGTAAGCACTGTTACTAAGTAAAACATCTCTGCTATAGGCAGACTACACAAAAGTCCCTTCCCAGTTCACAGTCCCGGTCACTTCTGGCATTCCCGAGGAGTTCTGGTGTTAAGGAGTTCCAGTGATGAAATGGCAGGGGTGGGATTTTCAGCTTGCAACATGTTTTCTTTGCTATATACAGTAGAATCCTTGCCGTAGGCATTCATGGTTCTGTTGCAATGGCAGCTTGTTACATCACAAAGAATGCACATGAGTCACCAGGCCTTTGTGTTGGGCAAGCGTGGTGTGTTCTGTTCCAGGACACAGGCATTACCACACAAATCTGTGTCCAGGTGATCACACATGATATCAGAATGTGAAAATCAAATACATATCCAAACAGAAAAGTATTTTGGGAGTAGTATGTTGGGATATAAAACCACAAAATATCATTCATAGATTCATACTTACAATACTATAAAGAGGACCCAAAGATATCCTATTTGTTAAACAATCTACAGTATATGTATGTTGTGACACCTTGGAAGGTAGGCCACTGGGAAGAGCTGGCTTGTGTGATAATGTGCAGTCAAACGCAGCAAATATGATCCCCACAGAGATCACACTGGGCATTTATCGACAGCACAAGTACAAATAAACAAATCAAAACCGAGCTCCCCTGGAGCCTAACCAACAGGAGCATCCCCTACACAGTCCTCCAGGCAGCTAAGCCGCTTACCAGACACACAAACAATGGAGCAGGGCAGCGAGTACTCCAGGAACAGGCACAGGTCAAAGCACAGAACAGGTAGTCATCCAAAAAAAGGACAAAAACAGAATTACAAAAGCAACAATGATATTCACAAAGCCACTGCTCAAACATGAACACTAGCAATTCTCTTAACTCCTTCATACTCCACTCAGGTGTCTGAGATCCTGTTGTAAACCCTTAATGAAAGCCTGTTAAGTTCGGGTGTGGCTGGTTCCAGTTTTGCTGCTCTCAGCAGGGAGGGGGTAGTGCCACCACTTCCTGAGGTACCACCCCTCTCTAACCTCACCCAGGATATGTCACAATCTATATATGTTATTGCCACTTTCACACATATAACATGTATTCTGTAATTATAAATGCAGTGTAATGTTCTATAATTTATAAAATGCAATATAATTCAATATAATGTTCTATAATTTGTGCAATGATAGCAGCAATAAATGTTACATTTTGAAACATGTTCAATGTGCTGATTTGTACAGAATACCCCTCCCATAATTTTCATGTTTTACGATATACATAAACATATATGAAGTTTACCTGTATGACTTTTTCACAAGAGTATCCTGGAAAGAATGTATTCTTCCATTGTGACAATTTGCTTATTTGATGAAGAGAGGGGGAAAAAGCTGTCCGTTTTTTATTCGGCTGCTCTTAATTACAGTATTGTGTGATGAACAATTGCTTGTGCATGACTGGGCCTGGATTCAATACTGCAATTATGCTGTGAACGAAATTACCCACCTGCTTATCTATGGTCAATTTCGTTGTTGCTGTTGGGCACATGCAGTATTTGAACAGGTGCTCCCTGCTGACTACCTTTTTTTGCCATTTATCTGATAACTGAATGATTTGCCAGACCCTTCTGCCCGATGAAACCAACCAATGCTTGTTTCAAACAACAGACAGAAGCAGAGAGAATGAAACTAGAGGTCATAACTCGGCCTACTGTCACCAGAAATCCCTTTGGCATAATGGATATATGTTCCTCAGCACATGGTTGACACAACTCCTCCTGCCTCCTGTGGGGATTTTCCATTCAATTCAGGCTATTGCACAGCCAGTTGTTTAACATGTCATTCCCTGTCCAGCATGGCAAGCAGTATCTCGCACAGTCAGTAAGCATTAGCTTCCCAAGCATGTAAGAATGACTGCTCTGTGTTAGCAAGACCACTGTGTGTTAGCATCAGCACAGTATATTAGCAAATCCAACCTGATCACTGTGTGTTAGCATGATCACCATGTGTTAGCGTCAGCACAGCCCATGCACAAGTCCACAATGACCACCATGTGTTAGCATTAGCACAGTCTATGAACAAGTCCACAATGCCCACCGTGTTTTAGCATCACTGCAATGTATTAGCAAGTCCAGAAAGACCACTATGTGTTAGCATGTCCATATTATGTTAGCATGTTCAGCTTGACCATGTGTTAGCATTTCCACTGCATGTTAGTATGACTAGCATGATCGCTGTGTGTTAGCATGACCACAGTATGCTAGAATATCCAGACTGATCACCATGTGTCAGTACGCACAGTATGAGTTAGCATGTTCGCTGTGTGCTAAGACGTTCATTGTGTGCTGGCGTGTCCAGCTTTTCTTTAGGGCAGGGCACTCAGTGCTGACATGACGCAATGCGTGTTTCATCAGTAGATCATGACTCATGCTTCCTCTGAGAGCAGGCCTGTCCCTAACCCTCCTGTCCTGAATCGCAGTTAGCTCATCCCCTTGGCATCCAAAAACAGAGAGCACAAAGCGAACGGTGCGTATCCGCAAGAAAGGACGAGGACGTCCTGATTCAGAATGCGCTTCATTGCGTTTACCCTCCACCTTCTGACCCCTCCCATGCAGTCTCATTAACACTGCAGTCCACAGCCTCTGAGCACCCGTGCAAAAAAAAAGAGGCCTTATTACATCTCATCACTATCAAATACATGCCACTGTTTTTTTTCTATTCAGTGCACCAGTATAGTTAGTCAAAAACCTTTACATAATTTAAACTCCGGCGCAGCGTCTATACGCGCATGAAAGATCGGACCCTCTGCCATCATAAATAATGCAGGGGACCTTTTTTGGAAATGGAGGCGAACATGTGGGACGTCTGCTACCATACATGGATTTTGAGATGAAGGCTTGAGCTGGTTTGTGGGGGGAAATGTTCGTTCTCATCATGAGAGTGTCAAACTGAGATCAGAGGTTTGGGGTTGAAAACGCACCGCCGGACACGACCGCCCTGCTTGCCGGGGCGCACTTCACCCAGCCAACGATTCATTTCCCGGCCCTAACAAGGGCGCCATCTTGCAGCACCAAGTCGTATTAGTGAATCTTCCTCTCTGCTGACTGCAGGAAACACACAAATACACACAAACACATGCTCACACACACATCGACTCTCTGTCTCTCTGTCTCACACACACACACACAAGCACACACAAACTGCTCATTGAAGCCTCTCGTCAAAGGTACTTGCTGAACCCAGTCACCTTCATGCATGCACAGGTGTGTCACAAACACATGTCTCACATGTCTCTTCATTCTCCTTGGTGGAGGAGCTGAGGCACTCAGCTCTGAATCAGCCCTGCACTCCAGATGTGTGTGTGTGTGTGTGTGTGTGTGTGTGTGTGTGTGTGTGTGTGTGTGTGTGTGTGTGTGTGTGTGTGAGGTGGTGTGAAAACACAGGTATGCCACAGTTGTCCTTTCCTGGAAATCAGAGAAACTAGGATGGAGCAACCTTGATGTTTTTTTTTTTCCAACCTTGATTTCTTGATTTTCATGCGCCGCGTTCGGAGTTTTGCTATTATGCTCTTTGTCAGTGATGGACAGGCGGACGCGGTCTGGGCTCAGGTGTCTCGTAAAAGCAGAGCTGCACGACACGGTACCAGCTTCCCAGCCGCGAGCATTGGTGGAGCAGCAGCATCGATTGTGGCAGCAGGCCCAGCGATTCGGCCCCACTGCTGATCTCACCCTTCCCGCTAACAACCCCTCAGAGACCCGTGGCCTGCTCACTTTTGCTGTCCTCACAGTCAGGCCTGAATTATTCATTTGTATGAGTGTATGCATGGCTGCGCTCATGGGTGAATGTATAGGTGTGTGGGTGTGTGTGAGTGTGTGTGTGTGTGTGTGTGTGTGTGTGGGGGGTTGTCTGTGTGTGTTTTTGGGTGTGTGTGTGTGTGTGTGTGTGTGTGTGTGTGTGTGTGAGTGTAAGTGTGCGGTGCAGGAGCCAAACAATGATTTACCTTTCGCTGTTCTTGCCAGGTGCATATGTGCAGTTGCCATGACAATGATAACCACGCCGTTTTGTTTTGGGGGTGGCAAGGTGTGGAAGGTCCTGCATGTTTGGCAGTGGCCGGGAGGCTCAGAGCCCACAGGTCTGTCCACAGGAGAGCCCTCCCCCTGAGAAAGGAACCCTGCGGGGTACGCGCATCCGAGCACCCCATCACAATCAGATACAGAATCAGGGGCACGAATTTCCCTCATGCTCTCTGTGAGGTTTCAGTGTGTCAATACATTGCATAATGTGAGTGTTTTTCCTGACGGACCATCCACCCCTTAAAGGTGACAAATTTCTCACAGGTCACTGAAGGTCTTCTCCGTTCATCTCATCACTACAAGCCAGAGAATTTTTTTCCTTCAAGACAAATACACCACGGCAGAGCTCTCTTTAGAGGCAAAGAAGCAGGAGAAGTATTGATTCTTGCTCCGCCTCCACCCACCCCCATGTGTCTTCTTTTCAGAGACCTGCGATTTGTTCTTTAAAATGCCTCATTCATTTTGACAGAGCTGCCAGTCCAGGTCATTGAAAAACCCAAGAAGAGAGGGATAACACACTTTGACTGCAGTAACCTTCCCCCCACACACACCTGAAGTGCTGCTGTCTATTCATGGGTCAAAGGTCAATCCCCTCAAGTGCCCTGCCATTGCTATGACCTTCTCTGCAGTATTGAAATGTTCAGCCTAACCTCGCTGAACCTCTCACTGAAGTGTAGGTTGTAGCATTTTAATTAAAGATAGCACTCAGTAACCCCCGACAAGGCTCACGGGGACAAATTTAATTTTCTCAATCAACACTTTGGAAGCCGTCGCAGGAGCTATTAATTTTGTGGCACGCTGAACGTGAAATATTTAATACATCATGCTCTCGTTTAATGATCCTGCAACAGCGCTGTTGTTCGGATAGCTGTTTGAATGAAGATCTGCACACTCAACAGTTTGAAACCACTGCTCCTTCATCCTCAGGCATTGCAGTTCCATTTCAATTGTATTTTGCTTCAGATACTTTCCTCCCTGTGTCCAACTGGTGTAAGGCACTCACAACAAAAAGTAAACATGGATATTGAGACCATAGACTGTGGACTGTGGACCGTGGACGGTCATTCATTGTAAGACTGCAGGTATAAAATGTCTGCCTTGGCAGTCAGGTTCCTCTCCAGACTGAAATCGATCGACCAAGGAACAAAAGCCAGAGAACAGCGAGCGCCGCATGACGGAGAGTGATGCCACGTCTGGAATAACGGCGGCGACCACGACCGGACGATGTACCCTGCGAGCGCAACGCACGCGGCGAACTCGCGCCAGCGAACGGGGTGAGCCGTACACCGCCGACACGCGTAGATTAGAGAGAAAGGAGAGAACTGCTGTAAGACTGCGCGCCCCTTTTACCCACCTCCCCACCCAGAGTGGCTCAGACTTCCCAAGAAACTATGAGAAATCACAGGTGAGCATGGGAATGCTTTGAGCGTAATAAGTGGTTGCTACGGACAACTGCCTCACAGCTTCTGTATTTGTAGTCTCGGGAGATGCGTGGCAGAGAAAACGTCCCCGGCAGGCAGACGCACCATCTCAGCTGCCGAGCCTGGAAAGCCTGCTCCTTCCTCCATATTCACTGAAATGAGGATTTGCTGTCTGATGAGGATGCGATGGATTGCCATCTGTAGAGGCCTGAATGTGTCCGATTTTAATGAGGGTGAGGCCTCGTGAAACCCGAAATGGGTGGGGCCACTACGCATTATCAGCGAGGTCTTGCCAATGATCCAAGGAGGTCAGTGACTGACAGCAATCGCACAGGCCCGTCGTAAACGGGACCCTCAGATTCGCCGGTTGTTTGCATTCAGCGCGAATGTTGACCGCAGAAATGACGATTGACGCATCGCGTGCATCCCTCCTGCAAACGCATGGGGAGACACAGGTGCTTACATCAGGTTATCCATTCTACAGTCTGACATCGCTCTTTTAATGAGATTCGATGACATCATCTCCTGAGCCTCAAGAACAGGTCTCAGCAGGAGAGGTCACTGATTTTCAGCTGAGCTAATGAACGGCATTAAAAATGCAAAACGGATCTGAATCATAAGCACACGTATAAAATGTCCCTGCTAGAACAGGCTGAAAGTACCGGTGTAAACATCTCTCTCTGGCAGACCACATGTACTATTTAACGTATGTTTTGATGTACCTTACCTAATACCAAGGAGGTAGCTAACCTATACATAAGTTTCGTCAGGACATTGACTTGGTGTGTGATTGATTCATCAGACACTCCAACCATAAAAACTATCACTTAAAAATCCATTCAGGTATGCATCTTAAATGATATCCATTAGGTTGTGTTCTAGTTACGTTGTTAGTGAACAGCTAAGGTCGCCATTGTAAACTTTTCATTTAAAAATGCTTTTGTTTTGTTTACAACATATAATTTAACGGGGTGGCAATGTCTTTCGGCATATTTTCGTTATTTTATGTATTTCTGGGGTTTTTTAATGCGCAAATCCGACAACAGTTTGAACTTGAACGAAATTCAGATGGAATAGATGTTAGTGCCAAGGCGAAGCGAACAAACCCCTCTTAGAAATCGTAAAGGTTTATTAGAGTGTGCTGTTGTATTCTCACTTTTTCAAATTGCAGTTCAGAAGATACTTGTGATTTGGGTTGTGTGTTATCCGAATACGCCGAAAGTTGAGTTTACGAATGAGTGTTTTCTAAGAAATTAAACCTAATAATGCAGATTATATATTTTTAGATGTACATCATATATTTTGTCCCTAACTCCAGATTAAATAGCACGTGGACTACATTATTGAATGCATATTATTCAGTACATTATATCCTCTGATTCGTCCAAACTGGTGAATGATATTACTCTTTATTGCCACGTGTAACAAATGCATATAACCCCCTGCCTGTGGCAGTCATATTATTTACAAAGGAAATCGGGGATAAAAATGCAGTTCATTCCCGAATATTATGTACATACTATTACTTGTTATTATTTAGAAATTAGATTGAGAAAGTTTCATTCTCCTGTGCCGTTTCGGTTTTAATTTCAAAATCCCTTTAAAGGGGAGGAAGGCGTATTAAATAAGCATTCATAATACAATCAACGTGCAGAGCCAACTAGTCGGTGAGTACACTTGTCAACGGCTTGTAGAGCTAGGAAGGAGATTTCTGCAGTGGCCTTTTAATTAAAGCCATGTCCCCGCACGGCTGGAAGAGTGATGCTTCCGCTGCATCACCAAAGTCACAGGGCGTTCACGTATGCACCTGGCAACTGGGAGATTTATGCAGCGTGATTTCAGCACGAATAGTATTTTTAAATGAACTCCAATGCCTTCCTTTTTCAGTAAGTAAACAGCATTAAGAATTGCACAGTAAAAGTGAAGTGTTAACTCTATGAAGAGACTCCGATAATGAAAGAACGTTTGCTTTCGGTCAAACTATATGCAAACAGTCGTACTGTAAAGTTACTCCTGAATACTCCTCCTTTCCTAACACACTCCAAAATTTAATCCTTGAATAATGCAACATTGTATTTTCTAATGCAACGTAATCACTGTTTGATTCTTCCATTCTGCCATTCTGCTGTCATTTAATACCGGCCTGTAGTCCATTTTTATCGATACTTCTGACAGTTAAACCCATGAAACGTGCACATACCAAACCCGTTAAAGAACGCCTGCCCTCTCGAATTCAGCGGATGAGAAATATTGGCGGTCTCACTTTATATTTAGAGGAAAACAGCGCCCTCTTGCAGCGCTAGTGGGACCCGCAGGGAGAAACGCTTCATGCACCGTAAAGGTTTTACAGTCTCAGATTTTAGCCGTCTTTTCATGTCGCTATCGCAGCCCGTGTGTAGACTCAGCCAATCTCGTCGTGGTGACGCTGTCGAGGCAGGATTCAGAAGGGCTTGATCATAATATTTAACACACCCACCCAGGGAGAGCAGTAGTTAGACTAGCCTGTGGGCAGAGGTATAGCTACGAGAGCTAAAAAAGCGAAAAAAAGATCTGCACCTGCCAAAAAAATCTGTCACTTATTGTTACTGTTGTCCGCCTTCGTTGTTTTCACGCGGATGATAGCAGCAGGGCGTGCTAAGCACCAGATCGGCAACTTGTTTTGTCGAGGGAAGGTTTGTCACCGGTGTTATTTCAAACTACTCGGTCAGATTGCTTCGCTTCCTTATCGCTGGTTTTGATAAGCCTATTCAGTTGTGGGGCGCTACGCGAAACGAGGACTTTGCAAGTACACTTCACGCAAAACTGTGTAATTGTGGGTGTAACTGAGGACCAAAGCAACGCTCGGTGTTGGTTTTTTCATACTCGTAAGGAAGGACTGATTGGACACATGCATTGTCTAGGATGGTGAGAGAAGGACTCCGTAGCTACGGCAGAATACGGGTTCTGAAGATGGAGCGGCGCTGTCGAGACTTTGACCACACGCACAACGGATGATTTTCTCGTAAACATTTTAACCTGTATGTACTTTAATTTAAGACTGCTTTCGTAGATTATTCCCGAGAATATCCCTAGTGCCTCGAGATGAAAACACTTCGTTAACCAATTGGCGAAAGTATATACAAGCGATGAAGCCGGCTGTTTATAAGGTCTGTTGGTCAATACCGAGACGAGATATCTCACCTGGATGGATGTGTGCACTTGTATCTTTTCTGTAACAGTCCGTCGCTTTGATTCGGATTTCTACATACAACAAGGATTGTTTGGGGGTTAAGTATTCACGTCCTCTAACACCTACAAATGAAGACAGCACGGTGTTTAACTCGTGTCACTTTTTTGCAACTTGTGTGATAAACAGCACTGGTCATGTGGTGAGCTTCGTGATTTATTCCTTCATTATTTAAATGCATGTATTATTAAAGTAGGAGCAAGCAAGATGATACTATTTCGTAAATTCCGAGTTTTAATTCTTATGGTATTTTTGATTGCGTGCACCATGCACATAATGATAGACTTATTACCGAAACTAGAAAGGCGAGCGGCTGGACCGAGCGCGGGCAACAGCGGCTGTTCGTGCTCCCACAAGCCGAGCGAAGAGCCCAAGAGCTGGGGCATGCAACGAGCCATGTCGGCGGCAGAGTCTGGGTGGCCTAATAAGCACACTTTGAGGATCCTGCAAGATTTCAGCAACGAGCCGAGCTCAAATCTCACGTCGCATTCCTTGGAAAAAAATACCGGGGACAAAACAGAGGCTTTCAAAAGACTGGAATTTGCGAAGGATGCTGAAGTCCAGAAACGTCTTATCAAAGACAAGAGTGACAGTAAGAATTTACCTGTCAAGGGGTTCTCTCGGCTGTCTGCTCTTTTTGAACACCCTCTCTACAAGGTGGAACTGCCGCCGCTCACTGACGACGACACCTTGTTCAACGTCAACACTGACATCAGATTCTACCCCAAAGCCACTGAGAATCAGGAATGGTAAGCGAAGGTTTAAGTAAGATAAAGGGAACGAGTGCTTTGTGCGTATCTTGAGTGAATGGGGCGTAAACTGGATACCAGGGACAATAACTTATCATTGACAAAGTCTCTCCAGAATTCATTAGCCAATATGCATGAATTAATATAGAATCCTTTTGCTTTCTCCCCAACTTCTACTGTGCTATTGTATTGTTTTCCCTTAAGACTTTGTTGCTGCTCAGCTCGGTTGAAAACTTATATTCTTGTTTACCATCGCACGAAATGAGGCCTATGTCAATTACTCCTGCCCTTCGTCTCTGCTTCTGTGATTTATTTTTGTCCCTTCCATAACTTGATTCTGCCATTTCTAATGAAGCGTCAGCCTTCTGCTTCTCTCTCGTCCTTCAGCGGCGAAAGAAACTGCCCACCAACAGGAGAGCTGCGCAGTCTCCGAGCACGTGTGGGGCGCACCCGACGACCGTTCTGTTCCCAACTTTTGTTAAAGTTTTACTTATGAACGAGTCGTTCTCTGGAAATTGTTTGCAACACATTGGTCTATTGTAATTACTTTCGAGGCATGCCTAAACTGGTGTTTGGCCTGGCGTCTCGGCAATCGTGGTGGCAGCTACAGTAGAGGAGTCAAATTAACCATCCGATTTGGATAATCAGAACTTCTCAGAAGAACATTATTCCGTTGTACAGGAAATCTTATTCCGTTGTACTTTGATATCGTGCATAGTTGCTTCAAACACAATAACTATATAGTGGTTATCACATTTAGTTAATTATTTACAATATAAAATGTTAACTCGCTCTGGTATTTCTTGACGGAGCACAGTGAAGACAAGCACGCGGTCATACTGGATGCCTTTTGCGTCATTCATTCACTGCAGTTCTCGTCGTAGAGCGTCTCACACAACTGTTCATTGCGTTAAACACACCTCCGGTAGTCTCTCTCATCACACACGTCCTGTTTAAAATTTAGTCATATGTATTTCCCTAGCCCCTGATTTGCTCAAAATATCTCACCTAATGCCGTAAACTCTTTCTTGACTATTCCAGATAATCCTTATCAAAATTATTCTTTCCTTTGAACAACCATAGATTTTTTTTTTTTCATTTTATTCTGTTTGTTGAGCTATTTGTAACCCTGTAATGGGTTAGTAACTGTCAGAAAAGTAATCACATTTGAGGTTTGTTGACAAATCTTTCAAAAGGACCAGGTGCGTGGTGTTGAAGTAGAAGAAGAATATTCATTCTTGGCTGTCTCTGTGAATCTCTTTGTGTCCCAGGATCTGGTTAAGTGATTTCTCTCTGGATAATTAAAAAGTGCAAGGTCAGATTGTTGTTGCCATAGCTACTCATTCTTAGATGACTCCCTTCATTAGTGTGCACCCCTAATATGGTCAGGTGAAATTGAGGGCTTTAATTTGTTGTCATGCAAAGTAGTATTAAACCGCTATGTTTCTAAGCAACCAGGTAACCCTTGTATCTGAGTCATAGCTTATAGCCATAAAAGACAACATGTGTACAAATTGACATTGCTTCATTGCAGCTTTGCAAGCAGTGAGAAATCTTATTACCAAAGCCACTCACAGTTTGCACTTCAATTATATGCATGGGAGTGTATGTGTGTGTTTGTTCACACATGCACATCAATTATGTACGGTGGCCACGGAGGCCCTCCATTAGGATGGACCTTACATTGTAAATGCAAATATGAAATTGGTATTTTGAAACTGCGGTGTATGGGTTATTGTGAAGTCCTCATAAGATGGGTTCATTCCAGTTTGTAGCTGATATTGCATTTTGTTAAACCAGAACTCTCCATGTCCTCAACCAAAAGCTGATTGGCACCTTTAAGAGGAGGGGATTCAAGTTCCCATCCAGTCGGTGGCTCTGATTATGGAACGTAAGACCTGAGCAGGAAGAAAGAGAGAAAAGCCATGCACATTGTACTACTTCACCACTGAACACTACTGCATTTAAACAGTATTAAATAAGAGAACTGAAAATGATTTTGATGGGCTCATATTTGTTTGTACTGCCAGAACGGTTAGTATTGATCCCTTCACCTCAAAAGTCCAGACTCCTAGAGATCTTGTTAGGTTGCTTCTTTGCCTTATTAGAAGTGGATAATAGTTAGAGGATCAAGACCCATTAAAAAATTGTCATAGCCCAAGACTTGGAATCTTGGTGCCCATGGTTAGACCTCACCTGTTACCTTGGGGTGAGATGTGGTAGGTGTGGTCTGCTGGAGGTATTCGGTCCTTACCTGCTTCCCTACTTGCACTTCATCACTGTGCACCTTCTTTTCTTTCGACAGTCTGTATGATTGAGCAAAAAAACACCTTTCAGATACAGTAGTGAACTCCTTTTGCTTGTTTTGTTGTAGAAGAGACCTACTACCCAATCAGAATGCAGACACTTCACCTTTAAGAGCCACACAGAGTTGAACAATTGATGTCTTGCAAGCCTCAGTGAAGACGTTGTAATCTAAATTAATCTGTTACCTTTGATCAGTCCCTTGGTTATTAATGGTGTCTATTTCGAAAAATGACATTTGAAATCAGTAAAATCAACACTGCTTGTGTTGTGGTATGCCAGCAGACATACCACCCTGTAGCCTTCTGCTGTCACATAGTTGGAGCTAAGTGGGGCTGGACTTGATTAAGCTTAGGGGAGAGACCTCCATGGAAAACCAGCCTGTTGTGGGGAGAGCTGTTGGTGGGCCATCTGGGAGGAAAATTGGAAACACATGCACATCCAAAGATATTTCCAGGTGCTGGCCATCAGTATTTAATTATTAGATTAAGAAAGATTGTACTACCCGCATTCTGTTTGAAGTTTCCAGGTGAAAGACTGTAACAGGTTGAAGTTTTTTTTATGTAAGCATGCATTTCACTCATCAAACAGTGTGGGTTTACCCATCATGCATCAGCCTTCCCTCTGTAGCAAACGGAGAAGCTGTGCCCCAGCGGACTGCTGGGGATACTGTACCGTAGGAGACTCCATCTGTCAGATGAGACTTTAAGCTGCAGCCCTGAGTCTCTGTGGTCTTCAAAGATCCCGTGGAAAATATCGCAGAGAGCAAAGGGGTTCCCTGGTGCCCTGGCGAAATTCCCAAACAGGCTCTGTAAAAATCTGGCTCATCTAATCCGCCCCCTCCTGTTTAATTGGCTGAATAAATCCCTTCACGACCCCCTCAAGACCCACTTTGAAAACGAGATCCAACACCTCATGCAGCTTTGTGCTGGAGACCAAATGTCATTTGTATTACGCCGTGTCTCAGACTGTTGCCTTGAAACCAGAATCTTTCAAAGGGGCGTGACCAAGAGCCCAGGTTTCTTCTGAACAATGGGAGGCACACTGCTGTCAACATTCACATAAACACCACATTACACCATAATTATGTTCTGTCAACACTGAAGGGGACACATACTCTCCAGTACCCTGCCACCCCCAAAATCTATTTCCTTGGGCACTACACCTCAAAACTTTATTGTGATGCTGTTCTTCTCCTAGTACATTATTTGTCATTTAAATTAAGTCCCTTAAATTGTCTCCTCTGTTTCCCACTGTTTCCCACTGTCCCACTGTTTTCTCAGTTTCTCACAAAGTGTCAACGTGTGACAGTTCACCCCTCCAGGATGTGGGAAGTCAGCATATATTCCCTGAGACATTTATCTCAATATGAGCCCTCAGGGCATATTTGGGTACCTGCCTTGTACCATATTAATATGTGTCTGTTTTTAAGATAAAGGGTATTATTTCAGTTGAAATGGACAGCAATCTCTAACACTGTTGGTCTTTGCCCCCACTCCTCAGCAGGTACAGTGAGGCGGAAGCGAAATGCATTCTGGGACATCATTTGGTCACGAAAATACCATCTGAAGATTTTAGAGCGGCGCCAATGCCTCATTATCGATCTTGGCAGATTTGACTCGCTCTGCTCTCCCTTTTGGTCCCCCAGGCCGAGAGAGGGCACAGAGGAGGACGAGTACGCGCCGACCGGAGAGTCGGCCGCGGACTCCTACCCAAACTGGCTCCGCTTCCACATCGGGATCAACCGGTACGAGCTGTACTCCCGCCAGGACCCAGTCACGGACGAGCTGCTCAAGGACCTGGTCACTCAGAGGATCACCAGCGTCGGTGAGTTCGCAGCGTGGTTGACGTGCCGATAGAAACAATAACAGGCATGGGTGTGTGCCAGCAGAATTCCAAAGCCAGACTCACAAACCAGAGAGTAATGCACAGTATTTCAAAATCTATAATCACAAAAATCTGAGCAACGATGAACATGTGTCAAAAATTTAACATGTAAAATACATGTAAATTTGTACATTTATTTTAGAATTTGTTGCAAAATGTATTTTAAAATTTGTGTAATTTTCCAATATATGCAAAAAATGTTGCATATGAAATTGGCAATAGATGATAGATTTTATGATATATGCAATAAATTGTGACACATGCCATATGTAAATATGTGCTTCCTTTTTTGCATATCCTACATTTTACTACATTTTGACATATATATATTTGTTTTTCATATGGATAGCAGCCATAAAAAGGTATGCAATATTGTCTGTTGTCTAAAGGGTGATGGTCCAAACCGTTTAGAAGCCAAACAGGTCACATCTATGACTGGTGAGCTCAGAAGGTGCGGTTACTGATGTCAAGGCTTCTAGAACAGAGGTGGAAATGCAAGCAATCAGTGTAGCGTTTGATTGGTTGGTTTATTTATTACTGATTGTTTGATTGGTTACATGGGCAGATGCCCCTCTTCAGGACCAGTCATGGGGCATAGTGCAACACAGAGTGTGAAACACAAAGTGTAAATGCTGTGAATACCATTTCCTTAAGTGCAAGACACCTATCATTCTCTAACATAAAAGTGTGGACAGATGTTAGTGAAACGTACAGCCTACAAGATAACCACACATTTACAGCATATTGGGTAATAATTCACTAATAGCAATAAACACCATTATGCCAAGCAATATTTCAATCCCAAGAGGTCTGCAAGGTTTTTATTCAGAGGTGTGTTTTGAAAAACAGCTGCATATGCTGTGATAATATGCTGCATGTTTATTGGAGGTATGGTGCCTGTGCTGAAGAGCTAGCCAGAGCAGCTAATCAATAACCTCCTCCAGCCAGCGTGTAATCCCACACAGTCCCCCTGGACCCCCTGTCTGGAAGGCCGTGTGTGTGTGTGGGATTGTGTGTGTGGGATTGTGTGCATGTGTGTGTGTGGGTTTCTGCATGTTTGTGTGTGCGTGTGTGTGTGTGTGTGTGTGTGTGTGTGTGTGTGTGTGGGATTGTGTGCATGTGTGTGTGTGGGTTTCTGCATGTTTGTGTGTGTGTGTGTGTGTGTGTGTGTGTGTGTGTGTGTGTGTGCATGTGTGTTTCAATGTTTTCTGTGCATCATGCAGCATCGATCACATATCCCTGTACTGGGACACATTCATAAAGCACTTTCTCTCTCTCTCTCTGAAAATGATTGAAAAACAATCGAAACCCTACCACTGCTTCTGTGCAGCACACAGTATTAGAAGAGGGAATCCTAAATCCAGGCCAAGAGGGGCGTAGAGTTGCAAGTGAAAACAGAATGAAAGTTTACGTCCGTGTAACTGTAAAAGCGTCAAAGATTTGCAGCCTTCCCTTCTTCACACTGCTGATGTTGGGCGAAACCCAGCATTTATCTGTGGCACATTCATTCATGATCAGATATGGGTTTAGGCTTGTATTACAAAAGCATTCAGTGGCAGACACCAAGTTGATAAGGGTCTTAATGCCTGCGGCGTCACGCATCAACAGTCACATTGCCTCTTTCACAATCACAAGCTCCGATTCGGCTCAGATAAAACAGCAGATGCGGGCTGCTCAATGCAAGTCCCGGAGGGACGCAGTTCAGCAGGTTCGCAGCTCTCTTTAAACCACTGAAGCTCTTGGACCAGGAGGGACAGACTGAACCGAGCAAATCAAAGATGACGTTGTGGCAGAACAAGTGAAGTGCATTGCTGGAATGAAAGCCTACAGATACTGCAGCCCTCCAGGACCTGGGTAGAGCAGCCCTGCAGACATTGCAGCCCTCCAGGACCAGGGCAGAGTAGCCCTGAAGACACTGCAGCCCTCCAGGACCAGGGTAGAGTAGCCCTGTAGACACTGCAGCCCGGCAGGGCCCTTTGTTCTAGAATGTACCCACAGGAGTACTGTTTTGAAACTATCCCTTTCAGAATTCCACATATGAGACAGAGTTCCGTCAAGAAATAGTGACAGCAGCATAAGATGGATTTGTAATGTTTGAATTTCTTTAAAGAGCTTCTCAATGCTGCCACTAAACCTATTGACTATCCTCACCAAATTAAGGGATTTCAGATGACATTATGTTATTCAGTTGCTTTGCAGACACCCTGATCCAGGGGGATTTACATTGAATACACATACATCTGACACATTTTTTGTCATACGTTGGGCATTTTCCAAAGCGTTTCAGAAATTCAGGTCAAGTGCCTCGCTCAATGGTGCCACAGGAGTGCTCCACCTGCAACCGTCAGATTACAGGCCCAGCTCTTTACCCACAATGCCATGCTGTCACCTCTGATCTGACAGAAAACCGATCTGATCTGACAATGAATGACAGCGCAGAATGCAACAATTATTGCAGCTGTCAGATATGCAATCCCCGCATATATTTTGATTTTCAAACATGCTTTACAGTATATGCACTTAGTCTGAGTGTGAAGTGATAATTTAGCCGTATACAGTTTATTTTTACAGTATTTTCATTAAATGTTATATTTCAGCATGTTTTGCTGTTGAATAAGAGATTTGGAAGAAAGGCTGTCGTGGACCTGGTAGGTTTATATTCTTTCTGGAATATGTGCTTTTGATACATAACAGTAATAATGGACTGCATTTATACAGCATCCCTCATGGACCTTAAAGCAGTTTACTATGAAGTGTGTGTGTGTGTGTGTGTGTGTGTGTGTGTGTGTGTGTGTGTGTGTGTGTGTGTGTGTGTGTGTACGCAAGTGTGTGTGTGTGTGCGTGTGCATTCTGGGCCAGTCACTTCAGCCACCCCTGGGGAGATGCACAGCAGCCATTTTTCGCTAAGATAGCGAAGGAAGGACTTGGAGAAGGAAGAGCAGGGTTAATTACAGGGACAGATGGACAGACAGCCAGGTGGACAGACAAAGACTCACTGTCATAGGGTCAGTGCTGGAGACTGTCAGAGCTATGACATAGGACCAAGAGCGCGTACGCTATCAGGAAAATGTCAACTGGGAGAGCTGTGGTGTGCAATGCACTCATGTTGATGCAAAAGATCTGTAGATTCTCTAAAAGCCATGTCTGTGACTTTATGGATAAAGCCAATTAATCATTTTTAATGGACCTTTTGTTGCAATGATGACAAGTCAGGTTTTATTCACAACGAGACTCGACAGCGTTTATTCATAACGCAGTTCAGTCCATCTGCATTATCTTCCAGACAGCCCTTTGAGTAAGTACTCGAATAAATCGATGCTGCTGCTAACTACAACTGTTTGGAGTTGAAACTTGGAGGACTTCCAACCCAGGCCGTCTCTCTTTTCCATCTGGCTGGAACTCGCACATTAAGAAAAAAAAAAAAAAGATGGGATAAATATTTAAAATTGGTTGCTAGGGGATGGTGTTCACAGGAGGACAGACGGTGTTGACTTTCTCCCATACGCTCTACATTGCTAGGGTAAATACAGGCCAAGAGTGACTGTTTGCTTTGTAGATCCATCAAATTTATATCCAATCTCGCCAAGTGTAGGGCTCTTCACTGTGGGGGCTGCCGCTGAGTGTTTGAAAAAGCGACGTGGAGGGTTGCTCACAGATTTAAAAAAATGTATGGACCACATAGTCAGATTGGTGCACTTCACATTGAAAACATGGTCTCTGCCATTGTTAATGCTAAAACTGTCATGATTTGTTGGCTGGCTTTGAATATTCTTGAAGGGGTGTGGTATGAAACAAAACATCTCGTCATAAACATAGGAACATAGGAACACACACAGCCTGTTACCAACCGGAACCTCCTAGATAGAAAGAATGGAGGTGCTGTATATCTTGTCACAGTGGAACATCTTTGGTGTGGTTGCAGTGGACGGCTGTAGTGGCGAGCTTGTGGATTGTTGTGACCTTTCGTTAAAGTAGTGAAAGTGAGGAGAGATGCAGTTTAAAATGATTCGTCATCAGTGTGAGCCTACTGCCAGTGAGGATTGACGGCATATCCCATAGCTGGTTTTTCATCTTTAGAAGATTTGTTGACTGTTTTTCTGTTTTCCTTTCCATAACCCACTTCAGGGCACAGAACTGAAAACGTGATATCCCACAGTTCTCATGGGATTCCTTTCACCTCTGGCAAACAAAGCCTCAGTTTCCCAAAAGAAATCAAATCCATGTCTTGGGTTCTTGGGTTTCTATTAAGAGGACTCTCAGTGTTAGGTTAATGATCCCGTTCTGCGACCCATCCTTAATGCACAGAAACCCACTGCAGAAGAGACACTCCATTTCTTCTCCATAGAAAGTGAAAATGGTCTGCCCTTCTCACCACTGTAGTGGTCTCTAGCAAAATAATTCTGTTATTTCAATTTTGCATGTTCAGAAAGGGGAGCAATCCATGGTGGCAGAAGATCTCAGGGTTTTTTTTTAATTATTTGAGTGGAAGTGGTTCCTAGAACACGCACCACAGACTGCTGCTTGTTTACCAAACTCCCTGCCCTTGACTCACACTCCCTCTTCTCGTCACACAATACCCATCTTACTGACTGCGCAGGGACGCTGACTGCTGTTTAATCTCTGCTCTGAGATTCTAGCAGATGGTCGCTTTCGCTGCAGAGAAATGTCACACTTATCAGTCACGTACGATTAGTTAAATAGCAAAGCCGCTGAAAAAAACAAGGTGCTTGCACAGTGGCAACAGGATCACAGAAATATTACAAAGGAGCAGCCATAATCCAGCTATAGAGAGTTTTTAATTGATTATTTGTGGGGGCAATCTTGTTTCATGGTGCTCCAAAATTAGGCAGAGAAGCTTAGAATGGAATAGTTTTTGAGTGCATTTAGGTTTACAGCACACTACGTTTCAGTGTAAGGTCTTCCTCAAACAGCCCGAGCACATGTGTACGCGCTCATGTATGTGCGTGCAATTGCGTGTGTTATAGGTATGTGCGCATGTATACTCACATCCATGAGTGTGTTTGCACAACTGCGTTTGTGGGTGAATGTGTCTGTGCAAGCTTCTGGACCGTGTGTTCGTACATGCGCATGTCTGTGTGAGTGTGCATGTGTGTATACATGCACATGTGTGTGTGTTCGTGAATAGAGAGAAGCATTTGTAAAAGTCTCCTGTCGTCCCTCCTCTCTCCTTATAGCCATGAAGTCTGGCGGGACCCAACTGAAGCTCATCTTGACCTTCCAGAACTACGGCCAGGCCCTGTTCAAACCCATGAAGTAAGTAACAGATACATATGAACCATGGCCAGGCACTGTTCAAACCCATGAAGTAAGTAACAGATACATATGAACCATGGCCAGGCACTGTTCAAACCCGTGAAGTAAGTCACACACATATATTACCTACCATCAGTGTCTGTTGAAACACATGAAGTAAGTAACATGCATATATTAACTATAGCTAGGTCCATTCAAACCCATGAAGTAACAGACATATGAACTACAGTCAGGCTCTTTTCAAATCCATGATGTATGTAACACACACGTGTTACCTACAGTCAGACACTGTTCAAACCCATGAAGTAAGTAACACACATATATAAACTATAGCTAGGCCCATTCAAACCCATGAAGTAAGTAACACACTTTTTCTTTGTTTTGTTAAGGGAGTACGCAGTGATTATGTAATCGGAGCAAAGGTGACGCCGTGTTCCTCCGTGCCAGCGTGTTTGTGGACTAATATTCCAAACTTTCTTTTTATATCCAGGTTTCAAGTCGGGTAATTATGGCAAGCTTTGCCTGTTTTGATTAACGTAACCAAGCTGATGTGCTAATTAAAAGGGGGGAACTGTCACAGTCTCTTGGGGATAGGTGTTTTCCAGCCTCAGTATGCTCAGATTCAAGAAGACGCTTTTAATGACACGTTTTCTGCAGTCAATAAAGAAAGAATTGAGCATGTCTGTCTTAATTACATTATCAAACAATTATCTGCGAAACCTCAGTTCGCTGTCAGTCTACTGACGCACAGTTTTGTTTGAGTACTCATGCATGGTATCAGCTGCCAGGGAAACCACAGGGAAGCCTTTTGTTTGGCCAACATCAGCCCTGACTAATGTGCCATTGATCAGAAAATAAAAAAACATTTATATTTTGGAATTTGTTCCAGACAGATATTTCATTCTTATTTTCTTGAGTAATGACTGATTTTTAGTACAGGTATTCTATTTTCAGTATGAGTGTGATTTTGTGAGGCTTATTCATCTGAAGAAAACACATAAATAAAGCTTTCAAGAAAGGTTACAGGTAAGAAATTCAGTTAGAACCCAACTTCTGTCTCTTAAGCTTAAAAGCTAACAGTGCATAATAACCAGTGAGGTGTTATTTAAGGGCCTGTAAACTGCTAGCCGGCAGATCATAAATACCTTTTTTAATGAATTAAGTTTTTAACAGATTATGAGCATGTATCAAAGAAAATTAACTTTAATGAACATTTTTTGAGAAGTCCACGAAATTTGAGAAATCACAATTACCAAATGGTATTTTCCAGTAGACTTGTTCTGGAATAAAGGCTCCAACATTAATAGTTTGAGTGAAATACTTACTGACAAAAGTGACAATAACCAAAACATTTATTTTCTTAGCAGAGGCCCTTAACCAGAACAATAGAATTTACAACTCAACCAATTTACTCAAACAATTTGGGTAAAGTACATTACCGAAGCAATGTCTGTGCCCCACCTGGGAATGGAACTAGCAACCTCTAAAGAGTTAAGAGCCCTGCTCCTTATCCTCACCCTGCCAGTCGTGGGGTTAGTGAAGCCTCACTCTCCCTTCACTTGTGATGGCCCATTGTGTGTGAGCACCGCGCCACCACACCGTCCGCTAATGCAGCCTCAGGTTTGGCGGGTCGGACCCCAGGCGGGAGAGAGGCATTGTTCATTCAAGGATTTAATTATACCCCCGTGACAGATGGCCAGGATTAGTGAGGCCCTGGGGGTGGGTGGGGGGCTGGGGGCGGATGTTGGCTGGGTGCGAGTGCCGGGGCGGAGACGAGGAGTGCAGCCGTGGGGGGTAGGTTTGGCCCCGGTCTGCTGCCGCTGGTGAGTCGTGCCAGGTTCCGGGGCGGGGCCTCGCGAACCGTGCCCAATGCTCTGTGTCTCGCGACCCCTTCTGAAGTGGATCAGCTGGGACACAGAGCGTGTTTCACCTGTCGAGGTTGAACTGACAGGATGTAACTATTGTGTGTGCATTACAATTAAGCTGCCAAGCAATAATGCAGTCTAATGCTAATTGTGCACCTTTGCAAAAGTTACAGGGTAAATTGTGAGTATGTGGGGCGGAGGGGAGGGGCGGGTTTCGTTGCCCCGGAATGTGGCCAATTGCAGAACAGATTCAGGACAAGAGACCGTTAATGGGTGTGGCATACACACAGGCTCAGAGCCATACCCCCAACACACTTAATGGCAAATTCAATCATCCTGACCTTGTCTTGATGTCCATCATTTTACCAAATTTCATCCCAAATCCATCCGTAACTTTTTCCACCTTCTTCGATCAGTGACAAACACGCAGGTTGGATCACATGACCACTGCTCCACCTACCTTTGATGGGAGTAAAAACAAAAGCAATACCAAGTCAAAGGTTACAGCACAGACCCCTTGCTCACTGCCTCCAGCTACAGAGACAGAGATCAGCAGAAAAAAAAACGAGAAAATTCCACAGACCTGCTCAGCTGCATTCCTGCCATTGTCAGGAAAAGCATGAATGGTTGCCAGGTTGCTCGTTGCCAGCCAGTGCTGTGAATCCCCTGCTCCAGCCTATAGACTCTGTGCCAGTGGGGGCAGGCTGCACTGTGCTGCTCAACTGCACGTTTATACAGCACTCCCAGGGAGTGCGTAGGAGGTTAGCCCAATCGTCGCCACGGTAACTTCATCAACCCCTGTAAGCAAACGCTAAACAGATGTTAGCAAGCTGATTGAACACGTAAATAACTTCAACTGATGCTTTTGGTGCGTTGTGTATGTGTTTCTCAATGGGCAGAAGAGGGAAAAAGTGACAGCTTTTTGTCTCATCTGGCTATCCTGTTACTGTTAGCTAGGCAATGAAGGGCCCTTCCGCAGGTTTGCAAACAGAGAGTTTTCTTAATGTAAAAATCGCGATGGTGGCTCGAGCACTACTCGGCCGGAACACTCCCACATCTAACAGGCAGACCAAGTCCGAAACGCAGGGGCGCACTCGAAAGGCTCTTCTGGAGCGCTTCAGACGCATCTGTTCTGCAGCCAGTATTTTAACAAATGCAGCTGTACACCCAGGAACCAGAAAGCCTCTTTCAAATTTGTCTGTAAGCCATACCAGTGTGGGATGTGGACCTCTCGACTAGTGCGACATCAAACTCCCCCCACCCAAATACCTCCTCACGTTACGGACTGAAAGCTCTCCCGCAGTCAAAATAAATACTGCTCGAGTGCCAGTGCACACGCTGTCCCAGTGTGAACACTCCCCCTCTTCAACCGCACACAGCAGACCCTGGATCAGCGCTGCATGTATTTAAAAAATAAAATTGGAAGAATAAAAGGCAATGGAGTTGCATGAGACTTACTTCAGCCGCAGACAGTGAAATGCGTATTATTCATGCCACATTAAAAATTACCCATTCGAGTTTTACCGGTGTGTAGTCTTCATGACTTCATAACTGTTCTCCAGATGATTTAGTGGGGGGCTTTGGCAGCTCAAACAGATACCATTTGTCCTCAGATACCATTAGCTTACACTGACAGCCAGAAAATTTCGTTCTGTGGCAAAAGGGAAAATGGATTGCTGCTGCTGCAGCCACAACCATGCTACTGTCAGTGCACCAGAGCAGCCCAGCCAGGTTAAAATATGAATTTACCTTACATAAGTGAGTTTTTAATCTAGCCACCATTAGCACAAACCCAGTGTTCCATTTTTTAAAGGCTGATAACATTTATGAGCTTATTGTTAATGCTTTAACATTAAAGTTGGAACATCCTGGAGATTAATCTTTTGGGATGGGTTGGGAAGGGATGGGATGGGGTGGGGGTGTTTCGATGTGCGGGTAAAGCGTGGCATCCACTGGTACCACAGTTACTTGCCGACGGTGTTCCGATAAGAGCAAAGTGTGACGAAATGAAAGGTGGAGAAAATGGAATGTCAGGATCCATTAGATAGGCACAAAGAAGGATGAGTGTTCGCTAAACTCGAGCAGAGAGTGCTACTCATGCCAGCGTTTCTGTTAGATTTCATTTACCTTTTATTCAATTTACTTTTTTTCTTTATTCCCTTATTATTACTTTGCCCCTTTTTTAAATGTGTGAGGCTGTCGGATCAGTGAGCAGCAGGTGTGTGTGTGTGTGTGTGTGTCTGTCTGTCTGTGTGCATATGAGTGGGTTTGTGGGTGTGTGCACGTGTGTGTGTGTGTGTGTGTGTGTGTGTGTGTGTGTGTGTGTGTGTGTGTGTGTGTGTGTGTGTGTGTGGATTTGCATGTGTGTGAGTGTGTTTGGGTATATTTGAGAGAGAGAGAGTGTGTCTCACTCCAATCTCTGCTCTTAATTACTTCATTTGCCCAATCATTTACTCAGCTTGACCTTTTTCACATTTCTGCTAATGTTAAATCACAGCTGAAGGCAGTGCTCTTTCAGAAACACTCAAGAAATACATCACCGCTGTGTGTTTTGCGAAATGTGTAAGCGCGTGCAGCTCGTTAACTAATTGGTCCAATTAAATCACAGATGCCCCCGCACTTGTACGGACCACCAGAGATCGAGTGTAACACCTTTAGCATCCAAACAGCATTAACAGATCAAGGCCTCCATTGTTATACCTGGAGAAAGAATAGCTCACAATAAACATTCATCTGCTGACTCAGCCCTCAGAACAGAGTTACAACACAGCTAATTCAGAAGAAGGCAACATTTTCACATGGCTTAACGGCTCCGTTTCTTTATTTCTAAATGTATCTGGGCCTGACATTTGACCACACTGTAACAATCAATTTAATGTTAAAGGGCCCAAGGGAGAAGCTGTGGGCTGGTAAACCTCAGAGGGAGTGATGGGTTGTAAAACTGCCTTGTGAAAGCTGTTGACTTCAGCTAGCTTCGATCTTCGATCTGCTTCGATCCTCAATAGCCAGAGGGACTGCTGGCTTTTTGTTTAGCCCAATTCAGCAGTTGTGCAGCAGGCCTGCCTCACTCAGCTAGCCTGGTACGCATGGTGACCGTCGTACATCGTATTTATTGAGATAAGTGTGCAAATTCTGCCTCTGCTTGCAAGTAGTATGGTGGCTCATAACCCACTCTCAGTTCTGTAAAGAGGAACAACTACTGCATGGTGAACTACCTGCTGTTTTCAATTGGCCAGCTTTTGTGCATACATCATCTCCGTTTAGAGTGTAGCTGTCATCACTTGTATCTTCAGGCCAGAGAACAACTGGCAAGTAATTATGGGTGTGCCTTTGCTTTCTTTTTATATACCTTTTGTTCATGCATTTTCCCCCGTTTTCATCCCAATTTGGAATCACCAGTTGCATGCTGGACTCATCTGATCACAACACCCCAAGCACAGGAGGGCTGGGCAATCAATCAGTGCATTCCCCTGATAAACTGGCACATAAACAGCGATCGTTTTTCACGGTGCAAGTCGCCCAGTGCACTACAGCAGAGTAAGCACGGAACAACCTGCAGGCACCCCTATCCCAGATGGAATGAGGCCAGTTTGTTCCACCTGTGTGATGGCACACTTGGAATCAAACCCAGGCCGCTGGGCTCAACTTGAATTCAAGGCGAATGCCTTTAGCACTGAGCCACTCGGAAAATCCCCCGTCAGCTTTTAATCACTTGATTGTAGTTATCATTTGAAGTCCTTATTTGTCTCACCCGCTGTCCCAGGTGTACAGTGCTGGTGACTGAAAGGTAACAGTGAGAGCTGCTAAAATCTCTCCAGGCCTGGCATTGCCAGTCCCTGATCAAAATCAGCACAGCAGGGGACAGTGAAAGACAGTTAAATGTCACCAACAGACTAAGAGGAAACATTAGACAGTGTGAGCCATTCCATGGCTTAGAAACAGAACCTATTCTTACAACAAAACAACAGAGCCTTCCTTCACAGAAATAATGCACTTCTCAGTGCCGCAGCTGCACAGCAGGAGAGGAACAGAGACACAGCCGCAAGATTTAATTGGCTCTTTTGGGTTTGGGTTTTTGTTAGTAGAGCGCTGTTTTGGTGCAGTTATCCAACCCATTTCGCTAGCCTGTCCGCTGTCCTTGACATTCTCCTTGGACAATATCAGCATGGTGACATTTACAGACTTTGAAAAGAATGTTTTTTTAGGTAGAGAGGCAATGTTATTGAGGAGCAGTCTCCTGGGATTTTGTAATGAGCTGTCTCTCTTGTTACCCTAAACCCCCCTAACCCCTACCTCCAACCAGGTGGTGGGGGGGGGGGGTGTCAAGAGTTCTGCTAGCAAAAGAGAACATGAGACATGTCAGCTTATGTGCTCATCTTAAAACAAAACATAAAACACTGTTTTTTTTTAAATTGTGAAATGACATCACCATTTCACAGTTTCGCAATGTTCCCTTCTGCAGCCCAGAAACAAAAACAGTTTTTTCCCTGTGATGTGTTTCAGATTCATAAAATCCTGAAGCATCGTCCTCGCCCCCACCGCTGGTGTCTGGTCTTTATCCTGTTTGACAGGGTCACTGGATGTGCCTTGGGTTTTTGGAGGCTAGCCGCCAGTCCTATCCTGAATTCCCTTAACTCCTCCACATGCAGTCCCCCACAGTTCGTCGCTTTTTTGTGGAAACATGAGTAGTTTAGCGGCGGTATGTCTGAGGCTTTGATTTATCTCCGTGTGGGGATAATTGTGGATCGTTAATTGAGATCTGGATTGTGCCTGAGCTGAGGGCTAACATTGAAAATGGCCTTGTGCACAGGTTTTCCCAGCATGTTGTGGGAAGAAGCTGACAGCAGACTGCATCAAGCCGTACTGGAGCAGGCATGGTGTAGAGGTTAAGGAGTAGGACTTGGAACTAAACGGCTGTGGTTTCAAAGCCTGCTTGGGGTACTGTAATTATACCTGCAGCCGAGGTTAAGCCTTAAACTTAAATTGCGTAGAAACTTAAACTCAATTTGTTTCAGTGATTATCCAGCCACAGCAATGGATGATGCTTAAAACACGTAAAGGAAGTCCGCTAAGCGCATGAATTGTGCCTAAACCGCTGTTTGTGAGAGCAGTGGATGTAAACTCTTTGGTGTAAAAGGAAAAAAGATACATAAGGCATAGCCCAAGAACACTGCATGAAGTGAAAGATCGTTCAAAGAGATTGTTCATTTTCCTGCTGAAAATGAATTAAAAGTGCATATTCGTTTTAAAGAGGAGAACTTCAGTTGTCACAACCTCAGCCCGAGCCAGTTGGGGTAACTGTGGTTAGGTTGGTAGGAAACACGCAGCCAGCTTTAAGCTTAATCATTTTTCGATGAGCAGGTTCAGGGCCCTCCAACATCACTGTTTACCAGAAAGAGAAATCTTCTGTTTGCATCCTAAGGTTGGCACGCAAATTACTGTCGCAGCGGCTCGGCAGAGTTAATGTCAGTAATTAGGTATTCCTGCATTTGCAATTAGCCACCATGCGCAGGTGGAGAACCGCTTACTTGAGGCGCGCGAGTCAAATCTTAACAGCCTGCCTCTGAATTCGAAAGCCAGACAGTGCAATTACCCTGTCTGTTGCCGCGATTCGCTCCAAGCCGGACGTGGGGAATTTGTTTGATAAACATTCCATGGCGCTCACATCTGCGGCAGCGCAAACAAGTGGTTAACGGGGGAGCCTTCTGGCTCATTAAACTGGCGTGGGCAAGGGACGGCGTGTCCTTAAAACGAAGCGCCCGTGCCAGTCGGGTCAGCGAGCCGACGCCATCGCCGCTGCCACGGAGTCCGTTTCCCTCCCTCTCAGCCGAGGTCATCGAAACGCAGGTCCAAGGTGGCTGAATTTCCGAGAATTTTCAGGGACTGATGTTTTATCTTATCAGCATTTTTTTTTCCTTTTCAAAAATAAAGGCACATTTAGCACACAAATGCTTTCCTTCATAGCGTACTCTATCGCTGAGTAAACCACCTAGCTTTTAAAACAAGCAAGCCCATTCACAGAGAGAAACGTTTAGATATTAGAGCGGGACGTTCTTTTCAGACTCACGAAAAAGGTATGCATGCATTCCTCTCATGGGAAAGAGGCTTCACAAGGTCACTCAGCTGCTGGAGTGGGGGGTGGGGGGGGTTCACGGAGGGGGGTGGGGCATTAATCTGCTGATTACCTCTGAGCCCTTAAATGAAAACAAGAATGAAGTCATTGCTCCCCAATCGGAACACACCCTTGTTCAGTCTCTTGCCTTGATAAAAGCAAGTTCCACAGAGATGGAACTCATATAGCAATGATGTATACAGCAAACATTTTTAATTATTTTACATTTAGATAATTGCCAAACAAATATCATAAGATTGAGTAATTTGTGTAGACTGTTAAAAAAATCCCAATTAAATGCATTTTGGGTTTCACCAATAATGCATTGAAATGAGAGAACAGTCGAAGGGGGTGAATATTTGTTATACCCACTGTAAATAAGTCAGGTATTATTGAGCGGAGTAGAAGTGATTTGATCTCTTTCTTGTGGCAGTTGGCTCCAGGTTCAAACAGAGGACTCTTTCCTGGAATCATACTATTGGCTGTTGGCTGCAGTCCGCATTGTGATGTGGAAGAGAGTTTTTAAGCGCTCAGCTTCATCTGTAAGGATAGTGGTACACTCCACCCATCAGAGAGAAGAGAATGTTTGTGAATCCTCAGCCTGTACCCACAATCCCCTCTGGCAATGAGTTTCTGACATAAAAGAGGCACTCTGGTCAAACTGCATAATTAATAATGGATTTGATGGGTAAGAACAATGCCTCTACGGTATAGTTTGCTAAAGCTGTCAGCTGAGGAATTACCTGAGTATGTAACTGTAACAAATGCAGCCAGGAGCTGTTGTTATTGGAAAATAGGAGACTTGTGTCTTGTAATGCAACATAGAAATTGTAAGGGAGAAAGTGGCATTTCTCAATATGAAAATATTCACAGTGCCCAGACCACACATCTGTACGATCACACAAAGCATATTGTTATTCTGTGTTTTGTGTGTTTAAGTGAGCGGAGGACGACGCACCAAGAAACACATTTCTGTCAGTAACTTCGCCTTGCAGAGCATCAGCTCAGAGCTGAGTTCCAGTGACATCATCAGCAGTCTGGGGGGTGGGTGGGAGGGGCTTACCTCTGGGCTAGCTGCGCTTTAGAGTCACCACTCTCAGTCATGGTGTAGTCTCACAAACAAACAAACACAGCTTGTCAAAGGGAAGGCCTCGACTGTAGTGTTCCCTCCAGCCCTGGTTCAAATCACTTTCCAGCACTCACAGTGGTAGCCCTCACGCAGGGTCAAGTAATACTGTTATGCCTCTAAGCGCGGGCTGTTTTGACGTGAGGAAAGCCGACGGATTGAGGTTAAGAGACGTGCGCGTCTTCAGAGGCAGCAGTGTTCAATGCCCGCGAGTGACGCCCTCCAGAGGTCGTTGGAACGTCAGAAAATTGTCCCTCCGCCATTTCTCATGGGTGCCTTTATGGACCTAGATCTGCTTCCTGTCTGTGTGGGAACGACGCGGCCCACAGTCCCAGATGAAGAAATCTGTTTTTACCACCATGCTCAGCCACCGCCAGTTCCCCTGCATGTGTCCCCCCCCCACCCATCCAGACCACATAAACAAATCTGGAACCTACCGCCTGATGTTTGTGTCCTACTTAAGAAACAGACAGATTAGCTATTATGGCTGAGAAAGAGTCTGACGGAGCTGTAGGAGGAACGCTTACTGAAAATGAAGGAGTCGATACCTGAGACTTTGGCGTTCAGGGCCCCTTGCCAAATATCCTGAGTCAATAGCGCATCGATCCGAAATCAAGCCCTGAGACCCACGTGGCTTTTGCACAGGCAAAATCCACTATTCACCACAAAACAAGGGACAGAGGAGATTCCAGGTAACTGTTGACCTTTTGTCTCCGGCCAAACCTTTCAGCCCACATCTCGCAAAAGTGTGCTAAGGTGCCGTCCAACAGTCTAATTAAAAGGCCTAATCTTGAGGCGGCGCCGGCAAGCTAACTGCAGAGGGGTCCTTACCCGTGCGCTGTCGGTGAGTGGAATTTTAACGAGGCTCACGTCGAATTCATTAGGAGTGAGAACGGCAACAGCGAGAGCCGCGACTTATTTATGGATCTGCTTCCACATCAAAGCGGGCCAAAAATAAAATTTAAATAAAAAACAGCCAGTGGGTTTGGTTGTTTTGCTGTTGACATTTTATCTGGTTCCCTTTTAGCCTTTTTTATATTGTAGTTGTTGTTGTAACCTGACACTGATGTGGGTGGGGGCAGTCAGACTGCAGCTGCAGGGGGGTGAGCAGGGGCCTGGAAAACTGACTGGAAACGCACGTGTCTCCCCTTGCTTGTCTCAGCCGACTTAGCGATTCTGTCACTAGATCTGAAGATGCTCAGAGCGCCCAGACAAATGACAGTTCTGCTCAGAAGTGGCCTGATACTAATTTTGTTGTCAAAGAAATGATCGTGTGGCCTCTGTGTTTGTGACACTGGAGCACCCTGGGTGGAAGAGAGGAAGGGAGGAAGGAAGGAGATGTGCAGAAACTAAGTCTCCTTCTAAATATCCACCAGCCCTGCCGCCCTCCAGCAATGTCTGTCAACAAAGAGTGACCTTTGGAGAGATATCTGGCAACTTTCTAGGCTGAGGAGTTGCCTGTGCTCCACACTGAAGTCACCAGGTCTTGACACAGGGCTTCTCTGGAAAATGAGAGTAGGACAGTGTGAGTTCAACCTGCAGGACCCCAGAGAGAGGGAGAGAGTCCAGAGAGTGCACCATCCAGTGCAGTTCAGTGGCCTTGTTTCCAGAGCCGCGACCTCAGTGTGTAGGTTCTGAACATGACAGGGTTCACCGCTTTGTGTGTATCCCCCACCCCCATGTGGCACCGACCTGTTTCGGTAGCGCCTGCACCCATGGGCGTCGTTCTAGCTGGTGATGATTTGGCATCAAGAGAGCCTGAAGCTGGAGAGCTAGCGGCAATGCGAAGTGCCACAACATCGAGGGCTTTTTGATCTTCCTCAGCAGAATTTCTGGCTCTGAAAGGACACAAGTGTAATTCCTCTCTCTGGCTCCAAATTACAGGAAAAAAACACTGGTACTTTGTGCCCTGAGCACTTGTCATTAGACAAGGACGTTGCAACAACATGGAGCAGCCTACAGCATGCCTGTATGTCAGAACGTATTCCAGGGGGAATAAGGAAGGGGAACATGCTGCTACAGAGAGAGCGCACAGCTGAAAGTTTCCCCTTGTTTTTCCCATTTAACAGAAGGTTGCCTGGAGGTCCACACCCTGCTCCAAACCTCAAGAGTCTGTCTTTAAAAATGCCTGTCTGTGTCTGGAGAAAATATGAGATCCAAAATGGAATTAAGTCATACGCTTTTTAACATGTGTCAGAATGTACCAAAGAATATTAACTCTCCACTCTCCATGCAACTGTATGAATATATTAAAGAATGCATTTTACAATATATTCTCTAACATATGCCCTAAATTGAAGTGTGATCATGGATATACTGTAACTAATTTTCCCAAGTATGCAGTATGTTTTGACAAATATTTAATTATATATATATATGCCTAAGATTTGTTGCATATATATTTGTACGTGCTGTATTTTAGCAAATTATTAAAATTATTATTTTTGTTAGGGGGAACTTACTATGAAATAGTTTTGTTTCTGCCCTCATCCAGGTAATCTTAAAGAGTAGCAATGATTGCAGTGGAGCTTAAAGTAGTCCCTTATAATTACATATCGTATAATTGGATACCAGATTTTATTGTAGGTGGCTGATCCCTTTTTTCATCCAACTGACTCCTGTGATGTGAATACCCTGGCTAAGTGCAAAACGTCACAACAGCCTCAAGCACATGCGTGCAATTGTGAAGAACTGGCTGTAGAAGCAAAAATTGCAGACTCTGCACTGTGAGGTAGCTGTCCCACCCTCTGATTGATGCAGGAGATGCATGCAACTTGGGCTGGGGGAGTCGGGCTGTTTGATGTGCAAGGCTGTGTTAGGGTGAGCGCTCAGCACCGGTCTGCCACTTGGTGCAGTTGGAGAGGGATGGGATATGCGGTCACAGTCATTTTCAGACCTGAGCCCATTTTTTTGCCTTGACCTTGACAGCTCAGTACTTACACGTTTTCTTTATCCTTTTGCTGGTGAAAGCTTTATGTTAGGAGAAAAAAAGATGGGCGGGGCCACTTTGTAATAGGAAAGAATGGCCAGCCCTTAGCATTATGAAATCATCATACTGTGTCATCATTATATTGTCCGTAATGACCTAGCCTTTTGGCTTCAACATATCTGGCAGCTGTTGGTGCATGAGCAAGACTGTTTGTTAAAACAGCAAAACTGTTTTTTTTTTTTTTTTTTTACAAAGAGTAATCTCAGCTGTAGACACTGAGTCAAGTAAGCTGTTTTTTGAGGCTCATTAACATGTATGGTTAGTAAACAGCTACACAACCCAACAAATCCCTGTCAGATTGATGCAGAAATAAAAATCTTTCTGTACTGTGAATTCCTCGTATACTGTGAAGGTGGCCGTCCTCACAGTGGCAATTAGTTGGTACTTTATCAGATGAGAAATATGGTATTGGTGCCCCTTTTTAGGGGGATTTACTGATCAGGCGCTAGATTCTTGAACTGAACATTGAAAACTGGAAAGTTGTTAAAGATGGTACTGAACCTCAGAGCTGCTTTAGCATGTAACATTTTGCTAACAGGGAGATTAACGTTCTTGTTTTGACGAATTCTTTCCAGCTACATAAAAGGCGCATCAAGCTGGTGCATTTTGTTTTGTTGCTGTTGTTTACTTGCTTAGTAGATGCCTCAGCCCTCTGATTCCAAGTCTGGCTCCTTAACTGCCTGACCACACCGCCACCCACTGCTCCTTACTTAGAGGGAGTATGGCCTGGCGCAGTTGGCCTTTGCACCCCCAATGTGCTGTAAGAGACTGCACAGAGGACAGTGCAGTCACTTGTCAGTACAGTCACCATCACAATTCAGATCTTCTTTCGCGAACTATAGTTACATGAAGGGACAGCTTTCAGATGTTAAACTGGCAGGAACTGAGAAGGGCTGAATGCAGAGCTGGTTCCTCCAGCAGACAGCTGGAGGAAGGGCCAGCGTCTGTGAGAGTCTGAGTGCTTGGTTAGCGGCCTGCTCCCTAACCGCTACACCACATGCTTGTTGTTTGTGGTTTGCCTCCCAGAGGGTCTGGGATTCTCTTATGATGGTGGTTTTGAAGGGGGACACAGTGAGTGGTCAAGGTCAGGGCCCAGTGGTCCAGGATGTTGTGGTTAAAGTTTGGGTGGTCATCTTGGGCCCTCTCCAGGCCTGGGGGGGGTTTCCCAGCAGCCACCTCCCCCCACTCAATCCCTCTGCTGAGGCATAGGTCTGCAAGAACCATCAAGGGGAGTGGGGCGGGGTTAGGGATGACTGGGGACTGGGGGTAGAGGCTTGCATTACCAATGAGTTTAAATGTGTCATGTGTTTTCAAAATGTGTTACAGAATGTGTTCCTTCATTTATAATTTCAATTTTGCCATGCCTTGACATAATTAGACTGTCGTTGACTGTGGATTGACAGAACTATGTGTCATATGACATCAGATGTCATATGACCAATATATAGTGTTGAGGGATTGGAAGAGGGCAGATATCAGACAATCCTCAAGACCAAGTTTTCAGTGGTCCCAGAGGTCTTTACCCCACTGTTTAATCACTGCTATAATTTGGCCCATTTCTAATGATCTGTTGCATCCAAATTATGCATATGCAGGGTTCTCTACATCACAGAACGATCAACACAGGCAACAGGAACAAGGGTGTTCTGAATTTCATTCATTCACAAAGAGCTTTTTGAAGATCATGTGGTCACCAGCGTGGGCGTTTTTAGGCAGGAATCATAATGAAGGTAATTAATTACTTGCATGCAGAGTGACGTCGCCCAGCCTTTGAGGCAAAGGATGCTGGCCAGACCTCACTAACAATGCACCCAGACCAGTGTTATCTGATATCGTTGATATGTGTGCTCAGAGTTTCAAGGATAGTACACATTGCGGTACCTAGGGCATTCATGAGGAGATATAATGATTTTTTTTTCTCATCACAGCAAATGATAGCCGGCCCCTTGCCAGTACAGTATCCGCATGTCATAAGCGTACGCTCGCTCTGTGAGCTGATCAGCTTGCAGGGCCTGCACCGTCCCTCTGAGTTTAAAATAAGCAGGGTCAAGACAGGCTCAGTGCATCGATCTGAAATTCAACCCAAAGACTAGACACCACAAGGGTCCCCCCACCACCAACTCCGCTGCCCCAGGCTTGTTGTCCATATCCTGCTTTTGCCGATCAGAGAAAGGAGGAAACATTAATTCCGACGCAGGTGTCAGCTCCGGAGGTTGATTCCAGGAAGGGGTGTGGCAGCAGAAGGCTCGGGGGGCAGAGAGCGCCCATCGCCCCACTGTGGAGACAGGGACAGGAACGAGGCAGAACTCACCTTTAAACGGAGCTGTTTCCTGACCCCATCTTTTTCTCTTTGTGATTAACAAGATGGCCTATTTGAATAAGGATCACCTACCAGCATTTGATTCTTTTTATTTATTTATTTATTTATTTGCTGAACCATTTCTAATGTGGTTAAGTAACCATTTCTGTTGAGTACTATATAGTAAATGATTTTCATGATAACACAATATTTGAGTTACAGTCAGTGATGTTGAGTAAAGGCAAGAGATTGAAGGTCAGTTTTTGAATTTAAAACCAGTAGCTCTTTTCCTGGAATCTAAAACACACACATGCACACACACACACAAACATGTGTGATATACTGTATATTACACATGTAGTAATGTCACACACTTGCACAGCTTGTCTCCCTGTCCCCTGTTGCTTGTTACCCAGCACAAAGAAAAAAAAGATACTCCACTGTCCTTTGTGGTCACCACATAAAGAGTGCAACCAGAGCAGTTGTGTCACCAAATCTATCCTTGTGAACTCCCTGGCCCCTAAAAGTTCTTCTGGTCCCCGTGCCTGATGCTGGGAACCCAAGACAGGTCCCATATGGGGACGTTCGTTTAGAGGTTCAAACTGAACAGGTATTTAGGGGTCGTTGCCTGCTGCATTCACTCTGGTCACCATGACGGGTTTGTCTTGTGTAACCATTTGTGTTGTACAAGCCTTTTGCAGAGAGGTAGGCTGCACTGGGATTCAGAGTACATGAATTATACATGTAGATCTTGTTATGTCTGAACACTGAATAATGTACAGTGAATCTTGGATGCATGTAAATCCATGACCAATTTGTATGCCAGGCTCTGTCAGAATTATCCAGCACACACATTATATGACACCAGAGCTGAAATATGATACCACATTGGGAGGAGCCTGTGTGTTTTTGGAACATAACTAGCACATTAAAGGCAAGAGTGTATGGAATTGTTTCTAGTGAATATTAAGGGATACTGCTCAGGAGATGGGGACTGGACCTCTCTTATTGGCTGAGAGGTCTCCTCTGAAAGATGAGTCTCCTGCGAAAGATGAGCACCCCATGAAAGACGTTATCCTTGCAAATTGGGAGCTGTTGAACAGCAGGCCAGCCTGCGTGCTGCACTAGCGCGAGTAATAAAGAGACCATTTGAAGAAAAGCATGCTGGGAAATGCAGTCTTCATGTGGATTTTTTTTCCACTGATTTGCCAGTTGTCAGCCTACACCTGCACACACAAGGGCTCCCATCAGCAATGTAAAGGCAAAGTCATTGCCGCCTCCTCTGTCCCCTCCCGTCGCCTGTGGATGGGCACAGCTGGTCCTTGAAGGCAGAGCAGTAAATCAGAATCTTCTGGGCCTGCGCAGAGACGGGAGGAGCCAGCGTGACGCTCGTTATTTATTTTGTTGCTTGCGCAGCAGATGCCATATTCAGGGGCAAGTTGCACGGCTCACATTTGTTTTAATGATTTTATACACGTGTACAGCTTTGTATTTGCTGAGGCAATTTGTGGCTGCTCAGGGGTGTACAGTGGCAGTGCTCTATGTGGGATTTGAACCTGCAACCCACCAGCTGAGAGGATTGCAGGAGGGGTTTTGATGGCAATAGGGAGTTTTTTAATAATACCCCCACACACACACACACACACACACAACACACACACACACACACACACACACACACACACACACACACACACACACACACACACACACACACATTGTCCATGGCACCAGCATAGTCATATCAGTACAGTAGGACACTGTTGGTTTTGAGGCCTATGAAGCCACTGGGGCCGGCTCACCCGACACGCCGGGTGACAGACATCAACACATCCACCCCTCCAGCCCCAGCCTTGACACGTGCTAACGAGCACCGTGTCGCCAAAGGCGCCATCGTTGGCCTCCGAGTCAGACCAAAATCGCGGTAATTACCTGCTCTGAGCCCCTCCCCCCTGGCAGCTGCGTGTTAGCTCGATGCTGTCTAAGTCCAGGCTCAAAGTGGATCGTCACTTTGGAGACATGTGGCCAGCTGGCATTTCCTTTCAAACAGGAAGTGACAGATGGGGGAAGGGGGGGTGAGGTGGCAGTAACCCCCCTGGCGCTGGCAATTCGGTGCAACCTGCCGGACAGAAACGCGAGCTAAGCAGCAAAGTGAGAAGCGTTTAGCAGGGGGACTGGGCAGTGTGAGAGGGGGACAGGGTGACAAGGAGGGTCACATGCCTGGCTGTTTAATTCACCGGGGTTGTGATGGGGACACCTGGTGGCATGCTTTGTAGTGCCGCTGCTCAAATCATTTAGTGGCATTGGATATCTCTGGGTGAGGATCATTTGTACCATTATTTATTATCATTACCAGTGCTGTGTATGGTATGTTAAGGGGAAAGGAGCATCCTTCAATGTCACTGCAAAAATGTGTAAAATCCATGATGTTCAGTTGGTTGGAAGCTCATCAGAAGCAAATTGGCTGAATATGACAGTGACATCTTGTCTCTGTGGCTGTGCCTAGATTTGTTTGTCTGGACAGACTTTGCTGCAGTCTTGGCTAATATCTCACATTCACTCTCAGCGCATATAATTCTGAGACATGAACTAGTTGCTGCTTAATATAAAGAGAAATGCCCCTGAGGAGTACTGATTAGCTACATCAGTGTTGCTCTTTCAGTGTGCCAAATCACTGCAAGCTGCCAACTCTTAATGCTTACCAGGTATTCCAACCTTTCCGACTGTGTATTCTCCATAAGTCACTACATACACATACAAAAATAGGTCTGCCACTGAAAGTGCTGGTATCTCAACAAAATAACATTTTCAGTGAGCAAAAACAGCAAGTTGATCACATCGTCAAATCATATATTCTCCTTATTAGGGCCCAAGCACTGAGTGTGCTGCAGGGCACACCACTGAGTGTGCGAAGGGCCTATTGTATCCACGTTGGCGTTATTATTATTATTATTATTATTATTATTATTATTATTATTATTATTATTATTATTATTATTATTTTTCCACTTTGGCGGCCTTTTTGAGGTGCTTGCCATGCAAAACTCATGAAATTTGGCACACACATCAGAAGTTGCGGTCATCGGGGATTATCAAAAGCTTGGACCTGGGTGTGGCACGGGGGCTCGATAGCGCCCCCTTTGTCAAATGTGTTCACTGTGGGCACACACACACATGCACCAAACTTGGTAGACATATTGGTCTACCTAAGATGAACAAATTTCGCAATCACACCCCATAACTCTGCCCAACAGGAAGTTGGTCACTTTGGATTTTGTGCGTTTTCACAGGCGCCGAACTTTCGAATACTCCTCCTAGAGGATTCATCCGATTCATACCAAATATAGTCAGTATGATGCCAAGACATTCCTGATGCTAAATTGCGAAGGGATTTTTGATATCTTGCATGGTGTTGAAATGGCGAAACTATGAATTTATATGTACACAAAAAAAAAAAGGGAATTTGTCATAAGTTCTCCATACATTGCTTGATACAAACTTCACAGGTTTTGGTTATGATGGTTATGATGATATCCACATGCCCAGAGTCACACCTGGTATAGCGCCACCATCTGGCAACAGAAAGAGTGGCTTTTTCAGCCATCTCAGCTCTACTGCTCCTAGACGGTTCATCGGATTCAATTCAGATTTGGTGTACATGTGGTCACAGATGTCTTGATTTTATTCTGCAAAGGTATTTTTTGATACGTTGAACAGCGTAGCCATGGGTAAAGGTTGAATTTGGGCACCTCTGAGCAGTTTTTGACCAGTTTCACCAGTCTGATGAATGACAGGATGCTTAACCAATCAAATGAGTTGTAGCGTGGGGGTTGTATTTAGGTGCAACGTCATGAATGTAGCCCTTCAGATAGTCGAAGAGCGTATGTTTTTTAAAGTGTTTTCAGCAGCAGTGTTGCCAATTCACGATTTTGGAGACATTTTGCATGTTTAGTAAAAAACAAACTCCTTTAATTGTGGTATTGTGTTAATTTAGTGCTTAAGTCAGGGATAACTTGTCCCGGTTGGAACATTTTTGACGAGCAGGCAAGCTCAGCTTCCAGTCGCGGTGTTGCGAACTCACCCATGTCGGAAGGCATTTCGCATCCTTACTTTTATGAGAAGCAAACATCGTGTATAGTTACCTCGGTTAATTGTGGTGTTGTGTTAATTTCGTTATTGGGAGGAAGGTTGACTGTGGAAATATTGCACATGGCGCAGGGAAATTCCGCTTCAAGTCGTGGAATTAGCTCCTTTCACTATACATTTAAGTCTATGCATGCCTGCGTACAGAGAAAATGTCACAGTTATTCTAAAAAAGCCCACCTGTTCTGGTACTACTTTTGGCAGATTGCTTGGTTCACGTAAGAATAATTCTGTTGATAAACCCGAATCCTTTTAGCTGTTGCTATGACTGATGTCATGATCAACAACACTCGTGATTTAATCACAACATAATTCAATACGAAACACCGCTGTCTCAAACGAACACAATATGTATGGGTGTTTAGTTACTATCAAATTCAGACTGGACGATCATTAAAGCTAATACATTCAAAGGAACGATTAGCATGTTATGCTAGCCCCTCGGTGTGCTTTATGCACTAGTATCTGACAGCGCACTGAAACGGCTGAGGCTGTAACATTAGCTGTACTGTACTGTATTTGCTGTCTTATGTTAGCTGATTTAAAGCCATGACTTCAGGATATTGTGATGTGGACTGCTAAATGAGCTTCTATTCCAGTACACGACAATTGTAAGTAATAGTCGTATGACGAGTCTGTTTACTGCATGTACTGCAACCAACCAAATAAAATTTCACAGTGGTTGAACTGCACAAAATGTTTAGAATATGAGCAGTATGACTTACATGCCAAAACGATGTCCTTGTAGACTACTTGATACACAAGAACTGATACTTGCAATGTTTAAAACTGTTTAAAACGATTTTAGCACACGCATGTTAAGTAAGGACAATGTCTTAAAATGAGATATTACATACAATTCAGCATCCTGCGTAGAAATTAAGAAAATTTGTGAGATGCATATTTACACACCACACAGAAGGCGTTATGGTAATATTGCAGATTACATGAACAGGTGTTGTGTTAGTGTATGTAGCCTTTGAACATAATGACATTTGCATGTGAAACAGTTTTCTTTTGTTGTTATAGTTAGTTTTATTTGGAATCATGACAGTGATGTCTGTATTGTCCAAAGACACACGTGAACATTAATATAAGAGTAATATTTGTGTTTGTTTGCCAATACCACACCAAGTGGTTGGTCATATTTTGTGGTTATGTGGTGTTGGTGGGAAATTTTAAGAAATTGCACATAAGAATTTAGCCACTTTTATAAGCAAGGGCACTGCAAGGAGTTGAACCCCGTTCCAGTAATATGGAAGTACCACTAGCAGTGCCTTTTGCTTTTTATGGCTTTTGGGGGAAAGCAAAAGCATCATGAGCAACAGAGTGTGATGTTAATATTCAAAATGATATAATGGTGCTCAAGACATTATGTAGCTACTCAAAATATGTAAGTAAGTAGGATAACTAGTTAAAATTTTGATTACTGAATGTATTTGTTTCTTTAATGAACTACAGTAACCACACTGTTGCAATGAAGGAAAACCAAACCCCTGTAGTGTTAGAACAGCATACTCTGGCTGTATTAGAACAAATTGTAGAATGTGCAAATAAGTAACACTGAGTATAAAAAAATAGTGTAAGTAGTTTGTTGTTGGTGGTGGTGTGTGTGTGTGTAACATGAGCAGACATAAGACATATTACATTGTATAGAAGTGTGTAAGTAATTGATATCTGATTGTGAATAAGCAAGCTATTTTGTTAGCTATTTTTTTAGTCAGCATGATGCCAAGACGTTCATGATGCTAAATTATGAAGGGATTATTGATATCTTGATCGGCGTTGCCGTGGCGAATCAATTAACATGTTACTGCGCTCAAACACAAAATGTGGCATAACTCCGCTGTACATTGTTTGATTTGGCCCAGACTTCACATGTATGTTCAATTTTGGGGCAAAATCAGATTCACATGCCAATTGTGATTTATTGTCTTATTGCCACCAACTGGCAATCGGACATAAGGCTTATATACCAAATATTTTAGTATTCCTCTAAGAGATACGCAAATGACCATGATTTGTCCTCGTTAGATTTACTTTAATATACTGAGGTCAAACTGTCTTTGTGTTGTTTTGTGCGCTGTAGTGGTAAATTGATTCAATTTACACAACATGAATGAATTGCTTTCACCAAGTGAAAGTATAACATAAGAATATATTTGTGTCTGGAGTGTGTATCCTCTCCAACCATTTACTAGTCACAAACAGTCATTAGGAACAATAACAAAGTATCTGATGATGCCATAACCCACGCGAGGCTACACACTCAGTGCTTGGGCCCGTTCATCGCTGCTTGCAGCTATATTTATTATTATTATTATTATTATTATTATTATTATTATTATTATTATTATTTTTCCACTTTGGCGGCCTTTTTGAGGTGCTTGCCATGAAATTCTGAAATTTGGCACACACATCAGAAGTTGCGGTCATCGGGGATTATCAAAAGCTTGGACCTGGGTGTGCACGGGGCTCCATAGCGCCCCTTTGTCAAATGTGTTCACTGTAAAGCACATGCACCAAACTTGGTAGACATATTGGTCTACCTAAGATGAACAAATTTTGCAATCACACCCCATAACTCTGCCCAACAGGAAGTTGGTCACTTTGGATTTTGTGCGTTTTCACAGGCTACATTTCAATACTCCTCCTAGAGGATTCATCCGATTCATACTAAATTTAGTCAGTATGATGCCAAGACATTCCTGATGCTAAATTGCGAAGGGATTTTTGATATCTTGCATGGTGTTGAAATGGCAAAACTATGAATTTATATGTCTCTCCACACAAAAGGGAATTTGTCATAAGTTCTCCATACATTGCTTGATACGGCTCAAACTTCACAGGTTTTTGGTTATGATGGTTATGATGATATCCACATGCCCAGAGTCACACCCTGGTATAGCGCCACCATCTGGCAACAGAAAGAGTGGCTTTTCAGCCATCTCAGCTCTAGTGCTCCTAGACGGTTCATCAGTTCAATTCAGATTTGGTGTACATGTGGTCACAGATGTCTTGATTTTATTCTGCAAAGGTATGTTTTGATACGTTGAACAGCGTAGCCATGGGTAAAGGTTGAATTTGGGCACCTCTGAGCAGTTTTTGACCAGTTTCACCAGTCTGATGAATGACAGGATGCTTAACCAATCAAATGAGTTGTAGCGTGGGGGTTGTATTTAGGTGCAACGTCATGAATGTAGCCCTTCAGATAGTCGAACAGCGGCCATGTTTGTTAAAGTGTTTTGAGCGCGTTAGCAGTGTTGCCAATTCAGCGATTTTGGAGACATTTTGCATGTTTAGTAAAAAAAAACAAACTCCTTTAATTGTGGTATTGTGTTAATTTGGTGCTTAAGTCAGGGATAACTGCATGAACTGTCCCGGTTGGAACATTTTTGACGAGTCGCAGGCAAGCTCAGCTTGGAGTCGCGGTGTTGCGAACTCACCCATGTCGGAAGGTATTTCGCATCCTTACTTTTATGAGAAGCAAACATCGTGTATAGTTACCTCGGTTAATTGTGGTGTTGTGTTAATTTCGTTATTGGGAGGAAGGTTGACGAACTGTGGAAATATTGCACATGGCGCAGGGAAATTCCGCTTCAAGTCGTGGAATTAGCTCCGCAAATGCATTTCACTATACATTTAAGTCTATGCATACGCCTGCGTACAGAGAAAATGTCACAGTTATTCTAAAAAAGCCCACCTGTTCGTGGTACTACTTTTGGCAGATTGCTTGGTTCACGTAAGAATAATTCTGTTGATAAACCCAGTCCTTTTAGCTGTTGCTATGACCGTGTAGCCTGATGTCATGATCAACAACACTCGTCGATTTAATCACAACATAATTCAATACGAAACACCGCTGTCTCAAACGAACACAATATGTATGGGTGTTTAGTTACTATCAACTTCAGACTGGACGATCATTAAAGCTAATATATTCAAAGGAACGATTAGCATGATATGCTAAACGGTGTACTTTATGCTCTATCTGACAGCGCATTGAAACGGCTGAGGCTGTAACATTAGGTATGCTTGTATTGTATTTACTGGCTTATGTTAGCTGATTTAAAGCCATGACTTCAGGCTATTGTGATGTGGACTGCTAAATGAGCTTCTATTCCAGGACACGACAATTGTAAGTAATAGTAGTATGACTCTGTTTACTGCATGTAGCCTAAGCTGTAGCCTAAGCTTTTGGGGAAAGCAAAAGCATCATGAGCAACAGAGTGTGATGTTAATATTCAAAATGATATAATGGTGCTCAAGACATTATGTAGCTACTCAAAATATGTAGGTAAGTAGGATAACTAGTTAAAATTTTGATTATTGAATGTATTTGTTTCTTTAATGAACTACAGTAACCACACTGTTGCAATGAAGGAAAAGCAAACCCCTGTAGTGTTAGAACAGCATACTCTGGCTGTATTAGAACAAACTGTAGGATGTGCAAATAAGTAACACTGAGTATAAAACAATAGTGTAAGTAGTTTGTTGTTGGTGGTGGTGGTGTGTGTGTGTGTAACATGAGCAGACATAAGATATATTACATTGTATAGAAGTGTGTAAGTAATTGATATCTGATTGTGAATAAGCAAGCTATTTTGTTAGCTATTTTTTTAGTCAGCATGATGCCAAGATGTTCATGATGCTAAATTACTGCGCTCAAACACAAAATGTGGCATAACTCCGCTGTACATTGTTTGATTTGGCCCAGACTTCACATGTATGTTCAATTTTGGGGCAAAATCAGATTCACATGCCAATTGTGATTTATTGTCTTATTGCCACCAACTGGCAATCGGACATAAGGCTTATATACCAAATATTTTAGTATTCCTCTAAGAGATACGCAAATGACCATGATTTGTCCTCGTTAGATTTACTTTAATATACTGAGGTCAAACTGTCTTTGTGTTGTTTTGTGCGCTGTAGTGTTAAATTGATTCAATTTACACAACATGAATAATTGCTTTCACCAAGTGAAAGTATAACAAAATATATTTGTGTCTGGAGTGTGTATCCTCTCCAACCATTTACTAGTCACAAACAGTCATTAGGAACAATAACAAAGTATCTGATGATGCCATAACCCACGCGAGGCTACACACTCAGTGCTTGGGCCCGTTCATCGCTGCTTGCAGCTATATTGTGTCCTTGCATCTGTACAGATAGCTCTCACATTCGATGTGTTGATGTCAATACGGCTCTCATAATTAAAGGAGCAGGCTGCATTTCCTCACACACAGGCCAGAGGCAATGTTCCAGACAAATGATACCTAAAGTTTCCTCTGTTCTTTTGTGCCGGTTTAAATGGTTACAGTTACAGCAGGTTTCTATCACGTTACATAAGCGTGGTGCTCTCTGAGATATTTATCACTATCACTGAAGTTTATCACTAAACCTATTATTACAATAATGTATGGTACAGTCATTTTTATAGACATTTACTGTGTATCTTGGCAATACTTGCATTTAGGTGTATGTATAATATATCTCAAATTGTTATGAATAATTGACCATATTATAGGGCCCCTGTGTTGGGTTGAGGGTATCTTGTTTGCCTGTACATAAACAGGGTGTAGACAGGGGTTAGTTTAAGGCCACTTCACCTTACTGTACATCATTTATGTGTTCAGTGGGCGGCCTTATTCAGGGCAATGACGAAGCTTACGTTTCATCCATTTATAGAGCTGCGTGTTCCGTGATGTCATTCGGGCAGGGTACAGAGCTCTGAGCTTCAACTGCACTGTCAGTCCTGAGGATCCAGAATGTGACCTTCCTGGCGGCTTCTTCAGCCGCTTCCCCGCGGTACTGCATTTCGCGCGTTCGCTCCAGTTTCGCTAAATGTGCCCGAGATGAATTATTCAGGCCTTCCAGAATTCAAATGTGTACCCTGCAGTGAACTCGCCTATGAATCCTACGTTATACACAGTATGCAAATTACAGTTTGGCACGGCGATATTAACTGCGCGCGGCCTCGGAGTTTCCCTGCCTACATATGGCATCGCCGGGCTAAACATTTCCACTGAAATAACCGGGGGAAGCCACGCTGTGCTTTTGATTCGCCCCTTAATCTGCGCACCGTTTTCTCTCATTTCCATGCAAACAAAAACCGCTGAGACCGCGCGACACGCGCTCTAACTCCTCTGATCAGAGTGGGCGTTGGGCCTTTTCTCGCAGTTCTTTTTGATTATATTTTATTGTAGCGCCTCGGCTGTTCCGAGCACAATCGCACCTTTTGTTCCTGCGGATCAAAACCCCATTAGTTTACCCTGATCCAGGAAATTGGACGAATATTGACAGTAACGGAGGGATCCGTGGAGTGCAGGCGCCCCCCTTGTCTTGAGAACAAATTTAAAAATCTGCTTCGGTTATAGCTCTCTTAGCAATTAAACTGACAGACAGGAGGCAGCCCAAGCCGCGCTGCTCTGCAGCCTGTTGGCTCGAGGGACGGAAACAGTCAGGGAGACAAAAAAAACTGAATAGAGAGGCGTCCTGCCAGACTTCAAGCTGAGTGTTAACGATCGGGGCTCAAGTCCGTTTCACAGGAGCGGGGGACGGTTTCAGCGCGCGGAAGGCGGGTCTGAGAACCAACGGATTTGCCAACAGCGAGATCCGCCTCCGTTCCAGCTCTGGCCGAGCTCAAGCCTCCCACCCCCTCCTTCGAGCTGGAGATTAACTGCAGGAAGAAAAGCCGACAAACCCGGGCACCTGCCGCCGTCCCAAAATGTCTTTGGTGTAAAAAAAAGTTTTAACTTGCTGACGGCATTAAGAAAGAAAACAACAGGACGTAGATAACATTTTCTGTAACGGAGCTGAAAATGTTCCCTTTTGAGATTTCAGATTTTTGACTCTCAGAACATTTACTGTGACATTGGCATTAGAGTATATTTGTATATAGACTCCGTGTTACTTGGTACCAGAGAAGCATAATAACACCATATTCACATGGAGAGCGAAATCCTAATCTAGAGAAAGACTAATGACAATGAACGCAGAGGTGTTGAGACATGTAATCTCTCTTGTAGCAAATATGTGTTTAGACAGCACGTCACAGATATCTGATTGCATGGACATGTGTCTCTGTGTGTGTGTGCCTGAATGCGTGTGTCTGTGGGATTTGCAGGTGCGTGCGCATTTGCGTGTGTATTAGCTTGTCCGTGCGTACACGTATTCATGCTCTTGTGTTTTTGTGAGGCTGCACAAGTGTGTGTGTGTGTGTGTGTGAGAGAGAGAGAGAGAGAGACAAAGACAGAGAATGATTGTGTGCCCAGGTTATGTCATGCACATTCCTGTAGATATAATCAGTGCACTATAGCTGAGTCAGATTGTGGCCTTGTCGGCAGCAGCTGTCTGCGCGTCCGGAGGATGGCTATGGAAACCGTTGTCAAAGCACGCCCCTTTGACATCAAAGCTAATTTTGAGATGCTGGGACAAATGTAAAATGCATGTAAATTGTTCATTGGATATTGCCTATTTCAAAACAAAAATATATATTAGAAACCTTAGTATTCTAGTAAAACCAACAATTATTGCTTTGTACCCAGTAAGTATATGGTAATACTTGAAATCCAAACCTTAAGAATAGCTTGTATGTATGGAAACTACAGAATATTTCATGTTTGTCAAACATACTGTATATATCATAAATTCTAAGCTTTTATATATGAAATGTCATGCATTTTATATAAGATATTTCGCAGTGTATGTGATTTTGTAATCTGTGCACAAATGTGTATGTAAATGTCATAGTGGAATTTAATATATTTTCTAATACATGCAATGTCTGTAGTCAATTCAAAATGTGACATTTCTCTCTCTCTATCATGCAGTGTTTTTGCTGTGAGAAAAGATTCAATGTTTGTTTTTTGAATTTGGATCTGTCCTCTAAGTTTGTATTGAAAAGCTTTAGTTGTTTTGCCTTATTTGCCGAGAAAACACCATTATCCAAGGTAATTTAAACAGCTTAAATCTTATCCCCTTACATATCTTAGTGGATAATTCGGCTTATAAACTTTGTTGTAAACTTTGTTCCTGGGTAGTGCCCTGTGTGGGACTTGAACCTATGGCCTTCTGACTGCTAGTGTATCTCATTTACCTACATTGCACCTACTGCACCACTCACAAAATGATATCCGAATGCCAAAGTGATGATGTCATCAGTAAGGAGTGTCTGCATTCTTTTCAGGATTCTTAGATTTTTTTTTTAACAAAGTACTGGAAGTGAATGGTGACATCCATGCTGAAACTATAGCCAACACTCATGGTTTACTGTCTAAATCACAGGATGTACTGGAAACTTCAAATGCCTTGAAATGAGTCCGTGCAAGCGTTTATTGTTGAAACCTGCAATGTGGTTGCAAGCATCCAGCAAACAAGGATCCAGACCCCTAGGGAGGTGTTGGTTCTCTTTCCCCCTCTCTCTCTCTCTCTCTCTCTCTCTCTCTCTCACACACACACACACACACACACACACCTCACATCACAGACCTCCCACCTTGACTGTGTTAGCAGTCGCTCGTTGTGTGTGTGTGTGTGTGTGTCTGTGTGTGTTTGCATTGGTTTCTCCTTTCTCACTGTCTCACCGCCTGTGTCTTCCAGGCAAACGAGGGAGCAGGAGACACCTCCTGATTTCTTCTACTTTTCCGACTTCGAGAGGCACAACGCTGAGATCGCCGCCTTTCACCTGGACAGGTAACACCTGCTCCCGGGTCTGCGCCACGGCCGTCACCCTCCCTGGCCTGCGTGGTCACCTGCTGTGATGACGGCACCCGATAAACAGACGTTAACCTCGCAGTTGTCATTCAAAATATCTATCTAATAGAACACATACAAATTCTCTCAGAAATGCCAGGAAGTGTTTGAGAATGAAACTCAGGGAAAGTGTTCAGGTATAGGGTAAATCAGTTTTTGAATTGATGTACACTTGGATCATGCCGCCAGCTATTCTCTTAAGAACATCCGAGCAATGTGCAGGTACCTGACAAATTGCAGGGGGCCCGAGATCAGTGAGACGAGGAAGCCCTTGCTGACCTACCCACCCCTGTCCCCAGCAGAACAAAGCTAATTTGTTCCGCCACTGTGGGCTCCAGGTCTTTGTCAGCTGATGACATGGCTGTGCTGAAAACCCCAGTTGTGGAGCTTGCGCTCAGTGCAGACGTCTTAACTCAGTGTCACTGAGCTACTCTGGAGCCCCCATTTGGGGGACATTTTGAAACTGCAGTTCGACTGTGAAATGCAACCTAACAGTTCAAGGTAAACCATAAGCGTTTTGACATTAATCACCACAGCTGTGTGAGAATGGAGAGGAGTAGAAGTTGAACTGGCGTGTTTGAGAATAGGGGGCAGTCTTCCGTCTGGACCAGACACATAACACATGGCCCAGAGTGGTAACAGGGACACTGTGTTGGAGGAGGTACTGGCTCTGAGATGTTAAACCAAGGTGTGAACTGACTGACAGTGCTAGCCAGTGCACCATTTATAAAAACCAACAGAAGGAGAAAATTGTACAAAAATTTATTGAAGAAGAAAAAAAAAACACAAAGGGACCAGCCTGAGCACACAGAGCCAAACCATTTCATCAGAAACAGACCTGCTGTCCAGTCACACACCTGAAGTTAATTATTTTTTGGCAGGTGGGACCAATTAACAAATTAGCTGGTTCAAGACAGTTACAAGACAAGACAATGACAAATAAATTGAACAGATCAGTTACTTAACAGGAAGGAAAAATGGAAGACAGATGATCCAAACACATGAAAATGACAATTTAACAATTACATACAGTCAGTTTTGGGGACAGGTAAAGACTTTGCCTTCACACTGACCCTCTCCACCTTAGATGTGTGGTGAGCGTTCTGGCACAAAATGGCCGCCTTGAACCACCTGGGTGGGGCTGCACAGTGGTGGCAGTTGAGGCGAGTCTTTCCCTCTGCTGACTTACTTGAAAGTGCTTTCAAATCCGTGAAATGTAATTCATTCTTAGTATTAGTGTTAGTATTACACTGTAAATTCTAATTAGTTAACCTTACTTAAAAAAAGCATGCAAACCGATTGCCTTAAAAAAACTAAGTGGAATAGGAAGTGTATGTTGTACTAACAAATGCTTATTTAGTGTAGTTCACTTATGCTTGAGTTTAAGTAAGTAAAAAAGAAATGTATGGAGTACTTGATAGTTTACTTTAGATGTACTCTTAACTTAGTGTAGACTACTCAGAATTACTATTTCAAACAACTAAATCATTTCAAGTGAAATATACTGTGTGTATTCCAAACAACATATTTATTTAAGTTGGGCAAACTAATGTGACATTTCCCTCAACTTAGAATTTCTCAGTTGTTTTTACTTGTACAGCAGTCTGATTTACTTGTTAAAAGCATGCAAACCGACTGCCTTAAAAAGACCAAGTAAGTGTTACTCGTGTAACTTAAGTGCTTCAAACACTGTAAAACTGAATAAGTTCAGAGTACTCAAAACTTTTGTCATAACTGATTACCTAAGAAAATTTAAGTACCTGTAATACTTTTTAAAACTGATTTAAAAAATATATTTAACATATAGAAATATAAATATAAAATTAACTTTAATTTAAAAATATATTTTCAGTTAACTCATTTTTTGTTTCTTTTTTAATAAACTTAAATTTCTCTTAACTTCTCTTAACTTCAACTTAAATCAATAACGCTATTGAAACTAAGTTCCACCAACATAACCTTAACCGAATAAATTTCATAGTACACAACTTACTGCCTTTGGGTAAATCTACTCAAAAGATCAAAGGGTGTTAAACTCAAACACTAATGGAAACCTACTCAATATAATTACAACTAATGGATTTAAAATTTAAGATACCAAATTTTAAGCAAGTAATTCTCAAAAATATGGATAAACTCCATTGTTACAATACAAGTTATTTATTAAGTTACAAAACAGCCTGCCTTTTCAAAGGCCTTAACAATCATTATCAGAACATGAAACATCTACTGTATAAACTACAATTGAATATTTTACAGTAAACACTCTTCAACACCCAGCTGAAAACAAGGAAAAAACATTTTCTTTATCCAGGTAAACACACAAGAGCACTTCTCTCTCACTGAGCATAGTTTATACCTACACAGCTGTCTTGACAGAAATCAATCAATCAATATATAACATATTTATGGCATTCTGACATTGCCTTTTCAAAGGCACTAACAATCATTATCAGCGCTTGAAACCCCTACTGCATAAACGACAATCAAACATCAGAGTGAAAGCTCTTTCCAACATCAGGCTGAACATGCTGGTTGGCAGAACATTAATCTGTAATAATTTTGATAATTTAATAATTCAGTCATTATATAGGTACTATGCTAAACATTCTGTACTTTTTAACTGTGAAATTTGACATCAAACAAGCAGAAGACCTTAGTTTTGGTTTCAGAAAATCACAACAACAATTTTTCATCTCCTGACAACAGACCAATCAAATAATTTTTGATTCCAAACAACAAAAAAGCATAATTAGTAACCATTTGGCAGTAGTCAGAGCAGTGGTTCAGCTCCACACTAATACATGAATTTATCTTATTTTAACTTGACACATTTTAAGATGGTTATATCATTTTGATTGGCAAGCCGATTCACTGCAGGTAGGTATCAGCTTTGCCAAACAGGTAGATAGGTTCATTTATTATTTTTCAATAATTAATAATAGTTAATTAATAATTAATAAACATACCTCAGGTTGCTGTAGAAGAGAAATTGCTGGTCAATAGTCAATATGATCCTGCAGAAAAAGATATATCAAACAATTAATAATAATTACAATGATTCCAGTTAATAAGAATTTCAAAATTTGACGCCAATGTTATGGTGAGTCTGGTTCTGAGTTCTGGTGATTTTCAACATGCTGGAACACATTCAGCAGCACTCTCTCTGGTCCTAGATGTTCACACAACACATGAACAAAAACTCTTATAAGTAAAAAAATAAAAATAAATAATGCCCATGTAAAAGTGCACAAATATGACAAGGGCAGGGTTTGTTGTTATGAGCAATTAACTTGCAATTAACTGAGTTTCACATCTTCAAACAGATGTGAAACTCAAGTGTGTGACACATGCACCTTTCAGATGAGACAACCAGTCTCTGCAGTAGGAGGCCAAGGGAACCCTTAGGTACATTGCTAATAAAATGAAGCATTCAACTACCAACAGTATTTCAGCATACATCATACCTAGATTTCTTTGAAGATTGAGGAATTTCCACTCCACTCAACTTCCACTTGAGCCTACAAGATGGAACAATTACAACAAATATTATTTAAAAAATAAATTATTTATCACACATTAAGGACTTACCACAGAAACGTGTTAAATAGCAATACAGTTCAATATTTTCTGTTCAGTCAAGTTTTTTTTTTTTTTTTTTTATGTAAAACCAGACTCACATTTGCTTAGTTTCACTTTCCCATGCAGTTGAAAGTGCCTAAGTATTTACTGAAGTAATGTCCTTGGGTACAATTTTAGGATACGTGCCCCCAAATTTAAGAAGAAAAAAAAGCCATAACTCATTCATTGGACATTAGCTGATAGAATATTACTAATATACTGTATTTTCTTACAATTCCTTTTCTTCTACTCTTGTTTTACTTGCTTATTTTCATTACCTACACATTCTTTCCTTCCCTCTCAACTACACTGTATCCTTAATATTTAATTCCTTAAAAAGTCCTACTCCAACTGATCTATAAACATGAAAAATTTCCCTGAAAATGTCCATGAAAAAACTGGACACAAATGTGTCCCATCAGTGAAATTAAATTCAAATCTCACCATTAATCATTTTACCTTTGATGCATGTTACACACACGTTAGTTTATCACTTACACGTTGTATTCCACTACTTATTCAACTAACCTACCAATATATGACAGAAGGATTTGACTGTTCCAAGAGAGAATGGATCCGTTACAAACGGTGCAAACTTAAGGCTAAAGTTACTTCTACCTCTTACCCAGCTAATTTAATTTGCCCTATAGTTACGTTACTGTTGGTGCTATTATTACTTTGCCTAACACTCAGACATGCTCATTTATTATCAGTTAAGTTATAGACAATGCATACCCAAGGCTAACTTTAACTTTACCTCTTCACTAGCCTCACTTTGTACTGCTCATTCCAATCCAACCTGCGACCAAAATGCGTTTGCTGTGTCAACTTGGGGAAAACAGAAAACTAGCTACAACATCACAGATTTGGGACTTTCCACTTTCGTTTTGGAACAGTTAAAATAGGTTTTCAGGCGATCCAAGGAAGGTGGTGGTGGTGGTGGGAAAAGCTAGTCTTACCGCCAAAACATACGTGAACAAGTTCTGCCAGTAGAATATTGTGCAGTGCCTGTTAGCTAAGTCAGTTAACGTTTAGCAAACGTTAGCTAATGCTAGCTAACATTGGCAGCAGTTAGAAACAAATTTGCATACAATTATTGCTTGCTTGATAACATCTTATTTTTCTTCAAAAGACGTACGAGAACTGAACGTTGGCTACTGCGCATGCTCAGACCCAAGCCGTTATTGCTTCTTCTTCTTCTTCTTTCTGGTAGACTAGGCACAGTTTGCATTGCTGCCTCCCACTGGTGTAGTAACGTCATTACTTCCTTTGTTGCTAATTGATTGTTTTCAGTTAGCTTCACTCTGAACAATAAGTAAATTGTTTTCTTCACCCTATATTTAACTGCAACTTAATAAAAACGATTAAGAATTACATATTGTTGATAACCGAGTAAAGTTAACTAATTTATGTAAGTCAGGACAGCTATTAGAATTTACAGTGTAGTATTAGTATTAGCGTTAGTATTAGCATTAGTGACTGTAATAGTAATAGTATTAATATCAAGAAAGGAGAATGCTTGAACGTGATGGCAGTAACAAGTGGAATGCAGGACACCTTAAGGTTCTGTCACTGTCACTATGGCGACTACACCCACCAGGCCGCCATGCTTCACAGACACTGACGAATGGGGAAGTAAACTTCTCTCTGTACAGAGTCCCTTTGTCCCGAAAGTTAGCATGACGTGGCACCGCTGTGGCCTTGAGTGCCATTGTCATTTGTGAGATTTCTTAGCTCAGGTTTCAGACCTCCTGGTTCATCCGTCAAACAGTTTCTTCTTTGTTTCTTTGTTTCATTGTTCTGTGTGGCTTCTTCCCTGGGTTGATCTTTGAAGAAGGGTGCTCAGACAGATCTTGTCCGAATAAAAATTAGACAACTCATTGTGACTGGCACAGACAGTCCTGTAGAAGCAGGAAAGCTGATGAAATATAAATAAATATATGAAATATAAAACAGTACACACACACACACACACACACACACATATATGTGTGTACTGTTTTATATATCTTATATATATATATATATATGTATATATATATATATATAGATCATGTCTGAATATGTCTTACAGTTTGAGTAAGCATGTGGGTGTTTTTTTTCTTTGTTTTGTAATTGTATTTCCTGTTGTTCTTACCTTTTCTGAATTAAGATTGTCCCAGAAAACCTTTGCATAATGAGTTCAAATTGAAGTTATATGGTATTTACCATATATTGCAGTATAAATATTTCATAAGGATTCATAAGAGCCTCCTTTGGGACTGGAAAGGAATAAACACCTCAAGCTGTGATAAAAGTAGTGTCATAAAAGCACTGAATTATTAATAGACATTATGTGCAAGCAGGAAGGTGCATCCAAACAAGGAACAACACCTAAGCCCAGACTGATACTCCCTTATGTATGAGGGAGTGTTGTTTATTTAACAGGACTTTATTTTGAATAGAGGCCAAAGACTAAAACTGATGCTGTACAACAGACTATATGTACTTGCAGTGTGTGCGTACACTAAACTCCAATCAGGCAGTGTTGTGGCCAACCCAATTTTAACCACTCTCACTCAGAATAAGCAATGGAGGGTTGATGTAGTGGGTCTGTTACAGAAAGTTGGAGTCGTGTAAATAAATTAGTATAAAAATATAAAAGTAGTATCCTTGACTTTTGTGGGGTTTTTTTCTTAAAAATAACTTCATCATTGTATTTCATTCAGAATCCTGGATTTCCGAAGAGTGCCCCCAGTGGCCGGGAGGCTCGTCAACATGACAAAGGAGATCCGCGATGTGACCCGCGACAAGAAACTGTGGAGGACGTTCTTCATCTCGCCAGGTGAGGATAGCAGCGTGTGCCTCCGCCAACAGACAGGTCCATTGCTGTGACTGCCAGCATGCTTTAGGTGCAGTGCAGGGGGTCCTGTTCCACTGGGTCATGTCTGGGCAGCATCTGCACACATCCACTGATCTTAATAGCGTGAGGATTAGCTTGTGGGCTGAGGCAGACGGCGCAGTGGAAAGGATTGGACATCCAGGTGATTTTAAAATCAGTGGGTCTGTGAAGATGCAACAGATTGACAGGAGGCCAGTCTGTCACAGTGGTCAGTACCCGGTTTTCTTCTGCATTCACGCCCAGCGCCAATCAGACATGGAGATTTTAAATTTCTGTTTAATGTCTTTGGTGAGACTCTGAAGCTCAGAACAGACAGACAAACCACTAAGCTGCTGAGCCTGATATCCTGCTATTTTGTTGTATGCAGTTACGCCAAGGGAAGGCTGTGCAAATATGTGAAACAGATTTGTCGTTTGTCGATTTATCTCCGTTCCACACCCCCCTCTCCCCAACAGCCAACAACGTCTGCTTCTACGGGGAGTGCTCCTACTACTGCTCCACCGAGCACGCTCTCTGCGGGAAGCCCGACCAGATCGAGGGCTCGCTGGCCGCCTTCCTCCCGGACCTGGCCCTGGCCAAGCGCAAGACCTGGAGGAACCCCTGGCGCCGCTCGTACCACAAGCGCAAGAAAGCCGAGTGAGGACCTGAAAATGACGCTCTCACAAAAAGGGCACTGAGGGCTGGTCTGTGACAAAGGAGCAGTAATGCACCATGCATACAAAACTTTAAACAGGTTCACTAATGAATTAGGTTATTTGTTAGGGACAGGTGCAATTTGACATCGATACATCGTGCTAAACAGTTATTGGAAGCATTTTATTTAAGTGTTTTAACCAAGGCTTGTTCTTGACACCGGTACAAGGATGAACTTTTAAGATCTAATAGGAGATGGGCAATTCATTTTGAGTTGTCTGGAAGAAGTCCAGACGTGTTGTGAAAATGAAACCCGCTGCAGTTGTTGGAGTTTTGTGCGAGCCCAGGGCCTTTGAATGTGCTGCGTCCCTGCCTTCCTTTGTGTTCATGAACATCTCCAAGGCAGTAGGAGGTGGGGTTGTTCATCACTTTCAATTCCAGGCTTGTGCAGCAGAGGGCAGCATTCAGCAGGGCACAGAAAACAGACAGAAAGACACTGCCAGCATTTATAGCTGAATATCTCTGTCACTGAAACACAGGCCATCAGGTCAGGCTGACAGTGACCCAGAGGCACAGAAGTTTTACGACCAAAATAGAGTTGCTTTCTGACTGGGTTGGGTCCGCTGCGATAGTTCAGCCGTTGAAACCGTTCAGCTGTTGAGGAAGGTCCCAGGGCTGCGTAACGTGCTTGACGTGTGTGTGTGTGTGTGTGTGTGTGTGTGTGTGTGTGTGTGTGTGTGCACATGTGTGTCACCAGATGGGAGGTGGACCCCGATTACTGTGATGAGGTCAAGCAGACGCCCCCCTATGACACCGGGACACGCCTGCTGGACATCATGGACATGACCATCTTCGACTTCCTGATGGGTGAGAACCACACGCACTCCTGGCAGATAAACCCCAGATCTCTGGAGCAGGGGTTGGGACCAAGAAACAGTCTGCAGGCTGCTCTGATGCTCCCAAATTGTTTTATTTGCACAGAGCCATAAAACAGACAACTTATCAATCCCTAGGAACCATCACCCAAACATTGACACCTTACCTGTATAAATAACTTCCAGTTCACCCAATGTGACTGAAAAATCCAGATTGTATGCAATTACATAATATGCAAGTACATGAAAAAACACCAGAAAATGTGATGTACAATACAAATTAATCTTTAAAAATATAAGACCATCCCAGATTAACTCAGTATGGTTCATAGTGGCCATGACCTGAGAGGTCCATGGTCCTTCAGAACCTACAGCCCTCTGTAAAACGCAAGCACTCTGCAGTACACGAGGAATGGTGGCCAGCTGGTTCCAGTGAAAAGTGATTCATTAAACCAGGTGATTTTAGTGTCTGGCTGAAAGGTAGTTGTGGGCTTCTTGGGTAGTGGTTCTGAGTGGAGTGCAAGGATGCAGTGAGACCTCCTCAGTCCTTTGTTGTGAGTTATTCACAGCTTCAATCATAAGAACTTGCTTAATGTGACCTGTGCAAGTGGAACAAGGGTGTTTGATAAGAACTAGTAGTTCTTTTTTCTTACACACCGTATGATTTTGATGTCAGGACACCCTCAATAGGCAGGGATTGCCACTTGACTGCATAGTACACCCACAAAATGCACTGTATGGCTGCCTTTCTCCAGCACTCTGTTTGTTCAGCTGTGACAGCTCCCCATGTCTCCAATCAGTTGTGGTGCCAGGGAAAGGGAACCGCAGCTGAATGCAGTCTGTTTAGAGCATGTTTGAATCATACATGCTTTAACACAGCCCTTCTCACCTGCACAGGTAACATGGACCGACACCACTATGAGACCTTTGAGAAATTCGGGAACGACACCTTCATCATCCATCTGGATAATGGGAGAGGGTGAGGGAGATCGCGTCTGTGCAGTCCCCGATCGGAGCTCTGCTTACCTCCTCACATTCTGATTGGATGGATAAAACTGATGCCGTGATGCACATTTCCTGCACGTAAAGAGTAGGACGAATTGATAGTCAGTTCCTTTCAGCAACAATTTTACAGTCTTGAGTTCATGAGGAAAAGCAGGAGATTAGTAGTTACTATCACACTGATTTGTACACTGTAAGTAATTCAGCAATGTGTGAAGCGTTATTATATTTGTTCATTTTAAAGACACATTGTTCTTATGTTTCCTTCGGACATAGCCACTAAGAATAGTGCAGTCAATGTCCAAGTATCCATTTACTATTCTTAGAGTGAGCCAGCTGTCAGCACTATTAATTATCAGATCTGTCCTAAGTATAACAAATTCATATGAATGATACAATTTATAATAATGTTCTATTTTGTCATAAAGCTACAGATACACATTACAGTCAAACAACATTTCAAAGGAAACTCAAAGCAGGATGTACACAAATGTATGCACTCTGAATACGATGCCCACATTTCGAACTGCAGTGCATTATGTAGCGTGTGTTATGGCAAAAACACAGAGCCATGTGGCAGAGCATTTCACCGAGTCGATTTATGGTGCTGTGGAGTCAAGTGGGAAAAGCATCCCACGTTCCTTTCAACCATGATTGCAGTGGTAGTTCACAGTTTAGGTGCCGTTGAGTGCCATATATTTACTAACATAAGTATAAAGTGCAGAAGCAGAATGTGGTGTAATTGAATGCTATGTTACATAAAATCCAGTGTTTACTGTGTGTAGTTAATGTGCAATATGTTTTGCAGGTTCGGAAAGTACTCCCATGATGAGGTCTCCATTCTGGCCCCTTTAAGCCAATGTTGCCGGTGAGTCAGCTGATTGGTCAGTCGATCACATTTTATCAGACATGATGTACTTAACACAGGAAAGCTCAATGAGTCAGCAGAAGCTCCTTACACTCATTCACTGTTCAAGCATTGTATTGAAAAGGTTTCAGTTTCCATTAAAAAAGCATTGGCACATTGGATCATTTTAAAAGGCACCTGGAGTGGCTATGCGAGAAAATAAAATCCAGGGAATGCGTTTTGTTGGCCGTGCCATACATATATAAATTGGACCTGTAGGAAGGGCCATTGATTTGGGGTTTTTTTTGGCCCTGGAAGGCAGCAGGAGATACTAAGTAAGAAGGATGCAGCAGACATTCTGATTCTGCTGATTCCTGATTCAATTGTCCTTAGGTCTGAGGGTGCTGGTGATAGCCTGGTGGTTCGCTCCATTTTTGGGGGACGGGGTTGAGTTAATCTGAAACTAGTTCCCAGTTCCCTAAAGTGTCTCCCACCACACCCCGCACCCGCCCCCTTCCCCAGGGTGAAGAGGTCGACCCACCAGCGCCTCCAGCTGCTGGCGAAGGAGGAGTACAAGCTGAGCGGCCTGATGGCGGAGTCTCTGGAGAGGGACCGGCTGGCGCCCGTCCTGTTCGGGCCGCACCTGCAGGCCCTGGACCGCCGTCTGCGCCTCGTCCTGCAGGTCCTGGCCGCCTGCATCGAGAAGGAGGGCTACGCCAGCGTGGTGGAGGACGACCTGGACGAGGAGAACAGCCGCCGCACGGCGCCGCGGGGGACGAGGTAGTGGGCCGGAGCCCCCCGGGGACACACACCCCCCCCCCCAACCTCGCACCGCACAAGTCTCGCAAAAAACGGCGCTTTTTAAAAACTCACGCCGCTGTCTGAATTCAGTGAATTCCGAGACTCGCCGATGATGCCTCTCTCGCCTCCGCCCGTGGCTTTACATACAGATATGTGAGCCCACACATACGTAAGGAGAGGCCATAGATAAGGTCTTACTAACTGAAAGGTCGCGTTGCATATGTATTTGGGGGTATGTCTGATTTTTTTTTTTTTTTTTTTTTAATCAAAGGCTAAGACTTCGAATGGAGTGCTGGTTTGCTCTGAAATACGCGTGTTACGTCCTGCCAAAGTCGGTCAACCTGAAATTATTTATTAACTTATTTATTTAAAAAAACATAACTCTTTGATCCACATGGACCCAAGACTACATACAGATCTGCACTTCGTTTTATTGGCTCGTTATTGTGTGTGGCAGAGGACTGCTACACAAGCCCGTGAAAAATTACATTAAGTTGTGGATGACATAAGTCAAAAGAGGTGTGATGTATTAAAATATTTCTGATTCTGGCACTTACCCATTATGTAATTTTATACATCTACTAGAGTGTGATGAATGGAGTCCTCATGCACTAAAGCTCATTTTGTACATCCACATTCCAAAGTAAATAACCTTTTATTCCACACTATTTTATTTAATGAGAATGGTCACGCTTTATATGAAGTGCTCCTTCATAAGGGCCCTTATGACATAAACACAACACATTGAGGAGCATAATCATTTTTGGGGGAAATTGTTTGTGTTTAGCACTTTACGTCAGCCTCCATAAAGCACTGCATTTTCCCGTAAGCGCTTTGTAAAGTGTGAGTGTGATGTTCTTGAAGGTATTTGGTCACCAAACCTGTTTTCTGAACCCAGGTCACAGTGTTATACATGAGACAATATGCTTTAAGTTTCAGGCTGGGACTATGAATTGGGTGGGTGCGGATTCCTCTGGCTTCCATCTGCTAACCAGTGAAATCTTCTTGCCCAGTGTTAATCAATCTGACAAGCAAGACACACTACTAAAAAGATGCAAGTAAAAGTGTTCCTTCAAGCAAGTACTTGTTAATATCAATATAAATGCATTGGGACAGCTGTCCCAGTAAGCACAAATAGCAATTTAATTAATTTAATTAATTTAGCAGCTTCTGAATGTTTTAGTCAGCTGATAGCAAATGTCCTACAGCTCAGACCCAGCTCAGACCCAGTTCAAGTCTGAGCTGTGTCATTCACCTTTAATGACCGGTAGTGTCCATGGCAACGGACCACAGCTGGCTTTGTTCAGTTGGGGGGGATAGATATCGTCACTGAAGGTTCCCTTGTCACACCACTCTGTACCTTTGTGATTCGCTAGGCACTTAACAGTTGCTCAGATGACATTAAGGAGATGCTCGTTCTCTTGTTGCATTTTGGGAACTGTAGTGTGCACAATAGAAATTATTGCTGTTTGACTATATTCAGAGGATTGCATTTGTTACACCCCAGTACTTCTGGGCAAATGCATAGGCTATCAAGGTGAGACAAGTCCAATGAGGACCTCACAATTTTAAAAACAGGGGTTTAAGGGGTACAAAAGGATAAACCTTTACTTGTATTTTATCTTTCAGTACAAACACACATCCAGTAATGAATTTCTTTCATGCGGTGCAGCAGACAATTGTCAAGCGATATCTAATCCAGTTCTGTATTCAGTCAACAGCTCAGTTAAACCACGCTGACAGCTCAGTTGGTGAGAAATCCAAGGTGCCCATGGGGTCCCCAGGACCACTACTGGGAAACACTACTCTATCCAACTGCATTACGCTATCCACTAGCTTAGCAGTGGTACAGCATCCTGTACACAGTGTACAGCATCCTGTACACAGGATAACTTTCATAGATATTTTACATAATTGATAATTGCTTATATCCACTGAGTGCTTATATCAACTGATTTCTCATATCTTGCCCAATGATTGCTTATATTGAATAATTGCTTATAACCAACTGGGTGGTAATCTTACAAAGCAGTAGTATAAAAGATTATTAATATCAAAAACACTTATACCAAATGGCTCAGTCTGTCAGTCCTGACGTAATTATTGCCTGCAGCCCAGTGACCTGAATATTTCCTGCTGCTTTTTTTGATTTAAAAGTTTGTTGCACTGGAATTTTGTTACTCATGTGGTTTACTCGTATGATTTTGTTGTGGTGATACTGTTGTGCAATTTGTGAATATTTAACATGCTTACAGGAAGGTATAATGATGAAGAGAAGTGATGAAATATTAGAGGAATGTAATTATTTGTTGTTAAAGAGTTTGGTTTCTACTGCTCTATTTAAATTTGATTGAAAACGATGTATCACTTACAGTAGATAATCTAGTGTTACCATGCTGTTAGTTCGAACTCAGTGGGAGCAAAACAAAAATAACCGGTAATCCCCCAGTGAAATAATGCTGTTTTTAAGAACTGTTCACAAGTATAAGAAAGAGGTGCTGTTCCAGATCGTTGGAGTGAAGAGAAAGATGTCTGTTTACATATACACAATTTCTCAGTAGTATGTCTAATAATTAATTTTTCTATGTGTTTCTCTGGTGGATGTTAGGGTTAGCACGGCTAAACCAGTGTTAAACCCTCAAAACCAAAGCTATAGGAGAATATAGTTTTTCCCATAAGACATTCTGAGGGAAGAAGCCTGGTTGTATGAGTTTTGCTATGACATCACTGGGGTGGTAAACAACTGTCATGCCGACTGTGTGAATGGAGCAAAGGCCTCAGCCTCAGAACAGGAAACCAACACGGACATTGTTCCTCGGCAGGACAGTCTCTCCTGATCCAAGACACTGTCTGCTCTCATCAACGAATGATTTCATACTCAAGGACAATGAGGGCAAGATTCTTTTAAACATGGGGGAGATTTTTTTTTGCAAGAGACCCCTGCCTCATTGGAAAGAAGAAATGGGTACCAGGACTTCTCAGGCACAGAGCTACGACACAGTGCACAGACCAACATGTGCAAACTTTCCAGATCATTCCATTTTCCCTTTCCAAAGAAACACTGATGACTTACGTGTCCCTTTTAAACTCTATGTTGTACATTTTCAGTCTTTTAAAATGATTATATACTGCTGCCTTAATCAAAAATTGAACATAAGAGGGAAATAGATGGAAATAGATTTTTTTTTTTATTTAGCTTTTTTTTTGGTTTGTTTGTTTTGATATTATTGTTTTGGTTTTTGGGTACTATTTAATGTGATGTCTGTAAGTTGATCTCTTGTTCCTTATTAAAAAAGTAATATATGTCAATATATGTTTAAATATAAAATCCAAAATATAAGGAATACAATTTTAAATATATGGCATATATTACAAAATGCATGCATTTTTACCACTGTCATATATCAATTTTTACATATATTGTACATTGTTTTACAAAATATGTAAAACAATGCAACAATGAAAGTAGTAATAATTCTTATATTTTCAAGTGTATGCAGTATATATTTGAAAAATATTCATTTTATTTTGGATTTTATGATTTTATGTATTATTTCCATAAAGATGGGTTACAACAAAAGGAGTAAAGTGTATCTACTGTCTGACAGGAGAGTGCAATACTGGATGAACTGTTTAAATGAAATGAAATTTGAATATTAGTTTTCCCTGTGCCTGTGCAATGATATAAAAAAAAACTTGAATGTTTGGATTCCTAGACCTTAAACACGGACCAGGCACTCTTTGCCTGGACTCACACATCACAATAGCGTAAAGTATGAAAACCAAATGAATACTTCACTAAGTCAATATACTGCCTACATTTCAAAATATGACCATTATTGCCATATGTACAATTTCGTGTATATTATTGTCGAACAAGTTTAAAATAAATTGTAACATTTTACCACACATTATAGAATAGGCCTATTTGCGGAGAATGCCATATTTGAAAGTGACAATAATTGATATATTTTGTAATATATGCGGTATATTTAATACACATTTCTGAGACTTTGGTCATTTTATTTCACATATATAAGTTGTTTGGGTTCAGTTGATCTTCGTTCTGCCTCAGTAGCCGACAGACTACTGCATTTTCTGGTACGATTTTCGTAGTTCATTGTAAATACCTACAAATGGTTTGACGACCTAAGACGCTGCTTTGTGCAGCAGATACGCTTATGTTTCTATTACGCATTGTTACTGTGGACTTTGTTTGTAATATGGTATAAAAGCGCAATAAAGCAGAAATGGCACAATAAATGTCTGAGAACTGAAAGAAGAGACATAACTTTTGAAGACATAAGGGGATGTTGGCAAACCATCGGGTGGTTGATCATCGGGCTCAAAACGTCATCTACCAACTCGTCGGTTTTTTTTTTTTTTTTTAACTTCACCTTGTTGACATTGAAACGTCATGGCGTTGCCTAACAGCGGATTGATTCAGTGTCTCCTGCGTATTCACAGCCGTCTCATAAAAAAATCTATTTTATTAGGTATCATGATGATTGTCTTGTCACTTTCTACTAATCTGCTTAGCGAGCTACGTGCATGAAAATTAGTAGGCTATATCTTCCAAGTCATTACAAGCTACCCGTCCTTTTCCGACATAACATATTCCAATTTTATAATCGGTATGAAATGACTACAGACACGATATCATGAAGTCGAAGTAAGAAACACAATGTGCTGAGGCATGACCTGAAGCATACATACCGTTCTGAGGGTCCCAACAATGACAGGTGTGACATCATTCAATGCCCCCTTTCAGCCGCTAGATGGCACAAGAGTATAGTAAATAATTATAATGCCGACTGGGTAACTTAGCCCATAGTAAGAGACAAATTCACGTGGGCACAGAAAAAACGTTTATAGAATTGTAATGCATTCATAGCGTTCATTTATAAAACTGGACGCCGTCGGCTGTTTTCATTATCAATTCATGGATTTGTTTAAACGTGAAATTTTGTTAATTTGAGAATTAATCCCATTCATATAGTCTTCCCTTCATACTCACTTCGGGTAGCCCACATGAAACTCTGAAGGGCCCCGTGGGACCCTGTGGTTTCAGGTCAGCCACGCTGGTTGCAGTAAAGGATGAATACGGCTCAGTAGAAGTAGGCTATATGGCTCTGGTGTAACCGAAACGTTTCACAAGAGTTCTATGCAGCGTGGAAGCGCCTTTTACCTGGCGGCACCGTATTGATTCCATTACATTGAAACAGTAAGAGCAATCCGTATTGTGGTCAAAATACATGCATTTCATTGACTATCAATGCTGTAGAAAGGGGCTTGTGTCTCCCAGACATCACCTTTTAATTTAGCTGTTGCGCCCATGTTAAGAGTTAGCAGCTCTGTGTTGTAGAAGCTCGGTGAAAGTTTTGAATTAGGAATGGGACAGATTACCTTAAGCATGCACCTGTTGTCCGTGCCAAAATGGGCTGCACATTTTCTACCCATCCCAGCACAGAGAGAGGCCTGGTTGTCAAGGAGACACTGACTGCTCATTTCCTCCAACGACGGACGGACTGCTGGAGTGCTGGACGGTTCACCATTGTCGCTAAGCAACACAGAGCTGGACCAGAGATCAGAGACACAGATTTTCCCATGTGAAGTATTGTATATGGATTTCGGCATCTGTTAATATAATGAAAATCTTGGACATCACAGCGTCGGCTCATTGCCAAGACTCTAGCAATGGTTCAGATCACGAGTTCAGACCTCTGGACTCTTAAAACTGGTTGTGAAAGACGTATATGAGCATATATTTACATTGTATTAGCATATACAGTCTAAGCAAAGTTGCTAACAGAGTAAAAACGCCATATGCGGTTAACATTAACACCTCAAATCCCGACACATGCCGCTAGTCTATCGTTGGTGGAACTGCAACTTTGCAATTGTATTGACAACTTAAATATGATGTTTTTGAATCAGTTCGGCCCAAAACGTCTAGGCCGTACACCAACAGTGCCGTTTTGGGTAGATCCGTGCAAAGAATATTGCAAAAGCGCTCAACTACTTCGGAAAATGCAGGTCAGAGTAATATTAACAGGTTACAAACATGGACCATCATGAAAATTAAACATTTAGCTGCGTTGCTTGACCTGGAGAGGGCGCTCTATACCATACTATTGCACGCAGTTCGGGAACGGCAGATTAACAGGTAATGTGCTCGCGTGCGTAATCAATACGTATGACAGTTTCTACTGGAGCAACCGCTGCTGTTGTGATTTACTATATTGCAGTTCGACTTGGTGTAGGTCGTAAATTTCAAGGGGCAGGGGAATCATTTTTCAGCGCACGCTTTCGCGTGGTGGAATGGAAAGGAAAGCACCCAAAAGTAGAGATGAATAGTCCATTCTAAAAACATCCCCAAGAACAACTTACAATATTAAAACAGGTATGATGCGTGGTATGCAACCGTGTAAGGATATGAGTACACTTTACAATTAAATGATATGAATATACGCGTTTGTAGGCGTCTTTGTTTCCATGCGCTATTGTTACGACAATAACCAGTTTTATCCTGTTATTAGTAACAGTTTAGCATAGGACTACACTATTTTGAAATAACTCACGTAGCGACTGACGGATGTAGTGGGATTTGTTCTTTGTGAGCATGAACAGTTTGCCTGCCCGCTATCAGGAATTGACAAGTAGCATGTAATGACACTTCTTAACACGTCTGCGGATAAATAGCGGTATTTTGAGTAGAGACGGTCCCCGTTTCAGAAGGTCCCAGTTTACGGCTATTAGTGTGAACATTTTTTTTAATGCGTCTCTTGGTTCCTTAACTGTGCATATCCAGATTTACCTGGAGGGATAGGCTAGGGAGTGAGAAAGAGAGCGAGAAAGAAAGTCACAGTAAAAAAGAAACAAAGTCTGAGAAGAATATTCCATCCCATCAGGGGTCTTTGTTTGAGGCTGCTGTGTTTCCTTGTTATTTCAGTTTGTTGCTTTCATTCAGTGAAGTCATGAGAGGAAAGTGAGGAAGACTGGATTATTTTATCATTTGAGCGCGTGGGCTGTCTCGCTTGCCCTGTAGCTAAATAAACACCTGTCAGACGACCATGATTTGCTTCGTGTTGTTCCCCGTGTCCTGTCAATCCCGAACCGTCACGCGCAGCGTGTCACAGCATGGAAACTTTTGTACTGTACCACATGTGTATGAACATCTGAATATACAAAATAAATGGAATGTTAATGTCTTCTGCATATTTAGCGTAATCCTATATTTATCTACACTTTTAAGTTTAACCCGCCATGATCGGGAACGTAACCCCTGCTTATAACACTGCGTCTCATTTAGTAGGTGTGTGTCGAAAATTCCAGGATCGCTTGTATTTCTTCTTTGCTTTCAATTCATTTAACGTCAAACAACGTTCCGCAGCACTGCATATTGTGACTGACGCCCATAGCACCACACAGATTGGGTGTAACCCAGACGGTAATAGCATTCATTTCGCTCAGTGCACACACTCCAGTCTGCATCGGGCAGTTTTGACCTTAACAAAGGTTTAAATGTGAACTGTAGTTGTTGCAACCGTCAATTAATACGTATTGTCACTAGAGGGCGCACGTACCGTTACTATTGGAGATAATTAATCACATCCTTTATTGCCAATTTTAGAAAGACATTTCCAAGAACGCACCGACGTTACGGTTGATTTGTAAATAACATCCGTTTATTGTATTTCGGTTTGTTCTCATTCCTGCACTACAACAAAATTGTGTTTACCATCAAATAATATCATTTAAATTATTAGTATCATTATCAATATCGATACCCCCTGAATACATGTTTCCATTCCTACACTATGATTCAGAGCTATACTTGGTCCTTTAAACCCACTCATGTCCCTATTTCTTCGAGTCTTTGTTCCCTTTTTAAATGAGGTTTCAATCCCAGTCCATTAACGTTCCTTTCAGATTACCTTGTAAAATACTCTGCGTGCGCAAATGTTACACGTCGTAAAATTAAAGTAATATTTTGATTTTCCGTAGTCTAATTTACATTTGAGGACAATAATCAGGAATAGTCCAGACTCTTCTGTGTTGTACACTGCTGGTACAGTGGACAAGGCTCTTTCCTGCTCGCAGATGCTTACGATTGCTAATGGAAATGTTTGTTGTCTCAAGTGTCCGAAGCAGGGCCATATTAGAAGCACGGCACGACATACCGTACCCCTGTGTGTATTTACATAGCAAAGCCGTTGCAATCCTAACAAGGATTGCATCAGGGCCCGGCGACAAGCAACTGGACCGCTGTCCTCTTGTCTCTATGGTAACAGTCAGACCCCCTTCCCACCCACACCTACCCACACACCCGTCTTTCCCATTGATCTTTGAGCGCGTGCACCTGCCTGTCTGAACCGCTAAATCCACCCCCTCTCTCCCTATCGCTATGGCCCACCGCGAGGTTACACAGTCCTTTCTCGTTACGGTGATTATTCTTGCTTTTATTTGGTAATCATTAAAAGTCCCCAAATAAATAAGTAACATATGTCAGTCAGCACTGTTGACCAAAGAAGCACATAGGCTACTACATGCAAATCTTTAACTGTGAAATTATAGTTATGATATGACCTCCCCTGAGAATTTTTTCGTCACTTTCGTATAGACTGTGTACTGTAGGCTGCAGTTTTCGGAGAGAAATTGTTCAATATTATTTCGTACATTAAATAATGTTCATAGGAAATATCACTTCTATTGAGATTATATTTGAAAAGCTACAAGGCCGCTGAAACGCAAGAAACATTTCAGATTTGATATTAAGGAGGGCAGAATTTTTTCTGTCTGTCAGGTAGCGCTTAACGTGCGGTGCCATGATGTGGCATCTCCTACGTCTATTTCCATTCACCTTGCAAATATCCTTAATGAGGATTACATCAGACTTGGTAACAATAAACTGGACCGCTCTCCACTCGTCTCCATGGCAACAGTCGCCCCCTTCCCCCCACAGGCGCACATTCCTTCTACAGTGGTCACTAAGCGCGTGCACCTGTCTGTCCGAAATGCTGACCCCTTCCTCTTTTCCCATGCCTGGCGTTTAACGTTTTCAATGTGATGTTCTTATATAAACCTCGATACTGCTTTTACCTTCGACCCGAGATTCCTATCGTTTTAGCCCACATCGCCTGTATGTCGTAGCCCACTACAAGTTGTAATAATATATAGCTCTGTATCCATATCTAACATTTATGTGGACCATGCAATCTAATCGCAATAGTGTCCAGAAAAAAGTGCCTTGCTCCATAGCGGCTCGTTACCTTTATACAGCAAACACTGTAAAACGGTACAACATTGCGGATATGCTGGGTTTCTCCAGTACTGATTTCGGAGGAATCCTTATTACAGACTTTTTAACTTTTTCACGATTCCAGATTAATTTTTTAGCATCCTTCGGTCAATGTCAAAGATAACCCCTGCATAAGTTTCACCTATTTATTTTAATTCTGTTAGCAGCTCCCTTTCGCATTTTAATATTTGATATTATTCATGCCATCGATAACGATTTACTCATGCAAAATATTCAGATCTGTACAGTTGTTTGCCTAATTGAAGGCGCTACAATAATTTTGTGAGACAATCGAACTGAAGTAATACTGGGGCTGACTTAAGCCGCGCGCATAGCCTAATTAGCAGGTGGAGTTCTGTTGAGTTGTCCGTAGCACCCCTAGCACCGGTAAATCCTATTAATGTGACTCCGTGCGCGCACTGATAAAAAGCACAGATTGGTGTGATCCCACGAGCCCAGGGCTCTAATGAGGGGCGCGAGAGCGTTCGCCAAACATCAAAGCAGCGCGGGACTTCTAGCACGACTAGATGAAAACGTGTACATCGCCTTTCCCGTCCCCAACTGACGGTCAATATATGACCACTTCTGCGACTACAGAACACTCGGAAGCTACCGTTGCCTTGCGTAGCTGTCATTCTATTGTCTCTCTCTTGTGTAAACCCAAATTAGGCTTTTGTGATTTCATCTAATAGGGATTGTTGTAGGTATGAACGCCTGAAAAGAATTCACATTTAGGGTATTCATCAAGTAAATCACACATTTTATTGTTATTTAAATATACAATAATAATCCTGTCTTCTCTACCCCCATATCTGCATATCTGATAAAATGCGTGGATTTGATATCTTCAAGGTCAGGCGGCAGCGCCGTCTTTCTATGTCAAGTGTAGCCTATTTCGAAGGAAATAAAATTCAAAACCAGCAGTTGCTGATTTCCTCAGTTCATCCGCGGCAGTCACTCAGCCTTACTATTTATGTTCCCACCGCAATTATACGACGTAAAAGTGTGTGCGGGGGGTAGGAAGAGGTTTTAGATGGTGTTCGGCGTGGTTTTACAATGACTGAAAGCATCCCGCGCCTGCGTCGAGGGAGCCGCTCGCGGAGGACTCGGGCTCTGCTGCTTCGCGGGACCGCGGCTCCGCGAGGCGCTGATGATGAAAAGGAACGATGGTGCGGCGTGAACAAGGGAACGCGCGCGCACTATGCAGCATCCAAATTAGTCCGGGCCACTGAACCGCCAGCGAACCCCTGATTCAGTATTCAGAGAGGAGGAGGGAGACTTTGACAAGGTGGGTTTTGAAGGGAGCAAAATGGAAGGGGGGTGGAAGTGGAGATACGAGGGGGCATGGGGGGTTGGTGGTACCACCCCCTCCTCATCCTGATTTTCATTCATGGCACATTCATACGCACAGATACTGAGCCGCTGGTACAGTCTTTCTCCCCATCATAGAAAAAGAGGCTTCTCTCCCTCTCTTTCCCTATCGCCCTCGCTCCCTGTCTCCCTCTCTCACACATACACAGCTTCTTTGCCACCCACTCACAGAGCGGGTGAGAACTAACCTCAGAGTAAACATTAGAGGCAGGCATCTTCCCTTTTTTGCCGTCTTGCGGTTGACAGCGCCGGAGCAGGTGGTCTCCCCCTGCTCAACCCCTCCTTTTGCTGCATCTCTCCCCCACCCCTAACACCCCCCCAGGACCACAGACAATCAGACAGTCACTCTCACTCTCTCTGCCTCACACGCGCGTGCATACACACACACACACACACACACACACACATACGCACGCACACACAAACAGTCGCTCGCTCGCTTGCGGACTGGCTGTTTAGACTCAGCAGCGGTCGCAGCCCACTCTGCTAATTCTATTATACATTCCGTCTGGAAGCTACAGGGCTGCCTCCTAATTGCTTTCCTATCCCCCCGGGGCCCCCCTACCTCCCTGCCCCCCTGCCCCCCTCCTCCCCCAAGTGAAGATGGCAGGAAGGGGAAGGAGGAAGGCGCGCTAGAGCGAGAGAGAGGCAGCCTGACTCGGACACGGAATACCAGTGCCATTTTCACATCGCGAGAGGCTCGGGTCTGGACACAACCAGGAGAGAGGCTCCCCATCTCTGCAGGTACCGTAAAACCTCTTTAACCGCTGCATTTGGGAAAGTGGAACGGGCAGGGCTCAGTGTGTGCGGTGGGGGGCGTGGGGGGTATAAAAGAGAGGGTCCTAATGCGTGTGTCCCTATTATGCTTGGGGTTGAGTTTTTCCGAGGGTGTAGAGTTGGCATGCGTGGCTAACGTGCTAATGTTTATTTTTATTTTGAGGAGGAGGTGCTTTGCTGAGCAGTTTACCGACAGCGTTTGCTCAAAGTGAGCTTTTATACCATATCGGCAGCAGCGAAGGACTACTTTATCACGCTTCCCTCTCTTACTTTGCTGGATATATTGTGATGAAACATCCCAGTTGCCCCGGTTACGTCAAATACCGAGACGCCAAACTTCTGATATGAGATGTGCAATACGTTGCGAGGACTTCACTTCGCCATCCTCATTATTCATGTTCTCTACCAAAGGCAACAAAGGATGGCTCCTTATCTTTATTAGTCCAAAAGCGATTGCTGTTCAAACGGATGCGGCTGAAGGCACAGCGTCCGGTAGCCTTCACAGGTTTACCTGCCTGACAGCGGGGATTGTTCAAGATTGATCTGAATTTCGTGAGCGATCAGACAGATGTCTGTGAGGGGAGGGGGAAGGGGGCTTTAACACAAGGTGCCCGTAATATAAGGGACCACGGCGGCTGAAAGCTGTTAAGCGCTGCACTCAGACTGCAGTGTCACAGATGAGTGGAGGAGATGCTCCCGACAGCCTCCCTCGTTGTGAGAGGCCATTTAGAGAGAGGGAGGGAGGGAGGGAGGGAGAGTGACGGGAGAGAGGGAAGAGAGTGATGGAAGAGGGATCGGGGATAGTGGGAAGTGGAGGGAGGATGATGGGGGATAGGGAGAGATGAAAGAGACATAGAGAAAGAGAAAGGGGGAAGAGAGGGAGAGAAAGGGGAAAGAAAGACGGAAAAGATGTTCATTGATCTTAGTGTTTACTTTTTTACAAGGTGTTTCTGTGCTGTATGCTACAGTAAAAAACTGGCCAGGACGCAAACAGTCCAGGATGGAAATATTACAGCACTGTTCTTAGTATACACGATACGCAACACACAGCAGAAGACAAACACTGCGTTAAAACGACAAAATTGAATATTTGGTAGACATCCCAATTGCTAGGAATGTATTTTAATCTAATATTTGACTGTATTTCAGAAAACATGTCATTTATTGCCGCTTCAATATCTGTCATTCAATGCAGATACCATACAATATAAGGAAATTATACAAGATAATGTTCAATTTCAGCAAAACCTGCATGAATGGAAGTGGTTATAGTCAACATGTTTTCAAGTATATGTAGGATATGTTGACAAGTTTTAAGTATTCCTTTTTTGACATGTTGACATATTTTTTATGTATTCTTTCCAGTCATATATTATCATATTTTGGCACATAAGACCTTTTCGTAAAGGCAAGCAGAAGTTCGTTTAGCTGATTACAACTGACGTCCGTAGTTTCAAGGCGAAGCGCTTCATTTATTTTGTGGCAGTTAAATACCCCTTCAGCTTGTTTTTTAATAGAGGCAATTAATCAATCGCATGACATAAAAATGTTTCGTCAATCGATCAATCAATCGGTTACACTGTACTCTGATTTGCCTGGTAAAAAAAAAAGAAAACAGGGAAGCTGATTTTCAGCTGTCCTCTTTCTGTGGCCTGCTGGGGATTTGGACCTCCAGAAGACGATCTGCACCGTGAATCTGTACGGAGCAGAGGACAGTACGAGGGCGCGATTTCGGAATCACGCGTTAACCCCCAGCTGCCGCTCTGCACCTGCTTTATAACGCTCATCAGTCCTGCTCAATCATGATTGGACAGACGAAATCCCCCCGTGGCAGGTTCGTCCGGCCCATTAAATCAACAGCCGTTGCCCTCCCCTCCCCAGTACGGTAAGACCTGGGGAAACGCCTCAACCCAGAGGTCCATGAGACGATTCTCAAACGCGTCGTTATGGAGATACTGACTGGAACGGAAAGTATTGCTCATCTAGCGTCAAGTGCGCGTGAAGTCACAGCGGAGATTTTGAAGGAGATTCTCGGTGCTTGACGCCAACAGGGCAAAGAACTCTTTTGAAAATTAAGAGAAAAGCATCTTCTACTATGACCACCTCCTGCTGTATCAGCAGTTTGTTGTTCTGTAAAAAGAGATGTTTTTATGGTAACTCAACTTCGCTAAATTACCTCCGGGTGCATTTTGAGGCCATGCACTGGTTGCACTCTGGACATTGCTTATGATGGCAGTTAGTCATAGATGATAACGTTTTTACCGCATATTCCTGCAGAGCCTAGTTGTTGAAGAGGGGGGTGCTGAGTAGTGTGTAAGTGGATGCAGTAACTGAATGTGTGAAAGAAGGGAATGCTGGGTAATCGACTGCTGAATGTTGGGGACAGGGGAATGCTGGGTAATGTGTGGGGACAGCAGGATACTGGCATAATGTATGTGAGGGAGGAATGCTGGGGATTCTGTTGGGGGTGGGTGAAGGGAGACAAGGAAAGCTGGATAATTTGAGGGTTTATGTGGGGAGGGGGACAGAGGGATACTGGGTAGTGGTGGGGGGAACAGAGGGATACTGGGTAGTGTGTGTGTGGGGGGAGGAGGACAGAGGGATACTGGGTAGTGTGTGGGGGCTGAGGAGACAGAGGAATACTGGGTAGTGTGTGGGGGTTGAGGAGACAGAGGGATACTGGGTAGTGTGTGGGGGGCGGGAGGAGGGGAATGTTGGCTGATGTGGCAAGGGTGGGCGCACGGCTCCGTTTGCTCATTAAGATTACCTGGCGCTCATCCAGCAGTGTGGAGATTATTGGCTGCTCCTCTAAATGGATCGGCGGTTAGTTTCTGATCGTCCTCTTGCGATATTTACTGACCCACTGGGCCGTGACAAAGAGATGGCAGCCCGTCCTCTGTGCTGCCCTTGCTGTAGGAGGAGTCACTCGGTGTGGTGTCCTTGTACCTTTTCTTTGTGTTCTGTTTGCCTTTGCTCTTTAATGCTCAGATAATCCCAGTTCACCCATTATGTTAACCCCTACCTGTACTACAGCGCATGACTCTGACATTACAAACAGCAGCGGTTCCTTCTGTTGGTTAGGAAACAGAACTTGTGGCCAGAAGGCTGTGTGTACAAATTGCAGATGGGGCTTAATTGCTTCAGTAAATATCTATCCTCATGAATAATAATAACAATAATAATAATATTAAGGGAGGCCATACATACATTCTTTGCAGTGCTGATAAATAACAAAAATAACAATAAAAATCACGGCTGGAAAAAAGTAGTACATTGTGCATTTATCATTTCAGAAGTTGCATGCCCTTAAAAATGATATTTATCACTTTTTGGAATGCCATTTTATTTTTGCTAGTCTTTGATAATACACTGAAATGTACAGACAACATAGGGCAGTGCTGTGTTAGGTAATCTCTGTGACAGCCCAGCATTCAATAATCTATAATAAAGTAAAAAGTACTGCTAAGCCTGGTACACTTAACAGCTCATGGTATATTAACAGTATGTGAATTTCAGTCCCTTTGAAATTTGTTCTCAGCCCTGTAGTAATTCTCCTAACAAGATTGAAACAATGGAGCCAGTTCAGCTAGTTTTGGAGTTCTTAGAGGTGAAAAACAGGTCCACGAGTAGTGAACTCACAGCTAAACCAACAGGGGTGATCTAACCAAGAACTGGACCGATCTGCCTGTTGGCAGTGATCGTACTGCAATACCAAACGTGGTTTAAAACCAGGAACAGTGAATGGTTACCCGGATATGGCTGTGCATGAAATACAATATTCATATCCAAGGGCCGTTTCTTCTGATGCACGGCAGCAGGCACTGCAGAGGTTGGTCCAATCAAACAGATGCCTGGAGAGGTGCTGGAGAGGGAGGATCGAAATCCAGTTCTGACTGACTCTCATCCAGACAGCGATCTGGGAACAAACGTGCACAGAGAAAGGAAGTGACATCATAGAACCCATGGACTGTCGTAAACACTCGTGACTGGCGAATTTAAGGATTTTTTTTTCTTTTTTTTTCAAATTTTCTTGAATTTCACAGACTGCTAAATGGTGTGAGGATGTATACTGTGAGTATGGGAAGCACACAATATTTTACACACAATTTGAATGTGTTACTCGTTCTTTAGTGCAAAGCTAACTGCAACTGCAGTCAAAGTGCCCTGTGGGTCCTTATTTTCATCTACAAATAGCCAGTACTTATGGGTGTTTTTGGTCCCTAAAAAAGGAGAAAATGCCTTTTTCATTTTCAACGGGGCAAAAGAGCCATGAGAGAGAACTCGAACGGCATTCATGTTTCATTATTAATTATAGAATTTGATATCTTTTTCTGGGCTAGATGCAGGTACTTTTTTCCAGACAAAATGAGCAATTAACCCCCACGCTTTGATTATGTTTGAACCGTGGATGTCAACCAGGCGGTTTGAACAGTCACAATTTGGACATTGCAGATAATGCGGCCTTTGATCAGCGACGTGACTGCCATGAAAGCTCTCCCTCATTGCGAGCAGAAATGAGTAATGTTTGAAAAGTGGAGGAGGCGCTTGTTTAAACGAAGCCACGATGAGAAAAGCATTCGTGGAGGAGCCGGAGTGGTGCCTTTATCCGTCCTTTCAGAAATGATCAAGCCCTCGTCTGACAGCAGCGAGCCGCACGCTGTACAGTCTCGGCTCTCTGAAGCTGCTCCTCAGGGCGGCTTTGAACATGTTCAGACTCCAACCCTGCAAAAGCAGGCTTCAGAACAGCCTAACCTGCAAACATCACCTGCTCCAATTAGAGGGAAAATCCGGTAACTGCTGACTGAGGCGGCCTCTGTGTGCGTGTGCATGTGCGTGCGTGTATGTGTGTGCCTGTGCAGACACGTGTGTATGTGTGTGTGTGTGTGTGTGTTTATCTATCATTGCAGGCACCTATGTGTATGTGTGTTTGTGTGTGTGTGTGTGTGTGTGTGTGTGTGCATGTGTTTGTGTGTGTATGTGCATGTGTGTTGTGTGTGTGTGTGTGTGCATGTGTTTGTGTGTGTATGTGTGTATGTGTGTGTTTGTGTGTGTGTGTGCATGTGTGTATCTGTGCATGTGTTTGTGTGTGTATGTGTGTGTATGTTTGTGTGTGTATGTGCGTGTGTGTATCTGTGGGTGTGTTTGTGTGCATGTGTGTGTGTGTGTGTGTGTGTGTGCATGTGCGCACACCTCTGTATACATGCAGGCTTCGAATTGTGTCAGTGCAGGCACGTGTGTATGTGTTCGGAATACAAAGGGAGGTCGGTTATGAAAGCTGGACAGCTCTGGCGTTTATCTCCGGCCCTCCGCGTCTCACAGGAGCAGCTCAGTCTAAATACCAGCTGCGGGCGCTTCGCGGGCCAATCAGGTCCAGGCCAATCATGCGTGGGCCAATCAGACAGCGGCTCCCACTCCACGGTGTCACATCAAAGCATCCTGCAGGGTGAGGGTTCATATCCAGGGGAACCGCACTGCCGGGCAGAAGCTGGCAGCACTCGGATTGAATGTAAAACGGTGTGAGCTACGAAAAACGCACACACATCTCGGCTTTCTGCAGCAGTCTTCACCAACCACTGGTGGATCTCTGGTGGGAACCCAGGGAATGTGTTTAGTTGGGCACACTAAGCATTAATATACTGGCCCTGTATGGGCCATTAGCTTGATGCACACTCAAATTGTCCTACTAAACACTTTCCCTTGGGTTCCTTTTCAAATGTTTATTGACTGTTTCTTTTTACCCCAGAGAAAAATGTATTCCAAGCTCTGATTAGATATGCAATGAATGGTCACTGCAAGGTAATCAGCAGATAGTTTGTCAGAGGAAAAGTGCTCCGCACAAATTAGGGGTGAAAGGGGGCAAGGGCCCTGAATTTTGTCAGCGTTCCGTGTTTGGTACAGTAGCCAATCGGTGAAGCACAGCCGCAGAGTGATTTAACAGGGGCGGCAGGGTATGGTCCGTGAGACAGATTACATTCAGGTGGTGATGGAGTTAGCACCGGGGGGACCTGCGTGTGCGCCCCACGGCACTGCTGCGAGTGACCTCTCCCCAGGCGACGGCAGCGGCGTCCCGCGATAATAACTCCCGCCGCACAGAGGAATGGGAATCTATAGGGGCCCCTCGTGATGAGGGCGCTGATATCGGAGATGGCGATTGCGGGGGCGGAGCTCGATCAGGAAACAGTCTTGCCGCGTGCGGAGTCTCAGGGGACGGGTAGCCATGGCGCTGCAGGCTGCTACTTCACATGACATATCCTTTCGAGGTTACAGTGCTCCTGCCCTGACCCAATAAGGTTGCGGGTTCAGCCTCTCACTGAGTCACACTGTTAAAAATGATAGCCACCGCCTCCCTGCTCGGCACCCCGCATTAAAAGAGACGGATTGTGGGTAATGGCCTTGTGATGAACTGGTGCACTGTTCAGGGGTGAACTTCTATGTCCCATAGTAAGTGGGATGGAGGCTGGGCTGCCTGGGATGGGCTTCAACCCTATGAGCTACCAGGTTCAGACACTGGCCCTTCCTCATTTAGCCTCCCCTGTTGACCCCGCTGTTGAGCTGAGCATGCTTTTGCATTGCATCAGTACCTCACGTTCCTTCCATGTGGGTTGATGTGATTTTCCATGCACTCTATTAGAATGGGTCGATATCACAAACAACACTTTGCATCGTGGGTACATTCCGTATGTGGCAAAAAAAAAAAAATGTGATCGCCAATGCTCAGTTCATTTGCCAGGGGAAATTATGCAGGGAGGAACTATTTTTGAAAAATGTTCTTGCCGTCTTTCGGGAGGCCTCGTGTCATGCCTGAGTGACTCCGAAAAGTAAGACAAAGACGTCTCACAGTTAATTATCTGCCATGGAAACCCAAGTCACTATGCCAATGTCCCTTTCTCCTCTGCTCAGACTGGGCAAGAGGCATTCCACCAGCAAAGACAATGGGCAAAAGCTATTCTGACAACAAAGATGATGGGCAAAAACTATCCTGCCAACAAAGACAATGGGCGAGAGGCACTCAGACAACAAAGACAATGGGCAAGAGGCATTCCCCCAACAAATATGGGGGGCAAAATCTATTTGGACCAGAAAGACAATAGGCGAAAGCACGTTGCGCCGTCAGACGCGATTGGCGAAGACGCAAAGAGAGGAGGGCCTGGCGGAGAGGTGGCGTGCTCGGCGGCAGCGCCGGGCAGACCCTGTGGCTGAGGGGCCCCCTGTGTCTCCGCCACTGTCAGATCACAGCGCTGTAAACACGGAGATGGGGGGTGGTCTCTCCGGGAGCGGGCGTCGGCTCGTGTATCACAGCGGCCAATCCGCGAGCGGCAGCATGACAGGCTACATAACAAAACACGGGCAGCGTGGCCGACCCAGATCTGCGCGCTGTGGATCAGCGATACTCAATCCCTGGCCCTGGAGGGCTGCAGCGCCTGCAGGGCCACTCAATACCCGGTCCTGGAGGGCTGCAGTGTCTAAAAGCTTTAGCTATAGACTTTCATTTTCGTAAATCCACCTCCTTCAAAACCTTTTCAGCTTGACCCTCATGAAAAGGTTGTTTCAAAATATGGTCAAACAAGAAATCCGAGACCTGAGGAATACATATTTTTATATATTCTAAAATACACCACATTACAAACATTACATACATTACAAAACACATTTTTTACCAATGTCATAGATACAATTTTTGCTAAATAATTTGGATCACATTTAACAGTATGTGGGACTTTATATGTTTTCCAGTGTAAGCACAAAATAAGCTTAGATGTAGGATAGTAACAACAACTGATATATTTTCAAATACATTTCTTATAATATAGCAGAGCTATATTTCAGCGGGTAAAACACTACTTGTCATCTGTCACTGAATCACAGAGTTCATTAAAGGACAGTTTTCAGTAAGGATTTGCTGATAGACGCTCAGGGCAGTCATCTCAGTGATAAGACAAAATTCACAAGATATCAGTTCCTTGCTTTTCAGGAGAGCTGGCTGCTGCAGGGTTGCCAGGGTTTGTGGGTCTACGTCTGAGACGCTAGCCTGAATGCGCAGGGCACACAGAGGCAACACGCAAGATGGCTGTGATTAATTAACACTTATTTTTACTACGAATCGACCCAGCCCGGCTTCACACGCTAATCGCTGCCTCTGTTGTCCTCGGGCTGTCCGGCAACTAACACAGCGGCTGAGCTCCCTTTACAAAGCACGCTCATGAAAACACACACACACACACACACAGGCACACACGCATGCACACATGCTCATAAAATGCAAAAGTGGTGAGGAGAGGGAATGAAATAGAGGAGGAGAGTGGGATGAATGAACGAGGGAAGGTGAGAGAGGGGTGCGGGTAGGAAGCACTTTACCACCTGCTCCTGTCACCAGAGCCATGACTGCAGTGAAATTTAGACCGGAGATCAATGGATCTCACATAATGGGGTGGCTGGTGGCTGGGCAGGGGGGCTGTGGGGGGGGGCATACTCCTTTCCTCATCTCCATTAACCTCCCCCCTCTGCTCCAATACTCCACTGAGGTAAACAAGAGGAACCCCAGGGTAAATTTAAATGTTGTTGTGATAAAAGCAGTGCTCCATTATATCAATATGCACACCCATGTATATCAACCCACAAAGCCAAATGACAGAGTGCTCTTTGTGGTTAGTTAGCTGTGCTCACATCCAGAGGACTGAGGATTTTCATCCCAGATAGGGTACTGATGCGGTACCCTCTGAGCAAGGAGCTTAGCTGAATTGCTTCAGTTAAAGGGCGATTGGATATATGGATAAAACGTCAAACGGGAAGGATTAGGACATCCTGCCACCGAAACGGCTGACGTATGGGTGCAGAGAAAGAGGAGCCGGCGCGGAGCGTGTGTGCTGTCAGAACACGTCCCGCCGCTTTAGTGTGAATTCGGATCAAGCGAAGAGGAAAAGCAGTTCTGTCAGCCTCGTCTCTCTCTCTCCCCGCGTGGAATGGAAGGAGGGACGGGGAGCGGATGAACTGGTGTGAAGCAAGCGGACCCCTTTCACGTCCCCCCCCCCCACGCCCATCTCCCCTCTTCAGCACTCCACCTCTCCCTCTCTTCCCCCCTCCCTTCAACACTCCCTCATTCTCCCTCTCACTTCACCTAACCGATGATGCGGAGTGAGAGTGGTGTCGCTCGTGCTCTCTGTCTCCCTGGGAACGTCCTTCCTGGCACTTTGCTCAGTTCCGTTCTGGTGGCTGCATTGTTTTGACAGAGGCACGGTCGTGGCACGTTCATGCACATAAATAGCAGACCAGAAGAAAAGAGGCAAAACACAAGGGATTCAGTTAATGTGATACAATGGCATGATACACAGAGAACTGTAAGATATTATAAAGTAACATAAAACTGCAGGAGGAGAGCATGCAGTATTCACGAACTGGGTGATGTGCCTTTTGTTCCACTTGCTGCCCCGTAGGCTGTGGCAGGTGTCCTGCATTGCACACCTCCGTTTCCTTTCCACATCCCTGACTCTCTCTCTCACCTCATAATTTATGCCAGACGCACGATCATGGTACCATCCGAGGTTAACCGCTGAGGCGCTGGCAGCTTTTAACGATTGGAGAGGTTTAAGAAAGGATGTCTGCGTAGGGGAAGAGAAGATTCGCTTTTTGTTTTCTGTTTTCGCAGCCCTACGTCACAGAGAAACCAACAGCGATGTGCCCTGTGATGTAAGCATTGGAGATCACAGCCGAGGCATTGCTTGCAGCGAAAACTGTCCGTTTACATTATTATTTTGGTCTTATTAACTGAGCTTCATCGTCTTGTGCATGCAAGAGTAAATCGCCGCCGCCAAAAGCTTACAGTTCTAATACTGTACCGTCGTTTTGGAGACATTTCTCACCTCCCCTCGTTAGTGAAATGGAATTTCATGCTTTGTTAGACTTAGCCTTCTGGAGTAATTACAGCATTTAAGAGTATGAATGCGAAAACACTCATTTCTCCGCAGGTAATCCATCGGCATGCAGGGCACGCAGATCCAGACAGCTGACAGCGGAGATACAGTATGGCCGAGATGTACACGTTTTAAAACACAGGAAAAAGCTTTTCTCTGTCTCTCTTTTCCTCTCTGTCTCCATCCCTCTGCCCTTCACCGGCTGCAGCCAGCCATGACTCTGGGCCATTACCGGCCCCCACCCCCATTTTCTCCATCACTGATTCACACAGCCCATGCACACCCCCCAACCCCCTGCCGCCCAAACACACACACACACACACAAAACCATTAGCGCTGTCCTCAGACGCTGTGAATCTGCTCCGAACGTTGAGAGCCTATTGTCACTCGTCATACTCCCGTTGTCGCAGATCTAGCCTTCAAAAAAAAAAAAAACGCTGAGAAACAGCCAGGCTTCAGCCGATTCCTGCCGCTGCAGTAATCGCATTCCCCCTCACACCGTCTCGCATCCTCTTTCTATATTAAGCCCCGTGATCATATGATTTGGCGCGTGTTCTTTTGACAGAGGCAAACGGCGTGTACACAAAAATGTGCCGGTATTAGTGAGGTTCAAAACCGAGATCGCAGGAGCAAACTGGTGCTTGCCTCTTACTTAGTGTACTGCTGAACTTGAATCAGCACGCACGCTCTTGTCACAGGTACAGACATAATGTGGAAAAAGGAGACATCCCCACCCCAAAGCAGAATAGTGTGCAGGTATGTTATTTTCGGAGTGTTGAGTTCGAAATGGCTGATTGCTTCTCACAGCAATGCCGCCACCTGCCATCGGCTGATTCTGCGTTCGGACTAATTTTGGCCCTTTCGTGTTGCCGTTCGCGTGACGATCCCTGCGGCTCCGGCGAGACCACAGCTCTCCCGGCGCTGTGGCTTTGCCACCTCTTTCCTGTTTTCAATTAACCTATCCTCCCCTCCACAACAAAGATGAACGCGCCGACGGGACACGAGCAGGATGGCGGAAACGGGGCGCGCACGGACGTACCGTCAGCGCGGGGCTCCACGTTGCGTCCTTCGCTCTAACGCTCTGCGGTCTAATAACACACTTCACCCCGATCCACCAGACTCCCCTCCACCCTTATCTCCGCTGCCTCCCTGCCACAAGTGAGATTAAATCATAATGCTTCTTTTTTTTCCCCCTGTCGTTTCACAATGACACAGCCACACTTCTGCGCGGAGACGGGAGAGGGGGGCAGGCAAAGCAGCCGACCGGCTGGAAAACGGCAGCCAAAACGGAGATAATTTGTGCGCGCATGCGTGCCTCTGCTCGTGTGTGTGTCTGTGTGCGTGCGTGTGTCTGTGTGCGCCCGCGTGTGCGTGCAATGCACTTTACTCATCACTGAAGGAGCTTACTTCAGTTTTTGCACGGCCCCTCCCCCAAGCTTCCACCAGCTCGCTGGCCCTGTCTGACAGAGAAGGGGGGGGGGTGTTGGGGTTGGGCAGTTGCTGTCCCCCCTCCCGTGGCTGTCGCTGGGCAGAAATGGTGGTTCAGATGCAGCGTGCTCCTGATGAGAGCCCCTGCCACACAGCCTAGCTTAACCCAAATGCACAAGAGCAACATAAATGTTTTACAAATTATGAGAGATCTTTGTGGAAATGCTTCTGGACTCGTGGCTTGATGGCGTTGCATGAACAATGCTGAAAATTCTCCTCTGTGTTCTATGCTGCTGTGACAGGTTTGCACAAAGAAAAGGCTTTAGGTCTATTTTTTTCTTGCTGCCATGCAAGGCAATGGATTTCCCTTTGATCTGGCAGGGCCATACTAACTAGCGAATACTGGAAAAAGGCTGGTTCATTATATTCCTGTTCCATTCTAATGCTGGAACCCGTCTCGCTTGTTTAGTACTTGCTTTGGTCTCCAGTTTACTTCAAATTGTTAACAAGTATTCTCTGCTGGTTTTCCCATTATCTTTTTAAACAGGATGACCCAAGTCAGTTCAGCTCACTACAGGTTACTGGCACTGGCCTACATATAAGTGGGCTAAACAATGGAAGAGCCATGCATTACTCAGTCAGCCATCTTTGTTTGCAGGGTGAATCAGCCCAGCTGTACAGTAGGGAAAGACCTATCAAAGGCTGTGCTGGTCCTGTTCTTTGAGAGGACTCCCACTTATCTCTCAGAAGTGTGCAGAGAGGTTAGAACACTATTCTTTCAATCAGGGGTTCGTGGGTTCGAATCCTAAGTAAGTGTCATTGGAGTAAAGTTGGACCTCACCATCATAACAGCTCCTGGCTCTGACCGTTTCCAGCTGCTGTTACCCAGCTATCATGAATATCCTTCTCCATCTTCCACCATGTGCTGTAAAGTCGACCATAAACATTCTGAGCAGGCCCCTCTAATCTGCTTGAAACGGTCCTGAATCGTGGAGCGATTCAGCCGCTCTCAGAGGCGTGCAGAGAAATCCGAAGTGCCCTGCTTCTGAGAACAGGAGCACCTCCTTTCTGCGTCCCTTCCTTCCCCCCCTCCCCTCCTCCTTCTCCTCCTCCTCCTGCTCCCCTCCCCTCCCCTACTCCCACACACACACACACACACACACACACACCCCCCCCACCGCCAGCGCCGGTCTCTTCCCAGTGAAAGTCGATTACTGGAACACGCTGAGCAGAACCACGCTAAGCCCGCGCCCCGGCAACTCGGCTGAACTTTTCACCTGCTGACAGACACCTGCGAGTGTGTGGGGCGAACAGCAGAATTCCAACAGCATCCCACTGGCAAGGAATTCAATATCATCCCTTCTGGGTCAGCTCTCGGATCGCAAATGGAGTGAGAGAGAGAGTGTGCGCGCGCGTGGGACTGCGCGGGAGCTCCGCACCTCCGTCTCAGCAAATGCTCCGCGGAGGCGCCTGAGACCTCGCCATTAAATATTAAAAAAAAAGGGGGAAAAAATAAACTTTCGAAAGCAGGAGCTCGCGTCAGTGCCGTAGCCTCGGTGAGAGAGGTGGTCTTAAAGACCCCCCTCCCTCCCCCATGAAAACATGTAAACAGGAGCAGAGAAGGGGGCTACCCCAGGCCAATAACGCCCTTTCAGCACACCGTGAGTTAATGGAAGCAGTTCCCCTGGAATTTTTCATTAGGTTAGATTGCTCCTGTCTTCGGAGGGTTTTTTATATCCCCTGTCAAAGAGGGCTTGGTGGGTTATTGCCTGGGCTCTGATTCAGACGCCCCTGAGAGACTGCTGTTCCTGATGGGTAAATTAAAGCTCTGCTCCCTGTTACCCCCACACACACACACACACACACACCTCCCACCTCCCACTCCTACCACCCACTGCGTGCACCACTGAGAGGGAAGAGGAGGGCAGAGAGAGAGAGACGGGGAGGCAAAGATGAGGGAAAGAGAGGGGGAGACAAATGAGAGAGAGAGACAGAAATAAAGAGGGGGGGAGAAAGGACTAGAAAGGGGGGTAGGGAGAGAGAGAGATCGGCGGGGAGATGAGGATGCACGGCTTTGGATAGACGGATGCATTGATAAGGAACTTGCTGTCTGCGCCGGATTAACGCTGCATTTCAAATCCCCCCCTTTGCCGCTTGTCCTCACTCAATATTTTACATTTCTCAGACGAATTACACGGTTTTCGGGTGTCTGTTCCCGATCCAATCTCCGCATTAGAGGCCTAGTCAGGAAGCAACATAGAGAGCTTTTCCACGTTCCTGGGGCAGGCTGCTTTTTCAAGCCTTTTTCTGAAGAAGCCAGTCTGAAAGAGAATAGCTAACTGAAATCATCTCACATTCTTAAGTTATGAACCCAGACTTTGCTTCTCCACACCACAGCCACAACCAAAGTGAAGCCTTCTCAGTCAAGTACCATGTAAAAATAGCAGGAGCTGCTCTTCCGTGAATTGTCCAGGTTATATTTTTTGTAGCAAGAGATTTAAAAGTGAAGATCCTTCATTGAAATGCGTCTGCCCGTCTGTCCGTCCATGTGAAGTCGCGTCACTATCGATAAGACATTTTTTTCCCCCACTTCGGAAAAAAACGGTGACATTGGCCTTGAAACCTGTTATTGTATCGCCTCTAGGACAGGCAGCTTAAAACGAGCTCTGCGGTTGCCATGGTTACCTCCCAGGAGACGCGAGCGCACTTGTTTATCTCTGGCCAGCGTGCGCGCTCGAGCTCTCTGTGAGGGATGGCAGGCGCTCCGGAACAGATGTGCGAGTCCGGTTTGAAGGAGCCATTATTGACCTGACGCCAAAGACTCTCTGACTGTTTCTCAAGCCCCTACAACATTTAAAAAAATGTCAGCCCCGAAAATGACTGTGGTTGCGTTGCTAAAATCCAGAAGAGGAAAGAACCTAAAAAAGGTGTGTGGGGGTACCGATTTTCTGCGTGTAATTTCAGACGATAAATTCCCAAACGCACACGCCACACAGGCATCCTAAAATATTAAATACAGGCGACATAAAAAGACAGAAGTCAGCTCCTACTGCGACTGGGACGCCCATGTGTCTGTCTATGCCCGGAGGCGCTCCGTGTCAGATGTCATCGTCTTTAAGTCAAAGGGTTGACCAAGCACATACCCCGCCCTGAACCAGTTTTCTAAGTGCTTGGTAAGCAGGACCACAGAAAAATACACGCCAACTGCAATTTCTGGGAATGAACTGTAACCGTGAAAGGGGGACAGTAGAATTTCATTTCTGTGTTATGTTGCGGGAGGAGTGGGAGCCTATTTGACATCTCTGTGCTTTCCTGAGGGTATTAGTGTTTGTTGTTGTACTACAGCCGTATAACCGTAAGACAAATGAATAAATCAGACATGAGGAGATGCCACTGGTCCAGCGCGGACTGTTTACTGTAGCGTTGTATTAAATACTCTAATATGAGAGGGTTGGAAAAGTGTTTTGCTGTGTAGATCAGAGAAAACGTTGCTCCAGTTTTAACGGTAGAAGCATAAAAAGCACGGGGGAAAGGATGTATTTTTTGGTGAGAAATACCGGAGAGGTTAGGACAGAGTCATCTGCCTAAAAATAACCCCGCTTCATGCCCGGCACGCGGTCCCCCAGGGGCCTGCAGGCTTGCACCGCGCAGCCTCCTCAATGGTGCCCTATTTCACCGGCTACCCCTGACGCATTCATAACGAGCCTCCGGTATTGTCATCTTCTCCTCCCTGGCGCACAGCCTCGAGGCCAGCCTGACACATGCTAATGCGCTCCTGCAAAACAAAAATCAAACATCTTTCCGTCCGTGGTGACTCCAAACGTTTCAGTCAAACGCGGCTTTGAGAATGCTTTGAGAACGCTTATCTGAGCTAACCGTGCGGCTTTCTTAGCACGTTGGCTCGCCGCAAAACAGTAAATAGCCGAATGTAAAATGGGATTAAACCAGTGACGTGCATACAGTTAAAAGAATGCGGTTCACGACTGCCGATTCCCTTTGCTGAATCCCCTTACGTAGGTGGCAGGTATTAATTAGCCTGCTCCTTCAACCAATCGAGCCCGCATTAAATGACAGAAAACACGGCTGAATATCGCTCTCTTGGCAGCAGCGCTATCAGGCCCTCCCAGACCCTGCATTCGGCCTCCGTCGCGCTACCGGTCTCGTCCCCACAGACCGAAACGACTAATTGCACGAGCCCTTGCCAGCCAGATGAGGAGTGATTTTGCTCCTGATGCAGCCGCTAATAGCCGCCTGCTGGAGGTGAGGGAATCAATGATTTGTGGACCGCGCCTCCGCACTCGGCACAAGGCTCCCAGGTGAGTGATAACTCTCGCTGCGCACTAACCCCGCGCTGCCAGCAAGCGGTCAGGATGGGGGTGGATAGAATGTGCCCACGGGTAGCGTATTATTCCCAATGTGATGCTGGTGTTCGGCTTAGCTGCGAGATCAAACAAAGGCAGATAGCTAACTACGGTTCACGTGGATTTTATTTAAGACGGTACACTGATTTATTTCTTTTTGAAATAAAATGCTTAAGTCTCAGGCACGGGCACAAAGAAACATTTTAACATCCTAAATACGGTAAAAAAAAAAAAAAAAAAAATGAGTATTCTGTGGGTAATTTGCCACTCAGCGCAGCTGAGCACAAGATGTGCGCGTGCATGCATGCGTGCCTGTATGTGCGTGCGTGTGTGTGTGTGTGTGTGTGTGGTGGAGGGGCTATGTGTGTAGAGGAGGGGGAGGGAGGAGGGAAGCTGTCCTTCCTGGAGGTGTTGCGTCTGACACAGTAGGGAGCAGGAGGAATGGACGCTTCAGAGCGAATCAATGTGTTGAGCTGAGATCGCAGTGAAGCGCAGCCACGCGCAGAGCCAGCTGTGGAGGGGGCGGGGCGCTGTGCAATTCCTCTCGCGCTGTCGTCCTACAACGCTCTCCTTTACATAGCGGAAAACGGCTTTAAAAGTAGAGCGTAGCTTGGTGTGTGAATTTAAGGCACATGCGAAATAAGTACAGAGAGAGAGAGAGACGTGTGTGTGCTGTGTGCGCGCGTGTGTGTAAGAGAGAGAAAGAGACAATAGACCAAAATGACACAAGCTGTCATTACCTGCATATCGCCTTAAAACAAATCCGTTTTTCTGCTCATGTGTATGCAAATCATACAGCCTATGCAAATGGTCCAGTAAGGTGGGGGAAAAGATGTGTCTCTCAGGTTCCAGTAAGTTATTCATGAGCCTGGCGTGTGTACACCTGATTCCGGGCTGAATAGTAAACGTATTGTGCACTGGCGATAAGCGGTTCAGGCTCACCTCACTGGCGAACGACGTCATTCATCTGACAGCGCCAGCCGCCGCGCGCGCTTTATCACTGCCGGTGCCGTCTGTGCAGCCAGGAATCACGAGCGACCAACGGCAGTCGCCCCCGAGGCCCCGAACTAAGCTCTGCTCGGCTGTTTACGCCTGCTGCTCAGGGATCGGGTACTGCAGTGGCATCCTTTGTTTTCACGCTTCAGAGACGGGCCAGCTTTCGCGAGACGCTTTGGATCCAGCGCAGGTTTTGCGCAGATGCCCATCTCGTTGTAATAAGGAGACCGCGACAGTGTGCGCAGACCCAGCTGGTGTTAGTCGAAACATTCGGACATTGTCGTTTGAAAATAATTTCATGAGGTGGTCCCACAGATTGAACTGATCCGTACATTGCATTTTTTACACTGCATAATCCATTTGCTTCGAAGATATCCTTATCCAGGGAAACATTATCCATTTAACCGGCTGGGTATTTACTGAAGCAAATCACCTTGTTCAAGGGTATGATGGCAAAGCACCACCTAGTTATTTAAACCTGTAAACGTATGATTACCAGTCAGCTTTTCTGCCTGCCCTTCATTCTCAATCTTTCAGTATCATATAATGTTACTATAGGCCTATAGGGCCTACTTAAGATAACAGTATACGTATTATGCATCGGTAAAGTAAAGCATTATGTAGCATAGTCCATGATGACAATGAGGGACTTGTTCCACATTTGTTTAGGAATTTCAACATCCTAACTCAAGAGACATTAAAATCATGGTACATCAAGACCCTGGGCTCCAGTGCAGGGAATTATAGAGACAACGAAGGTTTTGTGTAGAAACAAACTACATACTACTTAACGGTGAGTTCTGTCCCCGCGACCAGACATTCTATTATCTCCTTAACTATTTTAACGGTGACCGGACCAACTTTGCTGAACCAGGAAGGAACACAGGGCGTCTGGCTCAGGCCCCACTAAATGACTGCTGGCGATGATGTCATTGTGAGCGTAGCCAATTTGCATCGATTAGATCCATTTATACGAGCGCTGCTGCGCCTGTAGCGCGTGAAACATGTGAGGTGACGTTTCGTTTAGAGTGTGAAGACACAGGAAGCATTTCACACGTTCCTGTGAAGCGAGGGCGAGGCAAATATAGGAGAAAGGCTACGGCTGCATGGCCTCTCTCTTTGCATAAACACCTCTAGCGTGATAGTGTCCTGGGGGCGGCACTGGTCACGTGATCGGCAGGCCGTCAGTCCAGTGGGAGTGTAGCTGTTGTCATTTGTTTCTACAAACAAGCAGCGTTGAGGCGGGAGTCTAACGGGCACCTAGCCCTAGAGTTGATACCCCTCGTGGGCACGTGTCACACCTGTCCTGTTACCCAGATCTAGATTGTGTGGTTAGGTGGTGGTGTTGGGGGAATGTCTGCTACACACACAACAGAAAAGACCTTTTTAAACCACAAAGAAGGTGCATGTTCAGGTGCATATAGGGAAAAGGCTAACTGAAATCGACTTTCCAAAAACAAGCATTGGCCAATCTATGCTTGTCTTATGTTTATCTAAAACATAAGAAAAATGTATTACATATTCATATGTATGGATTTTTGTTGTTTTGACGTTGACCGTATGTTCTACAACGCATGTAAAAGAACGGATATTTGAATGCAGTAATGTCTGCTATATATTCGAGTACAGTCCGTATATTTTAGCACTTGTTACTTTCTCGTTATTGGATGCAGTGAGTCCTCTGTTGGACAGATACAGATCACACAGAGGCCGAGGGCATTCAGTAAGACAGAAGGAGCGGCTGACTGCTCCCTTTTCTGAAAGGACGGGGCTTTGGCGTCCTCTCCAGAAAGAAAAAAAAGACGCTCTCCCCTGCAGGGGAGACATGACCTTCAGTCTAGCATCGCCGCCCCGGTCCGCTATCCTTGCCTGTTTTTTCTCCCAACCGCTGATCTGGTCAGTTGGCTTGCGTGTCGTTTTTTGCGTGATGCTGGAGATTGAAGCTTAATTGTGGGACGCGGAGTCGCTTAGGACTGGGTTTTAATGCGATAACGACGTGCCGCTTCCTCGACAATGACGCAGAGAGAGAGAGCGGGAAGCTGGACCTTGATTCCTCGTTTAGTGATCGGGCGAACGCAGGCTTTCAGCTGCCCTTTGGCGCTCGTCGCTCTCGCAGCTTGCACCTGGCCTCTCTCCCCACCCCCGCGCCCGCACAAGGCAGCTCGTTTGCTGCAGACGGGAGCACGGGGGATGAAAAATCAAACCCGCGCCCCCTTCATCGTTCGTCGTTAAATCCCCTTTCAAAATGCTCTTTGGAATTTCTGCCCGGATCTTATCTCTCAGGTTCTGCGTCTCTGTTCTCAGGTTCTGAAGCATCGGTTTCTCTCTCCTTAGCCGGAGTTGTGATGTGCACAACTGAAGCGTTACGTTTAACACCTGTTTTGTTCACATTTTACTCTAAAAAAGACATTGGACAGCGATCTACGTTTACAGAGCTGACCGCTTATCATTATTAACCACGCGCGTGTAACGATAAGCTCAAAGGTGCTCTGTGAGAAAAAGAATATTTCTTGCTGTTTGGCAGAGTTTGGGTGCAGCCAATCATAACCCTGTGTTCTTCAATGAACGATGTCGGAAGCTTGGCTCCGGTGTTCCTGTTGATTTGGTAGGCACAGCAGCCGATGCACAGAAGCAGTAATAACGGAAATACCATGCGCATTTACCCTTTCCTGGGCGTTGAAGAACGCGTTCAGTTTCAATATCCTGCCTTTAAGTGTCCCACTGTGCTCTTCTATCATTAGTTTGTGTGGACCACAGCTGCTGGATTGACGTGTGTGAGGAGGCGCGCTGAGATGAAATACTGATTGTAGGTTGTGTAACGTACCTTCCGTATTTAGGGATGATTTTTGCCGTTTTAAAGCAAAAAAAGGAAACGGTCACATTCCGGTGTAGTCAATGCTGTCTCCCACACAGTCCCCGATGCTGCCACCAAACTCCTTTTCGCGCGACCGCACGGCTTGCTGCGATTTATCTCGTCGCTTCTTCATTTCCAGCCCACCAGGGAAGAACCCTGACAGGCCAAGCTACAAACCGGCTAAACGTCACGTCAGCTGCATTACACTGGGGTGGATGCATGGTGCGATAGTCGCGGACTCCATGAACGAACTGGCACTGGCGAACTTTGTTTTGGTTGACATTTACCTGTGTACGGTCTGTTCGTATTTAGCCGCGATTATAAGGAACTGTACAATAGAACGCCTTGACATACCAATGAGCTAAAGGAAGACATTCCTATTTTATGTAACATCTCAAGGACAATAAAGTGCTCGCCTCTGTTTTATAAGGTTGTATGCTATTCTACGCTGTCTTCAACATCTTAATGACAGACACCTTTTAGTGTCAACCAGCCTTTTAGCTAACTATGTGAAGCATCAGTTAGCCCCTTTTCTAGTTACGGAGGTAAGAGGGAGCCTTCTGAGAAGGAGAGCACAGAGCAAAACCGACATGAAAAGCACACGAACACAGCGGAGCATCAAGGACACCTTCCGTGAGGCCCCCCAGGCACAGGCGACCCAAAGATGCCCCTGCATATGAAAATATCACACACCTACGTCCACCCCTCCGGTCCCTGCATATCTCTTTAGCCGCTGTCTCCTGGCTGCAATGCTGTACCCCCACAATGTAACCTTGAATTGCCACCCATAATTGGCACAGCCTCAGTTTGAGCCTCTTTTCGAGGGCGTGGCTAAGCCATATGCATCTCGGTTTAAAGCAGGGGCGTCAAACTCAGCTCCTGGAGGGCCAGGGACACCACGTGCTGGAATTTGTTAATTATCTACACACATTTATGGACGTCTGGGGAGAGGTCTTGTACAAAAATGGCTGCCGTCTATCATCCAGCTGTCATGTACAGGTAGTGATCCATCCCCCAACCCCCTACCCCCCATGTGGCACAAACTGGGATTGAAATAAATTCAATATTTTTTTATAATTTTTTACAGCTGTGCATTTCTTCAAATACAATGTAGTAAAATATAGCTTGAGTGTAGGGCAGATGGACAGTCTTGAAATATGAAGTATACCAAAAAAATGTAAAAAAACACTAAACTGAGAAATAATTGTGCTAATTAAGCAGCAGAGGTCTAATTCTGTCTGGCCCAATGAGGACATCAGGTCTCGCGCCTCCCTGGGACCGGGCGCAATGTCGGAGCCTTAAATAACAGTCGCTCGCGGACTCTACGGTCTTGGCAGCAGGTTGAGGTGACACACAAAATGGCGGCAGTGGCGGTGTGCCCTGGAACACGTTCGGCGCGTTATCTGCTACAGGGCATCTCTCCCCCACGGGTCACCTCTGTGTATGGCTGCATGCCCCGACCCATAACTCCCCTCAAGGTCACCATGGCAATATCATGGAGGGGGGGGGTGAAAGGTCAATGTGTGTCTGCCTGAGATGAATGTAAAAGAAGACAGGGCAGGGAGCTGCCTGATAATAAGAAAGGGAAGGAGAGAATGGGAGAGAGGGAGAGAGAGGGATTTAAAAAGGAAGAGAGCTGCAGATGGACAGTCAGAGGTAGAGGGGTTGAGGGGATGAGGAGAACATGCTAGCAAAGGATATTTAGATGTACAGAGAAAGAACAGGAGAGGAATATAGAGGAAGAGGGACAAAAAAGGTAGAGTGGGAGAGAGAGCATTGGAGAGTGTCTTTTGGTAGAAGAGAGAGAACAGGATGTGAAACAGGATGGAGGAGAGGGAGGGAGAGATAAGAGAGTGAAAGAGACACAGACACACACACACACACACACACACACACACACACACACACACACACAGTGTGAGTGACATCACGTCCACTCTGCATCATCGGTGGCGTGAAGCGGAGTGGCTGGGAGCTGGGCTGGGGGGAGCAGGGCCGCCACAGCTTGCAGGGAGAAGTGAGCCACCGAGGCCTTATTGAACGCAGCGGGACATATAGCATTTCAGCCCGGTAATGTCACCGTGACTTTGTCCCCAGCGTTATTGATGAAGTTCTGTTTCGCAGAAAATAATCCCCCCCCTCACCCCCCACTCCCTTGCACAGATCGCCATTCCGGATCCCTCCTTCGGTTTACGAAGATCAATGTAAAATAGCTGCAGAGGAGCAGGAACAGGCAAAAAGAGGGACCAGTGAAACGCGGAAGGAATCCTGCTGCAGATGTGTTACAATACCACGTCCAAAATCTGTGCCTCAATATATCCTGCATGCTGGGTAACAAATTATTCACACTTTTGCATGTGTAGTTCTATGTAATTATACAATCTACTATAGTTTCATAGAACTACACATGCAAAAATGTGTATACTGTAAAACCAGATATCCTATATTCCTGACATTCTGAATGATATGTGTTGCTATGTATTGACACTTATGGTGAATACATACACAACCCTTTCTTACAGGGGAATCTCTGGATACTCTTTTCAGTGCCATATTTCTTGTTTTGTTTGGCACCATCGCGCAATGTTTCCTGATTCTCCGAGCTTGATCATGCATTTTTAAATGGTCATGCTGCCATTTGAAATGAGACCTTATTTTTAAAGTCGTTGATTCCTCTTAAGCCTCTTAGAGAGGTGCATGCACGCACCCACACATGCACACATGCACCCACGCATGCAAGCACGCGCCTACACATGTGTGCGCAATGTGAGAGCTCCGTGTGAGGGGCACTCTCAAAACGGTGCCAGAACGATATGGTGGGTAGGATATCAGACCAGTGACCGGAAGCTTTCTAGGTCTGAATCCCCTGTGGAACGCCACCGTTGTACCCTTGTGCAGACGTGCATCAGTGTATGCACCATTACAGTGAGGCAATGTGTACAATGTAAGTCGCCGTACATAATAAGCATACAAAACGGTAACTGAATGTGGAAAACGTTGTGCTCGGCTCTGCTGAAAAGGTAGCGTGACCCTGCTACTCTCTACCCCCTCTCTGAACATCCTAAAGTTACCATTATATATGCTTCTTCAGGGGTGTCAAACCCTGGGCCTGTAGGGCCACAATTTCTCACTTCAGTAGGTCATCCCGCCAATAACCTCAGAGCTGGCTGGAGTGGTTAATTAAAGTTAATTAGCTCAATTAAGCTTATCATTAATTTACATGCTGGAGCACTGAGGTGAGAGAATAACAGCAGGCCAGGATTGTGTCCCCTCCTCCAGCTCCAGGCGACAGGTAGTATGTTCACCTGTACAAAAAATAATGAAAAATAAAATACTGAAAATAAATTTTAGAGAATATATTTAGAGAATATACATTATTAGCTCTATCAATATATTGAAAACGTAAATTACTGCTGTTTTGATATATTGTAATATATTTCTGCTTTGCATTAATATATTTTATCTGTTTATTCTTGGGCATTCTTTTATTTTATCTATTTATTCTAGATTTCTATATCTGCAGATTTGTGTTTGAATTCTCTCTCTCTCTCTCTCTCTCTCTCTTTCTCAAAAAAAAAACATGTAATGGAAATATTTCAGCAGCTAAATCATCTCTCATCTGCAATGTTTAAAAAGTTACAATATGAAGCCCGCATCACTCAAAAGGTTTTGAGGCCCATCTTTCGGCCCACAGATGGCACGCAATTTTCGGGAATCAATGTCCGCCCTCTTGTTCAGCCATGTTTGGAGCTGCGTGGTTCACCCTCAGTACTGACCTGCAGGCCACTGTAATTCTAAACAGTGCTATGTGAACGTGTGCCAAACTATAAATAAATACACTATAGCAAAGGCTATGTGTTATCTGTTTGCTGTTAAGTGTTATGACATTTGAATACAATAATGCATTATGTCTGCTTCTTACAGTGTATTATGTGGGTGGTTATGAGCAGTCATGAGCAATAAAGAGGCCTTTAGTCATTGTTCACTATATATCATATTACATTCATCATGGTGATGTGTTATGAATGTAATCTTACGGCATTATAAGCAGGCCCTTCACAGAGTGTGCCAACAAACTTTCTTGCGTGACTCCCATTATTTGCGAGATGCCTGAAAATGCTCCAGTCAGCTTGACATGGAAGTGAGTGTCCCAGAAAAGTAATGACGCTGTCGCCCGCTCCCCCGAACACGGAGATGGAGAGGGGCAGTGTACGCACAGCGAGAGGGGAAATTGGAACTGTCAAACACAAGGGTAACATGCTAAACGCAGGTTACCACTGGTACAATCCCCAATTGTCTTTTCCTACAGCCACGTCTGGTATTAACAGCTTGAAATTAATGTTGATGTTACCTGGAAACCATCTGATAAGTATTATAAAATGAAACCCCTGGAGGGTGTTTGGTTGGATGTACCACACATGCCAAGTGTACCACCTCTATGAGGCTGATGTATAAAAGTTTTGTATCTCTAACCAAACACCTTCCCTGGGTTCAGTTCTCCAGAAAAGAGCACTGGGTACCATTAAATGCTTTGCTGCTCCTTAACCCTTAAAGTCACCAGGACAACAGGCAAAGGTTGCATCATTCTTTTTCATTGTTCCTCCTTAAATTCCCGAGATACAGGTGTGCACCACTGTGATGAGTTTGGGCAGCGAGCTCCTCACCTCAGCAAAATGAGGGTGATGTTCTCTTGAGCGGATGTTCCAGAACTCTGTGAACACTTTTTGAGGGCTACTTGAGTCAATTACTAAAGCACTGGCAGCTACATTGCTCGCTGCTGACCCATGTCACGGAAGCTAGTGGCAGCTAGCAATACAAACAGAGACGGCCTAGAGCCTATCTCTACCTCTATCTGATAATTATCCCCAACCTGTTTTTTTGCTCTCTGTGCACAATTAAGTAGCGTGTCAATCTGAATAAGAATCACTCGGTTAGCAGCTCACTCCTTTTTCACTTGTTTGCATCTGTGATAGCCTTACATTTATGCCCTTCACATGATAGTGTTTCAGGTCTCGTGATAATAAAAACAACCTCACATCTCTAAATAAAATCAGTTATTTAAGGTAGCCCAGCCTCTTTAATGTGACCCTTAAGGAATCTGGCAGGCTTGAAGATCAACATCATTTTGCAAGCGAGTTCTCTCCCTCCCCTATTTTATGCTCACTGGCCACAACCAACTAAAGGACGCCCCTACTCAAGGAAATGGAACTGACTCATAGGGATACCTCTTGCTAACTAGCAGCTTAACGGAAACTCAGCACAACCAAAATGGCACCTCTACATGGGGGAGCTCATTTCCTTCAGCTAAATCAGGGCGTTCACACCGTCTCCTCGGGCGGGGTGGGACAGCTACATGGCTTTGTGGCAGCTATCCTGGACAGTAGTTATGGAAACGGGCTTGCAGAATGAGCAGTGAGCTGTGGGTTTCTGTTTCTGCTCCCCTCAGCAAGACACTTAACCTGAGTTAATTTAGCAAATATCCAGCTGCGTAAATGGATAATGAAACATAAGCTATGTGAGTCACCCATTTGAGGGTGTCTCTTCAGGAAACAAAAAATTGCAACAATAAGCGCTGATCTACAAGCAAAAACCTCAAAAAATGACACCGTAATGCCTATCAAACAAGCCAAAGAATAGGCGACACTGGGAGCAGAGACAGCCTTCAACTAATTTAGTAACTGTGGTTAGTATCCTTTAGCAAAGTATATCACCAGAATTCATTCAACAGATATCAAGCTGTGAAAATTGATAATGTAAGAGATGCTTGACATGGGCACCTCTTGAGAAAATAATGATAGGCCTAGACTCATGAGAAAACCTCCCAATAACAACATCATTATGCTCCCAAAAACTGAAGCTTTGTTGCTACATTTCCAGCAAACAAAACCCCTCCTCCACCTTCAGCAGGTGCAGTAATTATGACTTGCACCCTGCTTGTGGTTTCTGGTTAGCAGGTTGCGGTTTCTGAGTGTGCCAGAACAAACATCTGTTCTACCACTGGTTTCCCCGCTACCTGTTGTCCAGCCTCTCAAACAAAAAAAAAAAAACACTTTAGGAGAACCTTATTGTTGTGGTGCACGTGACCAGCACGAACTGACCTTCAACTCCCCTTAGTGATTGTCCCTAGCAACACATTGACAAAAGCTTCTGGTTAGATATTGGCTGATTTGATTTTTTTTGCAGCCCAAAAGGCTATACAGGAATCTATTCTGATTAAGTCATTGTTATCACTTTTTCATTTTTTCTTTCTTGTTTCTTAGCTCAGTCTCCAGAGTAGAGGAGGCACTAAGATATTTGGTGGAACTTTACTGTATTTGAGAGCAGCTGTAAGTTAAGATGGCTAGCACATTAAATGTGGCACTAGATGTTTGTTTATTTACAGAACCAAACCAAGTACCATTTTTTATTATATCAGTCATCCTGTTTTGTAACGGATGTATTGTTTTTCCTCAAGCTCACTTCAGGGGCCACATGTGAAGCTCTGAAGGTCCACATAAGGCCCTGAGGCAGCAGATCCACTCTACTGTACACCAAGGTCATAAATATGCAGCAAAAAAGATGTTGGAGCACTCTTTGATCAGTTATGTTCACCTCCAGCTGTCTATATTCCTTTCCCTGCTACTCTGACATGTAGGCTGCAACAGACAAACAAGTTCAGCCCGAGTTGGGTGCAAATAGGGAGGAGCTCTTGCCCTACACCCTGTCTGAATTTCTGGCACAGAGAAGAGACTGCTGGCAAAAGGATGAGATCATGGGAGATCTGCTAGCACATGCTGAATTAGCCATCTCATGCGGCACAACCTGTTCCCCCCCCCCACCCCCCATCAGAGACTGTTTTAATATTCAGCTGCACGTCCTCACACAGGATCAGAGAGCCCACGTATGAGTCGGCTGAGGTCTGAAACCCCTCAGCCGGTTTGTTGCCACCGCGCCAACACGAAGGCGCCAAAATTGCATGCGCCCCGGCTGTCACCTAAAGGTTAAAAGTGACGTCTCTGGTGACAAACAGATGAACACCGAAAAGAAAAATTGCAAGTTAAATGCACAACACCGCCTCTGTTTGAGGGAGAATTATTTTCCTTCCTCGGATTTCTGACCGAATCCATAATTCTAATTACTGACTCGGTTCCTGGGTGCAAGGGCAGTTTGTTTCATTTCTTGGTGTACCACAGCACAAACCTTGGTGCAGAGATAATCTGCTCAAAAGCATCCTGTAGTACATTGTATCATCCCTGGGCTCCTTCTTGTTTCCAGTCACGGACATGGGCCAACTAAAGAGGTGGGGAACGTCCATGAAAAGTAACCCACAGCAACAACGGTACTGTAGTTGCTTAGCACACAGAGCAACCATTTCCTCAGCAGGAATCTCTGATTCTGGAGATAAAGCTGAAAACCTGCAGACTATGGGACAGGAGGCGACCTTATCATTACCAATTGATAAAGAACTGAGGAAAGTCAGGACTTTACTACAATATTATATCAGAGGTTGGCCATCATACTGTCAGCCTAGGTTAGTTTGCTCTGCAAACGCCTCTGGCTCGCCTCAGGTATAGCTGACCTACAGCTGGGGAGGGGGGGTCAGCAGAAATGCGGCTCTAGTAGATTCGGCAATGCAGCAGCCATGAGAAGAACTGTCACTCACCTGATTGGACTAAAATTCTGTTCCCCCACAGGAACAAAGACCATACAAGGGTCCACAGCATCCAAAGACAGAAACAACACAACACACTGTCTCTGTGACATAATTCCTTATTGTGACATCATTCCTCATTTCAGTGCTTCCAAACACCCTGATGAAAAATAAGAGGTCAAATCCACACAGAGAGGGCAGGTCCACAAAGGCATTTTTCCAGGCCTCTATGTTCTACTGCCTAGGTCATCTCTCTGAAAAGCTCACAAGTGCATCCAGATTTACTTGCACTTTATATTTTTACATCAGTTGGAGGTTAAAATCATTTTCAAAGCTCTGTAGAACAATACATCTTAGGAAATAGCATTAAAAACACAAGCCACAAACAATTTTCCACAAACATTGTGTTAAATTTTTTTCTTCTAGGTCTTCTTTTCCAGTACTTAACAGGCAGCAATTTTCAGTTTTACTTTTCTGTTGGAAACCTACATGACCATTCTCTCTGTTTTAGGTTCATTTTTCATCAAGGGGAGAACTGAGAGGAAAATGTTTCGTATGTTTTGAACTCTTGGGCACGTTTTAATCAAACCCCTCATTGTTTGCCATTATTATTTTATTTGGGAAGTGTCTAACAGTGTGGAGAGGTCTTGTCCTCGTTATGGCGTGCGATGTCAGGACGGAAAGCTGACAATGACAATGATAGCACTCTGAGTCACACAGGCATTCCGGTGCATGTCACTTCAAATCACCATCGAGGAAAAAAGGGGGGAGAAAAAAGTCTTGAAATCTCAGTCGGAGTGCTGGTAATGATGCTCACTGCCTCTCTGAGGGACGTCCAGAGCTTAATGGTCAGTTCTTCGTCAGATTCATACATGACAAACCATGGTGTACTTGCAGTAGCAAGAACTAAATTTTCCCACTTTCCCCTCCAGCAAAAATATGAATGAAATACAGTCTCATCCTGAAAAAAATGGATCAAATATACGGACTTCATCTCTTGGCAGTACAGTATTTTGTAGGAAACTGAGCAGCAAAGAATACAAGCAGGAAACAGGGATGAGTACTGTTGAAATTGGAGGGGGGCTCATCCTGTTGAAATTGGAGAGAGCACTAAAAGCAGAGGTTTGATTCAACTGCATCCTTCAGAAAAAAAAGAAAATGGATGAGATGAAAAGGTGAATCTGTGCAGGACATTCAAAGCACTTAACATTCTCTCTTTCTTGTTTTGTTTCCTGTTTTCCTTTCCTTTTTTTTAGAGCCCCCCCTCTCCAACTCCCTCAGCCGGAGCCATGCAGTCCTTCAGAGAGCGGAGCGGTTTCCACGGTAACCAGCACTGCTACCAGCAGGAGCCCCACGAATCATCGCGCCTCGAAAGTTACAGGCACCACCACAGCCACGGCCACAGCGGGCGGGGCTACGAGGCGCACCCCCTTACCGCGGCGTCCGTGGCGACAGCAGGAGCCGGGTCTAAAGACTGTTACAGCCTGCAGGCCTACCCCATTTACACTGGGGGGGAATCTGCCCCGGCCAAAAAACAGTACAAGGAGGGCAAGGTTTCAGCCCAGCACATGCAGAGTGGCTACACCAATCATGCACTGGGCCCCGCCTACCCGGCTCAATACCTAAGCGAGGGCCACCTTCAGCAGAAGTGGGCGGAGTCCCCTCACCTGCCCCAGTATGAGCAGGAGGGGACAGGAACGGTGGCTCCTGGGGCCTCAGGCGGGTCCCAGTATCTGGAGCCCAACATGCTGGCCATTCCCCAGAGCCAGTGCCCACATGCTGCCCAGCCGTCCACACCGGTTTACACCGGCAGCCACCACCAACGGCACCCATCACGGAACAGCTCCCCGTCCCCCGTGATCCACGCCCAGGGACGCCTGCACTTCCCCCAGCACCCCCAGCCCCTGTCCTCCCCCGCCCAGTCCTACATGGACAAGTGCACCCCCATGCCGCACTGCTACAAGGGCTACCCTATGCCCCCCGGCTCCCAGTACAGCAGGCAGCTGGCGAGCAGCAGCGCCAACAACCTCAAGCCGAGCACCTACAGATCTCAGAACAGCTACAGCTACCCCCAGCCTCCGTCCAGAGCTGGGTATGAGCAGATGCCCACCATGCAGGGGATCCCTACTGCCCAGGACAGCCTCTCAAAGTACCAGCACTTCGGTCAGCCTCAGCAGAGCTACTGCCTGTCGGATGTGTCTGTGAGGTCGCCGGAGCAGTACTACCAGAACTGCAGCCCCAACTCCGGCCACTCGCCCGCCAGGTCGATGGGGAGGTCCCCATCTTACAGCTCTACCCCTTCCCCCTTGATGGTCAGTTCCGAGACCTTCCAGTACAGCCAGCAGCCCGCCATGGCCTCCGGGGTCCCGTCCTCCTCCTCCGCCTCGTCCTCCGCAGGGCTGCAGGAGCAGGGCCTGCTGATGCCCCCACACTCCCACGCGTCCCCCGGCGTGGGCCACCAGGGGGCGGGCTACTCCAGCACCCTGAAGGAGAGGTTCTCTGAGAAACTGCTATCCAACCCAAGCCTGTGGAGCCTCAATGCCCTGACCTCCCAGGTGGAAAACATACCCAGCAATGTCCAGCAGCTCCTGCTCTCTGAAGCAATGGTGGGCAATAAGAAGGGAGGCAAGCGAGGAGGCATGAAGAAGGGGGAGGACTTCAAGGGCCAGCCTCAGATGCATGAGGACACCTCATGCTCAGAGATCCAGAACAGCGTGCCCCTGCCAGAGGCCTATGGGGCTCCCCAGCCCATCCTTGCTGAGCTGCAAGAGGCAGGATACTCAAGCAGTTCAGACGAGCAGCTGGAGAGGAGCTACTACTACTGCGGCCAAACCAGAAGCCCAGCACAAGCCCCTGCCAACACCCAGCACACCCTAGACGGCATGCCCTCCTGCACCCTGACCTCACCTGATAGCATGTCTACTAAGTCCGAGGACTCTGCAACCAGCCTGCAGAGCGGGCAGCCTGGGGACAGCGTCGGTTCTGTGCCTGGACTTCAGAGTGCACTGCCTGGGGAGCACCTCAACTCTGTGTCCAGGCTTCAGAGCACACAAGCCAGGGAGGACATCAACACCTCCATGAAGAACATCAGAGAGGCAGAACCTCCAAACAGTGTTGCTATTCCCAGCCCTTTGAAGCCCCAGCAAGGTTCCCCAGCAGACATCCAGGGCCTTAGAGTCTCACTTAAACAAAATTTTGAGGAGTCAGCTTGGTCCCTTGTTGAGGGGAAAGAGACCATGAAGGACAACTTAGCAGCAGACCATGGCGGTGGAAGTAAGGTCATTGAAGAACATCAGCAGCAGGGGAACTGGCCAGCAGATGAGAAATGCACATCCCTGTTTCATAAGGTTGACAAAGTTCTGATGGAGAAAAACTACCCCACTGACATGGAGGAGAACATATATAGAGAGCTGCAAAACCAGTGTTATTCGGATGACCGGGAGTCTGCTGAAAAGTCCACTCACCCATCAGACTTCAGCCATGAGAGAGAGACAGAGTCCAGTGCCAAATTAGAAACACACAAATCAGAGTTCCATGATGATTATAATGCCCCCAGTAAGACAGAGACCTTTGTCTGGAGGGACGACCTTGAAGAAAACCGATACCTGCCCATGAAAGCAGACAACCCAGGGCATCCACAGTTCACCTCTGGGGTGGAGCAGTTGGAGGAGAAGCAACTTTCAAAGATGGAGAGTGAGAAGTGGGAGACTCCAAAAGAGCAGTGCTCTGCCCTTGCCGATCTGGCCACCGAAGCGAAACAGGAGGAGAGCTCACCATCCGTGGAGGACGCCGTTAATCATAGAACACAGTCTCTAGAGCTGGGAGAAATCCACAGCCCGGCCAAGGAGCAAGGAGACAAGCCTTCAACCAACACAGATGCCGCAGGGACAGAGCTGGCTGCTGCCGAAAGGAGGCCAGCTGTTCCAGATGTAGCAACTCCACTGTTTCCCACAGAAAAGGTTTTCTCTACAATGGCTGACAAGGCGATGCCTCCGACCCAGGCAAGGAGCCACCTTGATCGTCGCGATGCTGAGGTGCTGGAGCCCGATTCCCCTCAACTACCAGGAAAGTCAGTTCTGCACCCCGCCCCATCTTGGGCCGACACCCCACCCTCCCCGAAGAAAGGCGATGATGACATAGAGCCAGGGATAAGCTGCCCGAGTGCAGTGACACCTTCACCTTCTGCCAAACTGGAGCCGATTGGCCCTTCAGCTTACCTCGGAGTATTCCAGAGGAAGCACGCGAGGGGCAGGAGAGGCCGTCCCGCGAGGCCAACGCACATGGGCGTGCGGATCAGGGGGCTGGCTGGTGGGGAAGAAAAGGGGGATACCGCAGCTATGGCCTCAAGCAAAAGCACGCTCTTCCCAGAAGAAATAGAGGCTGGTCACAAGGACATCTCTAGTCAAACGCCCAAACTTTCAGCAGAGGGGTTCCCCTCCAGGATGTGTACCCGTTCTTTCACTGCGCAGGCCGCACCAAAGCCTTGCCCTTATTTGAAGAGGCGACCAGGTCCAAAACCCTCAGAGGGGTTTCCCACCAAGGACCCCCCGGATAATCCCAAGGGCTTGATCACCAAAATCAAGTGGATGAAGCAAAGGGGCCTAATGCAAGATGCTGTGGACCACACAAAAGGCAGGAGAGGTCTGAGTGCGACCACCCCACAAGACGAAAACCAAGACACACCTCCTCTTCCACCTCCTCCTCCGGTTACAGACCAAAAATCCATGGTCCTGAGGTCCAGAAAACAAGCAGAAGAGATGCCACCGAAAGAGAAGGAGAAAGAGAAGAGGACCATATGCAGTCCTCCAAAGAAGCTGAAAGAAATGAAGAAGCAGAAGGTGGCCTCTCTGAAAGAGCAGGATGGAGTGGGGCCGAAGCCCAACCTCACCGCCTCTCCACAGAAAGGTGTCTGCAAGACTGCAATATGCAAACCAGATGAGACGATTACACCCATCAATAAGAGGAAGTCTAGTTTTCCTTCTCCTGTGCCCCTGAAAAAACAGAGAGGGATGAAAGGTGGCAAACTGGAGACTGAAAAGACTCCCGTAGAAACCAAGATAACAGGTGTGAGAGGTCCCAAGAAGAAGCTAAAGAGAGGGGAACATTTGAAAGCATCTTTAGGCTGCTTTCCTACCAAAGATCCTCCCCTCCCTGCCAGTAACATAGCAGACCTCTCTTGCACACCTCCTCAGTGTCCTACAAAAACCAAGTACCTACCCCCAAGGAAAGGCAGAGGTCTGAAGTATGAGGCTATGGTTCAGAAGATTACATCCCCAGGGTCAAAAAAACAAGTCCTGAATCCTCAAATAGAAGATACACCTGGAGACCTGGTGTCAAAAGCCACTGCAATGCAGGTTGTGGAAGAAAAGGAGATGGCGAAACCTGTAGAGGTGAAAGTGGAGGACACTAAAGACTCACAGAGTGCAGCTGTAAAGGAAAAAGAGGCGTGTGTCACAGCTGCCACTGTCAGGAGGAGGAGAGGGAGGCCAGCGGGGAGTGCGGATCGCCACGAGGTGGCGCCACCAGAGGCCACCAGCCTAGTCATAAACACTCCCCGACTGGCTAAACAAAGAGCGATCAAAAACAACCACGAGATGCACATGAAGCAGAGGAGGAGGAGGAGGAAAGGACCCAGCCTGCCAGAAGGCACTGCCACCACTGAGCAGCAGGACCTGCCCCCTGCCTCCCTACCACCTCCAGTCTCCACCCCACCCCCAGTCTCTGCACCACCCCCTGAGCCTGTGCCTCCCCCTACTTCTGCTCTGCCCCTGGTCTCCGCTCCACCCACCTGCACTGAAGAGCCAGTAGGCGGTGTGCAGGCCACAAGCAGCGCCAGTATCTGTAAAAGGGGGAGACGCAGGTTACCCCCCACAAAAAAGAGGCGCGGGAAACCGTGCAGCAAGAAGAGCAGCACAAAACCCAACGCCCTCACAAGAGGGCCCAAAAGAAAAAACAGGGATAACTCAGATGCCGTTATGACTCTGAAAAAAGTACACAAACTTAAAGTGAGGCACAAAAAACAATGTTCCGCCGCAGTGGAGCAGAGAGGCCCGGTCCTTCCTTTAAAGCACGTCTCGTGTAAACCACCAGAAAATGAAAGCAAGCCTTCCTTTAGACCATATGTGCGCATCAACAGCTCAGAGGAGCTGCCTTCCCTTTGCACCATAGTCAACAGGCCAGAGGAAGAGCTGCTTCTTCATCAAGAGAAGAAGAAAAGTGTTGCAAAAATGAGGAACTCTGCCAGCATTTCTAAGGCTCCCCCAAACTCCTCAGTCATGTTACAGGGGCCCTTGGTTAACGCAAGCCTGACAGACAGGCGTCTAACATGCTGCCTGTGTCAAAAACCAGCAAATTACAGAGAGCTGGGGGACCTCTGTGGTCCTTATTACCCCGAAGACAGTATACCCAGGAAGGCGCTGTCATTCAGACCCAAACTGGAGTGCAGGGAGGATGGGGATGGAACAAACGGCAGCGCTCTGGAGCCCAGTCTTCTGCCGAAGAAAGAGAGCACGAAAGGTCCAGGCAGGCGCGGGCGGCCCAGGAGAGCGGATAAGGCCCAGCGGGAGGGCAGCAGGGGCCGGCCCAGTTTCCGGGAGCAGTACAGGAAGCTGCAGCAGTTCCAGGGGTACGACAGGACAGCTGGGGAGGGGTCGGACAGGGGCAGGGGCGGGGCCGGGCTGCGGAGGCTGCAGCTGGAGGCAGAAGCGAGGGAGCACTGGGCTCATGAGGCGTGCGCCGTCTGGACGGACGGAATCGTTCTGATCACCGGCAAGCTGTATGGCCTAACCGAAGCCTCACGCATCGCAGCGGAAACGGTAACCCTCCCTCCTCAGCTTCTGCCACTGAGAGTGTCGGGGCAGACACTGTACCGGTGTCTTGAATATCAGATCAATGCAGCATTACCATAGTCTACACCACAAGAATCCCCCAAATGCCCTCAAACATTATATAGAATCCATACATGCTAAAGTATAATTTAAAATAGAAGGAATGTATCTATTTTAGACTATACACCAGTGTTTCCCAAAGCTCTCCTGGAGGACCCCTTGTCCTGCATGTTTTAGATCTCTCCCTGCTCCAATACAGCTGATTTAAATGATCAACTTGTTATGAACCCATGAAGCTGCTAAATAAAATACTGATCATTTAAATCAGCTGTGTTGGAGCAGGGAGGGATCTAAAACATGCAGGACAAGGGGTCCTCCAAGAGAGCTTTGGGAAATGCTGCTATACACCACACACACATATGCATATATGCAATGGCAGTGCTTTATTAATGTGTACATTTATTATATATGATGTAATTAATACAATGATATATATATATAAATATGTTGTATTATATATCATTTTTAAGAGACAGAAGATCCAAATTACATGTATTCCGATATGATTTTAATTTGTGCCAGGAACAGCATTTATTTACCCATCGATACCCATCAGTTCTCATGGTAACCGTGAATTGTGCAGTGCAGGCACGGTTGAGTTCAGTCTCCTGTGAGGATGTGGGTTCCGATTACCTTTAAGAGTCTTTTTCTCTGACCACGCAGAGATGCTCCAAGTGTCAGAGCGTGGGCGCGTCCATCAGCTGCTGCTGGAAAGGGTGCACGCAGATATTCCACTTCGTCTGTGCCAAAGACACGGGTACAAGCTCCCGCCGAACCTCCGTTTGAGTGTGTGTTTATGTGCGCGCGTATGCCTGCATGTGCGCATGTCTGTGGGTTGTTTTAATCACAGAGAGTGCGGAACAAATGCTTATATCCTTTAATCCATTTTCACACACTATCCTTTTTACAGGTTGCTTGCTGCAAGAAGACGATTTTTCGTTGAAATGTACTAAACACAAGGTAAGGGGGTCTGAACTGCTAACATTTTCCTCCATCGCTGTGTGAACTACACCAGTTTTCTTTGCTTTATCATTGGAATTTTCTAGAACTCTGTATTCCCGACCTATACCCACCTCCACCCCCGCGCCCTTTAACGCAACTGCCCGGCTCCTCTTTTCTCGCCAGCTTTCAACTCTCGAGCTATCTGCAGACATTCATGTTAACACGGGCTGCTAATTAGACGTTTGTAGGTGCAGAGCACGTCGATTCTGTCAATTCTCGTTGGAAACAAAGTGGGCAGGCCTGACGCAATTATGAAGCCCTAGGCTGCGCGCCGCAGAACGCCGCACACCTGCCCGCGTGGAAGGATGATAAGATCAAAGTAACCTGAGCTGCAAGACGGATCAGAGGCAGCAAATAAATCCGCATGGTGCCATGCACACTGCAGCAAACATTATAAAGCATCTTTCCCAACGATTATAGGATTCACGCACACTCCAGCTAAGATAAATGACATCAAACTGTAATTTGCTTTTTTACTATAAAACACAGTTTAATGTAAATACAAACGCGTTGACAGAATATTTTTTTTCTGCAGCCTAAAGAAAGACACGGTTAGATTATTACTAAAATCATTACGATTTCCTCCGACACCTCTGTAGTTATGTGACGTTTTTCAAAACATCATTATGCCTTGTATAGTATTGTTATTACCATTAATCGTTCCGCTCCTCATGCTTTTTTAGCCTACGTAATGATGGTCTTGCAACTATCATACGCCATCTCGTGGTGTAAGGGTGACACTGCACTAAGGGGAGGCTAATGAATGAGCTGTCATTCAACGCATCTCACCCGCGATGAAAACTCGCCACAGGCAGCTCTGATATCGCGCATATCAGATTTTGTCAGGGATATACAATCTAAACAAATGGACCTGAGAATCTCGGTGATGCTAATTTACCACCTTAATAAAAGCAGAGTTAGGATACCTCCAGCCCAGAGGGTTTGTGGAAATACCCATCTCGAATCTCTGCATGTAGCCTACAAGCCATGTGTCGGTTTACTAGGAAAGTAAACGCGTGTACGCTTAAAGTCAGCGCTACGAAGGGGTGATGTTTGCCTGCTTTTATGTTTGAACGAAGAGTGGAGTCAGGGGTTGTGGGACCATGTATTCTGCTGTAATTCAGACAGAATTTGCGGTACGGTGCTGTGCAGGTGTTGCCTGACTGCAGATGTTGTGCCGCGAATCTACATTGCTGCTCTCTCTCAAACAGGGATGGCTTACTGGCCAGCTGTACTTTTTTCCCACTCAACAGACCTTACGACCCGTATAAATAGGTGGACAACTCCGGTAGGAGGAAGAAATGCCGTATTTCCGTGCAATACCGGTCTCGTGCAGAACTAACACAGGACAGGCCAACAACACATATTTTATTTGACCCGCATACATGCACCCGTATTCAGTATGCATAGACTTTGCGCCAGTGCGGGGTTGTGTGTACACTCCATGTCTGTGTGTGCCAGCATTGTCCTAATGCATGTCCCCGCCCTTGATTTGTTTGTTTTTCAGGCTATGTAAAACGGCCTTATGAATATTTCCTATGCAGTGCAAAAGAGGACATAGACACCTGCGCTGAAGAGTCCAAATGGATTGCACAGCTCGACAGACTTGACCATTCCCGCTCCACAGCAACATCACAGCGGGGTCGACTGAACACTTCTCGTCGCCGAGGGCATTTCACGTTATTCCTCGAGAACTTTGGGACAGCTGCGTTTCAATATTTCGCTGTTTCAAAAGACGAGGACCAGCAAAACTACAGTGGAAACAGTGCGTGGTTGCGAGCTGGTTTACAATCCGACTGTGCCATCCATTTTAGGGGGACTGTGGGTTTCCAAGGTATGGTTTTTCACGGCAAGCGAAAACAACGCTCCAACTGAGCGTTTTAACCCCTTAATCAGTTCCGGAGGATATGCGCATTGATGTGCTCAGACTCAAGATGTCATCAGTACTTACTGGATGTATTTCAATGTACGCTTGAGTGTTAAACATGTACATGGCGTGCTTGACAGGATTAAATATTCAGATATAAAAAGATATTTTACTATAACGCTCTTCCAAGATGTATTTTGATGTGCATTTACAAATGTATGACACAACTGAATCGATATCAGTGTCTGTTCAACTCAATATTTTCAGAACTGTCGAGTTTAATCCAAGTCAGCCACGTGCATCAAGTAGATCCCTGCCCAGAGACGAAGACCTTCGCAAGGCTACACAACGTCGACTTTGTGCTCTTGGACTTCTGTCTGTACCGTAGTTGATGCTGGGGAGTGGCGGCCTAGCATATGCACAGTACTTTAACATTCACGTCATTTGGGCAACATATTGTGAGGTTCACATGACCCCCGTCCCCGTTCAGCGTTTGAAATGGCGAAACAAAAGTTTGTTTTATTTTGTCCTTAACTACCCGTGTCACGCACTTATTTGCCAAACTAACGGCGTAGCCCGCTCACTCTGTTGCACGCATCTTATTTAGGTAAAATTCATAACAGAACATGGCGACAAAGTAGACATGGCACCCATCGATCCTTATGATTCTCAATTCTGATCTTTATTATTATTTAATGGTGTATATAAGTATTTGACGCTGTTTAAATGTAAGATGTGATGTACTTAATTGTGTATAGTATTTCTTAGAGATGTTTATTTTATATAAAGTAAATGTTATTGCCTATAAAATGTTATTAAACGAATGAATTAAAATGATTTTTGGAATGTTGCTTGTCTAGATTGGGATCACGCATTCATTTCTGTATATTATCTGCATGCATGCATGTAAGTGTTAATGGTGTCCGCCATTCGAGTGTGAAGTTAAGCAAAATAATCCTTAATGGTACTGATGGGTGGAAAAAATGGACTGTTACGTGGACACAGATATCGCCATCATCAGCTCTACGCAAGATCACATGATCACGCACATAACCATTACCATTCATAGCCACTCATGCGCACCGTTTTGTGCACTCTGATGCTGTTCCAATGACGATTGTACTGTATTTTTGTGCATGTATGATGCTGTGAACCGCTAACCGTTTCTCTATTCACAATGTGCGAAGCGACTCCTTTGGATTATTAACTCACTGGGAAAACCAGTAATTCTACATATATATCCTTTATTTACATGCAAACATTTTTATCCGTTGGGTTAAATTACAACAACCATCTATTCACTATGTGAGGCAGTCTTTTAAATTGATGGCCGCAGTGATACCCCGTTGAAAAGGAGCTAGGCTTTTCACCAAAAGGTCGATACCCAGGTGAGTCAGTGCCATTGTAACCTCGGCCCAGGTACTGCATTTTTGTTGGTTCACTAAATATCCAATGGCAAAAATGAATAAAATGGAAAAATGTAAGATAATATTGCTCTGAATATGCTATCTGGACAACTAACAACACAGATTTTGTAACACGACTCACAAAAAACACAACAGAACTGTACCAATTGTTACAAAATTTTGTCTTTATTTACATTCTCAAAATAAATCAACGGGCAAACAGGAGTCCGAGGAAACATGTGAGTTTAAAAACAAAGAACTTTCCGCTTTCCTGTGGAACAAATTACACTCACTACAGACTTGTAAATCAATCCGAGAGGGGAGCAGACTCTTGTCTTTTCGTCCTCGTCACTTTAAATCTTAGTTGAACCCGTTCCGAAAACAAAAGGAACAACAAAAACATTAAGCCATTGACTGAGGGATTCACAGATTCCCGCGGCGGCCCTAACGGACACCGCTGGGACCGACGCTCTGGTGCGCTCTGTCGGGTGAGTATCTCAGACTGCTGGGGGAACGCTGAATGACGCGACGATCATCGTCAGAAGATAACACGACTGTTACAGGATATGGCAATAGCATTTTACGTGGGCCCTACGAGGGAGCATTTTGCATGCCTTTCACGGCCTCATCCAAATACATCCCGACAATGCACCATGTGTTTTAGGTCACGGGTTCTAGAACTTCTCTCTTTATCTGGCCATGGAAGACCAAAATTTCGCGGCAGAAGTTTCGTCCAACTGTATTGAGAGTGATGTTTCATGATTTTCAAAATGTGTTGAGCCATTATGTAGGCTACTTTTCCCATTACTTATATTAAGCGAGCACTAAAACTAAAGCACGTGTTAGCATATTGTGTCCGTACCATAAAATATTGCAGTGATGTAGCTGCTAGATTTAATCGAGATGGATTTGCGAAAGGCGTTCAGTGACATCATCGGAGTCCCATCATTTTAATGTATCGCGACTACCGACCAGTATAAGCTCCACGTTATTAAATGTAACATTCCAATAATATAGCTGATCAGAGGCATCTCCCACTGTTAGCGAAATGGTATAAAAACATTGTTTACACTGGCAGACCAAAAAATCACGCCTGTGACCGATAGCCGGACACAGGAATCTAAATACTGTCAAATGTACATCAGGTTCTTATTGAAATTAGGTAGCATCCTTATAGTAGAAATGCAGTCCGTCTCCCCCTCTGAAGATCGCTGTCCATTTAAACCATCCCGTTACTCTCAGTAACAACTCCTTAACACAACCAACACCCTCGGAGTGCAAGCCACATTCCAACACAAGACAACGAGAAAAATATATACCACTCTACAATGAAGAAATACTGATCATCAAAATCTGAGACAAATTATAAATACACTTTAAAATATACACAAATAAAACTTAACCAAACTATGAAAAAGTAACCTCATAAAGCCTTTTTTTTCATTTGTCAAATTCAGCCCAGCAAGGGTAGTGCAGGAAAGATCTGTACAATGTGATTTGTGTAAGGAGCCTGCGCGAGCTCCAACCGAGCCACCCTCCCCCTGGCAGTGAGACAGACGGACAGACGGACAGAGAGACGATCACCGCGGCCTCCCTCCAACAACGAGGCTCCCGCTCAGTTCAAACGTCTTTCACATCAAAACATCGGGCTCGCCAACCAAAACAAGCGCGTTCAAGCACTCCGCAAACTAGCCACCGCGCTCTGACGCGCAGCTCGGGTTACCGTGCGCCCCCGAGTGGCCAAAATCCGTCACCGCAGTGCATCTGTTCAGAGAAAAAAAAAACGATTCAAATCAACCGATTTAATCAGGGAGTATAAATAAAATAAATAACAATCGAAGTAATAACACCAATGACAAAAAAAAAACTTCCAGTTCCAATTACGTAAACTAAGAAATGCTGTTTTGCCCATGTAATCGGTTTTGGCCTATACTGTTCACAGAATAAAAGGTGGGATTGTACTGGTTTGTATCAGCAATGACTGACTAACTTCAACAAGCATCTAAAGGGCCTTAAACCCGACATCACTGAGACTAATGGATGAAGCAGGAGTGCAGGGGGGTGCTCTCCCAACCAGGCTGTTGTATGTTCTCGCTTGGGTTGTCTGTTCAGACCGCTGCAGGGCTCAGAGGGCTGTCCGGGATCGGTCACCTCACCCGTGTGTGTGCGTGTGTCTGTGTGTCTGTGTGTGTGTGTGTGTGTGCACACACGTGCCTGTATGCAGCAATGTGCGCATGTGTGGAAATGTGTGTGTGCGCGTGTGGCAGTTGTGACTGGAACTGCGTGCGCGCGTGTCACTAGGTGGAGGTGACGGTGGTGCCGCTGCCCAGTTTGATGATCATCTGCTGGCAGTCGTGCAGGCTGCGCTTGTCCCCCAGCTTCTCCAGGGTGCGCGCGGCGTCCGCCAGCATGCCCACGCGCTGCCCCGGCGCCGACAGGAAGGAGGGCGGCAGGTAGCGGCACGCCAGCATCACCGCCTCCGCCTGCTCCCGCTGCCCCGGCCGCGCCTCGCACTCCTCTGCAGAGAGACACACGCACGCGGGGCTCAGCACGCTCAACACTGCGTTCAACACATACCGCACTGAACACACACTGCATTCAACACATACCGCACTGAACACACACTGCATTCAACACATACCGCACTGAACACACACTGCATTCAACACATACTGCACTGAACACACACTGCATTCAACACATACTGCACTGAACACACACTGCATTCAACACATACTGCACTGAACACACACTGTATTCAACACATACCGCACTGAACACACACTGCATTCAACACATACTGCACTGACACTGTACTCAACACACTGCATTCAACACATACCGCACTGAACACACACTGCGTTCAACACATACCGCACTGAACACACACTGCGTTCAACACATACTGCACTGAACACACACTGCATTCAACACATACTGCACTGAACACACACTGCGTTCAACACATACTGCACTGAACACACACTGCGTTCAACACATACCGCACTGAACACACACTGCATTCAACACATACTGCACTGACACTGTACTCAACACACTGCATTCAACACATACCGCACTGAACACACACTGCATTCAACACATACTGCACTGAACACACACTGCATTCAACACATACCGTACTGAACACACACTGCATTCAACACATACTGCACTGACACTGTACTCAACACACTGCATTCAACACATACCGCACTGAACACACACTGTTCTCAACACATACTGCATTGAACACACACTAACACATACTGCACTGAACACACACTGCATTCAACACATACTGCACTGACACTGTACTCAACACACTGCATTCAACACATACCGCACTGAACACACACTGCGTTCAACACATACTGTACTGAACACACACTGCGTTCAACACATACTGCACTGATCACACACTGCATTCAACACATACCGCACTGAACACACACTGCATTCAACACATACTGCACTGACACTGTACTCAACACACACTGCATTCAACACATACCGCACTGAACACACACTGCATTCAACACATACTGCACTGACACTGTACTCAACACACTGTATTCAACACATACTGTACGGAACACACACTGCATTCAACACATACTGCACTGACACAGTGTACTGAACACACTGCATTCAACATACTGTACTGAACACACACTGCATTCAACACATACTACACTGAATACACACTGCATTCAACACATACTGCACTGAACACACACTGCATTCAACACATACTGTACTGAATACACACTGCATTCAACACATACTGCACTGAACACACACTGTATTCAACACATACTGCACTGAATACACACTGCATTCAACACATACTGCACTGACACAGTGTACTGAACACACACTGCATTCAACACATACTGCACTGAACACACACTGCATTCAACACATACTGCACTGAACACACACTGCATTCAACATATACTGCACTGAACACAGCGCATTCAACACATACTGCACTGAATACACACTGCATTCAACACATACTGTACTGAACACATACTGCATTCAACACATACTGTACTGAATACACACTGCATTCAACACATACTGCACTGACACTGTACTCAACACACTGCATTCAACACATACCGCACTGAACACACACTGTGTTCAACACATACTGCACTGAACACACACTGCGTTCAACACATACTGTACTGAACACACACTGCATTCAACACATACTGTACTGAACACATACTGTATTCAGCATATGTAGGCACACACTGTACCAAAAATACTGCACAGAACACACGCACCATACGGAACACACACCATACTGAACACACGCACCACACAGAACACACACACCACACTGAACACACGCAGCATACGGAACACAGAATACTGAACACACGCACCTGTTTTGGCTCCAGGCGTGGCGCGGCGCCTCAGGGTGCGGTCCAGCAGCTGGTGGGTGCGTGTGGGACTGGCCCCCGCCATCAGCCGCGCTGTGGCCTCATGCAGGAACAGCTGCAGGGAGGGAGGGAGAGAGGGCGTGTCAGCCACGGCAGGCCTCACATACAGCTCTCTCTAACGCCTCCCACATCACTGCCTGTGACCTACCCATCTATCACTAACCCCTCCCACACCACTCACTGTGACCCACCCATTGGCCTTTAACCCCTCCCACACCACGCACTGTGACCCACCCATTGGCCTTTAACCCCACCCACATCACTCCACCAACCCCACCCATCTTCCAGTAATCCTTCCCACACCTCCCCAACCCCACCTGTGTCTTCGCCCACTGTTGTTTTTCCCCCTTCCCCGCCCTCTGGCTGCTCCTCCCCTCCATCTCTGTCGTTTCCTCCCCGTGTCTCACCCGGCGCGTGGCGGGTCTGAAGCTCTGCGCCAGCCTCCTCAGGGAGCTCAGGTCCTGCTGGAAGCCGTGCAGCTCGGCGGGCGTGGCCTGCAGGGCCCCGCCGGGCGTGGCGCTCTGCTGCTGCCGCCACACGCTGGTGCGCGTCACCAGGAGGAGGTCACACAGCAGGAGCTGCAGCACCTGCGGACAGGGAGGGGGGGTCAGGGATGAGGCCGTCCTCTCTGATGCAAGAGGAGCAGGGAGGACGGATGCCTGCGGGGGGACCCGTTTGAAGGGAGCTGCCAAGCCCTCCCCTGGCCCGGGGGGTTGAGACTGCAGAGGAGATCTGCGCCAGTCAGAGCTCCCTGCTTTCCAGCGCGATGAGACGGAGAACAGTGTGTGTCTCGCCAGTGTGTGTGCGCATCTGTTCAGTGCATCTGTTCAGTGCTGTGTGCGTGCATGTGTTCAGTACTCTATGTGCGTGGGTGTTTGGCACTGTGAGTGTGTGTGTGTGTGCAACACCGCGTGTGTGCAGCTCGGCTCTGTGCTGCACTGCAGAAACATTGCACTCAGCGCAGACACATGCAATGCAACTACAATGCACCGCAGCGCCGGCCAGCGCGGGACTCCAGCTGCTGGCTGTGCCTCCCGGACACAGTGTGTGACTGTATCTGTGACTGGCGGGTACACCTGGGCCCCCCACCAAAGGCCTTTCACACCGCCATTCCGCACGAACACGAAAACAACAACACAGCAAGAACCAATGAGGAAATGTCCCGACAAGAGGGGAGGGGCCTGGAGATGACCAATGGGGCACCTCGGATGTCGCCAAGGAGACGGGGCAAGCTGAGGATGTTGTTAAGGTGACAAAGCAGCTTATGAACGGATGCTGTGACGGTAGCAGGGGGGGCCTGTGCACATGGGGACGGCGACAGTACCTTGTCTATGCTGCTGCAGTGGCAGTGGGGTCCCAGGTTGAGGCTGTCTCTCAGGAGGCCGCTGGCTCTCTCGCTGTGGCTCAGACTCAGCTGGCAGCTCTCCGGTTTGCTCAGAAGGGCGCGCACCGCTCTGAACACGCTCAGCGTAGCTCGGGGCAACGGGCTCCTGAGCAGAAGGACACACAGGTGGAGGATGCTCAGTGTGTGCGTGTTCAGCAGATATATGCGCGTTTACAGAGTGCCGGGAGCTTGTGCGTACTGATTGCATGTATCATAAACACAGTGCACACATTCAGTGAATGAGCGCGAGTGAAGCGTCTTCAGCAATTGAGTGTGTTTTCGAGGAAGGAGTGTGCAAACCCAGAGTACGTATTGTTAGTCAACTCCCGGAGGAGCGAAATAAGTTATTTTCCGACAAAGAAGCAGATCCGATGTTCGCAGTAAAAGACAGGAAGGTTTATTTGCACAGCCGGCCTGGGGAACATCAGCATGGAGCAGAAGTTCGACAGGTACAATGTATGGTTCGCATTTATACAGTTTTCAGGAGGTACATTTACATGTGATGGCCAGGATACCCCTGGAAAGGAAGTCCATATACGGTCATGAGGAACCCCACGTTCCCCGGACTGGAAGTAGCGGTAATTGTGAATTGGCACCTTTTGGCTCCAGTCGGATGTAGCGGCATCACTTTGTATTCGAATACACATCGCCTGTCTCCGGCGTTTGTATTCTAATACACATTGCTTGCCTCCGGATCAAACGTTGTGCCGTTCCATTAAACTGTCTCCTAACAGTATTCAGTGGGCGCGTATGTATTCAGTGAGCGCGCGTGTGTTTGGTAGGCATGTGTGTATTCAGTGAGTGTGTGCTGAGGGACTGTCTCTCACTCTGCGGTCTGCAGGCTGCGGGGGAGGTGCTCCACGGCTGGGTAAAGTCTCTCCGCCGCGGCGTCGTCCCCTTGCAGCCAGTTGATCACCACCACCGCCATGTTGGCCCACCACTTGGAATGCGGGTCGCAACCTGCCGACAGCAGACAGGACATCATCACCCGGGAGGACCGCGGGTTCGCGACCACCACACACCCCCACAGCCTACCCACACGGGCCAGTTCTATATACTGTGCTTTAGGTCTGATGTACTTACACCGGACGAATGACAACCTCAAAAGGAACTGCCTGCACTTCAACCAGGAAACCTCAGCAAATGTTCAGTGATTTCATTGGTTGAAGTCTTTTGGTTATGCCAGACTGCGCGCTGTTAAGCCCAGTCCATCCACTCAAAACCATAACACACACACATTAAACCTCAAACCCTTGTCAATCAAGGCTAAAAATACAGAGGAAGCAAGCAAGAGGCAGGGGCAAAACCAAAGGAGTCCACCACACTGGAGAGGAGCAAAACCCTGTGGTATTCAGGTGGTTTACTTTCTGTGAACTGGCCAGTGAACAGACACAAATGGTAAAGGAGGTTACTCTAGTCTCCGTTCTTAAGAGAGACACTGTGTGCACCGAGCGCAACCTCTGTGCCCCTGAGCCAGTGGTGGGAAGAAGGCAGCACTCACCGGTCAGGGTGGCCATGTTGGATCCGATGGCGAAGCACTGCGCGGTGGCGCCGGCGGCGTCCGAGGAGCTGGTCAGCAGCTGGAGGTACTCCAGGGCGTCAGAGTACTCCCTGAGGGGACAGGGACAGGAATGGTGCAGAGGGACCGCATTAGAGAAGGGACGGCGAGGCAGGGTCACAGTCCCAGAGAGAACGCTGATCAAAGCATGCTTGGGGTATAAAGGGCATTTAAAATGCAGAGAGAATTGTAACTGACCATCAATCATTTAAACTGCTTTTTTTGCATTTGTTTATGGACAGGGCTCTGCATCCGTTCACAAGCTTTGCTGGAGATGGGTTGAGAAGCATCAGAAAAGTAATGGAAACCCAGGAAAACCATTCAGCTGTCAATACAGAGTGCACACCAAGCTCCTCCCAGAATTGCCAGACGCCCTTTGTAAAAGGGTGTGGGACCTGAGGAGGCAGGGCCAGCTTCAGAGCGGGTGTCACTCACCCGTCGCCGGAGCCGGGCGTCTTCTCGCCCTGCGGCTGGGCCACGCAGTACAGCGCCTTCTCCAGCAGGTGCTCCCGAAACGCCTGGGTCACCTGGGCCAGGGGATCCACTGCAGGGTGGGGACGAAGGATACGCGTCACCAAAACGTCACAACCACGCAACCAAGGTGCAGTCCAGGATTCACCTGCTTTGCTCACAAGCTAGTCAGAGCCACCCCATCCACGGATGTACCTCCCCACATACGCAGTTCGGTTAAGCTGCAGTGTTTCATTGCCTAAATGAATAGGTGCCCCAGTGGAACTTGGTTACAACTGGTGTTACGGAAGTCTACAAAGTTTTTGAATTACGCTAGACACACTGAAAGACTCTTGGTGCAATGTGGCTGAAAGCATTTTTAACACAAGATTGTGGCTATTTGTGGATTCTCCAGGTATGGGAGAGTAGAAAAATGGCGGTATTTTTGCAGTAAGGCGCACTGACCGGTGTTCCCCGCCTGGCTGTAGATGCTCTCTTTCGGGGTGCTCCGCACCGCCCAATCCCCGTCCACAAAGAAGCGGTGGCCCAGGGGGTGACAGAGCCACTGCATGGCGGGGGGGACGCTGCCGCTGGGGGACAGACAGGCCTGCCGAGCACTGCTGAGGAACACGCGCTGCGGAGAGAGGCCGAGTCACAGTCAGACACACAGACAGACAGACAGGCAGACAGCCATGCAGACAGACAGGCAGACAGACATTCAGAAAGAGAAAGAGTCTGACAGCCAGACAGACAGACAGTCAGAGACAGACACAGAGTCAGGCAGGCAGACACACAGACACAGTCAGACAGACAGCCAGACACAAAATCAGACAGACAGAAACATAGACATAGAGAGACACACAGAGAGACACCCACAGTCCTTCAGGCAGACAGAGACAGTCAGACAGGCAACCAGACACAAAATCAGACAGACAGAAACACAGACATAGAGAGACACACAGAGAGACACCCACAGTCCTTCAGGCAGACAGCCAGGCAATCAGGCAGGCACAGAGACAGAAACACACACACACACACACACACACACCCACACACACACCCACACACACAGTCAGGCAGGCAGCAGGGGGGTACTCACAGCGGTAAAGTGCAGGGCGCGGGGCAGGCTGGCCTTCACCCTCAGGGCTGCGGAGACGTAGATCTCTGCCAGCGTGGCGACTGGGAGGCACTCCCCCGCACACTCCGCCAGGTTCACTGCACTCAGCGCCATGTGCACCGCCGACAGGTGGCTGCCACACAGCTTGCCTACGCAGACGCAGGGACACACACACACGCATTTCACCCGACAGAAGGAGTGGGCACGGCAGCCGAGGAACTGGAAAATTGCTGGTTTGAACCTCAAGTTAACCACTGCTCTATACTCTTGGGCAAGGTACTCAGCCCAGAACTGCCTCTGTAAATATCCAGCTGTATAAATGGATAACATGTAGCAATTGTAACCTTTGTAAATCACTCTGGATAAGAGCATCTGCTAAATACTAATACTGTAACGTAATGAAATGTAATAATCCTTGAGACGGGTGTTAAAGTGGAGTTTCTTCCCTAAATATCCAGATATTAAAACAAATAACATGTACAGTGTGAACTACGTAAGTATCTCTTGTGCAGTAAGCAAATGAACACTGTTTTTAGAGACTATCACCCTATATTTTTTGCTGCTAAGTCCACACTTGCTGTATAATATAAAGAGCTTATACCTACAGCCTCTCCTACAGCTGTAACTGAGTTCATGCAGTCTCGCTGGCGCCCCCTACCTGTCATGTGCAGCTGGTGCAGGCGGTGGTAGACGAGGGCGGCGTCGCGGCTGCTCTTGCGGGCGTCCTCCTGCAGGAGCGGGCCTGACCTCAGCCCCCCGGCCCTGCCCGCCAGCCAGCGGCCCACCCACAGGCGCTGCAGGCAGAGCCGGAGCCCCGCCCACAGCGCCGCGCACGCCTGGTCCAGCTGGGAGGTGGGCAGCGGCCGGCCCAGCGCCTTCAGACACGTCCACAGGTTCTGAGAGGCCTGCGCGAAGTCTCCCTGCAGGGGGCGCCAGAGGGAGAACACAGAGAGAGAGAGAAAGCCATACAGAGGAACAGAGCAAGGGAGAGCAGGTGTGAGCGGGAGAGAGAGAGAGAGAAATCTCACTGTTAATTTGCATATTAAATGACCTGGCTAATACTGATATAATTGAAAGGATAAAAAATATTAGGGAATTGTGTCAATAAGGGAACGAATCATTTATCATCTTGCACTAAGAATGAAAAATGGGGTTGGCAGAAATTGAAGGAATTATGGGTTTTTCATTTGTCTGAATTACATTGCTGCTGCAATGACAAAACCAAAAAAAAAAAAATCAAGAAACTGGTATTAACCAGCACACCAGTGCTGGTCACAATGGTCACAGCTCTCATCTTTAAATAACTTGACATCTTAACTGAGAGATCTTGTGCCACAAAACATTTGTTCAAATGTTTTTTAAAACTATTGTTCTGTGGTCATCACCTCCGCCACCACTAGGTGGAGCACAAATAATGTAATAGCTCTTGGGTGCTCATTGCTTTGTCTGTTTCCATGTCTGCCAACAGGATAAGTGGAAATGTTATGGTTTGATCTGGATGTAAGCAGGTGTAAGCAGGGAAAGTGCTTGGGCGGGACAAATGAGCGAAGAATGAGCCGTATGAAACAGCACGGGCGTCTCACCCGGGCCAGGTCCAAGTCGGCCTGCTTGCGGTGCCTCCAGAACAGGACGGAGGAGCCGGAGTGGGGCCGGGTCACGGGCTCGCCGTACACCAGCAGCCGGATCAGCACCGCCGCCACCAGCACCCCATTCAGGAGCCAAACCAGCAGGGTGGGCAGCATCCAGTCCAGCCAGCCAGCGGCCTCTGCTGGGAGAGGGCGGGGACACCGCTGTCACCTCCTCAAGCTCTGTCACTGGGTTATTTACTCTATACACGAGGCGTCAGCCTTTTGCTTTTTTTTTTTTAATTTGCATGCGACACAGTGTGTACCAGTTTTTTAAGACATTATGACATGTTTCTGTTGAGATGTTATATATTTTTGTTCAGATGTTATTCACGATATGTTTTTGTTTAAAGGTTATTGATACGATATATATTTATTAAGACGTTACTGATATATGTTTTTGTTAAGACATTACTGACATGATATGATTTTGTTTAGACACTATTGATTATGATCTGATCTTTTTGTTAAGATGTTATTGATATGCTTTTGCCAAGAAGTTATTGTATTCAAGGTACCTCCGCCCTCCAGGCCCAGCATGCTCCTGCCCGTCCCAGAATGCTCTGGGGCTCCTGCGGAAGTGGTGGCACCTGCTCCTCTGCACAGCAGCGCCGCCAGCGGGTTGAGGGAGAGGAAGAGGAAGGTGAACGCACACAGGGCCATGCGCGAGCGGTCCAGCATGCCTACACTGCCCGCCGCGGGGCGCTCCACCTTAACCGCCTGGGAGACAGAGAGAGAGGGGGGGGGAGAGAGGGAGAGAGAGAGAGGGGGAGAGAGAGAGAGGGAGGTAGAGAGAGAGAGAGAGAGAGAGAGAGAGAGAGGGAGAGAGAGAGGGAGGGAGGGAGAGGGAGGGATAGAAAGAGAAAGAGAGAGAGAGGGAGGGAGGGAGAGAGAGAGAGAGGGAGAGGGAGGGAGAGAGGGAAAGAGAGAGAGAGAGAGAGGGAGAGAGAGAGAGAGAGAGAGAGAGGAGAGGGAGAGAGAGAGGGAGGGAGGGAGAGAGGGAGAGAGAGAGGAAGAGAGGGAGGGAGGGAGGGAGGGAGGAAAAGAGGGTGAGAGGGAGAGAGGGGGAGGGAGGAAGAGAGGGTGAGAGGGAGAGAGAGGGAGGGAGAGAGAGAGAGAGAGGGAGAGAGAGAGAGGAAGAGAGAGGGAAGGGATGGGAGAGAGTGAGAGAGGGACAGAGAAGAAAGGAGGGAGAGAGGGGGGGAGAGGTGGAGAGGAAGAAAGAGGGGTTGAAATGACATTCAGTACTGCATGCAAACAGATGGGTGCAAGTGAGTATGTGTCTACTTGTGTGTGAAAGTGCATGTATTCAGGTCTGTGCAAGTGTGTTATGTAGAAGTGTACATGCGAGTGGTACCTTGCTGTCGTCCCCCATGGGGCTGTCGGGCTCCGAGTCGCTGCCGCAGTGGGAGAAGGGGCTGCTGTGCTGGGGGAGCCCGCGTCCGAGGGCGGGGTGGGCAGCTCGCTCTTCACCTCGCACTGCACCCCATCCACCTCCATGGCAACCAGGTCCTTCAGAGACTCTGTAGGGGAAGGGGGGAGATCAGGGGTCAGGGCTCAGGCAGCCATTTTAAGCCCGGCCTGCCGCGTGGCGTCACCCCCACACTGTGAAGTTGGGTGAACCCCCCCGGCACGCCACCCGAAACACGAACGCGGGGACACACTCACTGTTCGTCTGGGAGGTCATCTTCAGAGCCATGTTCTCCTGCTTCAGCTTCTGGTTGGACTGCTGCAGGAAACGGATGTAGTCGATGGCTTTCCTCAACACCGCTGACTTGTTCAGCTGTCAAAAAAAACATTATTTGGTAAAAACAGTATTACTATAATATATAAGCATATTACATATAAAATCCTATCAGTATTGCGGCATAAAAAAATTCTGCCCTGGTAACCTAAATAAAAAAAAACATTAATTTGCTGTGGTGTGTAAAGACACAAATTAGTAGTAATACCACTTAAATTGAAATGACATGTTAATTGACAGCCTTAAATGCAAAGACCACAGCCACTGATTGAACCCTCTAGCACTAAGACACCTGTGCTCAAGACAGTAATGCGAATCTAGGATTGAAGACTGCTTATGAAAGGTACGTTGTGATATTGGACGTCTCTGTTGAAGTGACAGTGGGCGAGCGTGCCACACCTTGGCCTCCGTGCCCGCCACCAGGTCCTTGAGCTCCAGGATCTTGTCGTTGATGGAGGAGCGGTAGCGCTTCTCGATGGCGTTGTGGGCGGTGCGCTTCTCGCCCTTGTGGGGCGGGCCCGCCGGCTTGCCGCCGATGGCGATGCGGTTGATGGGCAGCTTCTCGGCGTCCACCATGACCGGGACGGTGGTCAGGATGGTGCCGCCGCTCATGAGCGCCTGCAGGGAGGTGCTCTGCACAGGGGCGGTGGAGGTGGCCAGGGTGGTGATGCAGGGGGATGCCACAGTCGTCACCATGGTGCAAGCGTCCGGCTTCAGGGCCGTGAGCAGCAGGGAGTCTGCTTTAATGAACTGGGGCTGAAGCAACACCTAGGAGAGGGAGAGAGGGGGAGAGAGAGAGAGGGGGAGAGAGAGAGAGGGGGGAGGGAGGGAGAGGGAGGGATAGAGAGAGAAAGAGGGAGTGAGAGAGGAGGAAAGAAAGAAAGAGAGAGGGAGGGAGAGGAAGAACGCAGGAAGGAGGGAGAGAGAGAGAGAGTGAGAGAGGGAGAGATACAGTGAGACACTGTTCACACCTTTTAGTCCCGCACACACACAAAAAAAACCATGTGATGCATGGACATTCTACTCTCTTGACACATAGCTGGACCTTGTTCAGTTGGGGTGATGTCGCCACGTGGGCGTGTTTCATTTCAAAGGCCAACATTAAATGGTGAGACAACACAAACCTAAATTTAGGCTGGAATTCAATCTCAGGGCATTGCTCTTTGCCCTTAGCTCTGAATTCAAACAAATGAAAGAGTTATACACCCCGTAATGCAGCGGGACTGAATTCCAATCTTAAGGGCCACACATTGCCCAATTATGAACGAAAAACACACTGACATTTCATTCCCTAGTTCGGCTGGTTTTTGAAACATGCTTTGAAATGTTTCCCGTGCTTTAGTGGGGCCATAGTGACACCCAAAAAAAATGAGCACACACATGCATACATGCACACGCAGACACGCGTGCATGCCCACTGGCTTACCGGAACTTGCTGAACGTGAGGAGAGATGGTGTGTGTGGGCGGAGTCGAGGACGTGGCCAGTAGGGGCTGTGTGGGCAGGCTCTGCACCTGGGCTTGGATGGTGGTTGGCTGTATGTGCTGTGGAGAGGCGGGGACACTGGGAAGGGTTTGGGCGGTGCCTCCTTGGTTGACAGCTACAGGAAAGGGGAAAAAAAAAACTGGGATTTAGTTGCGCCGATTACCTGAATTCCGACAAAGTACGCATAACGCTCGCCTGGTCAAATTTCAACCTGGTTTGCTAAACCCACGATTAGTGATGAGTGACCCCCAATATTCTTTGCCAGTTAATTCAACATTGCCTCGCTATGGTTATTTTGCTATAATTACACTGGTACATACACAGATGAATATGGTTTGACTGTGTCTGACTCACACTTTGGTTTCTTTAAAAAAGGAATGATGAATGGAAACTGTTATTTGTAAATGAAAAAGACAGAAATGGGAATTATAAAATAAAAACCTATGAATGCAGATTGCCAATGGGGGTTGTAAGGGTATATGTCGTCGCTAATGTCATTAGCATTGCGCCAATGTCACAAACTCTTTCTTGCCTTCTTTCCTAGTGGCACCTTCTCTCACTGTCCATGTTTTTTCCCCTCTTGTCTCCTTAAACTGTACTTCCAGTGCTTTGTGCAAATGATCGGTCAGAGGCTTTTAAAGTTTGAGCAAGCTGTGGAAAACAATTTGCCCAGAGTGACTGAAAGAGCTATGATGACTGGATTTGGGTTTGTTAGTTATCTTTATCAGATATTCTCATGTCATGACCAAATTCAGAATTGGCACATGAGAGGTTAACAGTCTGTACCACTGAAGAGCGCCTGCAGCTCTGTTGAGCTCTAGAGTTCAAATGTTAGCATTTGGCATTCAATTGCACAGAGTAAATAGAATGTCAAAGTTCGTGAGAAAATTTTGTCTTCCTTAAAAACTTTACAGTCTATATAAAAGCATTCACATAGGCCACTTCAGCATTACAGATTAATTACAAAGTTGTTTTCTGAAAATAGATGCATTTCTCCAATTCATTCCCCATTATAATGGCAGCCTTTTTACTGTAGTCATACATGTAATAGAAAAACCAATGTTAGGGTTAGAACGGGGGTTTTCTGAGCCAGGCAGCAGCCGAGAGTTACGCAACACTGACCAATGGGGAAGTCCGCTCTGCGCAGCCCAATGAGCTGTCCATTCAGGGTCAGTGGGTTCAGACTACTAGGTCAGAGTCAACAGTGTCACAAATGGTAACCTTTCGAGAACCTGAACTCTGGACCCTCCTGTACCGTTGCCCAGGCTTTTATTGCACAGCCATAACCAAGCGATTACCCAACACACTCTAATTACCCAAGATGCCCTGTCTAGACAACTGGTCTCCTTCACACAGCCACTACAAGCCCTCTTGAATCTACTGCAAGCATGTGGTGGTGAACAGTCCCACACACAGACAATTGCTGTTCTTCTCAAAATGACGATCTTACGGTCTTTCAAAAATGCAAAAAATGCCGTGGGAAACAAATGTGGAATTTCAATTCTGTAGCCGGTAAACAATGGGGCCGCTGAAAATTCTACCTGGCCTCAGTACAAAAAAATACCATTCAAACCGTAATTGGTGCACACATTCCTTGTCCAACTAGTAATGGTACTCTACCAGTCTATCCCCACATATCCCTCTGTACCTACCCAACAGAACTGTTTATGTATCAATGCCACTAAACTATCAATGCCACTGAATTGTACCATATGTTTCTGTATACCATTTTACCATCTGCTTCAACACATTCAACCAATTACCAACCCCTACATACAACATCTTCATTATTCATAGGCAACCCTACTGCTACTCCTGAATGATTATGCCCCCTTGCAAACTCCACCGCAAATGCATCAACTGCCTCTATCCAAGTATCCATTTCCAACCCGGGAGTACCATACCATACAATACCTGTAGCACACTGAAACGACTTTATATACACAATATCACTAGTTTTTAAGACAAAGTTTTCTCACAACTTTACTGCTCTAGTTACACAATGCAATAACACACCATCATCACCCAGCTCAAATAAGAAACGGGACACATGAACTATTTGGACTGCACCATGCTTAAGTCCCTTTTTGATGGCGCAGACTGACAGTGTTGTCAGTACCACTTCTGTAGGCAGTCTTGTCATAGGGACGCGCCTAATAAGCACTGCTATCGGTCCAGCAATCTGTTTGGCATGGCAGTTGGTCATGGCTAGCACAACGTGGCAGCTACCTGTGTAATAAATCGATGTTCTAATTTTTAATGATTCTCATTCTAAGAATGCGGAGTAAAGATCCGCCCCCTGCAAGCGGTACAGGTGAGTCATCTGGCAAGGTCCACCGGCGAAGCAGTGCCACAGTCATCCTGAACCTCGCAAGGGATCCTGGGACCCATTGTGCAAGCTGTTGATACAGAGAACTGCACAAAGGTTGCTGACACGTCTGTACGAGGGATGAAAAAGGCCCTTATTCTCGCTCCATTCATGGGGCTCGCTGGACAGCACACGTGGGCGCCGGGCACACGCAAGGGTATGAAAAGGCCGCTCCCGATGCACAGCGGCACTCTGAGCTTCACCACAAGCGGGTTAGCATAAACTGCTCTGGGCTTAACCAGAAGCAGGTTAGCATAAACTGCTCTGGGCTTTACCAGAAGTGGGTTAGCATAAACTGCTCTGGGCTTAACCAAAAGCAAGTTAGCATAGGCTGCTCCGAGCTTCACCAGAAGCAGGTTAGAGTGAACTGCTCTGAGCTTCCCGAAAGGAGGTTAGCGCAAACCACTGCTGGCTTTACCAGGAGGAGGTTAGCATGGAAGCTGTCTTTTGGAGATTCCACAATCCTCCCTGGAACCAAGCCTGGAATGGCTCCATCTGCTATGTACCAAGAGAGCCATTTCAATCCCTCACACAGCCACACACACAGCTTCCCAGCAGATGTAGGGAATAGGATTTGAGATGGATGTCTGCAGTACGGATGGGGACTTCCTCACCTTGGTATCCACTCTGGGGGGTGTAACTGATCAGAGGCTGCTGCTGCTGCTGTTGTTGCTGTTGCTGTTGCTGCTGCTGCAGTTGTGTTTGGGGAGGGGGAGAGGTGAAAAGGGCCTGGGGAGTGGAGCTGAACGCTGGGGGGCTCATCCCCGCAGGCGGGTGAAGGGCGGGCGGGGGTCTGCTGCAGTTTGGGCTGCCGGGGCTCCAGGTTGGTCTGGGCGGGGGCGGGGGCAGGGGCGGGGTCGCGGGCGTCGGCCTCAGTGGCGGCGTCGATATCTGCTGGAGCTGGAGCTGGGGCTGGGGTTGGGGCTGCTGGAAGGCGGGGGGCTGGTACACCTTCGTGGGAGGGGAAGAGCTGCGGGTGGTCGGCGGGCCCAGCAGGGCATCCAGGTGAGGGGTGCTGCCAGGCCCCAGGGCGGTGGAAGAGGAGGAGGACGAGGAGGAAGAAGAGGGGGAAGAGGAGGAGAGGGGAGGGGGAGAGGGGCTGGTGCTGGGGAGGCCTGGGATGTCCTGCGCGGGGGCCACCCCGCCAAAGTGGGGGTGGTCAAACAGGCCAGTAAACTCCATGTCTTGGTTGTTAATAAGCTGCAGCATGTCTGGGGACAAAAACAGAGAAAGATGGGTCAGCACAGAAAGCAATTCCAATGGGTCCAACCACCCTCAATGATGGTAACAAGTGTAATATCCATGACTGCAACACATTTCAGATTCAACCTTCTGGGTACAGCAATTTGCAACAGCTTACACCGAATGCAAAACGAAAGCTATGTAAACCACCCTTTAATCTGATAAGCAAGTAAATGCAGAACTGTAATACACATGTATCAAATCGGTTTACAACACATACAAAGGTTATTCTCACAAAACAACACTGCCCCCCACCCCACACAATTAAGTCAGATCACAGTAATACAGCCCTAATAACATCAGTAATCATGGAGTGCAGTAAAGTATTTGCATTGTATTAATTTGCTATGCAGATGATCTTTTCCAAAGTGAACAAATTATATACATTCCATTTATATAGCTGAATATCTACCAAAGGCATTCAGGCTAAAGCTAATCTGTCATAAGCTATTCTCCCTTACCCTACACTCCTTGCCAGATGAACACCATGTAACACTAACAAATTAAGATTGTCCAGAGCTGGAAACTAACACTGTCAAACTAAAGACCAGATGCAACTGAACTGCTAGGCGCTTTTTCCTTAAATTTGAGCAATTAACAACTGCTATGCAGTTTTTGTTCTGACTCAACATATTTTTTCATGGATGTCAGTGCCCTCAGATGTTGTGCGAACATTTTGAAAAAATCACGCTTGTGCAAATCTGTGACTGAAAGGTATGCACAATGAGCATTGCGGTTTATATTGAAACTGGACATACACTTTCACATTAGATTACAATATTTGCTTTGCAGATACCATTATCCAGGGCAATTTACACTGCTTATCTTAATTTGCTTTCATAATGTCCCATTGTACAGCTGGATTAAAAGCAAGTAATACACATTTTCCAACAATTCACAGCCAATAATGTAGAACTGTAGTGAACATTTTTGGAAACCAGTCATTTTGCTGGGAGAGAAAATATTCAACATGATTTGTTGTGTTGCAGCATACTGTACTGCTTTGCTCAGAAGGCACAGTGCAACCTCTAACCTTCATCACATGGTCTCCTAATTCTGATGCGGATTCGTCCTTGGCTGTTATGACACGGATGGGCATGTCACATGTTCACAGGAAGTATTGGACACTGCGTCAGCATCCAGTAACGCATCCTATCTGACCATGCTCCGTTAGCCTCTCATGTGCCCTCAACAGAGTGGCACTGGTCATCCTTTACTATGAGTAATGGCGCTAACAGCGAAATGACCCTCTACATTACAGTCTGATAGAGTGCACTGGCACTCACAGTCTTCACTGCATAAACTAAGACAAAGTTTTCCAATTATACTGTGCACGTGTATCTGGGTTTACTGTAAATATCTGCATTCTACTGTTTGTATCTGCATGACTTTTTTGTAGGCTTTTTACTGATTTGTTTTTAAAGCACCTCACACAACGTGGATTAAACAGTCAATGTGTCCTCAAATCATTAGGCCTGCTGAGAAAACAACAATAGAACACAGTTGAAAAGCAACAAAAAACCAGAGGAACGCTATCATACAAGCCTATATACTCTTACTTTACTTCATGGCAAGGAGAGAAAAAAGTGCCACACCACTGTTTATCAAATCCAAATTGCCGTGATTTTGAGATGGATAGCTTTAGACAGAAATGGGAAGGAATTTCTACATAATTACTACACGGTATCACAATAGGTTAGAATGTGTCTTTTGTTGCACTAAGTTAATTTTTACTTATACAAAACTATTCTAATTCCCTGTAATTTGCAAATGACAGAAAAAAAGTATTTCTTTCACTGTGGACAGGGACAGTTCAGGGTCAGAGCTTTGTTCAACAACAACATCCAGGAGGGATGTGAACCTGCAACCCATATTAAAAGTCCAGCTCTGTCCCCCCCAGCTTTCCATCCAGGCGATGCGCATTTGATAAAACATACGCAGCTGTTACCTTACGTAATGCTTTCCAGGAGGACCCTATCCATTTCCTGGTGTGTGCAGTTACACAAAGCCCCTGAAATCCAGTCACCGGTTAGTAATCGAGCTAGCCAGGATGCTTGCAGTGCTGGGATCTCCCAAGCTGGCCAGCATTGCTTTTTTAGGGAATTGGATTTGCTCAGTCGGAGCATGGGACCAATAAACACACCAACTCCCTATACTACAGCATATAGAGGAGGTGTGTGCTTAACTCAGATGTCTCCAAAATGAGCAGAGCTGAGATTTCAGAACAGTTCTCACCATTTTGTTTTTTCGTCCTTCATTTCAAAATGAAAGCAAGAACAGGCATTGTTTAGGGGAATACCTCGGTGCGTGTTCTAAACAGGGCCACTTTGCCACCTAGTGGTCAAGCAAAGGAACTGAGGATGATCTTGGGAGGGGGAGCCGCACACTCATTGAGAGACTGGGACGTGATCATTATTAAGTCTGCTTGGTCACACCCAAAAAGACGACCAGTCATTGTCAGTTCCACACAAAGATGCCAGTTATTTCAATGGAGGTGATGTGAAGTTTTGGTGAGGGATCTTATGGTTTTAGGTTTGTGTTCCATCATAACAATCAAACACTTGCCTTCAAGTAAGCTATTAGCACTGAAATGCAGAACTATCCAGCTGTAAGAATTTACATATAAAAGTTCTCTCTCACTGGAAAAGGGTTTCTGCTAGATCATGCTATGAATAAAACATACATTAATAATTAACACACATCATATCGAATTAGGCAGTATTATTAACCATATGTTCCACGCTAAAATAATCATGACTGGGATGTAACTATAAATTATAGATCACTTTCATTGTATCAGAAGGGTTTTTTGAGTTTAGTATCATAGTATCAATATAAAACATCAGCAAAAACAAACGTTTGAAAAAAAAACAAGAAATGCTCATAATTACGAATCGTATTACAAATCAGCAACCTTCAAAAGTTCCAATGATTATTACTGCCAAGGTAAACGCTGTTTGTACTAACGGCTTAAACAAGTAATGAAAAGTCTCATCTTGAGGGCTTATTATCGCGTGCAAAAGAAAGCGAAATTATTTTCAACTTCGACTCAGACCCGCAGGTCAACAGGAAAAGTACGGGAGTGGACACAACACGCCTCCTGTCTATCCGCGGAGAAACATGGCAGCCAGGAGTCGGGATTTGCAAAGCAATGTTTTGTATGAGGTGATCGCTCGCAGCCAATGAGAAGCCGCCGTCGTGCCTTGCTATGCGGACCGGCCCCCGCGGCAGTAAGCAGACCTCGCCGGGGTTACTGTCGGCCAGTCTTCCAACAGGGGTTACCTCAGGTCAATATTTCTCTATTAACAATTCCACTAAATTGCCACAAATAACGATTATCATCCATGCCGACCTTTTCGATATGATTACTGTCTATAAAAAACAGCTACCGAGGTAGCTGTATTTGTTGCAATGCCCGAAAACGGCGATAGAAAAATAGCTTGTGAGCGAGCTAGCGAGCTAATATTAGCGGACACTGCTGACTCATAGTTAGCTTCCGAATACTTAAAATGATAACGACCGAGTACATTTTTACAGTGGCAGTCATCCACTCTTTAAATTATTTTTGAAGCCATGGCTTTCAGACCAAATCTCTGCAACTGGCGGCTCTGCTGGTGAACTCTACAGAGGGAATGTCCGATAGTAACCCGCATGACGTCACTTACACAACTTTGAAGGGGGCGGGGCCCACGAGTCGCAACTTCATTGCACACCTCTAGCTACTAGCGTTACTGTATTTACTGTATTCACACATGATGATGCGCTTACAGCATGGGATATATGATGCAAACCAATGCGAACTAATGCCTAATTTGTTATTCTTGATGCCCATAACAGCACTAGCTATAATTTAAACCACAACTGAGACTACAAGTAAAACAAACACTCACCCAGCAAGCTAGCCACTTGCTGGTTGGACACGTTAGCGTATTAGCGTCAGTACGTAGCTGGCTAGCTAGCTAACTAGTTCACTGGGCCAGTTGAGCTATCAGCTTCTCTGCAATCAACCGCTAGACTCCCCCCTGATCAGTTTCAACTCAACTGTGGCAATCCAGCTACTGGCAGCTTTTTGCTTCGTCAACTATTCTAGCTAGCCTGCTACATTTGTCTGTCATCAAACATAGCTACCTACTTAGTGTTACACCAACCAAGCTGTGCATGCGGTTCTCGGTAACAAGCTAACAGTTAGTAGTATGGCACTTTTAACTGCCCAGCGTACTACATTCGCCATACAAGTAACTGGCGTTAGCCGGCTATTTTTGGCCGTCTCTGAAAGATCCCAGGTCACATACAGCTACCAAGCCACGTTTCTGCAGTCTAAATGATACACCTCACACGCGTGCTTCATCACACTAGACAGCTAGTTAGCTAACCCTCTTAACCAAAGGAAGTGTTGAAGCTAGCTCTTACCGTCTATGTCGTTCAGCAGCGCCGTGTCAATATCGCTGGGATCATTTAGAGACAGGCTGGGATCCAGGTTGTCCAGTGACGGATCGTCAAAGGATAAGTTATTCATTTTGACTTGTTTTACGTACTGTTGTTTACAATTCCAGATACAACACTTGCCATGCAAATAAAACAACGCTTGTCGTTATAACAAGCAACAACGTGTCGCGGCTCGCCAGCTACATCTGCAAACACTGGGAGCGGCAAATCATTCGGAGCACTAGGTTAAATAAAACTTTGCTATTGATTAGTCTGACTACTCGCTGCCCTCTTCCGCCTCCATACTGGTACTCAAAGCAAACTTGTCTAAACAGAGGATGATGAGTGTGCACGAACATGCTTACTGGGGAGCCACGCAAGCCCTCGAGCGCCGAAAATGACTGACACCCATTCCAACCAATCATCTGCACCCGGTATGTGGAGTCTTCTTAACCCTGTGTCCGCAGGGTTAGTGGAGGAATAGATTTTAACTAGAGATGGACTCATTCTTGAGAAAATCTCTTTCATTGTTTTTCCACTGTAGTCGCGTTTAAGTCCGTTTTTTGGATCACTGTGATGTTTTTTTTTCTTTTTTTAAATGTGTATGTTTTTTCCTTACATGTACAGACCATTACATCCAATATAAAATGTTATAACTACCAGCCTATTATTACTATTAGAATAGAATAGAATAGAATAATTCTTTATTGTCATTGTAACGTCTACAACGAGAATTTGAGTGCAAACCTCACAGTGCAAAGCACCAAAAATAAAGAAAATAATAAATAAACTATACAAGTAATTTAAAAAGTAAGGCTATTCTAGTTGAAATTCTAGTTGTGATATGAAGTTGAATTTGTCACACAGGCCAAATTCTCGATTACATTAACACTACAATAGAAACTGGCTATTTTTATGTTATAAGTTGATTGTTTCAGTGCTATTAGCAAAACACAAGCACAACATCAGGAAAAAGTGAATGGTTTCATCTTCATTCTTTCTTGGAAATGGTGAAAGAAATAAATATTATGTTTCACAAGTATTACTTACAGTGTACATCCAATTGTTTTGTCTCACTGATTATTGTGTGGTAATACATTTCTTGTTGAGTCTATATCAACATATTCTTGATCTCTGCCCCTCTACCAAGTGCTTTCTGTCTATATATTCTCTATGTGTGTGTGTGTATACATACTGTATGTATCACTTAAATGATGTATCAACAACAAGAATAGGCTAATCATTTTGTTTTATTATGGTGACAATAACATCGTTGTTTGCCTTCTTTTTGTGTTATTATTATATTTCCAAGGAGAACGTGTTCATTGAAATACCACATAAGCTTTCCTTTGCAAGAGTACCATAAACATTTCGCTGAGTGCTGCCGCTAAGACTATTCATTTGTAGGCTTGTTCCGCTCAGCCAATCACAGACATGTGGGGGTGGGCCAATTATTGGAGAAGTTTGTCTGCCCTGCAGGGATGACTCCTCCTGTAGAACCAGAGGGACTGGCCAATAAGGGAGCTGATCACAGAGTGGGGTGATATGACATCACAGCTGTGGCTTCGTGATTACATCATTTATTCCTCCTAGAAGGATGAAGGGAGATCAATTTTTAGGTTCACGGACAAAGAGATCTCAAAAGCAGTCGGCGGAGACGTCAAACAAAAAAAGTGGCAGCTAAACAGAGCAAAAGAGCAATGACAAAACGTAAAAAGAATAAAAGAATGTGTCATTCTGAATACGAATAATTCTGATACGAAACGTTTCTATTTCCGTTGTTCCTTTGCAACATAATTCTTAATAAGGGCCGACGTTACTTAATTCTAACAACATTAAAAGAAAATCGTTGTTTACAATAGTCAAACTTACGACATTTAAAAAAGAAATAAAACTTATATTAAGAAGTTGTAAGACAGTAGAGCTCAACAAACGGTGAAAACAAAGGTGATAAAAAGTGAGATGTGGGTCAATGACCGACCATAGCACTGAAACTGCTCTTTGAAAGGGAGGAGAGGAGCCGCTCTCATGCAGCACCATGACAACAGGTTGCCGTGCCGCCAAACTGGAGCTGCACTGACGCGATGAGCTGCTTGCTGAAATGCGGGGAACTGAAAAATATGCACATAAAGCCGTGAGGCTGGTTAGACAGGCACCCCTTCTTACACGAGGGAGGTAAATTGTTTGGCTTACTTTTCTCATTTCTTGAATTTCCACTCAACAGTCCGATTGTTCACGGCTCATCAAGTGTGTTTACATACTTTCAGTTTTAACATACCCAGACAAGTGTCTGCTAATTTCCAAAACTTTTTCCCAGAAGGGGTTGCACTGTAGGTTTTAAAGGCAAAATTTAAATAATAATAATAATTATTATTATCATTATTATTGTTGTTATTGTAATTGCAATAATACATGAGTGAAAGATTAAATAAAATCAAATGACAATTTTTTACAATGACTTTCTTTAGGTTAAAAAATGCTGCCTTTTACCATTCCCATTTCCAGACACATTCTTCCAATTTTCTACAAGGAAATAGTTGTTATTTCAGATGGGTGCTTTGTTCATCTTTGATCAAAACATCAAAACATCTTTGATCTGCATCCAAAGCTTCGGGTGCAAACTGTGCTTTGGAGAACACTAATAGAGTAAATATTGTGTGGAATTATATGCAAGATCAGACATGAGATTCCACTTTTCCTGAAGGGATAGATATATTTATCAAATGAGTTCCTGGTTTAATTAATATTTCTTTGTATTTCATATATCCAGATTGTACATGTCTCTGGACATCTTTAATACGAAAACACTTCCCAGTGCTTCTTGCTGCAGTTTGATTTGCCCAAGTTCCTCCACAGACTGTGCTTAAAAATCATCAGAAGCATTAGTGATAACTTTCAGTCTACTATCATTCGTTAATTAGTTACCATGTTTCCACAGAGCAGAATTATCCCCTCTGGCACCTTCAGATCTGACCCAGGATACAGCTTCTGGATTCTGTTAATAATCCCTCCTTCAGATGTCCATTAAGCAGGTGGCATCTAGGTCAAGACTTGGTCAGGCTGAGTAATCTCTAATCCCACTGCCAGTCATTGACAAAAGACTGACAGGAACCAGACTGACAAACCCTGCCTATTTGGAAGAGGGAATAACCCTCATCCAACATTATAATAAAATCAGTGGTTGTTTAAAAATCAGCAGCCTTCTTTTCATCCCAACCCCCCCTTGCAGAAACAATTTTATAAATAAATGTGTTGTTTCTCTCCTTTATGATAATAGAGATCCACAGAGAAGAACAATTAAGCAATAAAACAGGCTAATTTGGAAATCTTTCTTGTTTTTTTGCCAATCCAAGTGTCACACAAACATCAGTATGAATTTCACATTCAAATGGAGAGAAGAGTTTAACACTAGCCTGCTACGTCTGCAGAGGCCCAGAGGCTGGGGGCAACAATGCTGAAGGGACTTCTGTCCATCTGAACTGAAAATCTGAGAAATAATAACTCTCCAAGACAACCGCTTACGGTTACCTTGATAGTTCATATTGACAAAAAAAAATACTGAATCAAAGGGAGTCAGAGGTCAAGTACTCACTCACTTCTCATTTCCTGGAGTGATAAAATTTCATGTGCCAACACTTGGAAAGTAGAAACTGGGGAACCAATGGGAGAATTTGCAGAATTTGCCCAGCAGACAGATAATGGATAATGTGGTGTAGGATGCTTACTTCTTAGTCTAGAAAGACCTATTGGCTTGAGTTACTATATCATGAATGAGATATTCATTTCTGCATCCTGGGACAATGCTCACTCGTGATTGGATGACAGAGCAGACATGCACCCCAAAAAACAAAACCAGAACACACCCTTTTCTGCCTTCTTCAGAGGCTGGAGTTGCTGAGAGGTTAGTGACCAATCAGATACCTCACATGAAGCTGGGGCGTGCAGCGTGTAGAACTGTTTCCAGACAAAGGCTTCTTGACACATCACTGGTGCAGGCTAAGCCACGCCCACTCATTAACCCAACCTGCTTAATCCAGTTACCAGATTTACACAACACCCCTGGCTCCATATTTGCAACCATTTATTACCTGACATGAAGGCTGTTTTCATAGCAGTGACACACAGGTAGTGTAAGATTACTGACAGATACAAAAACAGACACACACCCACATACGTATATATACCATTGCTGCTACAGCAAGTTTATGTTTATATGAATATGTACACAGGTGTATAGTACATAAATAAGTACATTTAGGCAATAAAGACACAAAGCCCTCAAAAAACACAAATAAAACATTATAAGTACAATACTTAAGTATGGAAGAGGGTTTTCTCTAATTATTTAGCTATACATACACACACTCTTAAATATTGGAGCCCAGTGATTTATGTGTAGTCTGTAGCTGCCCTCGCCAAACTAGCAGACTTATTTGAAGTAGCAGGAAAACATCTATGTAGCGCTGTATATTTTATACTCCAACGTGCTCATACATTTCAGAAAGAATCACTCGGGCAAAAACGACAGAGCAAAACTGAAGCAAAGTGAAAATTCCACAAAATTAAAATTTCACAAAATGAGCTGGAGGAAAAAAAAAATTCAAAACACTTTATTCTGTTTCAATAGCCTAAAACACATCGATGGAACATCGATGCTCGAAACAAACATTACAAATAATTTAACCGTGTTACACATCAATGTCCTCTAACATTCTAGAACGATTACAGGTATGGAGGTCACCACTTCATCTGCAAGCAAGGAAGCCTATTCATTTATTTAAATAGATCTCCTTAAATAACAGACAGATTTAGGTACTTATTAATGAGAAGCATAATTTTTTCTCAATAACTCATTTACAGTTTGCTGTACAAGAAGTCGGTTGCAGAAGCTGACGAGAGAATGTCGCATGAGCAAGTGTGTCTCAGGTCCTGTCGGCACGTCAAATTGTCACAAGCTGAAATACCATGCAGTAGGTTGCAGGAGGTGGCTGATTAGCCATGGCAGCAGTAGTGCTGAAAGGAAAAGCTGCTGCTTCTTCAGTGTGGCCATTGAGCAGCATGGTGGAGAGAGATGGAGAGACGGAGTGTCATCCTGCCACAGCCTGTGACCCAACCTAACATCGGCCCTCAACGTCTTTCCAACACTGTTGGCACATTCATTTCAGCACACCATGTTTTTTTCTCTGCACGGAGTTGCCCGAATGTGCACGGCGCCCAGAAGAAAGTGGTTCGCTTGGAGGCGCTGGACTGCGACTTGTTACACCGCGCATCAGAAAACTGCAACCCTTTACTGCAAGCCTCCCTTATTGGAATGGCATGGTTTTTCAGTTCTTAAACTGTTTGTATAATTATTATTCCAAATTTATAATGCTGTGCAGGAAAAACTGAACCGGTTAAGCATTCTTAAGTTTGTTTATCCAACTTAAGAATAAAGCAAATTGTTGTTAGAATCTGGGAAAATAGCTAACTAGTTCATTTATTGGTTTTTATTTATTTATGTTCACGAATCTGTCTTCCTATTGGAGCTCCAGAAATTTCATTTAAAAAAATGGACTGCAGTTTCTCATTAATATGTATATGCATCTCTAGAGAAACTATGCTGGTATGTCACGCAGCTTCATTGTAAAAACAACCTTCATATCTGCTACCTGCTACTGATTCAGAATGTCTTGGAACTGCACGCCTATTCAGTTTTTGAGTTTTATTCACAAAGTTCTGATGTATATACATATAATTATGTATAATAGATACATATATTACAGTAACCCCAAAGCAATCTAAGTATTTGAGTTTGCCAAATGAACTACATTCTATTCTATATATTATACAAATTAGCTCTATTAAATAACTTCAGTGCAATTGATTCTTTTTGGTCTTCTCCGGCCACTTTCTTAACCTTGATCCAGAGTCTGAGAACAAGATGGGCTTCTTTATTCAAAAAACCCCAGTGTCAGGTAGGCTTTCCCTGAAGTGTGCTTCTGTGCTTTATGACTGAACCGCAGAAATGCCTGACGTGTACGGCTAAAGTAAGTCGAGTCAGGTGAGTCCCGTTTTTGCAAAATTTAAAAATCATCGGCGAGACACTCACATCACTGACGGGGCACTGTCCTCCTTTATGCCAAGGAGGGGTCACTGTAAAAGGATCAGATTCCAGATTGGCTTATCATAGTTTTGAGATTATTTTTGAAAAATTACTGTGACTGCCATTTTGCAGAACGCTGGCTATAACATTTTCAGCTGTATCGTTTGATTATATTGAGCAATCTTGAATCTGTGGTACAATGGACACTGTGACCTTTGGGAAAGCAGGGTTTGTGCATCCCTGAAAGCAGACGCTCCAGTCTGTGTCTGTTGGAAGTGCATTGAAGCAGAGTTTACGGGTGTGGACTGCGATTTTCCTGTATTTACAACGATACACTCAAAGACAGGAAGTTACCTCAGAGAAACAAAAAAAAGAACAGGAAACAGTAAAAACATTTTTTTACATTCCCTTTTCAAACATGGGCCAACTGAGCTCCTGGGCCTTGTTAATCACAGCTAACAGAGCCCCAGACTGGTTAAACTCAACCAGAGGACACAGTCAGACATACTAAACCACTCTTCCATAACCGCCCCCAAGGAATGGCATTTCTTGTGATGTCAATTAAAAAACAGAACAAAGAAACCAAAAGAAGAAATTTACAGTATTGCAGAGAACTCAAAATGCAGCAAGCCCCATAGTAAACCTTCAGGGAAAGTGCTCTGTGACAATTCCTTTAGAGCGCTACACGAAATAGAATTCTCCCGATCAATTGAAATGGGTTAAACAAATCTACACATTTACAATCACTGTGTCAAACGGGGCCTTTCTTAAAACACATTTATGCAGAAAATTAAGTCAAAGTAATTAAAAACAATTAATACTTATTACAAAAAATTCATACACTACATTTGTTCAACACAATCCATTATGTTCATGATTCAAACTTCCCTACCGCTAGCTGCCAACCGCGACTGCTTCAGCCAAAGAGTTTTACCGGCAGCGACTGGAGGCGGCAACAAAGAGCGCGCAACAGAAAGGACCCCGTGGTCGTAACCCCTCTCACTCAGTGCCAGGGTAATCTGGGTAATCCTTGGGTAATCAGGCAGCGGGAGCGAAGTCCATTCTAACCACCTTAAATACATCCCTGACAGACACTGAAATGTCAGAATGAAGAAATGCAGAATGTAGCATTTAGAGCAGACCTTGTGGACACCTGTGACCCACCCCCCCACGTCCGGGGGTCATGACCTCGGCCTGGGACTTGGGATGGTGCGTTTAGGGGCAAAGGTGGTACCGTGGGAGGCTGTTACTGTATGCTGGGGCGGGGGGCGGCAGTTTGGGTCTGGGGAGGGGGCTGCAGTAAATCTACAAGGCAAAGAGGGTGTCCTCGGACCTCTCAGCTTTCTTGCGGCTGCTGCTGGGGGCATTCCCGGGCGGGCCGGGGTCTCCACTAGGGGGTGACGGTAATGCCGTCTCCGCAACTTTGGCCCTCTCTTCCAAAAACTTGTCAAACTCTGGAGATGGGAAAGGAGAGCAGAAACTGGTTATATCAGTGAATGATAGTGTACGGTACCTCCACCAATGATCACCGAAAGATCACTAGAGAGTAAATTTAAATTAGAAAGCAATATCTTTGCTGTCATGGTGCTGCATCTGAAACTACATGAAGTTAAAGGCACTTAATCAGATCACATGATGTTCAGAAATTATTATGAAAATACATTAGAGATGTGCAGAGACATCTGGGACTGTACTTGGGAATCTCAATAAAAATGAAGAATTGAGACGTGTTCTCAGCCCATACCTTCACTTGTCACTCCTTCTTCAGCATCATCCCCTTTCTGTTCGTCAGGAGGGAGAAAGAAAAAGACATTAAAGAATGGATTGAATCACCATCTTCCAGACACAAACTCAACCACACCCCTCTCCACCCAAACTGTGTGCACCCAAACTCATGCTTCTAGCTGTTCTCTTCATGTCTGTGTTACCTTTCCTCTCCTGAAGTGAACACACATGGTGGACCATTGCTCATATATATGGAAGACCACATCCACCCATATGAGACCACAGCCCCCACAGAGAGAACATATATTCACGGGGCACCATGCCTATACATTACGCACATACACAAACATGTAAAACCATCCTGGAGAAACACTGCATACACAGGAGACCACACCCACATACATCCATGACCACACCCACAAACAGGACACCACACCCACAGATGGACCCTAGTGAGGCTGAATCTGCATTTGATGGGACCAGCCTTTCCTACCACAGTAACACACGTATGAAAACCTCCCAAATACAAAAGCCATGTGTGTTCAGAAATCGATATAACACCCAACTCTTTCCCAAACTGAGAGCCAGAGGGGACTGAGAGTGTACGGTCAGCACAGCATGGCATTTCTCATTGAGTTAGGCAAAACAGACTGAATCACATGTATGCATCATGTAGAATGGTTCTAGCATTCTACAAGCTTTTTCTGTCCCCCCTTCATAGCAGGTTTATAATTCAACAGCCCACACATATAATGTTCCTAGGCTTCTTTCAAAATGACCAAGTGTTCATGGTGCTCTCCCCCTTACTAAGAGAGTTGCACCATTTCCCATGACAAATAATAACATTTTTCTTTGACACAATATAATACTGTATTGGTCATTATCAGATCACACTTGCAGGCCAGGTATAACAGTTGAAGCAAGGGTATCTTCGGTGCAACGTGGTTTCATTGGTGACAAATGTGACAGTAGAACTGTTCACATTTTGGGTGAACATGTTCACCCATTATGGTCACCACTCCTCCTTTCATTCATCCATCGATCTGTCCACCCATCCACCCATCCGTTCACCCATCCATCTGTCCATCCATCCAAGACACTCATTCCTCAGCAGTTCGTCTTGGACAGCTATAAAAACAAATCAGGACAGGATCCAATAAAGCTGAACTTAATGAGTGATACTGTGTAGGTGACTGCTGTAATGTTACCTGATGCCATCTCATTTCACGCTAATGCTATTCCAGTTAAGCAGAATGTTAGCAGTACAATATGCTCAAGGTACCTCCGTTCTACTCCACCATTAGTGTTGTGACTACGGGGGAAACATGATTAGAGGAGAGGTTTTATAAAGAAAGAGACGTTATCCACACCAAAAAGAAGGACAGAGAGGCAGAGAGGATGGAATCAAAGGTAGAAGGCGTCTCACCACGTCCGTACAGAGCCACTCCTCAACGTCCTCCATGACAGAGGACGGCTCAACGGGGATCTACAGGGCGAAAGCCGCGGACAGGCCGCAGGGGGCCGGCGAGGCCGCGAGACCAGACCGCGAGCGAGGGCGCGAAACCAAACCAAACGACAAAAAAAAAACAACAAAATAAAAACAAAACAGCAGCTTCAACGTAAGGTCTGAGAGAAAACCAAACAAACGGCAAAAGTAAACAAAAGTCTGAAAATCAAACCCAACTCGAAAAGCAAACGGTAAAGAGATGCACGCCATGGCATAGAACACAGAACCACATGAACGCACACGCCAAAAAAACCACAAACAAGTCATTCGAGGAGAAGGCATGCAACAAGGAATGCAAAACATGACAAAAAAACCAACCCTGGGGGAATATATGTAATCCAAAATATATCATATATGGAATTGTTACATGACAAATATGGAATGTATGAAGTATCAATTATAAAATATTTAAATGTAATCAACTACTGTCACCTTTATTGCTTCATGAGCAATTTTATGCATATATTAAAAACATGGAATAATTAATTTTACAATATATTCTACAATATATGCATAAAACATTTAAATGGGGCCATAAATGACATATTTTCTAACATATATATATATATATCACAAACACACACACACACACACACAAAAAATTATATGAGATTTTGCATGATATTTTACCACAGGGTGAATTACTGTTTACACCTGGGTAATGCAGTGCGAGTCCCACTCTGAAGGGACGACTCACTTAAGGTGTAGCATTCAGGAGAGGGTGGGGAGGAGGTGTGGGTGGGGGTGTGTGACTGGCTGTGAAGACTGCAGGTTTTCTCTATTATTCCATCCTTAATTCCCTTCCTCAGTGACTGACAGAACAGCGCTGGAGAGTCGGTAGTTTGATAGTTTGGGAGACTATTCGGTAGTTTAAGCACTCTGAGTGATTTTATTTTTCTTTCTTTAGCTTTTGTTCCTCCATTTTTTATGCATGCACCTGAACTTTGGAATTGCCAGCTGTACCGCCTGCTAATGCCTACTCAGGCAGGAGTGCTAAAGGGGTGTGCAAACTGCTTGCATGAAGCCAATTTCTCTTTCCAGACTACAAGTCCCACAATGCACCACCAGGGCAGGGCATTTTTTCACTACAAAGTAGCTTCAAGACCTTTGAGGTCTTGAAACGATAATGTATCTGTCTGCATCAAAAATGCCAGTTAACATGTCATAAGTGATTATAAGGGGAACAATCAACACTAGCAAAAGGAGGCTGAACTATGTAGATTGGTGTTAAAAGGGACTCAAACTTTCTTCCTCTAAAGACCACAAAGAAAGAAAGTGTTCAATCTCTTATCTGCTCATCTGCTCATAAAAACCTTGAAAAAAATGAATTGGCAATTTTGATTGGCAGAGAGGACAAAGTTGAAATTCATCCATCTTGCTTATTTTCAAGAGTTCAAAGGTCAGATCACATTGCAGATGTAAGCAGAAAGGGATTTTCGATTGAGCAACAGCTACACCAAAAAAGAATTTTTTTACTCTACTAAAATAGGAAAACTAATAAACTGTTCATTTTAAAAAGTGTTAATAAATGTACTTTAAGAGGTTTTGGTATAACAGGATAACTGCATTAATAATTTCTATTACTACTACAATTTTAACAGAAGCCTGTATTTTTCACTGCTAGTGGCTTTTGAATGGGTCTTTACATTGCATTACATTCATTTAGCAGACATTTATCCAGAGCTACTTCCCGCACAAGAGAACAGTAATGTATCCTTTCAAAGTGAACTAACTACATTGTCAGGCTTGGTTCTAATCCCAGATGTGGCAATATAGTTGTACCATTGAGCAAAATGTGTAACTTGTCTCACTTTAAAAAAAAACATCCAGCTATAATGGAAATGATGCATAGTGTGAGCACTTTAGGCAGCGTACAGGCCTCTGCTAAACAGATTATTAGCAGTGTTATGCAATGATGAGAATCTGACCAGGCCAAAGCTGCTGTACACTAGGAGTCCCCCACTGTTGACATCAATGAGGAAAGTTAAGTGACTCCTGCTCTTTCTCATGAATATGTGAGGCTGTTCAGCTGGAACGAGGAGGCGCTGTAATTTTCCTCATGGCTGCAACAGTGAAGGTGAATTGGGGACATAAGTGTAAACAGTAAAAGAGACTGAGGCTATGGGGCCTGCCTCACGTGTGTGTGTGTGTGTGTGTGTGTGTGTGTGTGTGTGTGTGTGTGTGTGTGTGTGTGTGTGTGTGCGCTGGTATACGTGTGTCCAACGTGAATGAGCCAGTGTGTGTCTGTGTGAGTGTGAGGGCATTTGTGTTTGGAGTGAGTGAGTGAGTGAGTGGGTGTGTGAGAGCATGTGTACCCACAGGGTACATAGTTTGCTGTTCCCACAGCTGGGTGAGTGAGTGTTTGTATCAGTGGGTCTGTGTGTGACTGAGTATTTGTGTGTGTGTCTGTCATGTCACCATTTTCCACAAAACATTTTCTGTTCTTCCTTCCTTAGCTACGAACAGCTAAATACAGTCCCAAAACAAGTAATTACAAAATAATGCACCATGTTACAACTTAAATACATATTTGTTATAATAAAAGAGGTGCTCAGGGCCACTAGCAAAAACCATGCACTCCACATCCAACTTGCTGGGGGTTTCACCTGAACACCACATACAACCTTTTCATTCAAAGTTGGCATCCAAAATCACTTTTTCGCCTGCCACTACCAATATAATTAATACAAATATTCTGACAACAATCCTGTAATATGAATAAGTAGTGAGACTTGTGAATGCTGTAATGAGTATTATAAAAAAAATTGAACCTTTCTAAAGTGTTGTGATTTTGATGTGTTTTGTTGCCCAGGTGCAGTCTAACCCCAGTCCTCCCCTGTGCTGTGACTGGGGTAAGTGTGGGTGTGTCCCTTTTACTGCTAAACCCCCCCCTCCTGCTGTAGAGCTGGATCCAGGCCAGCTCATTTAGTTCATGTTGTGGGTGATTTTCCATCTCTTTTAGTTGTGTCACCTCAGCCGGCTTATTGTTATCACCGCTGGCCAGTTGTGGGCGGAGTCATCAGGCAGTGGAACTACTTCCATCTGGGTTGGCGCGAATAGCTGAGCAGATTAGCACGGACAGAGAATGGAGCACAGTGCCATATTTAATCTCAGCAAACAACCAGGGGCGTAGAGGTGCAGCAGGGAGTGTGACGTCACCTGAGTGGACAATGAGTTGTGCTCTACTGCATTAGCCAGATTTGGCTTCAGTCAGCGCCAGCCTGGTTCCAGCGCCCTAGTGGGAAGGATGGTATTTAGGAGGGCTGCTTTTTGCAGTGTGGGGGGGGTTGGGTGGGCAGGTGGGAAATGAGGACCAGGTGGGGCAAGGGGCAGGGCAGGCCGGGGGGGTTGGGGCTGGTGACATCCTCACCATTCCTTGGTTTATAAGCCAGCTGTCTATTGGCTCCAGGTCTGCGTGACCCTCTTTTAACCTCTGCTGAATCAAACCAACAACAAAAAACGGCTCATGAGCACGACATATAAAGAGGGTCCCCAGAACAAGGGCTCAGAGAAGACACAGATCGGTACGGTGACTCACAGCTACAGAGAGGACAGGGGGTAGACTCACTGAGACACCGGCCCAGTAGAAGAGCGGGCAGACATTCCACTCTCAAAAATAAGGTGCGAAAATGGCCAAAAAAGGAAACCCCACAAAACCCAAACTTTGTCCAGGCGGCTTATCGGAAAGCACACACTGTACTGCACAGTGCAAATTGTCTGTTGACTCTGCCGCGGAGCGGAGCAGCTTTCAGCGCTGGCTTATGAACATGACCAGCGGGTGTGTGAAAGCTTAGGCTGAAGCTCTCCCGCCCGGTGCGTTTTTGGACTGCTGATCGTATTAAAAGGCTCCTTCCCACGTTTCTGTCAGGGTACATTTTTTTCTGGATGCGTTTGTTTGAGTTGATCAGGCGCTGACACTGTCAGACTGCAGTGTGGTAACCATTATTCACACTGCAGGGATGTGCCTCTGAAACACACCCCACACTCGTTTCACCTCTACCTCACGGCCTGACATTGAAGGCACCCAACGCTTCCAACACTTTAAACACTTTAAAAACTGCTCACACACGTAAAGGGAACTTTGGCCTGGTCTTCTGAGGCAATAAAACCCAGGGAACCTGTTTGGTTGGACACAGTGAGCATCCAACTTAACGTTTCCCCTGGGGTTCTTTTTCAATTGCTTTTAAATTTTAAGATATCTTTCCACACAATTTTTAATTGTTTACAGATTTCATGTTGAGACAAAGGTTCAGTAATAACTAAGGTAAACTACTGCTAATTCCTCACAAAATGGACATAGCTGGCCTTTAATGTGTTTAAGGACTGCCAAATTACTGTTTTGCATCATTTTAAAAAATATTCAGTACTTCACATGAAAATAGTGATGGACCCCCTGTTGGTGGAATCAATGTAAACTGTCACATTAGGACAGTCACATTAGGACTGTGCCTTTTGCCGCATCTCACCAAAATAAAACAAACAAAAATCAATAATAATAATATGGCTTGCTCATTAATTACTGTCATTGTGTCACATGAAGATATTAATGTTATACTTCCTTAAAGGGTCTTGATAGGCACAAAAACACCAAAGTGTAATTTCAATACACTATATCACAAAGTACACATCCTCCACAAGGATATAAAAACCCACTACAGTCAGCATACTGCTCAGACAGGGTGTTAGTCTGAGCCCAGTCATGTGTCAGAAGTCAACTGCACACGCCACAGCATCCCATGCGGAGATAAGACACCCAAGGCTGATACAGTGCGAGTCTCTAGCCAGCTCTACAGCATACCACTTACCCTCCTTGCCAACCTGGGAAGCTGAAGAACTACACTTCCCATCATGCCTCAGCGTACTCACCCCTATGGTGTTCTGTTGCCTGACATCCAGGGCGGCGGCCAGGCCACCCAGGGCCTGAGGGTCTTCGTACTTCACACTGATGACAATTGAAAAAAAGAGATTATGGGATGTTAAGTCCTTGTGTTTTTTTTCTACGTGAGCTTCTTACTGACATATAATCTCTAAACCACAGTTGACTGTTAAACCCATCTATTGCTTTCCTATATGAAATATAGAAAAAACTACAATGTGAATGACTGATTATCCTGGAAGACCTGCACAACATACTGACAATCTGGCTCTTTACATCTCCGTTTTCCTTTTATTTCTTATTGTTGTACTTGTTTTTTTTCTTTATGTTCTGCAATCTTCCATCTATTTGTAATACAAATGTTTAAGGTCATGTACCTATTACCTTACATTTACAATACTTTTCCCTAGAAAATTCAATAGTCTTTTGCAATTTTTAAGAGGACAATGGGTAGGTAGTGAGAGAGTAATGGGTGGGGAGTGGGAGAGTACTGACAGAGAGGTGGAGGGTAAAGGGGGTGGCTGTGTGAGAGTAGTGTGAGAATACTGACGGTTTATTGGGCGGGTAATGCGTGGTCTTACTTCTTTCGCTGATCGGCCAGAGAGCTGTTCCTGGTCTGAGCGAACATGTCGAAGTCATCAGGCTGGTTGCAGCTCGGCAGAGAGCTCAAAGTGCCAGTCACACTGTCCCCTCCCACATCTGCAGAACAGCCACAGATAGACACCACCCACGCAGACAGGTTTACAGCCCGCTCTCGCTATCTAATGCAGCACTTCTCAGATAACACAACGCAATACTGTCACACAAACACACTGACCAACGAGCACACACAAATACTCACACTCACCAACACTCACACACTCACTAACACACATACACACACCTACACACACACACTTCTCTCTTGTGAAGGTGCAAAGTCTGGAGTAGTATCGTATGAAGCATTATGTCATCCTGTCCAGTCACTTTCACCTTCTTGCTGGGAGCTGATGTCACTTCCTGTGCCATAGAACTGATTCAACAGCCCAGTGCAGTGTTGGCCTATCTGTGTTCAGATCATGTGTGCTTTTCTGCACTTAAACAACTCTGGTAAAATGAAGCTTTCATGTGATTCCTGCGTAAGATACTGACATGCATGTCTGACAATCTCAAACTGCTTCCTATAAGCCTCGTCCTCCAAAGTTAGAGCTCTTCATCAGCGACCAGACAAATGCAAAACAGGTTCAAAAAACTGTTTTGTTTTGTTTTGTTTTTTCCAGAAAGCTGTCTGGCCAAAGGCAGCGGAAATAATGCAAGACTAACAACGCACTGCGTCAGATTGCTGTTTCCGCTGTGACCTTCCTGTGACAGGAAGTGACACAGCCGCCGAAGCTTTGAGAATGACTGACTGAGCCAGCAGCCGGCGCCGCAGGCGGCTCTTTCTGCAGGGGAGACCGGGCCCTCACCGAGTCCGGCCAGCTGCGTGGACAGGGAGGCGGGCGTGGACGAGGGCACGGGGCCGACGCTGGCCGGGGGCGTGGCGCTGACCATGGGGCTGACCACGGCGGGCGACCCCGGCCCCAGGTCGATGAGGTTGTCCTCGGTGGCCTCGCTGAGGACCTGCGGACAGAGGATGCGGAGAGTGAGGGACATTGAGGGACGCGCTGAGGTACAGGGGTTCGGCCACCTGAGCCGCTGCCAGCACAGCTAGGGGTCAAATCCCGGGCACGGCACTGCTGTTGCACCATCCAGCTTGGAACCCGGACCTGAACTGTGACGATAAATATCCAGAAATATCACCAAAAAGTATTCTAAATAAAAAATGCTTCCATAGAAACATTCTTTACATGGAATAATTTTAGATCTGCGTATGCATTTATTCATCATTGTCAGCTAAGAAAAAGCTTAAAGGGACAGAGAATAGACAAACTCAGATATACCTGTGCAGGGATAGTACTTACCAAATACACAGTAAGGATTTCAGAAACTTTCACCAAAGACCACGAGCTATCTAATTCACACATTTCTAAAAAGACATGTTTACACACGAAGGAGGGACAAAACAAGGCAGGTTTCTATTCGCTAAACATGGATCAATGGACTCTACACACTACTGGCCTCAGACGTGGGGACACAGAGAGGACACTCAAAGGGACAGAAAGGCCAGAGAATGGGGAGGAGGGTAGTTTTACTTCCACCATTCTCACAGGTGCGAAAGAGACAGGATGGAGAAGCCGCAGCCCTCATGAGTCAAACAGCACAGCATTAGGCATCTGTGTGGATGTGAGCCTTGCTTACAAAGCCTCGTTTAACAGGCTGAGGACACCTGTCGCTTTTGCAGTGACAATGCAGGGGCATTGTGGGTAAAGGGAAAGGGGCAATAAGGGGGGGGCCCAGCTCAACAGACCGGACAGGACGGCATGATTTTGGCTTCTACTGCAGCTGCTTGGGGTTAAAGTCAAAACATGCCATACGGCTTCAACGGGCTGTTATGATGATGCCCATATGCCAGCCAGACATGTTTGAACTCTCTCCTACATGGCTTGAGTTGTTTCTAAATAAAAATGAGACATGTTGGACAGTTTTGATACTTGCCTCCCTCAGCTAGCCATAACAAAAAAGCGAAAAAACATAAACGATATACACATGTATTCCAACATTCACATGTCTCGCCTTGACACAGTGCAGTTCTATCCTTTTGTGCTACCCACTACTGTCTGCAGCCAGAGGAACTGCACACACTCACATCGAGCAGCATCTGCTAAAGCTTTATACCCATATCTGTATCTAATATCATGCTATAGCCAGTGTTAGGATACATGAACATTACATAATATTAACATTTAACTGTGATTTGCTGTGGTAGCAAAATTTGTCAAGGCAGCAAAAAACAGCACTGCAGATCAAAAGCAAATCAAAATGCTGACAAAAAGCACAAAACAGCATGAAAAATTCACTGCTTTTATTATCACATTAAATGGGCTCACATGACCAAGCACCCAATTAAATGTCTGAAAACAACACAAAGGCTGAGCTAATCTCTTCAACTGCACTAGTCAAAAACGAAAAGACAATCAGACAATTAATCGGACAAAAACATGCGACACAAATTTAAACAGTTCATACGTATTGCTCAGGTATGTCCGCAACAGGAGGTAATACAGCATGTTAGGCTATCACTTCCTGACTGGCAGAAGTTGAGACTACCACAAGTCCAACTCCCCCCATTATTGGTGCTTTGGGCCGCCCTTCCTGACCGGTACCGCTCATATCTGTCAAAAACGAAGACACACCTCTTCAAGACATTTTACAGTACATTCTGTACAACATCAAAAATACATTCAGTGAAAGCACATGCTGTACACTGAAGCAGCAATAATCTGAATGTTTCAAAACATACTGCATACAGTGTATTTTGGCATATATTCAAAATGTATTCCTTTGATGTTGCTTTTTATACTTACTCACAAAATGCTTTCTAATAAGAGGTTCTCATTTTTTCAAGTACGTGCTTTAGTGTATAATGTGGAACATTATAGTTACTTAGAATACCATAAAGCCTTCTAAAAGCCTATATAGCTATAAAACTACACTAAAAGCTTTCCTTATTCTTTTCTTCTCACCTGACAGTGTTGAAGCAGAAATGGCCCTGAAAACCTGCTTGTCATTTACTGAATCCAAAGTAAAATGAGATGCACTTGCAGTGCAGGGTAATAACCATTCTGCCTTCCTTTCACTGTACTCATAAATAGGTCTTGTGGAGAATTAAATTCATTCTCTGCTCATTTGTCATTCCGTTCTGGATCAGTGACAGTGCAGAAACGCTCTGAATATCTAGGTGTGCACGGTGTCCCAGATTAAGGCCGGTGCCATTGGGACAGAAATGACATGTTATTAGGGGGTACGCAGGCACAGAGAGTCCTTGCCCTGCTGGTGGAGGGTGGGGCGGGAGCGGAGGGGCGGGGCGGGGCTACCTCTCATATCGCAGGAAGATGTTGTTGAGGTCGTCGTTGACGTGCAGCAGCTCCTCGGTCACCTCCTCGTTGGAGACGCGGGAGATCAGCTCCACAATGCGCTGCTGCATAGCCCGGCAGGTCCGGTTCAGCTCCTGCAACGGGTCACCCGACAAAGTGCTTTCAGCAGGGATCATATCACCATAACCTTCTCTGTTGTGACATCATCGCCATAACCTTCTGCACACTCCACTCTGTTGTGATGTCATCACCATAACCTTCTGCACACTCCACTCTATTGCGATGTCACTGCCACTCCACTCTATTGTGATGTCACCATCTGCACACTCCACTCTATTGTGATGTCACTGCCACGACCATCTGCACACTCCACTCTATTGTGATGTCATCACCATGACTTTCAACACACTCCACTTTTGTGATGTCATCGCCATGACCATCTGCACACTCCACTCTATTGTGATCAAGAGTTTTGTGATCAAGAGTTTCGTCATTAGCTTTACCTTCATGTTATAAATTATCACCGGTGTCATCTCTCTAGCCTTCTCTATGTTTCAAAGTCACGCAAATGATGGCATCTCCTTACCCGACATATTACATTCACCTGTGATGTCATTATCCCAGTTCTCTGTATCATCCACTCAGTTGTGATGTCATCATCGTATCCTACACATTGCATTCAACTGTGTTGTCACCGCTCTAAATTCAATGTTTCTGACTCACTCCGGTGACATCAATACCCTAACCCATCATATTTCACTCAACATTGGTGTCCTTACCATGACCCTCTACATTTTCCTAATCACAAAAATCATAAATGTTGACAGTATAAACTTTGTTTAGATGGTGTAAACTGAATATTGAAGTCAAGGCATTTTTGAGACTGTTGCCATCAGCCTTGTCTTTTCAACAAAGCTCCATCAAACCCTGTGTTACAGCTCCACCTAGCGGCAACTGTTGGGTCCAGCAACCTGGACAATTACTGATCAACAAACTATGACCAAAACATGAAACGCTACTTAAACATCTGAGCTGATGACCAACATCCCATAATGTGTATGCAATGCATATTTAAATGTATGAACTGTGAACCACACAAACAAGTGCAGCACCTAAGGATTCAACATAAGCACACCCCTGCATACTAGCATATGAATTACAACACGTCCAGCAAAAACAGATATATTTTGCAACATGCTAAATGCATTTTCACTCACATCAAAATACAGATCCCTTATATTTTGCATTTCATTTTTCACAATGTTGGCTTGTATGGAAAACGTATTTCTAATACACTGCAGTTTACATAGCATTATATGTATATGTAGGTTGAAGCTGCCTGTTTGCAGTACACTACCCTGTTTCTAGTAAAAAGGAATGGTTCAAAATGCTACATATTGGGAATGTCATGTATGTTGCTGCACACAGATCTTTTCACAAGGGGCCCATGGCTGCACATTTCCCATCTGCTAGCTGTGCATCTCCCATCATGCAGCTGGGACAGGGTCACCTTGCTGCTGTGCATTTGCCCTGCAGCGGCTGGGAGTCGTACCTGCAGCAGCTCGAGGTCGGACGGGTCCTCCTGTCCCGGGACCATCTCCGTCAGCATCTCTGACATCACCTTGGTGTTCCCGCGTACGATGTCCAGCTCACTGCGCAGACGGGCGATCTGGCGGTTGGGGCAGGGGAGTTATTTTTAAACACCGGCTGATGCAACCAACTGAAAGGTCACAAATCCCCGGAGCAATGTTTGGTTGGCAGCACCAAAGCATTTATCAACAGTGCCTGCAAGCACTGCTCCAGGCAGAAGTTCCCTGTAATCACTGATCTAGGACCAGATTTCCCAACCACAATTCTAACCTTAACCATTATACGCTAAATGGAAAAACTTTGCCGAGATCAGTACGTATGGGTGACTTCTGCCTGGGGCACAAAGGCTATCTACAGTGCTTGGTTCATGCCTGGTACATCCAATCAAAAGTTTGGGTTCTGTTTTCAAATGCAACTTCCTATTCCACAACATATAACCAATATACGAAACATAATCATTTAAAGTTGAATCACTTTTTTAGAAAACAGCTAAACAAGCCCTTTAACATGCAGACGACTACCCACCACTCCATTTATGAGAGCGAAAATCTCCTAAAAGAGCCCACATGACACCACATGACACCAATATAATTGGCAATGTACAGATATTCTCCGCAATTAGACCTGAATTACTGACACCTAATGTGGGACCTCAGTCACTAGACAGGAAGCATAGTAATATTACACTGCGGATCTATAAAAATGTATGGGTGCAATGGGTGATCTACATAGGTTACAGCTTAAATATTACCCCTTAACAGGATATTACCTGAATATTCACTTAAGTAATTTGGTTTAAGTATTTTGCTCAAGGGTACAACAGTCGCACTCCACACAGGAATCAAACCCGACACCTTCCGGTAACTGTCCAATCCGAGGTCAGCCTCGACCGTTATGACGCAATGCCCCTCGCCCACGCCTGCTGTGGGACGATGGCGCCCACCTGTTCGGGGTTGGCGGTGATGGGTCCGGCCATGTGGATGCTGGGGGCCTGGGGCGGGGGGTAGGCGGCGGGCTGCGGGGGTGCAGAGACGGGGGCGGCGGGGCCTGCCTGCGGCTGGGCGGACGCCTTGTATTTGTGGGACGCCGGGTCCACCTCAGGAACACCCTGAGACAGCACACAGCCTCAGATTAACACAGGAAGGGTTCCCTCATACAGCGACACTACAGTGTTACATGGGACCACATACAGACACTGCGGTTGATTATTGTAAGGGCTGCCGTCAGCTTTTTCAGAGGATGGCGCTGTGAGGAATGTTTTTGTAACTGAACTTTTTGTATCTGAATGTAGAGGGAAATGGGGCAGGAGTCAGTGACTACAGAAACTACAGAGCTTTGTGTAGTATAAAGCCTCTGTAGCCTTAAAAATGAGGTGTGTGCTACACTCACTCTGTGTGTAAATAGGAGACAGTGAGATACTGTGTGTGGATAGGGGACAGCACATCATACTTTATGTGTGTGAACAGGGGACAGTGTATCGTACCCTGTGTGTGTGTGAACAGGGGACAGTGTATCGCACCCTGTGTGTGTGTGAACAGGGGACAGTGTATCGTACCCTGTGTGTGTGTGAAAAGGGAACAGTGTATCGTACCCTATGTGTGTGTGAACAGAGGACAGTGTATCGTACCCTTTGTGGTGTGTGGATAGGGGACAGGGCATCCAGGTCTGCCATGGGGAACTCAATGCCTTTCCTCTTAAGCTCTTCGTAGATGTGGACCACACCTGTCAGGTCTGGACTGCTCCTGAAGGCATCTGCCCAAGCCTATAAAACAGACAAGGAGTCCTTTATGCAGGGCGTTTTACATAGATTAGATTAGATTACACTTTGCATACTTCCCACTCATACAGTTGGATATTTACAAAATCAATTCATTTCGAGTGCCCGAATGTATCACCTTGCTGGACAGTGCAAAGGCTGTGCCCCCTGTGGGAGTAAAACCTGCAACCCCATGGATATATGCCTAATTCCTTACACACTTGCTTGCCACGCTCTTACACAGTGCAAGACCAAAGGGTCTGATGATGATCATGGAGCAGACAAGAGTTATGAAGACAAAAAAATCTGTAGGTAATAAACAGTCTGACAGCACACAAAAAAACTGTCCCATTCAAATGGCATCCAACACATTAATTTTCCAGAGGCATGCTGAGGGGGGGGTATGATTACCAGTTAGGCGTTTACTGCAATTCATGGGGAAAAACCTAATCACCTAATCATGTGGGCAGCAGTGTGCTGTTAGCTCAGCCGTTTGTTCAATTTCCAGTTTAGCCGCCATACCCTTGAAAAAGGTTCTTAACCTGCAATTCATCTGCAAATGTCCGGCTGTACAAATGGACGATAGGTAAAAATGGCAGCTCTGTGAGTCACCCTGGATGGGGACACTGGCTGGGGGAATAACATGAATAATAATGATAATGGGAGCTGTCTCGAGGAGTGGCACAGATGCAGTGCAGCACAGAGAACCACCTCAAAAGGTTTTTCCCATGAGCCTCTGGTAGAAGCCCTCACGCCCAGAGGAAACCTATAAATACTCCACAAAACGGAGCGGAGCAGTGCACCTGCTCTCCGAGCTGCCCCAGGTAACCCGAAACGAAGCGCAGCTCCCTTGGAACACCTGGTGCGGGTACCTCACTCTACCCTTCAGACAATGAGACTACAGGCAACCAGCATCTGTCTGTTTTCATAATTCTCTTGCTTTGTTTAGCTCGCTTTACAGATTATCCGGTTGTTACAGATGTTTGCTGAAGCGGTTCAGGTTAAGCTCCTTGCTCAGTGTTACGGCAGGAGTGCTCCACTTCGGAGTTGCACCTGCACCCCGGTTCCAAGCTCAGTTCTCTAACCAATGCGGGACAAGAGCCGGTTTCAACATTGCAGCAGCTGTATCAGTTAGGACAGGGAGTGTCAGCTGTTCTGTGAGCTGAGACCCCTATGCAGGCAGACAATGAAACTGAAGACCCTTCCAACCCTCCAATCTGGCAACGTCCCCCAAACTCACTATGTAAACCATGACTACCTGTGTGTTACACATCGCTCTAGATCGCATCCGTGTGTAAGAAAATGAATGCATTACTGACTCACTCACAAGAGCGTACTCTCAGTGAGCGCTGTCACAGAGAGGGCAACTGACTTTCAGTGAGGCGCAGAGATGACTAATGTGGTGGTGATGTTACAGGCCACAGGCTTCTCCCGGTCACGCGAAGAATGACCTCACACATCACTCATAAAAGCCGGATTCTGACTGTGGCTCCCCTTCTTCCCTTGACCCGCGTGGCGAAGCGTACCTGGATCAGGGCCAGCACCTTGTCCTGCACGATGGTGGGCGGGTTGGTCTTGGGCGAGATGATCTTCACCAGGACGCCGTCGATGAAGTCCCGGTTGGCCACCAGCACATGGAAGCGGTGGCCGCAGTTCTTCACGCACGTCTCCAGGACCTGGGGCAGGGTGAGGGAGAGAGGGGGAGGGGTCACAGAACGAAGGGCGGAGGCTAAGGAACAGAGACATCCCGGATTGGTCGGGGACTGCCATTCGTGACACCCCCCTCGGGGCCTTTGGCACTGCTACGTTCTCTGAAGAACATTCTCCGAAGCCCACATATACATCAACCTAACAGCTATATGACACATTCCAGCATCCAGTGCATTGCCCTGGCCTTCTTAATATGCGGATGCCATTACTCATTTTTAATCACTCTCGCCAAGCCGCCTCCATGTACACTGTGTAAATAGGATATTCCAGCTACAGGCATGGCACAGTTTACTGGCAGGCAGGCTTTGGGAACAAACGGCTGTCTTTGTGCATTCCTTATCGCTCCCTTGGGGATGTGTCGATGCGGGAGCGGAGCGGTCTGCAGTGCCGCAGTACGTCTCGTTTACGTGAGTGACATAACTGTCCTGCCTCGAATCAGACGGCCTGGGAAAGAAAAAATCCCTCAGAGAGGAGGCGAGGCTTCTGCCGCTCACGCCATTTTCAGGCAACCTAACCATACGCAGAGCAGCTACCTTCCCAGAGTTCTATCCCAGGTTGCCCATACCAGGTCAATCTTAAAAATATGGTGATGAAGAACAACCATTATGTTTATATGCTTAATATCCCTTTATTAGTGTAATACGGTCGGGATATGGGATCCCAGCAAAGCCGCCACATCGGAGGCGTAAATCTCATTACAAAAGAGAGTACTGTGTACGAGACCCCGTCCCTGCGGCTCTCACCGTTAGTGCCAGCATCACCTCCCGGTAGTTCCTGTTCCCGTTCAGCCTCTTCTTCACTGCCCTGATGGCGTCCTTCGGCCTGGGGGGAGAGGACAGACCCTTTCAAAGTCTGTCCGTCTGCCATCTGTATTTTTTTACAGTGTGCTTTACAAAGATGCTGTCACATGGAACTTCAGAAATTTTACAGAGGAAGTCAAAAAAATGAAAAAAGCACCAACTGAGCCAATGTGGGGATGAACTGTAAGGTTATTCACTGACCCCTTAAAGGGTGATGGAAACTAATCTAGGATACAGAAAAGGATAACTTGACAAACAGTAGCATATTAGGGGAAAAATACAATAAATAAGTAAAGACATTAATTAATTAATTAATTAACTTCCTGCACTCTTAAGTCCATTGCTTCCAATCTCAACAGTGAAGCAACAAGTAGCTCTTACAGTGTCCTATGAAAACACAGAACACAGCAGGGGAACGTGAAATCATTATTCAGTAATTGTAGCACTCAGCCAGCAGGTGTCAGCATTGGCACGTGAAACCATCTCCTTCAATCAAAACCTGTCTATGATTAAACCAAATGCAAGTGTTACTTCTTCCTAATACAAACACTGTGCAAAAGCAACAATTCGCATGTAATTATGAATCAAAGTTCCAGGTCTTTGGAATGCCAAATCAGGACATGTGTCGGTGCTAATTACTGGCAATGCAAAAACACCACTGATTTCCCAGAAGAGGAGAAATGATTCAGGAACCTGACATTCAAGAACTGGATATCATGATAACTGAATACTGCGTATCTGATTACAGTGCTTATGCAGGGCCCTGCCAGATGGATGAATGAGTATTGTTAATAAAAAGGAGACCTGTGGTCCACACAGTGTCACAGAATATTGAGTGCTGACTGTGTTCAGACTGACTTTGGAGCTCTACACTGCAACACAAATACAAACTCGAACTTTGTACCAATATGGCAAAAAAAAAAACCCAGGGAAAGACTTCAGCTGCCCGATTTATTCTACGTGTCCTCAAAACAGCCCTCAGAAAAAAGCGATGACACACAGGCCTACTTCAATTCTAAAATGCAAACTGAGATTTTTCCGGAGCGCATAAAAAGGTGTATAACTCATTTGCTAATTATGTGTGATTATGTGTAATTATGTGCGAAACACTTGCGAAACACTTGTGAAACTGCGCTGCACGCAGGGCTTTGAACAATACTCCGCGCTCCGTGTTACACCTCAGAAAATAAGATCTGCTCTGTGTGAACAGGACCCGCTGCACAGAAGGGAGGGGGATGTTGGCTGGTCTGTAATTAGCAGCACAGATAAGGGGGCGATTACCCCGCCCTCTCAGAGGGTAAATAATGAATGCAATGACCCTGGTTTATAGTTTAAGCCAGGGACAAAGTACAAAGAGGAAGGACTGAATAGCGGCCTTTGTTTCAAACAACTCTAAAACAGGTGCATTTGCACAGTGCCTGCAGCGAAGGGGCTTGCTTGCACACGGGACAACAGGGCACAGGTTAATCGCCTGTGCTTTGGCATAAAGGAAACGGCTACGTTTTTTGCGTGTGAGTGCACACATGCGTGTGTATGTGGAAATGAATGTGAGCATGTGTGTGTGTATGTATATGGAAAAGAATGTGAGCCTGTTTGTGTGTATGTGTGCTTGTGTGTAGGCGGGCATGTTGGAAATGACAATGAGATGCATAAACAGAAGCGGCTAAATTGTTTATCACCTGCTGAGGTGCACAGAGACCATTTTTAACACTTACTGCTCTTCCCTGGCATCTGCAGCAGAGGGTAGTAGGAGCCAGTTCTCACCTGCTTTGCAGCAAGCCGGTTACATGTTCGAGCTTGCTAAACAGACAACCCGGTCAAATTAGAGGAGCAAAGTTCCTTTGGAGCGAAGGCTGCTGCCGACACTGCGAGAGGCGCCGCAGCTGCGGCCCGGCGGGAGAAAGACAGCCTGTCTCGGGGGGGAGTGAGTCAGCGAGAGCGCCTGAGTGAGTCACCGCGCCGCCCGCTCCCCGTGCCCCCGAGCGCTCACCCTTCCTCCGTCTCGTTGATGATGTCGCAGATCTCCATGTTCAGCGTCCAGTCCTCACTCTGCAGCGAGCCGTCCGTGGCCTTCTCTGCGGGAGACAGCAGGGGCTTCTTAGCCACACTTAGCCTGTTACCTAACGGCATTATTACCTCATTAGCTAATAGCATTATTATCTCGTAGCATAATTTCTTTATTTTTTAATATTGCCACATAGTAATTTAGTAATATTAATATGTCACTGTAATAATGCTAATTTAGTCAAAAACATAATAATGTTAATAGTCAATAATGTAATTACTATTGCATGATAACGCAATACTGCATTTGGTTCATAACGTAATAATGCTATTAGACGATACTATTCAGGCATAATAACATTATTAACTAATAGCATTATTACCTTACTGACTAAAAGCATTATTACAGCATTGACTAATACCATTACTGCCTTCTTAACTAACAGCATTATTACATTATTGTCTAAAATCTCAGGACAGATGGCTAACATAGCTCACATGTTTTACACACCGTCTGGTTCCTTCACAACACAGTACTACAGCAGAAAGATAAACAGCAGCGATCTGGGAGTACCAGTATCCCCACATGCCCCTACAGTTCTGGTACGTCTGGCATTCACATCATTCACAATGGCAGACATCCAAATCATAAACAAACATATGCAGTGTGCACACAGACATATATTCATATAGCTATTCTGCACCAATCTGTCAGTTTTCAGAGTGTGTGAATCATACTATCCACAGAAAATAGGTTGTGCAAAGACCTCAGATGAATTCTTGAAATTCCTGCTTTTTCACATAATTACGTTACCGATTTCCACATCTCACGCCCTTGTGCAGGGCGACTTACACAATCAAAATCTTTCGTAACCTGTAACTCACTTAGCTTCAAGTTTTACTGGAACAAAGTGCAGTTCAGCAGAGGGCCTAAAGTGGGACTCAAACCGAAGCTCTGCCAGTCTACAGTCTGCTGCCCTGACACCAGCTTCACACCACTACCGCCTAGCTCAACTGTACTTTATGAATCGGGTCAAGATGAACACACAGTAAGGGTTGCATCTGCATACAGAGACTGCATTGACCAGCTAGGCCAACTGATAGTGCATGCTTTCACTGACCACAACGGGAAGTCCTAAACCTTATCTAAAGGTTAAATAAAAGTTCAAAAACACAGACTCGGAGATGTCTCTTTCACCTAATGCCACACCTTAAAAATTCCATTCAGGGGAGCGTTCAAACGGCAGCTATATGTCTCTACTAGTTTTTTTCCCAAACTTTTGGATTTGGGGAGTAAGAGACAGAAAGGTGAAATGAAATCCTGAATACTCTTCCCCACAGCGAGCTTAAGCAGGAGTCAGCTGTGCTTCCAGAAAGCACTGGCCAATCATCCATTCTCAAATTCCTCTTGGCCTTTGAGTGATAATTTTGTGACCAAGGGCCACCCCTAATCCTAACCCTGGATGTGATGCCTCTAACCCTAACTGAAATTATACCAATGATGTCAAATTCCTAACCCTAACCCTGGATGAGACGTCTCTAACCCTAATCCTAACCCTAGATGAGATAACCCTAACCTTACCCTAACCAAATACTGATCCTGGCTGTAGTCCTGACTTATTTTGTAGATACCATGAAAGTAAACAAATAAGACATGTTGCTTCAAGCTGCATTTCAGTCACGTCCGGTTGAATTAATTGCAACAGCTACATTACATTAGCACATTACACCACTCATTTAGCAGACACCTTTATCCAGAGTGACAGCCGCCGCGAACTACACTTTACCCACATTAACACTGCTGTCCCCAGGACAGTTCACCTCGCGGCACAGCTGTGGACAGGACCGCTGACGGAGGCCACCTTCTCAGAGAGCTCGCTGCCTGGCATCCGCTGCCAGGCACCTATCAGCGAGAGTGGCCTCGGTGCTCCATTATTTATTCATCCACCATCTCTCCTTTTGAATCGGTCCCCTGGGGACCAGCAGGGTGATGAGGGACCCCTCGGGGCAGGGCCCCCACTCCCCCTTCACTCGAAACGCGATGCCACCTGCATCAATTAACCAGCAGCAACCTTATCGCCTCCCCTTCCCCAGCCTCGGGCGCCAATGTCTTCCACGTCCTGCTCCGTGCCGCTCTCTGAATGCCCCTCCTGTCACACGACGGTCTACCAATAAAAGCAGTGGGTTTTAGGCTCCGGTTTCCTGTGTTTCTGCTGCATTTTCACTGCAGGGAGCAGACTACAGCTCTAATGACAAAGGAAGTGATCTATGACATGGTATGGGCTAGTTCTGGACAAGGACACCAGGCATCACAGTGCCTTAGGCAAAACAGTGATGTACATCCATATTCAAAAAACATTACAGGGGCAACTACCTTATTAAGAATGAGGTCCTCTACAAATGACTTAGAAAAGGTAGCCAGGGGACAGGTGCAATGGGACACTAAGCTTTGTTTAGCTAGGTCATGTTTTTTTACTATATATATTTTCTTCTGGTGGATCCAGCGTGCAGCTGAGGGGGTTAAATTTTTGTTCACTTTGTAGCGTGGACTATCAACCATGCTGGAGCCAGGCTGTGCATCCAAGCCAGAAGGAAGCAGTCTCCCTTGCTGTGGAATGTCGCACAGGATAAACACACCTCCTTTCGCCTGACTCACCCTGGCTCAGGGCCAACCTACAGCTGCGTCTGAGGTCAGCTGACCTGCTTTCAGCCCAGGCCAAGTGGCCGAGTTTATCACCCTGCTCACCTTGGGCGCAGCTGACCCCCTTATTACGAGAGGTTGCCGGAACCCTGGCAAACGGGGAACCGCCGTTCTGGTCAGACCCACAGCATAGCGCACTAAGCTAACCAGTACGGGATGTTTCTTTTTTTTTAAGTCGCCACCAGCTACCTCCGCTGGGATTTTCCGCATAATCCCCGTTAAGTGGATTTAGGAGGGGGGAGGGTGATGGGGACCCCTCACCCATGTCCATCCGGCTTCTTTTGGGTTCCGTGTGGCAGTCGGGATGGCCTGTGGACCTCGGTGGGGCACGGTGGCCCGCACGCTGGCCTGGCACGCACCGCTGGCACCGGCCCATGCCAGCTTTCCACCCGCCCATTTCCATCCGCCCCTCCCTTTCCCTCGGCACGCGCCGCCCCAGCGCCGAGCCAAGAGCAAGCCCTGCCCGCTGCCGGCGAACTGGACGCCCCAAACGAGCCTTTAATCGCTTTGGGCCCTTCCCTGTAATCCCATTAAGGGCACGGAGGGGTGGGTGCGTGGCAGAATCGGACCACCTCGAGCCCTGAGGCTGGGGGCGCTTCGGTGCCGTTTTTAGCCCGAAGGGTCTGCGTCACACCGTGTTTGAAACTGACGAAACGCAGCTGCGACGGCCACATCACGGGAGCGTTTTGTCAAGGTATCCGAAAGTGACACCGTAAGACGAGATTTACACCATCTGTTCTCATTAATTGATGTGTAATTAACTGGAGTGGCTTGAGCAGGGTTTTCTAGATGGCAATGGACCTTGCTAGCATTAGGGCTCTGGTGACAGAAGTGTTCAATCGCTGTGTAAAAACTGATAAAGTGCTCAGTTTTTGCTATAGATCTACTAAGCATCATGTGTAGATCAAATGTTACAAGAGTTAAACAGACTATGGAAAGAAATGGTAAAACAAAACCGTTTCCATTCACATCTCAAAAATGCTTCACCTCAGCCACTAACTCAACATGACATTTTTGAAATTCGAGCACACTTTACACAGAATGATCCTTGTCTTGCACTAACAAAAACCAACCCTCTTCATAATCAAATCACTACTTCAACCCCATTAATCAGCAAGTGAGAACCTGCACCATTTTGTAACTACATTAACTGGGAAAGTGAGGCAGTTTGGTTGTTTTCTTCTTCTGTTGTGACTTCTGATTTTTTTTATGATTTCTCAGAGACGGAGGGCCGGAGGACAGGACTTGGCTGAAAGAAGGCCAGCCCAGGATTAAAGCACCAGAACACCATGCTACCTTCCTAAGCCACTTCTTACCCCACCTACCTTCCCAGTGGGGCCACTCCTCAGCCACTTATGGATAATGAGATGCCAAGGCAACCGATCAGAACCAAAACCTCATCTGCTGTGCTGCTGTCCTGTCCTGTTCTCTGCCTGTACATGAACCACGATCCAAGAGATCCAAATCACTAGGGGAAGGCATAAGGTGGCTGAGCTTATTATAACCCGAGACTATAACCTGGGATCCACTAATGTCAATTGTCATTTCACTGACTCTATTGTCAGAGTCAATAGTCCTCCATTGTCAATACAAACAGGGCCACCATTACATTACTCAATAGCACTATAACACTAAGTGATGGAAGTGCTGGCATCTCTGGTGGTGATGATGGTAATATTACTGTTCACTGTTAGGTGATCATGGTGTTGATGCATGACACTGCTTGATAACATGCAGGCAGGAACCTGGAGCAGAACTTGAGCCCCCAATCCTCTAGAACCTTCCATGTCACATTTGTGACCTCAGCACTATGTTTTAGCACTGACACTTGTGCATGTGTGGTTAGTGGCGTCCTGTTTATGCAGCTTTTCACACCACTTTACTAGGTGCACTGTGTAAGTGTCTCCACATAAGGATGTTTGCAAAATAACAATAATGTAATGTAATGTATCCAGAAGATTCCACTCTGACTCATGGTGAGGTGCTGGAAGTTGGCAATTAATTTTGCCTGTCAAATCCAGATCACTAACGCAGCAGCTTTGCGAGCCATTGCTTTCTACAGGCTAAGCCAGTAGTATTAGAAAAGAAAAGAATCCATTGGCTCTAATAAAAAGAAACTGCAATGCGCTTTCCCCTTCACTCCTGCACTGAAACTAAGTAAGCTTTAGCCTGCTCTTCCCTTCTTCAGCAAAAGTATGAGTTTGCCACTCACTGAAATGTAAAATGCAACCCTTTCTTTGCTTAATTCAGGGATTCAATGTAAGAGACATATCCATTTGTGGTTAGACTGAATAGAGCATTTTGTTTTTATTTTGCTTGACATACAAAAGCTATCCATCCCTAATGCATTGGAATAGATAGCCCACAATCACTCTTTGTCATTTCAATTTGCCTGTGGGTACTGTCTCGAAGACTATTACTGTATTGGATTACTACTAAGATTGATTCTGCCTCATCCAAGGCTACATAAAAGTGAAGGTCTAGGTTAGGGCAAGGCCCACCCTGGTCCTGGAGGGCCGCAGTGCCTGCAGGGCTACTCTACCCTGGTCCTGGAGGGCAACGGTGTCCGCAGGGCTACTCTACCCTGGTCCTCACTGTCCATTCACCCAGCTACTAACCCACCCAAGCCAGCACACTATTCACTGAGCCAACCTCACTTCTATGACATCCCCAGCTCTGACAGTGTTAGCAGTTCACAGAGAGGCGGGAGAGAGGAGTCACTGCAATTCAGAACCAGGCCTTAAAAGCAGAATATAATGACAAAGCAAGGCAAGGAGACGCGGTTTTGGCAGTTGTTAAGAGGAACAGACTGAACATGTCTCTAAAGTGCGTGGTGCTGGGAAAGCACACTGTGACTCAGCCTCTTTTCCTTCTCGCTGCTGTGATGAAATCCTTGGCGGTGGCCGCAGCTAAGCTAGGCTATGCTGACACGCCTGAGAAACCGCTAGCAGAATGTGCGAGGCCTCGCGCCCCGTCAAAAGCTGGCCATTGCCACTCTCACCCCCCAGCCACGTATGTGGACTTTAGCCCAAACTCCAACACGAGCAAGCCTCCACCCTGGCTGTATCTGCGGGCACCAGGCCAAAGCCGTGCCGGCACTGTAACGCCCCAGGGCCAATCTCTGCTCTGGCAAACACAGCGCACTCTAATCTCGGAGATCAAAGCCTGAGCAAAGATCCCTAATAAACGGCCTGGCAGCCAGTATCCCTGGAAGTGGGGATGGAGCTGGGCCGTACGCTGGGCGAATCGCCTTAAACCGCGAGCTCTGAGCCTCGCAGCATACAATCAGACACGCTCAAAAGTCACCTGAGTTTCACAATTTATGTGCAGGTAAACCAAGGACACAGAGAGTACAGCAGATCTGCGAAGCATTCAATGGGACAAATAAGAAGTGATTCACCCTGGAATAGTAAAACCACAGACAATCAATAAAAGCAAAAAACTAGTTGAGAGCGAGCAATGACCTAATGACAAGTCAGGGACATGGATGGCATGACTGAGCACAGATGTTAAAATGAACCTGAGAGAACCAGTGAGAGGTGCAGCAGTGTGGTGTGGCAGTAAGGAGCAAGGCTCACAATCCAAAGTCTGCCCGCTTGATTCCCAGGTAGGGCACTACTGTTGAACCCTTGGTCAAAGTGCTTAACCCAAATTGCCTCAGTGAATACCAAGCAATATATATGCATAACCTGTGAAAATGTAAGCACAAGTCACTCTAGTTAAGAGAGTCTGCTAAGCAAATGTCATGATGATGTAGAATCTTCAATGAGTGGAGCCTGTCTCACATATTGCAGTAGGGATCCTAGAAAACTTAAGGGGAACAGACAAACTTGTCTCAGGATTGCAGTGTAGACTGAAGCACCATACAGGCTTCTTTCTGGAAAGTTCTATGGCATAGATTACTGGCATTATTACTGTGGTGCAGTGTCTGAGGAACCAGGGCTGCAATAAACAGGACACACATCAGTTCCCACGCGTAGCTGTGCTATTGTGCTCTCAAGCAAGGTGCTTAATCTGAATTGCTCCAGCCAATATCCACCTCTATACAGAGACAATAAAACTATATAAAAATATCTAATAAGTGTCTGATAAATTCGTTGAAATAAAATAAATCATTATTTTCTGGGAATGTCTCTTGCATTCTCTACTTGCAACCCGATGATCACAGAGGTTGTAAATGATCTGCACAAAAAGAGAAGTCTAGAAACCGATGAGGGGAACTAATGATGAAAGTCTGAGGCTTCATAAACCCCATCACCACTGACTCTTTTTCACCATTCAAAGAACTTTGCTCTCTGTACCAAAACATATAAAATCAGTGTGTCATTGATGGCACACAGTCACCCCACCCATTTTTTGGAGTTTATAAAGCCCTACTTGGCCACCGCTAACAGTAAGAGCTCCTGTTCCCTGTCTGCCTCCTCACCCCCACTCAAAATGCATAAGTGCGCAAACAAAATGATGGCGCTCTGTGCAGGTGGGTAATTAAATAAATAGGCAGACTCTAGGTTTACTGCTTGATAAGGCCTTGGTTGACCTCCCAACTTGTTCTACTTTTGAGCTGTGAGCTAGTCTAAAGTACACTGGAAAGGGGTCGTTAGATAAGTCTATTAGCTTTCAGGGAAGACCCTTACACAATCCAAGTTTCTTGGGGTTGTTAGTCTAGCTACCTGTCTTTTTGTTTTGTCAGATTTCTGAACGTCTCAAATCTGGCAGTTGTCGGGCTAACTGGCTACAAAGACTACATTCACTGTGAGTTACATCAATTTATTGAAGAATTCAGTTTCACATCAAGGCTGACTAATTTCACTGAGGCAGGCCATAGACCAATAATTAGCTAGCTTCAATGGCGACATAGCTAGCTTGCTAACTAGCTTGCTAAAGATTTATATTCTATATTAGCAAATTAGCTAACAAGATATAAGATGGCAAGATAGCCAGCTAACTGACTAAATTGATGAGTACCACACCTCTGCATAAATACAGAAACAGGTCAATGAATTGCTGATATGATGAATAAACATTCTACACTAGTGTTAAAATTAAGTAAGTAATTTTTAAAGATTTTTAAAAAGTGGCGAGCTAGACTGTGGGTATCTAGCTAAACCGGCGTGCAGTACAGCTGCTAGTAAGATAACTAGCTAGCTCGCTGACGTTGCTGTCAGTTGGGTCTAGCTAGCTAACCTGAACAAACAGCTCGCTACACGAATAGCTATACATACTGCCAAGTTCAATAAGCAACATCTGGGCAATAATGTCTGACGCAAGACAATATCTACATTGGCTGGCTTGCTAGCGAGCTTGCTGACTAACATTAGCTAGCTAGCTAGACAAGCTAGCTACGTGAGCTCATGCTACAAATCGAGTACCGCCACTAGAGTCAATAATATGAGCAGAACACTTGACTATGCTTATACATTCTCCACCTATAAACATGATCTGCAAGCAAGATCGTGAATCGTGCTGTTTGTTGGCTACCTACCTATGCATTGCCCCACCGGAGTGCTGTACGGATTCCCCAGTAAAAACTCCATCTTGATGATGACAACAAACAACAAACCGCACTGTCACCGAAGAGCAGCACATTGTCAAGCTCCTCCCACTGAACAACTTCATTGGAAAAAGCCGTACAGCTCTCAATATAATTGGATATAAGCTACGTCTGTCAATACGAAAACCAGACCTTGTTCGTGTTCTTAAGTTGTGACCAAGAAAAAAAGGTCTTGAGGACCTATAGCGCTTGGGCGTTTTCCGCTGCATCTCATCGCGGTCAACTATCAAGGAAACAGTGTGACCGTAACTTACTTCGAAGATATTCTATTGTATTGGTCATAAATTAATGACTAATAATCCACAATAGAGAATCTTAACATAATACTATTTATTAGAAGAATTCACCTTATATCGACAAATCGTAAAAGTTGGTGCATTATTCCAATAACTCGGTGCTGTTATTAATGACAATTGCAACAATTGCACATTTATTTTTGGAACAGGACTGGTATAGTAGGTACTATGAAGTCAAACACATGAAAGTGTAACTTACAACATCCTTACAGGAAATAAAATCCTTTAAAAAGGACCGTTGCAATATCCTTAATTCTCGTGTCTCTGTCGAAATGTATTGCACATCGTCTTTACTTAACCCAAGGAGATTTACAGATTATAAACCCGTTTCAGATTACTTGAGGATTTATCCTTATATGTTTTTTTTCCCTTGTATTATCCATGTATGCTTCTGAATATTCAGAGAAGTAGTCAAATTTGAACACCTGGTCCAAGTCACATACAAGTCAAAAGTTCTGCATCCTTCAGTTTGACGTATTTTTCAGAGGAATATCGCAACATTTCGCCTGGGTGTAAGGCGTCTCTAACACCATTGCATATCCCAGATCGTATTTAAGGCAAATTCTAGCATTAAACTTCAGTGCCATATTCTTTCTCCTTTACAGCACTTTTTAAAATGAATTTTATTCAAAGATAAAAGGCATTTAGTGTTTAGGCCAAGTGTTGGACGGGAAGGGAATAGAATAAAAGCAATGGCATCTGCCCTACTATGGGGACCCAGCCATAACATACCGTTATTCACATCCTTGTGACAGTTTGCACTTAAGCCTCTATGTATACAGTTTGAATAGGCAACAGCACGACATTTATCAGGGCCGTTAAATTTAATGTCACCTGGTCGCACCTAGCTCTAACATGAAAATATACGCAGGAGTCAAACACGTTCAATCCAAGTAGCTGTTTTACCCCGCTTCCAGCAGAGGGAGACATTGTACACACATTCCCCCTCAGCCCAGGGTTTGTATGACGAATGTTCTGCTGCTCGGGGGTTCAGCAGATCATGCGCAAGTAAGTGGGAAATGATGGGGTCTGGACATACGCAGAAACTGAGCATTTAGGCGCATTCTGGGACCAGGGCTATGAAAAGGATGTTTGGGGGGTGGTGCTCAAGAGTTGGTGCAAAGAGATAAGACCTGCTGGGTCTAGAGTTTTCAATGAAGTCTCTGAACCTTTAAAAGACCTTTGGAGGTGTGTGTCTCAGCAGATGGCATGTTTACTCATAGGGACAGATTGCTCTGTGGCTGTTTTTCTGCTGTAAGTAGCTTATCTGAATGAGAGGAGCTAACTCTGTGCAAAGTTATCTTATTTATCTACCATTTCCTTTAAATGGATGCCTGTGTATCTAGCATTTTTACAGATAAGGCATACTTCAACAGTTAAATCCTTCCCCTTGAAATCTTCTGTGCTTAAAGACGATGGACAAACTCTGAAATGTAACTGAGCAGTCATTTAATGGTTATTTTTAGATCGCTGACTGTTCAAAGAAGACAGAATCGGTACTAATTTAGGTCAAAGGTATTTAGCGCATTTAAATTTATAACATTGTTCAAGGCTGTGAGATAGGACTGTATTTTGGCTGCAGAGCAAGCCATGGAAGCTCAGATACACATGGCCTATTGCACAAATCTGACCAAATGCAAATACCACAGTCAGAATAAAGTGCAATAAAAACTTGTCAACGCAGGAAAAGGAACAGTCAAGTTTGAAAGCCATTCAAAAATCTGCATTCTAAATAAATGAAACTGAAGTTGAATGTCTACAAAAGAAGTTCAACAAACTTTACAGACAGGAGAAATGGACAAGTGTGTAGGCCGCAGTGCAATAAACATGTGTTTACAGCATTAACTGTCCATTAAAACAACACAAAAACGATCATGTGTCTGTAGGGACCGCTGGCCCCCACCTCATCCGAGCTCACGAGGGGTTCATGTCTTCCAGTTGGTCCATCACGTAGTCGATGTAGTTGTGAATCTCGGAGATCCGCTTGCGGTTGCGGGCCACCTCGTCCTCGTGAATCTGCCGGCACGGACGACAACAACAAAGACAGGCATGAAACAGATCACAGGAGAGACTCAGGCCTGCACTCAATGATCCCAATTTGTGGTTCATTTTTTTACTTTAAGAAGAAAATGTTCAGTGAGAGCTGCTCTGATCTATATACATTCTTGTTATAACTAAGATGATTTAATGTGAGGTGAAAAATAATAACACTGTCACATTAAACACAATTCAGTGAAAATGAATTAACTGCCAATGGGTCATCGCCTCCATGAGACCAATGGAAAACAGTTTCCGGTCCTTCCCTAGTTCCCGCCCCTGGGCCACCATTGGTCGCTTTCGTGAGTGCACCTCCCCCTCCTTACCGTCTTGATGAGCGTGGTCAACCAGCTGTTGATCCTGGTCACCAGCTCGTCCTCTCGGTTGTCAATCTTCACCAGGTGCATGTCGTGGGAGGCGCCCACCGCGTTGATCGCCGTGTCCTTGTCCACACACAGCTGTGACGGAAGAGAGGGGGTGGAACCAATAACATAAACCCATTGTTTGTTTTGTTTTTTCATGTAGTTCATGAGCAGAATGTCAATATGTTGGGAAAATGAGATTATATCAGCGTTAATGTCAATTTATTAAGTAGATATATATTTATTAAGTAGCCAAATAATTATATATTCAAATTACATATTACAAATTACATATATGACAGTGGTAATAATTTATACAAAGAGAATGAATTTGGACCTTTGCTTTGAGTACTATGTTCAAAACTTACGAATGCACGTGACACTTCTTTTTCATAGCACTGTGTTAAGTGTGCACATTCCACTTGAATAAATAACTGTAATTGTTCATATATGCTGTATATATTGACATTATATGTTATATTTTTTGTATCTCTTGAATTCCAATTTTAACATTTTGTTAAGACGTACTAAATTATTGGGAGAGGATGTCAAGGTGGAGCACTGATCCAGGATCAGGCACAGGTGAAAAGCGGCTTTCGTAAGTATGTGACGGGACAGATGCGGGCCTGGCCCAGAATCAGGCGTGGAACTGACCATTCGAACTTCATCCGGTGTGTCCTCCTCCAGCTCGTTCTTCGCGGCCTTCTCCAGCATTGCCATGGAGATCTCCAGGAGCTTCTCATTGTGCTGGTTCTCCAGATCGCGGCACTGCGCGAATGTTCAGGGGGGCGGGTCAAGGAAAGCACTCAGCGGTGTATGTGAAAACCTTTGGGCTACCATGGGCGCTATGCAACAAAAGGATATATCCCCTGGGCGGCTTCGATGAACCCTGCGACCATGTCAGAAAGGTTCCTCTCAAAGTCTTTGATGACATCCTGAAACACAGCGTGAGGTAGGAACACAAGCTGGTCACCTGACATGCTCACAGGATGGTCACTCTTTTCTTTAGGTGCATGCTGTCACCACAGTGTCTGCCAGTCTGCTCGCTCTTTAACACTCCCATAAGTATTAAAGAGCAAAATCGAAAACTCCTTCCTGATATACTGACGGGTGAAGCCATTATGTGTTTGCAGTCATTAGCTCATTTAAACAACAGTGTTTTTCCGAAAGAGAATAAGTCTTTTGATTGGGCCATGTAAGTAAGTGACTGACAGTACACGGTAGCTTCACCAGTTAAGAGCTTCACTTACATTACTGTCATTTAGCAGACAGTATATTTCACTTCACCTCCCTCTCCATCAGTACTTTCGGGTAAACAGGTTAAGTGGACTTGCATGTCAGTGCCTAGCCCATTATGTTACTTATACAAAACGGAGCGAGCGTCCGCATTGGTTCTTTTAGCGCACTGTCTCTAGTGGGACTCTTCTGCAGCACCCTCACCTCCAGCTGGTCGCTCAGTGTCAGCTCTAGGCTCATGAGGGTGTCCCGGAGCTGGCGGGTCTCCTCGCCGCTCCGGGTGAACTGAGCCATCAGCGTCTGCGCGTCCGTCATCCGCTGCATCTCCGCCATGGCCTGCATGGGGCAGAGGGGTGGGGCCAGACGCGGAGACAGCCACGCCCACAGACAGCCATGTCAGATTGCAGCCAGTGTTGGGCACTACAGCTCAGCTAATGAAGCTACTGCGCTACGCCTCAGCACTGTTTTTCAGTTTGACGTGTAATGACTGATGATGGACCGCACTCACCTCCCTCCTGGCCCTCTCGAAGTCTGAGATCATGTCTGCTGCCACCTGCTGGTTGTCCTGCACGGCCTCGCGCGTGCACTCGAAGAAGCAGTTCACGTCCTCGTCCCTTATGCGCTGCTGCTCCAGGCCCAGCTCAAACAGCTGCACGCACAGCGCCATCATCTGGCTCTTGTAGGTAGCGTAGAATCAAGGGAAATGGATGCTTTGAAATCCTGTGGTTTACTGAATACACAGTATGTATTGTGATGATTTTTTCGGGCATTATTGTGATATCTGTACAACCAAAACCAGGGATAATGCGGTCTCACTGACAGTGGGAAAGACATTTTTGTGTTTTTTTTTCTAAGTGTTTATTAGCAATATCTTGGTATTTCTTTATCCAAATTTTGCCAATGCTCTTTCCCTGTTCTGTTCTAGAACTTGCCCATTTTTACAATGCAAGAAACTTGACATTTACTGGTCTAGACTGTGCTCTGCAGATGATCATCTTTTGCTCTTTTTGGAATAATCAGTAGTTTTGTTCACTCATCCGCCCCAAACGGCTCCTAGTCCAGGTCAAAGACAGCTAGAGGGCAGTGTTCCGGCCGGTGGATCCTCCGTCCAGGCAGTCTTACACTGAAAGGATATGTGTCCACCAGCTGGGACACTTCAGGGAGGTAGGCCAGCTTCTCAGCCTCCGTGTCCTCTGCGTACATGCTGTCAAACAGCTGCGGCCCATTCAGGAGCTCCACGAAGGCCGCCTGCAGGAGACACAGGTGTGCACGCGTCACCGTGTGGAAAGGGTGCAGTGACCCCTCTGCAGTGTTTTTAATGGGAGATGAAGAATGGGCCTAATGCACAGTATCTCAGCCCCTATCTGTAGTGTCACTTGAATGTGATGCTACTAGTGTGTGTATCATTAACAGTAGTCTATCACTGCTTGTTGGTGTGTTGTGAATGTTATTCTGTCACTGTTAGTTCGTGAGAGACTGTGCATACATGCATGTGTGTGTTCTTATTGTTACTCTGTCACAGCTTGTTTGTGTGTTGTGTGTGTGTGAGTGTGTGTGCATGTGAATGTGCGTGTGTGTGTGCGCGTGTGTGTGTGTGTGTGTGTGTGTGCGTGTGTGTAACCTAAGCATTACCTTGTGCTGCTGCAGTTCCTCCTCCTCCTTCTTCTTGGCCTGTATGGCTTTCAGCGCCAGGGTCTCATTGTGGATGCGCTCCTCCAGAGCGTAGTGGTATTTCGCCAGCGCCTGCTCCCGCTGCAAAAAGGAACCCATTCATCAGCTACAGCTACACTGTGCAGTGGCATTCACAATCAGTTCACACACAGCCGCATGCAGCAGCACTCTCACACGGTGAGGTAACTTTACCCAACACACAGTGCGCTGTCTAACCCCTGCTCTGCTGCTGTGTTGGCAAGAGGAATCTATTGAGCAGACAGAAATTATTTTAAATTCATAACAAAAGTGCCCAACCTTGTTCCTGGGGGACCACATTTCAACAGGTTTTCCAGCTGTCTTTAAGTGACTAATATCCTCAGAACTGGGTAGAGTAATTCAGTTAAGGCCTTAATTAGTTGAGTAAAGTGCTGAAATGCTCATGTGGAACAGAATGACTCCAGGACCATGAATAGACACTCCGGGTTTTGGGTGCTGTGCAATTTGTAACAATATCTCTTATATTGTTACAGTATGAGGCACTGTTCTTTCAAAAAGGCATCCCCACCTGAGACAAAAAAATCTCTATGGTGTACTAGAACTGATTTTGAGTCATGCCTTTGGGAATCTATTAATAATAACATATAACAAAGGGTTTTGGTATTTGGCCATTACTCTGGGCTTACTACACAACTTTCCTTTATTTCCATGCAACGTCTGCAAGTCTCAGCCATGCGGCTTATGCATTGTTGATTGACACTGGTAAAGTACTGAGCCCATGACCCTCTGGTACACACTCCACTTCTCCATGCTACTCTGCTTGTACTCACAGTTTCCTCATCCAGCCTCCGGAAGTCCAGGTAGGCCAGGTCTGAGAGGTAGGCTGCAATGAACTCCTTATAGCATGGGTCTTTGGAGACGGGGTTCCCGGAAAGATTCAGGGACCTCAGGTTCTTAAACTTCCGGAGGTATATCACCTTAAAATCAGGGGGAGCAGGATGATGGTAAAGTATACTTTTACAAAGTATAAGGCGATGCACACAAGTCATGCAGGTCAAACTATTGACATATTACCTTAAATTTATCTTTTAACAGGCATGCCTATATGGTGCCTGAAATACAGTTTATGAAAGAAGGCAGTAAGTGTTTGAAAATGAAAATGTTTAGTTAACCAAAAAAATCACCCAGCACCCAGCAAAACACTCAGCACATGGGCATTACAGAGCTGACCTATAAATACACATTGTGTCCTACCCAACATTTTCCCTGGGTTTATTTGTCTCCTAGAACAAAACTAGGTGCCAATAATGGCTTGTGAACTTGGACATGAACACTGTCACAAGGCACAGTTAGGAGACAGGGAATCACCTGCCAATGGGAGCATTTTTTTTCTGATAAATCCACCATTGTTAATCATGCAAAACAAACAAAAACAGCTTGAGAGCAACGATCAGCTTAAAGGTAAAATGTCCACCTCCTCTATTTCAAACTCTTAAGCTGTCACTGCTGGGTGCCTTTGAAAAGGTTAGTCTTTGAGTCAGTGTGGCAGGCAGACCTTTATCTTGTTCATTGTGATTACATTCTACACATTTTGCTAGGCAGCTTTAAAATAACAAGGCAACTGGTGATCTTGAACACAGCCTCACAGCCCACGTCCGTGGTGCTGTTTTAGTTCACGTGTGTCTGTGTATGTGTGTTTAGCCGCAGGTGGCGTGTGTGAGCGTGCTCACGTTGTCCAGCTGGGACAGCTGGTTGTTTCCGATAGAGAAGACATGCAGGTTGACGAGCGTGTCCATGTTTTCTATCACAGAGATGCTGTTGTCCGACAGGCTCAGGTCCTCCAGCTTCACCAGAGCGTCCAGGCCCTCAATCGCCTCAATGTGGTTGAACGACAGATCTAGGAGAGAATTAGAGGAATGTCGTGGAAGAGGGGACCTTTGAGAGAAGAGATTTGTGGGCTTCTTTTGCAGTGCTACTGTAACTGTGTTTATTGAAATTTTCACCAGGAGTGGAATTAGAAGACTGTAGAGGAAAAGTGCTTGCAGGCCTCCTTTAAGAAAACACTACATCCCCTGCCCAGTCATGAGCAATCTTCTACATCATAAGTCTGTACTGGGAAAAGCTATTATGCTGACTTTAAAATCTGCATTATTCCAAAAAGGCTAATTTTAGTAACATGCCAGGGAAAAATACATCCTCAAAGTCAGAAAAGAGTCTTATTTCCATAGTATGTGATTAGCTGATGTCTTTATTTGTGACGACTTGTACAGCTCAGCCATCATATTCTTTGTAAATATTTAAGATGTACAGGGCTGGCTTTCCAAAATTCAAGCTAAGTACCCCGAGTGAGGTTTCACTGCATCCTTTGCCCAAGGTTTTTCCGTCCACTTCCCTAACCATGACCTCACACAGCACCCCCTTAAAGACCACACCACAGTGTCGCTGGCTGCGTTACTGAATGAACCCTTGCCTTCTTTTGATGTAGAGCATGTTAACAACATTTATCTCACCTAGCCACACCAGGTTAGTGAGGCAGTCCAGTCCCTCAATCTTCTCAATAATATTGTTATCCAGCTGGAGCTTGGTCAGTGTGGAGAATTGCCACAAGTGGTCAATCTTTAGGATGTCTGCAGTAACATTGAGATGAATATAATGTTTTACTGAAGGTACCCCACGCTGCGCTGTGAACCAGCATACACATGATACCAGGTGTCATTCCTACTGCAAACTATACAGTCAATTTTTGTTTTAAACAGGAGTAGAGAATCGGTAATATTAAAAGAAAAGCCCCAGATAAGTAAGTTATCTTTCAACAAGCACATGTGTAATATCGTGGTGTTAGATAAAAACATATAAGGCGGCGGAGGCCGCATGAAAGTAGTGTCACTTGGACTTAATCCCTTACTCCTGAAGTCCAGGCGCAGGTGTGGCACATCCTCGAACTGGATACCCTCCTCCTTGGCGATGCGTCCGGCCTGGCCCTGTGGTCCTTGCTCCTCCACGGCCTGCCGAAGCATCTCTTCGTCCACCACATTGGGCTCCACCGTTTCGTGCAGCTGGCTCATTCTGCTGCGTCTTCTGCGGTAACGTTACTGCTTATTAACTAGGCTAGCAAACTGAATGCACCCAGCATTAAAATCGCATTTGGATTGCAAGCTTGCTTGCGGATAACACTGACACATCTATCAGAAAGTATGCGTGCAGCTTGTAGCGGTTTCAGAAAACGTAGCTCAGAGTAGACTGAAGGGCAAGAAATTGATTGCGTAGCATTTTTTATGATGCTGTGAAACATAGCCAACGTTATTGTCTATTACAGCTAACGTTAACGGTTTATAGCTGGTTTAACTTGCATGCATGTGCTTAATTTAGTTCGTTTGCTATCGAAGTACAGTTGAGACTGTGCCCTGTCCACTTCGTGTGGCGATATCTTATTTACAGTCCAGCACTAAACAGAAATATATTCTGTGGTAGCACTATCTTTCTTTGTAAAAACTTACCCTTTCTAACTTTTTGTATTTCGGAGCTCAAACTTCCGCAGACCTAGTTAGCCGACTAGCCACAAACATACGCGTATCCTGTTGCCTAGCAACCGCAGCTCACGCTTCGGTGTCAGTGGCCGTTGTTAAATTGCATATAGCCCAATAGGTCCCACAGAGGACACACTCCTGATATCGCAAAGAAATTAAATATTTTTTTAATGTTATTATGTGAAATTACCGTTGCAATATGATTCATTTACGGCCTCACCTGACATCAGTTTGCTTTTCAAAGCCCGATCTTTACCCCAGCAACAGTCGCCAGCATTTGGGACATCAGCTACACTAGCTAACAAAATCAAAATTACTGTGGAAGTGGCCACAACCTGACCATATTACCTGCTGGGATATCGTATTTAAACAGCTGCGTGCCGTTAAAACAGAGCATTGATGATTAGTGATGTTTTGAGCCTGTAACCGAATATGTGCGTAGGCCTACTACTACTTGCAAAATATTAGTAATTTATAGGTGTTTTTCACTGAATAAACCACCCCTCCCACACACATACCCCCTCATGTACAGCATTTATTTACTTATCTCTCTGTTGTTAAGCCTCATCATCAAGATCATGGACACCTGTCATCTTGCACATTATTTTACACTTTATCCAGAGAGTATATTTTACAGTGTTTATATGTTATCCATTTATAAAGCTGGATATCTGCTGAGTCAATGTGGGTTCAGTATCTTGTCCAAGATTACAACCACAGTGCCTTACTGGGCTGTACCCTTGCGCAAGACACTTAATTCACATAAGGAGCTGGCCTCATAACCTTTGGGTTATGAGCTCTGCTCCTTACCACTACACCACACTGTTGGTGATCCTCTTGTTAAGAAACAGCTTCCAGTCCCAGCTGGACAATGTGAGCCTGTACTCAGTGCTGCTTTCAAAATACTGCAGCCACACATGCCTGTGGTCTGGCTCTTCATCCACGCTTACTGCTCCACTGAAGCTGAAACTCTTGATTAATGTGACATAAACAACTGCGTTTCTGCATCATTGCGATCGCATTTTGCATCTTTTTGAAACCGCATTCAAAAACACACAAAACACTGTGGTTCTACAAAGTCCGTGAAAGCGAGGCTGTGTTTCGGTGTATGGGCCAGCAGCAGCAATCAGAGATGGTGCTTTCTCATTTAATTACCTGGTGAGCTAAACCCTCTTTACCAGCTCTCGTGATGGGCCAGCAATCCACGCAAAGCTCTTCGCTCTCTTTCCCTGCGTGGCTCAGACAAAGCCCTCGTACCCCAGGGGTGACAGGTGTGACGAGTGGCACGAGTGCCACATGTGTCAATCCTGCGAGAGAATCAGTGATGGTGAGGTGAATACAAACTCACCTGGGCACATTCTCTTCAGTGCTTATGTGTGGGACCATATGTCAAATACCTATGATTTATTAAGGAAGACAAATATCTGTCCTCAAAATGTGAGTCTCACCCTTGTAAAAAAAAAAGTCATACAGATCAATATGTATTAAAATATGAAATCGTACATGTAAGAAATGCAATTCTTAATAGGAATCAAAATATATGCCATATCTTACATGTAATGATATATGTTTTACAGTCTAATTTTGTGTTTGGCATTGTATGTATACAGTTAGTAACAATGCACACCTTTTCCATTATATGTAATATAGCTGCAATATAGTACATAGAAAATATGTACTGTAGAACTTTGTTTCAACATATATTGCATGTTCACAATAACATAGGATAACAATAATTAGTTATCCTGTGATGGCTTATGTTTACATAGATAGTTTTCCCCTCGGTAGGCACTCTTATCCAGAGGGTCTCAAAAACCAAGAGTACAAAGTGCATGTAATAAAGTCACAAGAACAACAACACAGGCAAAAAACAATAGACCACAACTGAGCATTCGCTAGTCTATCACACAGTGCTGTAAGATATGCATTAGATGATTGCCATTTAGCAAACACTCCAATCCAAAGTAACAAATGTTCAGCAGCTGTGCCCCAGTGGGGATTCAAACCAGCAACCTTTTGGTTGCAAGCCCTGGTCCTTGACACTATGCTACAATGGCACCAATAATAACTTGTCTAATAACTAGCGCCATTGTGAATTAGTAAGTGCTTTAATGAGTGCAATAGTGGATACCCTCCAGGAGTACAAAGAATGCAAGAGGAAGGTCAAGATTAGAGTTATGACTGTGTGGGGGAGCCAAGATGCAGTCTACAGAGGTGGATGTTCACTCTATGATGGAGGATGGCTGGTGCCTCCACCTTCCTGACTGCCATGGGCTAAACAGGCATGGAGGAAATCAAGAGGAAGCCGCTGCAGATCAGGCAGGAGAGGACCAGGGCCTGGACCAGGTTAGGTTGAGCAGGTGTTAAGGAAGGGATGGATTCTACTGATGATGTATATGAAGAATCTGCAGGCCTAACTCATTGCCCCTACGTGCTCCACAAAGGTCATTTCGAGGTTGAGTGTCACCCCAAGGCTCTTGGCAGTCCGGAGGATAACGCTGTAGTATTTTTCAAGGGTGATGAGAAATTCTTGGAAGTGAGACGACTAAGGCAGGATGTAGAGCAGCTCAGTCTTAGCCACGCTGAGCCTCAGGTGATGGTTAGTCTTCTGCAATGAAATGTCAGCACAGCCACCTGAAACTTGTGATGGCTTGTCACATACATGACCTCACCCTGAGGCTTTAGAAGTGTGATAGGTCTGTCCCTCCATCAGGATGACAGAATACTAAAATACTAATTGCCTGAATTGTTGATCCCAGACACCAGTCAAAACCACATGAGTATCTTGCACATATGTTGCTTGCATTGTCTGTGAAGTGTTGTAGTGTTGTCTTTTTAGTGTGGTGTGCTGGCTAAGGAACCCACCACCAAAACGTTGTGGGATGACATGCAAGGTAGGATAGAGGTGTTGTACCTGCTGAACTTAGGCTGAATATCATTTTACATCTGAAAGTATGCTATATGTAAGACATGTTAGCCACACTGGATGGGGCCACACGAACAATATAACGTGAGTGCCGATGAAGAAATAACATTAATTGCCAGGCACACAACAGCCTGCCACACAACAGAGAGCAGCTTCATCTCAGATCTCATCTGGCGAGTCTCAAGTCAGTCACTCACGCGTCACAGTGGCCAACAACCGTAACGCCAAGTGCATTATCAGATTTGAATTCTTAGGACCTGCTTCTTTTGTGCGTCACATACGTTTAATGTAAAATTAATTTAACGATTATTCTGTGGGCATGAAACATCTAAAGAACAATGCATACATTCAAATATGTATACATCAAACTTAACGCGTAAATAACGCCGCAAAAATACTGCAGCCGACGTTTTATCTGGTTTTAGCTGTTGTGTTGATGGTCGCCGCAAAAATACTGCAGCCGACGTTTTATCTGGTTTTAGCTGTTGTGTTGATGGTCGACAGTCTGTGACTAAACCTCGAATAATCTGTAGGAAAAGTCCCAGCTGCGCACATGCCGGCTGGAGATTTGGTGAATTTAGACACTCACGTGCGTAGACAGTTAACCCTCTTTGGGTGAATACTTTAGGAGATCAAGAAAACGGACAATAAATGACACAGAGACAGGGCGAGAGGAGAAGCAGAGCAGAGTCAAAAACTAACGACAGCAGCGCGTACAGAGAGACGGGTAGGGAGTGCGTTGAGGAGATCATTCTTTTCCGTATTAACCGTTGTGGGCGAGGGTCGAGTCTTTTAAGAGCCAAACGACTAAAGTCAGGTTCAGGATTTTCTGGAATTTCGCTAGACATAAAAAAACCATACGGGCGACAGTTCCCTCGCTCAGTCCTGCGCTCCAGATTCTCCCGTTTAAACATGGCACAGCAGGTGATCGCCTCGCCGTTTATAAAGCCGTTCTTCCTGAAGGCGCAGGTCAGTGTTACCACTCCGCTTCGCCAACGCCGACACACGCTCCCTGCTAGCGAGTTTCGCAACCTCACCCCGGAGGACGCCATCAGCGTGTTCGAGATCGAGAGAGAAGGTAAGATACACTGAATAAGGCGTGGCGCTCAGGTGTATGTGCTTACCCTGTACTGCATTCTGTGGAGATGTGCAAAGCCTGTGGCACACGACTACATCATGCCGAACAACGACATTTTGTTCAGAAGAGATTAAAAAACAAAACCGACTAATTTCTTCATAGTACACGCTGCAAAATTCAAGTTCAGGAATGCTTAAAAAAGAGAAGTATTGACATAGTTTTGTTGGCTCATTAGAACTGTAGACTGTGTTGTGAGAGCAGGAATGGCTGTGTATGTATGTGTCTTCAAAGGAAAGAGTTGGAGGGGTCTCATCAGTGGATAACCCATTTGTCCATTCTCATTCTCCTTCATCTTCATCTCCTTTTTCCCTCTCTCTCATTCTTTCCTGTCTCATTCTGTTGTAATTTTATCACTTTGTGTCCCTCTCATTCTCTCCCTCCCCCTTCCATGTTCTTTCTCTCATGTTTTCATCCTCTTGTTCCATCCCCCTCTCACTCTCTGTGCCATTCTTGTTGTCCTCCAGCCTTCATCTCAGTGTCTGGAGAGTGTCCCCTCACCCTGGACGAGGTGCTGGGCTTCCTGGGCCGGTGTCCTGAGTTGTCGCTGGGCTGGTTTGAGGAGGGTCAGCTGGTGGCCTTCATCATTGGCTCCAGATGGGACAAAGAGAGGCTTACTCAGGTGAGAGCTCCACACACTTCCTCTGCCCTCAGCCCAACTGCACCCCCCAACCCCACCTTTGGCAAAGTTTACATTCTACAGGAACTGCCAAGAAGCACACTCATAAAAGTGGCACTGAACTGAAATAATTCTTAATATCAAGGGTATATGGCAATTTTTTTTTGTTCTTATATTTTACAATGTAGCCTATTACTTTTTCCCAGGTTTTAAAAGGCAACTTCATAATTGCAGGGTTAAAGCCAACCAAACACTTTCCTTTGGCTTCATTTTCTCACAAAAGAGCCTGGTGGTTTGTTTATGGGAGCATAAAAAAAGGTGATTGGGCGGTGTGGCGTGTATTCAGTGAGCCCTAACCCCGAGCCCCTCATTGGCTTCGCGACCCAGGAGGCCATGACGGCGCACGTCCCCGGCGCGCCCGCCGTGCACATCCACGTGCTGTCGGTGCACCGCCACTGCCGGCAGCAGGGCAGGGGCTCGGCGCTGCTGTGGCGCTACCTGCAGCACCTGCGCTGCCTGCCGGGGCTCCGCCGGGCCCTGCTGCTCTGCGAGGCCTTCCTGGTGCCCTTCTACCGTGCCGCCGGCTTCAAGGAGAGGGGCCCCTCTGCCGTCGCCGTGGGAAGCCTCCGCTTCGTGGAGATGGAGTATACGCTCGCCGGGGCGGCCTACGCTCGGCGGAACAGCCGCTGGTAGCCCCGCCTCCGCCCATACGTTACGCGGCAGTCCTCCCCACCAACCGAATAAGCTCTGGGCATTGCCACATCCCAACAAAAAGGGAATGTTAATTTGACTTTGACATTATGGGACTTCATCATAAATGTGAACATCGTTAGCTTAAAAAACACGGTGTCCCAGTACTTCAGATACGTGTCCTTGCGTCTCTTCCTCGATGTCTGGGTGACGCCCATCAAGGAAACGAGGAAGAGATGTGAGGGAAAAAAAGGAGGTACCTAGCACTGTGAGGGAAATGGAACATCTGTGTTCAATTATACTTCATCAATTTCGTATGATGTTTAGTAGGAACCTCTTCCCTTTTCAGAGCACAACTTTTTTTTTCACCATGGAATGTATGGTTAATTTGACTATTTTGCAGGCAAAATGTTTTATCCACAAAATGGAATTTTTGCAGCAAGCTGTGAGCTATGTGCATATTCACAGAGTAGCTTGCTTGCTGTGTATTAAATGTGTGTATAGTGGTTCACGTCATAGATACTTGAAAAACTCAATGCATCATCCATTGGAGGAGACAAACAAGGACATGTCTCGTTTCCTTCATATGTCTCAGACAGAACTAGAACCATCCTTAAGAAGATGACCACATATTGATTTCTGGGTTACGGAGGATGTGAGGATGTAGGAAAAGGGGAAAGGACACAATTTAGCACTTTTGGGACGCAGCTCAAAAGTTAGTCTACAGAGCCTAGCAGACAGTACAATAATATTTTACCTTAAGATCTGGTGAAAATGAAGCTTGTATATATTTAAAACAGGGCTGGTGAGAACAGATCAAGATACTTCCTCCTCTGAGGAAACTAAACCTCCTAATGTCCTTACTTTACATTGTTGTCATTTAGCAGACACTCTGAAGTGACTTACATTTTTATCCATTTATACAGCTGGATATTTATTGAGGCAATTGTAGGTTAAATACCTTGCCCAAGGGTACAACAGCAGTGGTCCAGCAGGGGATTGAACCAGCAACCTTTTGGTTAAAAGCCCTCCTCCTCACCAATACACCACACTGCTGGCGTACAAAAGCATCGGAATTTCTCCTTCTCATTTGCGCAATAGAATAAACACGTTGGTCTGAATTTTACAGCAGTGTCATTACCCAAACTTTGACTGAGCTCCTATGTGAAAAAACATTGTTGTGTATCTTAAATATGCTGTAAATACTTTTTTTATTTTTAAATTTTAGTACAATGACTTGTACACTTGCCTGCTTGCAGTTTCTTGGTCTAAGACAAGGTGACGCCATTTTGCTACTCGCATAGTTTCTTGACAAAGGAACATCAACACGTGCAACAATAATGGACGAGGCTACGGCCAACCACAGGTTCAATCTGTCACAAACCACTTGAACATGCTTCCTTTGTACGTTTCGTGTGACGACTGTAAAATCTTTGCTTTCCTTCATTGATGTAATTTTTTGTATGAAACAATAAACATTTGAAAAAGACATGGTTGTTTGGCTGCCTGCATACCTTCTCCCTTTTTAATTCATTGGGAGATTTACATGTATTCAGAGCCACGGACAGTCTTTCAGCCGTCGGACACAAATGTGTTTAGTGATCACTTTAAGAGTGGAATGGGTGAGGCCGGGAAACACTGAAATGTTTATCAACATACCAACTGATATGCTTATTGACAATATATTGTGGGCCAGCATACAATGTGTGGCATTAATCTCTCTGTCAGTTGTCTTCAATTCAATACGACTCAGCTCAGCGTGATCCTTTCCCCAGCTCAAAATGTACATATATGTAGTCAATGCCTCAAAACGTGCAATAGTATGGATTTGTTAGTAGTATGGATCACCCAGTGAGCTGAAGCCTTTGAATGAAGACAAAATGGACGCGGTGCATGCCCATGAAATCGTGATGACTCCTAAACATTTATTTCTGGTGTCCCATACACATACCATCATAATGTGACATAAAGATAAAAGACCCACCCGATGTGTGAAACATACAGAGGACATAAATGGACAGACTTGAGGCAGCTTGAGGTTTTCTGTGGCTGTATTCTCAGTTGCTTTACAAGTCAGTTGGCGGGTAACTAAAACGCTACCCTGCTTTGTCATTCGTCACCGCTTCAGAAGCAATAAACAAAGTTTTAAACATTCAAGCGCTCAGGGGAGCATAACAAAAATATGGCAGTAGTCTATCATCAAGGCACCGGAGGCTTATGTTGGTTTTGTTTTGATTTGTTTTGTCTTGCTTTTTCCCTGGTAGTATAGGTGTCTCTGAGGGTGCCTGAAGAAAAAAGAAACTGGGCCTGTTTTTTGGAAGTGCTTACAAAAATGAGAAATAAAAAAGGATGAAACAGCGGGAGGGGATCCCCCCCCCTTGATCAGGTTCAAGGGGGTCACACAGGTCTTGCCAGCTGGCGAGTCACATAAGGGAACCTTTTTCAACGTTCCCCCACAGGGACTGGCTCATGGAGGTATTGGTCAGTGGATTACAGAAAGTGCCCTTGGTTGTATGGACCTCGCCTGCTGGGTGATGGGGCAGATGCACTTTGAGGGGGAAAAAAAATATCGAGTAACCTATCGTCACAGTTTAGAGTTAGAGTGATTGTACGGAGTCACGATGGGGGGAGTGGGGGGGTTGGAGCCGCGCCGTGGATCGCGGTTGTCTTCGGCACCCCACCAACGGCGCCCCACGCGGGCCGTCAGTGGAGGTGCGCGTTGAGGTCGTACTTCTCGCAGAACTTGTCCGTGAAGGGGATGCAGGTGAGCAGCTCGCACCAGTCGCACTTGAACGGGCGCACGTAGAAGAGCACGGCCAGGCCGCCGAGCAGCCCGGCGAAGGCCGCCAGCGCCGCCAGGATCTGGCAGCGCTTGCGGTACATGTCGGCGCGGCCGAAGGTGACGTAGGGCAGGAAGGCGAAGGAGAGGAGGAGGCCCGAGGCGAAGCCGAAGGCGTGGGCGAAGTTGTCGATCCAGGGGAGCAGGCCGAAGGCGAAGAGCACGAGCACCACGCACAGCAGCTTGGCGAAGGCCCGGCACGGCTGCTCCAGGATCTGCCAGCTCTGGAACAGCTCCACGAAGAGGCAGGCCAGGATGCCAAACTGAGAGCCCGCCGGGCCAACCTGGCAGAGACGGAGAGAGGCGCTCACACCCCCGTCCTGGAAGCCCCGAGGGGCCCACACACACACACTTAACCTGAAACCCCCCTGGTCTGACTAATGTTGGTCATTAAAATGACTAACCTATCCCCAGGGCACCTCTGAACTGGTCTGTGATCCCTAACGGCTGCAATCCGCATTGAAAAACTGTTTTAAATATTTTGCAACAGTCTTTTCTAAGCAGCATAAACAATCTTGCCTTGGTCAAAATATGGTAAATTATGAAATTCAAAACATAAAACATAATAGGTTTAACATCTATTCCTTTGGTTTGAGTTGATATATTGTGTAATAACTGAAGGCTGAGTGTGCAGTGTTACTGCAGTAACACTTTACTTATTCCTTCTGAGGACAAGTAGCACCATTTGTGAAAATTAGTCATGGTATACACACCGGGTGGCCTATCCCCACAGCACCATCTGAGACTAATCAGTGTGTGTGTGTGTGTGTGTGTGTGTGTGTGTGTGTGTGTGTGTGCGCGTGTGTGTGTGTGTGTGCGTGTGTATGTGTGCATTTGCATGTGTGTGTTTGTGCTAATGTGTGCAGGCATTAGTGTGTGCCTGGAAACAACCATGTGTGTGCATATGTGAGTGTGTGTATTACTGTGTATACACGTATGTATGTGTGTACGTGTGTGCACATGTGAGTGTGTGTTAGTGTTTGCGTGTAGAGGTTTGTGTGCTACTGAAGTACTGTGTGTATTAGTGTGTGATGTGCATGTGTTAGTGGAGCTGTGCGTGTGTGATAATGTGTGAGGTGCATGTGTTAGTGTAGTACTGCATTCAACAGTGTGTGTGAGGTGTGTGCATTAGTGTAATAGTATGTGTTTTTGTGTGTGAAGTGCTTGGGTTAGTGTAGTAGTGCATGTATTAGCGTGCGAGGTGCATGTGTTAGTGTAGTACTGCATATAACAGTGTGTTTGAGGTGCACGTGTTAGTGTGGTAGTGTGTGTATTAGTGTTGGTCTGTGTGGTATGGTACCTCTGCCCTGTAAGGCAGGAAGATGGCGCTGGCGAGGTTCCCTGTGATCCCGCTCAGGATGTAGATGATGGAGATGCGCAGCCAGCCCGCCAGCTTCTCCAGGTCCCTCAGGATGGTCATCTGGAAACCCACCGACACCAGGCAGTGGAGGATTCTGGGTAGGCAGAAGGAAGGCCACACATGCTCTTTAATGAGCACCAGGGGATTGTTAGCTAGCAAAATGACCTTTGGGTCACCTAACAGTTGACAGTTTTGCATGTACATTGTATCTAATTAAACTTGACATTCATTGGACATTTCATCTGCAAAGCATTAATTAGTACCTGAATCTCAGGTATACTTGGTGGTCGGACCAGCACTCACAAAATCAACACCTTTATTTCTCATTGGCACCAACCTGGGTGCCTTTTAATGGGCTGTATTTTCAGGAGAATATTTTCCCCAGAGATTTAAAAAAAACGTGGATTGATCTGTGTGATTGTGGCAGAGAACCAGTCTTCACTATGCATGCCTCCAACTGCTGAGCATGAAAGACACATCAAAGACACAACCTGAAAATCAGTTACACCAAGAGCTATGTCAGACTGAAACAGGAAAATAAAGAGGGAGAAAAGCTCTAATTTTGCATGTGCAGTATGAAACAAGCTATTATACAGAGCTGTCTGTAAAGGTATGCATTTAAATAGTGCCAGAGGAGCCTTCATTATTGGCAGAAATGCAGTGAGACTGACACGGGGGGTGGGCAGAGATGGGGAGAGAGTGGAGTCAATTTCCGAGCTTGACAAAGTCAGCCCATAATTGATTACTTAGCAGGGCTTGGTGTAATTTGGTCATCAGTTTATGTGTGTGTGTGTGTGTGTGTGTGTGTGTGTGTGTGTGTGTGTGTGTGACTGTCTGTCTGTCATGGACACATGCCAGCGGGCCCAGCAGGGGGTTAGCCGGGCACAAACACCCAGCACTGCTCCTGTGCCCACCAACACCAGCACCTCCTTTCTTTTTTGCACACATTGCAGCCAAAGCCAAAGATGATATTTTACTTAACTGGCCCTGAGAGAATGGAAAGGACCCTGAGAAGTGCACAGGACCTACATATTAGGTATGCTATGCAACCATTGTAAAGACACCTGGGGTTGATTTATGAAGAAATACAACCAAGGAAAAGTGTTTGCTTGGACTAGCCAAGCATTTATAAATCTTGAAGGTCCCAAAGGGAAATTAGCATTACACATAAGTTAAACCTGGAAAGAAGCAAGGTGAAATGTTTGTATGTCTGGGGAGGGTGAATATATGTGCCAGTCTGTTCTCCACAACACAGGAGAGCCACAAAGCACCCCATTTAAAAAAGTAAAACCACATGGCCCCTCCACTGTACCCCTCAAAAGCTCTGAAAATCTGTGCAAATGGATGGACGAAACTGAAATTATTTTATTATTTCTGCACTTTTCCCCCCTCCCTCTACATCTCTCTCACACTTCACAGGCTCCATACGGTAGTCCTGGTGTGTGGTTTTCCCACGGTTTTCCCTGCCCCCAACTCTTAAGCCGCCCCCCATGACTACCTCAGCCATTAGCCCCACCCCCAGGTTGCTCACCCCGCGTGCAGGAAGAGAGAGAGCCACAGCCTGTAGAACTGGTCCGGCACCTCGGGGTTGAGGAATGGCAGGAGCCCGCACACGTCGTCCATGCAGTGCACCTGGTGAGGGACAGGGGACAGGGGGACATGAGGAAGAGGGGGAAAACACCATCGTCTGATTCCACTTCATGTTAATTTCCTGCCTGCCAGATCCAGCGAGTTAGTGAGTGATTGACACCACATTTTTACACATTACCCTTTTACAGAGCAGGACGTTTAATGAAGCTATTCAGGTTAAGTGCCAGACTTCCCATTGGGAAATAACCACGTCAGCTTGGCCCGCTGTTCTTACTGGCGCCATCCTACTTACAGGCAAGCTGTGAGCAGAGCCGGCAAGCTGCTTAAACACGCTGCTTCAGTCGGCACTAAAACCAAAAAGATGAGCGCGGAAATTGGCACCATCACTGAATACAAAGAACAATCACCAAAAAGTGACAACAAGAGCAGGAAACTGGAGGCTGAAGTAAGAGTATTATAGTAGTAGTATTTTGGGGGAAAAAAACATGGCCGTGGAACGGAAAGTCCAGGCAATAATCTAGGTCCAGGTACATGGCAGAGTCCAGGGGTATTGGGGAGGCTGACTTTTTTGACCAAAGCTTGACACAGGGCAGTGTAAGAAAGTTTCCATGACCACATGACAATCAGTATGATTGGCTTCACTTGCCACAGCTTTGATTGCCGGGACTGTTACAGAAAAGTGACTGTGCCGTACCACGGCTCTCGATGCAGAAGGCATGTAGCTGGAGATGGAGGTACAGATTTGGACTGTGCTCTGAAATGGGTCACGACTGGAGAAGGCTGCAGTACAGTGCGACTGGCACACAACCAGGCCGACAGGTTAATACAGCTAAGCAGAAACGGGCAGCTGTCTGAGAACTGGAACGCAAAGCATTTAAACAAGACTGCAAGAATGTCCTGTGTGGCTATGGGATCAAGAAGCACATTCACAACCATTGCGATCTGCTACAGGCTGTTAATGTGTAATGTTTTTTATCATCAATTCACAGAGTTTTGCTGACATTAGAAGGACTGTGGAATGGTGTGAATGTCTCTGACTATGTGAGGGGCGAGAGAGGGTGGGGAGAGTGTGGTCAGTGGTGTTTGTGGTGGTTGAGAGTGAGGTCAGAGCAGTGTTCGTGGTGGATGAGTGTATGGTGAGATTTGCATTTGTGATCTCTACAAGAATAGTCAGAGTGGAGTTTGTGATGGTGGACAAGGTGGTCAGAATGTTGTTTTTTTCTGAATTAGAGAGCTCTCAGAGAGGTATTTGTTGTGGTTGAGAGGGAGTTCAAACAGATTTTTCGTTTAGAGGACGGTCAGAGTGGTGGTTGTATTAGTCAAGAGTGCGGTTATTGTTATGTTCATTCTTCTTAAGAGGGCGGTCAGAGCTTCCTTTGTGGTGGTTTTGTACGCGGTCAGAGTTGTGTTTGCGGTGGTTAAGAGGGTGATCGGCTGCTCACCTGGGAGCAGAGAGTGGCCTCCTCGTGGAAGTAGCCCTTCATGAAGTCACAGTACTCCCGTGATGTGATTTCACATCTGTACAAGGTAAACACAGTCACCAAGTCTTCTTCAGATGTATATAAAACACACCCTCATCAAAATCAACGTATAATTTACAAGACATTACACTGTAGACACTCTAATATGTATGAGTACGTACACTTGGGAGTGTGTATTTATGTGAACATTTTCCACAGTTAACATTTCCACCATTTTTCAGTATCTCTCAACCTCCTTTTCCAACAGTCAGGGAATAAATTTCCATTTTTTTCCCAGTTTGCCCTGGGTTTTCTGGGTTTTTGATTCCTTTGGGAAAATGCACTTTGCTCTATGTTCAGAACTTTGTAACAATCTGCTTTGTGCAAATACACTACAAAATATAAAAGTTGATTGATTGATCGTGTGTGTGTGTGTATCTGTGCCCGCACGAGCTCTCCTCTTCTCACCTCCCTTTGGTGCCGATGCAGCAGGGTCGGCCGGTGATCACGCAGTCCATGTGGGGCAGGTTGGTGTGGTTGCCCGTGTTGTATCTGGTGCAGATCTACAGACAGGAACACAAACACAGCCAGCACTTAGAGACAAGCAGCCTTCAAGACAAGGTAACATTACTGAACCGCATGCAAAGATTTAACACACACATCTACTGCAATTGGTAATAAATCTGGCACCATCTGCATCAGCATTACTCAATCCTGGATACAGCAGCTTCCGGCTCCTTTTAACCTGATCACTCCTGCTAATGCTGAGCGAAGCTACGCTGGTTCAATCAAGAGAATGGAATGCTCTTGCTGAATGCTGAATCATGTGGTGTGGTGTCTGGCTGGACTGAAGGTCTGCAGGCACTGCGGCCCTCCAGGACCAGGGCTGGTACAGGACATGATGTGTACAGGTGTGTGTGGAACGGCTCTGATGGTCACGCCCGCTGTGTGTCTGCCTACCGGCCACTTGGTGATGTCATCAGGCCACTCGTGAGGGGACACAGAGGCAGGCTCCAGACAAATCCTGTAAAGAGAACGACAGCACACACCAATCACAAATGAGAAGAGTGACCACACAACAATCACGGGGAAAATGATGAGTATGACTCAACAGCCGCAAAGGAGAAGACACATCAAGTTCAAATGAGAGCACACACAAAAACACACAACAATCACATACGAGATACAGTGCCAAACACCAATCACAGAAAAGAACACAGAGAAGAGCTCACCAATCACATGAAAATACACAAAGGAGAACTCACCAATTACACACAAGAACATAGAGAAGAACTAACCAATCACATAACAGGACACAGAGAAGAGCTCAACAATCAAACAAGACACATCGCTGTCAAGTCTTGCCCTTGTGGTATTATTAGGGGTGGCAGTGTAGCATAGTGGTTAAGAAGCAGGACTCGTAACTGAAAGGTCCTCATGGGGCACTTGGGCAAGGAACTTAACCCACACTTGCCCCAGTAAATAACCAGCTATATAAATGGATATCATTGTAAAAACCTGTAACTGATGTAAGTTGCTCTGGATAAGAGCGTCTAGTAAATGCCATTATAATGTAATGTATTTATTTACATTTACATTTATTCATTTGGCAGACGCTTTTATCCAAAGCGACGTGCAAAAGTGCAAATAGTGCGCAAACAATAGGCAAAAGAGCAAGATGTGTAATTTATGTGTAATATTTATGATGAGGCAGCGATGGCGGTATGTGTGCTGTGTGGTGTACTGCCTCACCTGGGGTCCTGATGGCACACGGAGCCATGCTGGCGCGGTCTGCCGCCCAAGAGCGGGGCGCTGGGGTGACCCGGCCACTTGACCCACACAGCCAGCGTCATCTTGGGTATGGGAAGAAGGGAGAGAGACACAGTCTCAGCGTGGCAGAGCAGGGGAGGCATACTCATTAGATCAATGGCCTGAGTCATCAGCTCACTCGCTCAATCAGCTTACACTCAGACTGACGTTTCTGCAAACACATCACTGCTGAATACTGTGCTCTTTGCCGGCACATAAGGAGGACTTCCCTGCGCCATGCTCTGATTGCACAGTGCTATATCAGTGACTGCGCAGTGGTGTATCAGTGTCTGACTGCATAGTATCAGTGTCTGACTGAACCAAACTGTATCACTGTCTGACTGCGCAGTGCTGTATCTGTCTGACTGTACAGTGCTGTATCAGTGTCTGACTGTACAGTGCTGTATCCGTTTCTGACAGTACAGTGCTGTATCAGTGTCTGACTGTACAGTGCTGTATCCGTTTCTGACTGTACAGTGCTATAACAGTGTCTGACTGCACAGTGCTGTATCCGTTTCTGACTGTACAGTGCTATAACAGTGTCTGACAGTACAGTGCTGTATCTGTGTCTGACTGCGCAGTGCTGTATCCGTTCTGACTGTACAGTGCTATAACAGTGTCTGACAGTACAGTGCTGTATCTGTGTCTGACTGCGCAGTGCTGTATCAGTGCCTGACTGCGCAGTGCTGTATCAGTGTCTGAGTAAACTGAACCGTATCAGTGTCTGACTGCACAGTATCAGTGCCTGATTGCACAGTGCTGTATCAGTGCCTGACTGCACAGTGCTGTATCACTGCCTGACTGCACAGTGCTGTATCAGCACCTGACTGTACAGCGCTGTTTCAGTGTCTGACTGCACTGTAGTGCAGGTGTTTCTCACTGTGCAGTGTGGTGCCAGCGCTTGACTTACAGAGCACTCCTCCACCGACGTCTGTACACAGCCTGAGCGGTCGTTCCGCACGCAGCAGGCTGAGTCGCGCTCCTTCGCCCTCTTCTCCTGGATCAGGTCGTGCACCTGCTTGTCCTGCCGCATGCAGGGCGAAAACTTGGCCCCCAGGTGAATCAGCGCCTCCTGCAGGAAAGGAAGGGCAACTGCAGTCAGGAGGGGAGACACAGCACCCTCTCATTGATCTCACCCTGTCAACTCAAGCCCATTACCAAGAAAAATTCATAATGGTGTAATATACATCAAGTACATCCATATGAGGTAAAGTACAAGGGGTTAGGGAAATGCAGTTGTAACCCAAAGGCTACTGGTTTAATACTCAGGTGAGGTACTGTTCTAGACCTGAGCAGGGCACACAACCTGAATTGTGTCTGTATATACCCAGCTGTTTAAAAGGAACCTAAGCATGCTGCCACGGAGAAGAGCTCCACTTAAATAAAGTTTTTGCTTGATGTTCTGCCTATTAATCTGACCTTTGAAAACTACCTACAGTGGTCCTATGACAAGATAAAATCCAGGGAAAGTATTTGGTTGGACATTGCAAGTTTTCATAGCTGCATACAGCTAAAGACTTTCCCTCGGCTTTATTTACAACAGCCTTTTCCTGAAAACATCTGTCAATTCAAAACTACACTCATGAATCAAATTTTACAGAGATAAGCAGAAGGCCTCTGTCAGCTGTGCTGTTTGAAAGACTGCCCTTACCGAACTTGGTCCAATCCAGAAGTTCTCTTGCTGCACGAACTTGACATTTTCATAGACACCTTTATTTCTTAGGACCTGGAATCACAAATAATAATATTAAAGCTCTAAAATGTAATGTAAGTTAAATATACAGTAAAACATTTTTAGGAATGTGTATTCAAAAGGATTTAAGATGTTGAGATAAAGAGGTCAGAGGGAGGACTTCCTGTAAGATCACTTCTTGTTACAGCAGAGTGTCTGAACAGGAATGGCTGTACTCACTGAATCCACTGTCTCATGCTGGGAGAAGCCCACGGGGGCGATGCCATAGATACACACGGCCAGGATGGTGATCAGCAGGTGGACAAAAGTTATCCAGTAAGTGAAGAAGGGCCTTGTGGGAAAAATCCGAAAGGTGTTACCATTACTGAAAAAATGAGTTTTTCATTTGATTTCCAGAAAATTCCAGGAAAATCACACATGAAACATTTTTTTGGATGAGAGAGCTCTTAAAAATGAAATCTGTCACAGGACCAGGCCCTGAAAAATCCCAATCTGGCTATTTAAGCATCCCCAAAATAAACTGAATAAAATAAATTCCTCCCTCTCCACACCACCTGGTGGGTGGTGAGCATTTTGGTGTGAAATTGCTGCTGTGGTACAGCACACTCATTAAGGTAAGTCTGTGGTCCTGGCCCCCACCTCATTTGTAAGCACACATATAAATATATATATATATATACACATAAATATACTCCCAGCAGCACCTGTGGTCATCCATGTCCTCGATCTGCCTCTTGACGTAGCTGTCGATGCGCTTGTGGTAGGTGCGGTTGGTGAGCCGGCCCACCATGCCCAGCCCGTAGGGCCGCTTCTCGCGGGCGAACAGCTTCTTGACGGGCAGGGCGATGCGCTGGCCCCGCTTCTGCCCGCTCACGCTCACCACCTCCTGCCGCAGCCGCACCTTGGGCGGAGCCGGCGGCATGCCCTCCCGGCTCTTCCGCCAGCCGCGCTCCAGGGGCCTGGGGGAAGGGGAGGAGTTCGGGGGAGGGGTCAGCTTGGGTGTGCTGTCCCGCCCACCGGCGGCAACTGGACAGCTCGGTGGGAGAAAAGAACTAGAGCCAAAAACATGAGAGTAACAGGAATGTACTGGAAAAAGTAAGGTAGTAATAATCAAAAAGGTATTTTTAATAAAAGTAAAGCAGCACTGTGGTCAGGTAGTAATGAGCAGGGCTTGTAACCAAAAGGTTGCTGGTTCGATTCCCCGCTTGGGTACTGTTGTTGTGCCCACGGGCGAGGTACTTAACCCAGAATTGCCCAGTAAATATCCAGCTGTATATATGGATAACATATAAAACTGAAACCTATATTAAGTCACTTTGGATAAAGAGTGACAGCTAAAATGACAATAACAATGTTATAAAAAGTAATAATAACAACATACACAAAACCAATAACAATAAATCTAATAACAACAACAAGAAAAGCAGCAATCAGCTGTGTCGCATAGCGGTAAGGAGGGGAGCTTCTGGTTTGATTCACTGCTGGGACACTGCTGCTGTACCCTTGGGCAAGGTGCTTAACCCACAATTGCCTCAGTAAACATCCAGCTGTAAAAATGGACAAAAAACCGTAACCTATGAATGTTGCTCTGGATAAGAGCATCTGCTAAATGACAATAATGTAATGTATATTATTATTATCATTCACCTGGCAGACACACTTACAGAGGCTAGCTTACACAACCTAACATAGCTTACATTTTACAGGTGGTCCACCTCTATAGCCAGATACTTACAGCATCATTCCTGTTTAAGCATAGTATTATGTCACATACTGTATAACACAGTGTTACAGTATACATTCTGCATGTGCGGTACACACATACAGATGCACATGCATGTATAATGTATGTTCCTGCATCAAATACACATCTATAATGTATGTCTCTTAGCGGGACCCACAGCATCAAATGCCTTCTCTCCAGCTCGTTCTTGTCCAGCGCGCTCCCTGTCAAGTCGTTCTCCTCCGTCACGCCGTTTGGCTCCGTCTCCTTGACGACGGCCACGGGGGGCGTCTCGAACACCTCATCGGCGTAGGTGGACAGGTCTCCCCGCGTGGGGCCGTCCTGGGGGAAAGGTGGGGCGTGTGAGGCTGTGTCAGCGCATGTCAGTGCATGTCAGGCTGTATCAGGGGTACGTGCTTCCACAGTGACATCAACTTTAAAAGTGACTGCTTTACTACTAAGCCTGCTGTTACTGTTATTATTATTCTTAACAGGATGACAACCATTGTTACAGACTTTATAACTGTTACAAATCTAGCTTGTCCATGTTCTCTCCTTATGTGCGTGTTTTGTATATTGGTGGGTGGCAGTGTAGCATAGTGGTTAAGGAGCAGGACTCATGATCAAAAGGTTGCCAGTTCGATTCCACGCTGGGGCACTGCTGTTGTACCCTTGGGCAAGGTACCTAACCCCCAATTGCCTCAGTAAATATCCAGCTGTATAAATGGACAACATTGTAAAAAAAAAAAAAAAAAAAAAAAAAAAAAGTGTAACCTATGTAAGTCACTCTGGATAAGCGTGTCTGCTAAATACCACTAATGTAATATTATCTCGATTATTTTTATTTTTCCGCTATAATATATATGTACATTTCATTACAAAAATATAATTTTAAATAAAAGAAAAACTAGAACAAGCAGCTAAAATACCAAGTACTTGTTACATTTTAAATGGAAAAACAATTAATTTGCAAAAACTGTGATGCTGTGTGTTTTTTGATGTAGTTCCTGTAGGGGGAGGTAGCAAGCATCTCTCACCCTGGTGAAGAATGAGGTGTCCAGGTCTTCAGAGGTGTCCCCACCCTCCTCCTCCAGGAAGCTGGCCGGAGAGAAGCTTCGCCTTTGGGTCTGACACAGGGTCTCCTCCCGCAGCGACCGGCCCTGGGAGATACCATCACACACACAGACATGCATCACTTATCATTAGGGATGTCCCGATCCGATCTACGGCATCGGTATTGGGCCAGTAGTAGCCAATTAGTTGCATGAGCATGAGAGTTAGCTGTAGAATAGAGTTGGGACCGATCCCGTATCGGGTGCCAATACTGACGTAATTGACTCATCGGATATTGGGCTGACGTTACCGATCCACGTACCGATCCAGATTCCATAGTCTGATGTTTTTATGAATTATTAATATGTAATAATGCAATTTTAAGCCGATAGCCAAAATGTTGTAGCACAAATTAATTAATTAATTAGTAATTAACCCTTGCGCACGTAACGTATTTTAATGCTATGTAGCACGCATGTTATGTTACATGGTTCGTTATGTTGTCATTAGCGTTATTAAGCTTCTCATAGTTTTCAGTTAGCATCTGCTATATTTTTAACGTTAAATTGCTGTCTCCTCAAAGCTAAAATTACCTAGAATTTTTTAAATCTAGTGTTCTAATCGCACCGGTTTTAGCATACGCACTAAATGGCTAACCACACTGGTGTGACCGTACGCGCAAAAGGGTTAAACAGTGGTGGCAGCTCTGGTATCGGTATTGGCAGATATCCAAATTCAGGTATTGGAATCGGATCGGAACTGAAAAAAAGTGGATCACTGCATCTCTACTTATCATGCCATCATACACGCAAACACACATGCACCCACACACGTGCAAATGCAAGTGTCACTTCTCTTGTCACACACACACGTGTGCATAACTTACCTTGCTGTTGTGTGTGCGCACACACACAGATGCCACCAACTACTCTGTCACTGTCTCACACACGCACGCACACGCGCGCACACACACACACACACACACACACACACACACACACACAGACTCACCTCACCAGGACACACTCAAAAACAGAAACACATCACAGACCATAGCATACAAACACACAAACACATGCAGTTGACCGACCTTGTCATCACAACACACACACAAACACATACCCATGTGAGTGAGTGAGAGAGCTACTTACTATACATACCCTCATCATGCGCTCTTATTTTAGATTGACTGCAGCACGACAGCAACGCTGACCGCTCAAAAAAACCACACAGCACAGCACACAGAACACAGGGAGGCCCAATGCAGCACACTACGACAGGAGAGTCTGCCGAATAAATTCATCACAGAGCACAGCACAGCGCTGTATGACAGCTTGAAGAATGTGTCTTTTTGAAAACAAACGGTTATGTCTGTTCTGTTAGAACACACTGATGTCACCGTGTTCTAGAATGCCTGGGCAGACAAACGGCTAAATGATCCCTCTGACTCCAGACACGCTGCAATGTCGTCAGCTATTGTCGGTCTGCACAGGTCAAACGTTCGGTCGCCTCGGTCGACGTGTTAATGGAAGCACGATCAATATTTCATGCCACAAGCCAGGCGTGGGCTAAACTGCACACAATGGACCGCAACGGGGTTTTGTTTCTGTTTTTTCATGTGCAAGCGCACGTCAGACCGCGCGGGTGGCGCTAGGCGTCTGCTGGGGGATTCATGAATCACTGTCACATTCTGGTCACATTCAATCAGTCCGATGGCCAGGAAAGTGTTATGGCTCATGACCAATGCAGGGGTAAATCATATGACTGCTCTCAGTGAAGCAAACACCACAGTGGACTCTCATATTTGCAGGCGAGGATCTCTGATTTCTTCAAATTTCCTTAAAGGACACCCAGAGCCTTTCCATTAGTAAATGATAATTAGCATTAGCTAAGTTTTCACTATGCTTGTAAACTTCAATGAATCTCTAGATTCCTGTCCAGTGATCTGAAGAAATTCAGTAAGTGACAATGAACTGCAGGAAATGCGTTGTTGGCCATGCCAAACACACCAAACAAACTCCCCTTCACCAGCTGATTTACAAACCCATGGTACGTCCAACGAGAAACTTTCCCTGGGGTTTATAGTCTCATATAACCGTCCTAGCTGCCTTCCCCGAATAGCCTTTTTTTCTGTCGGAAACAGAGAATGCGTTTTGGACCGCTTGGCGCCCTCGGCCTCACCTTGACCAGAGCGGCGCCGGCGCGGAAGCTCATCTTGGCGACGGACTCCCTCTTGCGGCGGCGCGGCAGGCGGCCGGCGCCCGAGCGGGAGCTGGCGAAGGAGCAGAGCGAGGTCGCGCCGGGCGTGATGGGCGTCTGGGGAACGCTGTGCCCGTCTACCTCCTCCACCATGCGGAACGCCCGCCCCCGCGCCAGCGGGTCTACAATCTGGACGCACAGGGGTACACACACAACAGTAAACACAAATCAACAGGGACTACAATAAAACAAGCATTATGAAAGACTAGTGACTATAACATTGGCAGTGTCAATTAACAGAGCTGCCACACTGACAATAATTCTAACAATGGAAACAGGATTCATATAGTACTAATATAGTGCCTTTTCGTGGATCTTAAAGCCCTTCAAATTTAGTGGAGGCTACTGGGGCAAACACGGGGCAGAAGTTAGATGATGATGCTTAAACCCCCATCACACTGCTCAGTAGCACCCTCTAGTGACTCGACTGGTGCCTACGAGTTCCTCAGATGGTGTTCAAGAGAGATATGGCCATCCTCCAATCAATGTTCACTCTCTTCTGGTGTGTTGTGGTATTCGGGTGTGACAATCAGCCTTTGGCTGCAAACAGTGTCAATGAATGGCGTTTTGATAGATATTGATTTATATGGTGGCTTTTGAGGATCTCAAAGTGCTTTAAAGCGGAGGGGGGGTTTGGAGGTTGCGAGGCAGTATGAAGTCCCCATATGCTGTGGGTGAATCATGGCAGCCATTTTGTTGCAGAACACTTATGTTCATATTCCATTAAAGTAGGTGTCCCGTTCTCCGTACCTTCTGCATGCCGTGCTGGGAGCCGGGCACGTAGAGGGGCGGCGGCGTCTCGGTGCTGGCCATGGAGAGGTTGTCCTGGCTGGACAGGTCCATGTCGCGGATGGCGTGCGGCTTCAGCTTGCCGTAGCGGAGGCTGCAGTGACGCAGGCTCTTCCTCTGCCACCGCTGCGTGGCGTCGCCATCCCGGGTCACCCCGAACCAGTCTGCCGTGCCCCTGTGAGCGAGCCAACGGCGGGGCGCCGCACGGTCAGGCGACCCATCTCTGGAGCTCCAGAACACAGCACTGCATAGATACCATACGCACTGGCCACATATCTGACTCTGTGCAATTAATGTTGAAAGTTCTTATCTTTTCTTTTGTTGAAGCCACAAGTGTTCTGATTGGCCAGCTTGTTATGAACATTCCTGAAGGGGCGTGGTCTAAAACAGAACATCTATAGCTGGCATAGCAATGCAGACAGCATTGGACCCTCCTATCACCGACCAGACCCTTCCAGAGAAGGAGGTATGGAAAGAACACAGGAGCTGAATAGCTGGTCGCAGTATAGATTATCTGTGGCACAGGAGTCAGGTTTGCTATACCGCTCTCCCTCCCCCTAGCCCATCCAATGGTACCTGAGGAAGATTTTGGACAGAGACTGGGGTCTTCTGGAGACCCGGCGCGCTGCTCGCGGACCCTTGATGGGCACAGTGTGTATCCGTTCAAAGTGCACCCTCCTGCTGCTGGAGAGGTGTGAGGCGGGGGCAAGGCAGGAACAGGGCAGGGCAGGAAGGAAGGCAAAAAAGGAAGGAAAGAGAGGAAGGGAGACAGAAAAGAAGAAGAAATGAGACCTGCAGAAAGACAAACTGACAGGCCAGTGCGCAGTGTAAGTGAAATAAAAGGCAGAAGTGTTAGACAATGCATTGCATAAGCCCTGGTGTTTACGGAAGTAAACAGATTCACACACCACACAGACAGACACAGACTTGCACACACAGACACACCACACAGACACACATACACACACACACCACCACACAAACAGACACAGACACACACACACACACACACACACACACACACACAAACACAAACAAATACAGACACAGACACAGACACAGACACAGACATACACACACACCACACACAAACACAAACAAATGCAGACACAGACAGACACAGACACAGACACAGACACACACACACACACACGGTTTCTCACCGAGACCCGACTCTGAAAAATCATATCCTGCCCATGCAGGTGATAACGATTGTATCTGCGGCCACACGTAAGGCACGCAGCGCTCTTTCAATCGCCGGCGTCAGGAGCGGTACATCCTGTTCCATCCAGGAGCCCGTTTCCACATCATTAAAATGTAATGCTGCATTACAGAAATCAATACTAATCTCGCGTGCCAGCCCCGTCAAACGCTCACTGTTGTCAACTGAACAAATGAGTCACGAAGAAACTGTAGAGCTGTCCACTGAAATCAATAGAGAATAACACACTGCGTGAACTCACCCAGTAAAGCTTGTGATCCTCCTCATACCCAAAGCTTTGGGACAGGAAGAGACCGCCAATGTCACTCCACTGTGTGCAGTGGACCCCTTGAACAAGGCACTAACACTGCTAGAAACTAGAGTTAGCAAACTAGAGACAGGGTCACTGGAGCTTCACCTGATTTGAGAATGCTTCCGAATGTGTGACTGTATCACCTTCGTCCGCTCTGTATGAAGAAGGGTGAAAAAAGGAGGCAAATTAGGGAAAGCCAGCATAGAAAGGGCAAGTTTAGGCTCCCAAGTAGTTCAGTGGTCAAAGGCTTTGAGCAGAAGCTGAGCTCTGTGGCCTGGGTTCAATCCCTTCTGTGCCCTCAGCCAATAGTGACCGGTAGGCCAGAGCAGCGATCAAATGGCCTTCTTTCCACTGGGGATCAGGGTGGGTAGGATGGCCAGATTTTCCTCACCCCACCACACTTGCGCACCCTGCGACCCATCCTGGGTGCCTGCGAGTCGCCCGGAGGATGTCAGCAAAGTAGCGCCCATCCTCCAATGAGCGCCAACCTGAGCGCATGGAAAGACTGCATCCATCTCACTTCAGCGCTCCTGTGCGGCAACAGAGATTGTCACAGTGAAGCACGCTTAGTATACAAGAAAAAACAAAGCGTAGCGGGCCCCCGAACTGTAGCTTGCTAATGCTACAGAAGGACAAGGAGCCGCTGAGGTAGCTTTGAACCAATGAGGCCAGACTTATTACCTGAAACAGTACAGTCAAAACAGGGCTGGGAGGAGAGCCAAAAACAATAAAAGTCACTAATAAGTCTCGCTGCAACAGCAAGCTCACTCCCAGAATGGTTCTTAAGAAGCTGCCCCCTTTCCCTCACCAGCGTTTTTTTCCTTCACCCCCACCGTAGTGAGCTAAATGAGGGCATCCCCCCTTAACATGCCTGCCCCCAAACTGCCCCTGTGAATGTCTCTGTGTATGTGTGTGATGTGCATGTATTGCACACCCACTGTGACTGAGCAAGAGGGTTGCTGCTGTAAAAAGGGGTCGGTTCTCTCCCCCCCCTGCTCCTTGGTCACAGGTTTGCAATCTAACACAGCGAGAGACAGAGGAAAGACCACACCGGCTGAATCGACGCCTTGATCGAGCGCTTTATCGAGCGCACAGTGATGCCGATAATGAATGCGTTCGGATGCACTGTGTCACGACTTTAATAAGCAGCACTTAAATTATAAGCAGCTCGCCCTGCCCCTTCCCCCCCTCACTGTCTGCCGTGCATCAATACGAGCAGGGCCCGACCGCAGCGTGAGGTTAAGAGGGCCCTGGCGCCCGATCGATCAGCTAAACTCCATCCATCATTTGTTCCAGCGCATTTTTGCCGTCGGATTGTCAGGAAGGCTCCAGACAAGGCAAGTCTCATTTACATTAGATTTCCATTTTGCCGATTAGTGAATGCGGTTATCCAGAGCAACAAACAAGACGAGCGCATTTAGCATTACCTTTACATTTCTGACATCGAGCACACGCTCTTATTCATAGTGATGTACCAGATGTGAGTACATTTAACGTTACCTTCTTGACATCTAGTAGATGTTCTTATTCAAAAAGACCCCAGAGGTCAAGCACAAAGGGCATCCAACAAAATGATACTCAAACAAGGACACCACCATCCACACACAAACAGGAGCCAGTGTCAAACACACAAGGCTGAGACCACAAATGACCCCCCCCTCCAAGCCCAACACACAAATGCAGTAGAGTATACCTGACATTTTTAGTTTCCAAGAGGCAATCTATACACAGAAATCTACTTTCACCCAGAGGAAAAGTGGAAAAAAAGCTGGAAAGGAGTGGAGTAGAAAAACAAACCAAAAGCAACAGCAACCCAGACTGGTGGAAACTGACGAGGTCATTAGACCTCATTAGTGAGGTCTAACCGGGAGATGGGAAAATGATGCTTTGTGGTGTGAAGAAAACGTCTGAGGTTTCAGAGAGGTGACACCTGCTCCGGGTGGCACGTGCACAGGTAGGCCAACCCCCCCCCCCCTTACCTCCTGATGGTCTGTGTGATGGAGAGCTGCCGTTGCAGGGCGGGGCGGCGGGGGTCACGCAGGTCGCGGGGGTCGAAGGGCACGGAGTGGAAGCGCGTGCTCTCCACCGGCATGCTAATGCTGCGGAGGAAGCCATGCCTTTTCACTGGCTGAACAGAGAGAGAGAAGGAGAGAGAGAGAGAGAGGGAGGGAGGGAGAGGGAGGGAGAGAGAGAGGGAGGGAGAGAGAGAGAGGGAAAGAGGCAGGGGAGAGAGAGAGAAAGAGGGAGGGGAGAGAGAAAGGGAAAGGGACGGAGAGAGAGAGAGAGAAAGAGGCAGGGGAGAGAGAGAGGGAGAGGGAGAGAGGGAGAGAGAGAGGGAGGAAGAGAGAGAGAAAAAGAGGGGGAGAGAGGGAGATAGAGAGAGAGAGAGGAAGGGAGAGAAGGAGAGGGAGAGAGAGGGAGGGAGAGGGAGAGGCAGGGAGGGGGAAGGAGAGAGAGAGACAGAGGGCAGGAGAGAGAGGAAGGGAGAGAGGAAGAGAGAGAAGGAGAGAGACAGAGAATATTGATTCAAAATTAAATCAATTAGCATATAATTATAACCAAGTCATAACACAATCCAAACAAATCCACATTACCTACTGGGAAAACACAATCACAAGCACAGAACAAATCCTGTCTGGCCCTACACACAGTACACACCAACAAACTATCTGAGCAGGGCGTCTGATCAAAAATGAGAAAAAACCTTAGCATATTATCAATGTCCTATTACTGTAAGCAAACTGACACTGGCCACTGACAAAGGCCAACATAGAGAAGCTTTGCTTCCTACAGATCCCGCTTTGCCCTACCAGAACCTGAAACAGAGCTGCACTTCCTCCAAAATGAGAAAAACATTATGAAATCAGAGAAAGCTGTTTCCAAAAATAAAACATGCAAAACCTTTGAAAATCTAACCGTCATACCAAAGCTACCCATTTTGCTCAGTGAGGAGGGAGAATACACAATAATTGCAGCACACCATGTTTAATCTGTGTTCGCTCACTTAATTTACTTATTCAAATTAAAATTTAAAATCAAATACAATCAAGCTTTATTGGCATGACCACGCAAATGTAAGGTATTGCCAAAGCAATTTTCACATAAATATGTGAACAAAATGGTAATTAAACTGTTATTGAATACCTTTGTGCTATCATTATCTATCTATCTATGCTACGTTTATCTACATGCACTCTTGCTTTGGCAATATGAATTGGTGTGCATTTGTCACACCAGTAAAGCACATTGAATTGAACAAGAAGAGAGAGAGAGATGAAGAGGGAATGAATGGGCAGGGAGAGAAAGAGAAGAGGGGGTATCAGAGAGAGAAGAAAGGAAGAAGGGAAGGAGGCGGACATAGACAGGTGAAGGAAAAGACGGGATGGGACACAGAGGGAGAGAGAGAATGAGGAGAAAAAGAGGCTGATGGGGGGGAAAGGAATGAGAGAGAGCAAAAAAGAAAGAGCAAATGATGAGAGGAGGGACAGGGAGGTAGAGACAGGGACAGAGAAAAGATAGGAGGTAAGACAATGAGGGGAGAGGGTCAGGGGTCACTCCCACTGAGGCCACATCTACAGTCAGATCAAGAACCGGCTCTGCCAATCAGACGCTGAAACGCGATGACTGGCACAAGCTGGCACAGCTCCTACCACAACAAACTTAACAATGCAGGGTGGATGCAGATACAAAAATAGACATCAATGGTTGAGTGCCGGTTCAGTTCAGTGCTTCAGTTTATGAGCAGAACAAAACCGGAGATGAAAAGCCCTGCTCAGCAACAAACACTACGCAAAATGAAGACGAACAAAACTCTAAGGATAGAACTGCTCAGATGGAGAGAGAGCACGAGAGGGAGGGAAAGAGTGACAGAGAGAGAGAGAGACAAGAAAGACAGAAAGAGAGGCACAGATGGGGAGGTAAGGAGTGGATTAAACTGAGACAAGCGGAACAGAGAGACAGAGGTAGATGGAGGGAGGGAGGGAGGGAGGGAGGGGGTGGGAACAGCCATACCTGGGAGAAAGTGGGCGGCTCGTCCAGGGAGGCCTGGGCTTTGGGGATGTCCAGTTTGAGCCACGGAGGCTTCTTCCTCTGCAGGCTACTGCTGCCCTGAACCGAGACAGCCATGAGTACTGAGACGGAGAGAGAGAGAGCAGGGGAGCGAGGGAGGGAGGAGAGGGAGGGAGAGAGAGGCAGAGAGAGGAAGGGGGGAGAAAAGGAGGGAGAGACAGAGAGAGACAGGGAGGGAAGGAGGGAGGAAAGGGGGTAAGAGGGAGGGAGACAGTGAGAGGAGGCAAAAGTGAAAGGGAGGAAGGAGGGGAGAGAGAGAAGAAAAGTGAGATGACATTGTTTCCATCCACATAATTTATAATTAATATCACCACCATGAATAGCAATGGCCACTAAAGGCTCATGAGCTAGTAAGGCATTGTTTAGTTAAAGATGGTCTGTCGCAGGTCTAAACCCATCACCACTGAATGTTTTATGACTACTGAGCAGTTCTGTTATGTTTTTCCTTTATGTTTTTTGAGCTCAACTGAACCATATGTGACCATCACGGGACAAAAAGGCACTTTTATGCCTAAATCATATTGGAGGTAACACCTCAAGCTGGGAAGACAGTGTTTGTTCCCGGTGTTGCTACAAAATTGCTTTTATAAAACTCAAAGCTGTGCCACCAACAAAACATGCTGTACATTTCCCATTCAGAGAGCAAGCGGAACATTTATCAAAGGACCATACATTTTTTTGCTCTGCATTGGAGGAAGGTTTATTGTAAATGCCAGAGATAAATCTTAGCTCGATTCCTCCTGGTCATATGAATTCTGTCTGTCAGACAGTTTTCGTGGGATGATTCCAAATGATTTCTATGGACTAAACTCCCACAATATTCCCCTTCAGCAGTCAACTATTCCCTTGCAGAAAAGGAATTTTTGTTAAAATACAAAATCAGACCAGGAAAGCATACAGTATTTGCAACATGCATCTCTCAGCATATGGCACATGTCAGGTTTTGTATTTTCTCATACAACATTGCACCATGCATTGAAAATGTATTTCCCATATTTTATTTTCTCATCAACGCCAAGAATTTAGAAGCTCCCATCAGACATACAATGTCACTTTTCTCAGGTAAACAAGCCCTAGGTGATTATAAAAATGATCCTGCCTACTGATCTACTCTTAGGCGTTTGCTATGTCCAAGAAACCCCCAAAAGACTGGAGACTGTCTGTGTGTCTTTCTCTCTCTCTCTGCGATGGCAGGACATAGTTTTGCCAAAACAGCTAGTACCCACAAACAGATTATATTATATTTTATTATATATAATATATAATATTGAAACAATCAAATCTGCACTCTCTCTGCTCCGTCTTTCTCTCTCTTTCTCTCTTAATTATATTACATTATATTACATTGAACTACACAGAAAATGAATAATAACATTGACCCCCAGCAGAGACACCAGAGCCCAAGCTCCTGTCCCTTGACTGTCCATGTCCACGACATTGGGGAAGGGGAGGGGTTTCAGACTTTTCTCACACAGTGAGACCACCCACTGCTGGATTAATGCCCAGACCAGACCCCCAAATGAGGGGAAACCCGAACTTCGAGTCTGATTATTTTCCCAAATGATCCTCCTCAGGTCTCGTACTCGCACATGCACACACACACACACACACACACACACACACACACACACACACACTTCTCTCTCTCTCACACACACACACACACACCGTCTCACAGCCTGAAGCTGCACAAACCCCAGGTCTGTGGGTCAAACGGCAGCTTACCTTGCTCCACGCAACCAAACAACTGGCACACATTTCACACCAGTCATGGGGTTCACTCTACCTACAGGCTATTTTGAATTATTAGCACTGTTAATGCTGTGCTTAGCAGACTAATGCAGAGCTAAACAGCCTACAGTTTATACCTTATTCAGTCACACATCTGGATGCTGTCAGCAGCACAGATCATGTTAAGTGCCTTCCTCATGCATACAAAATTAGTACCCCATCCATGATGCAAACCAGCAACCTTGTGGTTGCAGGCACTGTTGGCTGTCAACAGAACTCTACAGGTCTTCAGAGCACAGCACAAGCTGCCTGCGGCTTTAAATTCAGAGAAAGGAGGCTGCCTGCCTTATTTCTCCTGGATGTTGTGAATAGACCGAAGGTTGTTTTTAGGGAACGGCAGCCCCCACCTCCACTCCACCGGGGGCTGGAGGGATGAGACGGGAGGCCATCGAGGGGGGTGTCCTTGGCAGAGGAGATGGAGGAGGTGGGAGGAGAGCAGTGGGGGTGTCCCAGCGAAGTGAAAGCTGGTTTTCACACACGGTTGCCCCTGCGGGACTTCCCCAAAGGCTCTGCAGCTGGAGGATTTCACTTACACCCCTGCTTCAATGCAGCTAAAAAGACCAGAGCCTCGCTCTGGCCGTGCGCTCCCATGGGCACGCTCAGTACAAACCGTGTGATGGCATGCCCGCTGTAGCGTGAATGGAACCAAACTGCTTCAGTACTTTCACTATTCAAGACAACAAAGCAATACCTGCAGCTTCAATACTGAAATGCCCCTCTCCCCCATGAGCACTCCCCACTGCCGCCCATCGAGGTTTAGGACACACTGCGTTCGGACAGAAACAGAAAGATACTCATATTCACATCAATAAAGACGATGAATTGATTCATGGGCTCCTCATTCCCTACCTACACAAAGGGACTTGCTGCACCAGTTCCAAACCCAGGACTCAAACGCGCCTGGTTATGAGTCCCTCAAGCATAACCCTACACTGACACTGGCGGAAAGACAAGGATGGTTCAGACAGAAAGGCATTTCCTTCATTCCCTCATCTTGCGCTAATCACATCCCTTCCGGTGGTGAAGCGGCTTTTTGTAAACACGGAAGTCTCTTCGCCTGAGCTTTGGTCAGTTTGACAGATTGTTTAGATGGCTCCCCAATTAAGAGAGAAAGACAGCAGAGAGAGCATAGGTTTGATCGTTTCCCTGCAGATCTGGGTGGGACCTCTCTGGTGTTTGACCTCACGCTAACGGCCACCAGATTCGGGCACTTACTATGAAGGAGAGGCTCCACTTTTCTGCCATACGCAAATTCCAGTTAATCACAGTTCAGCCAGTGGCCACAAACCCACACATAATTGGTATCTGACTGTACCTCTGCGACAACTTGGTTTGAACAGCACTGAATCTTTAGTCAGGCACTCAGAGAGTAGGGATTAATCCCTACGGGGAATTGACCTGGGAGACGTGGGGGTTGGTAGTTTGAATCCCTGGGCGAGGCACTGCTGTTGAACCCCTGAGCATGCTGCTCAACCTGAGCTGCTTCATTAAATACTCAGCTGTACAGACGAACACTAAGGAGAAAGCTCTTTAGGCCGAGGGCCTCCACCAAGCGCATACATAATGCACTAAAATCCTCCGACGGGCACGTTCAGAGCAGCGTTAGCCTCTGTGTTAATTGACTCATCCTTATGTACTCCTGCACAGTTCAAGTACGGCTCGTTCTTTTCTCCCTTGAGTAGCCGGCACAAGAGGCCTCTAATCAAACGCCGCATCCTTCTGCCATACCTCCCGTAGCCATTAGCGTGATTAAAACAGTGCACCGCATCTGCTATTCATGTTGCGCGATACCTGGAAAACTAGGACGCCGTATCTCGGCGGAAACAAAATCAAACCCTTTAATGGTCATATCACAACATCGTATTTTTTGAAAGCAGTCGAAGACATGAAGCAAGCTCCTCTCTTCTTATCGCAAAACACTCAGGATTTTCCTTCTTTCCCCCCAAAACAGCATAAATAACCAGCACAGTGCTGGAGTATGTTTTGTGTTTACTCTTTCAGTAGCGGTCTGGCAAGACTGATAACCTCCCTTTCCAAAGGGCCTGGAAATCATTTAAATGTCCTAATCGACGTAAGAAAAAATGCTCCCCAAACACATTATCTGCAATCAGCAGACAGCAACCGCACCACTGGTGAACAGCAGTATCAAGCATTCGAGCTGTGTGTATTTGCCCTGCTGGGTTTCTGTTGTAAGCCTTGCCTTAGGGTCGGGATTAAGAGAAGTGTCTCCCCGACATCGCTTTGGGACAGTTTACGGTTGCCCCGCTCGGGACGGGCCGGCAGACAGGCGCCCTCGAAGGGTCAGGTCCTGATGGATGGCCCCCGCGCTCTGGGTCACTTCCTTCCTGACAGTGTCATTTTTTTCTTCCCTCAAAGAGATTCCCGCAAAGGCTTGTCTCTCGCCTGCCTGACGCCAAAGCAGAGTCGCAGGGTGAACCAAAAGGGCTTTGCTTCTTGTGGGGGGGGTGGGGTGTTTTTCATGTCCTCTTGCGCATTTCTTCACCCATCCAAATTCCATCTGCTCACCTATGCTTTGATTGCAGAGTCATGCTTCTAACCCTCTAACCTCGGGCGGTTAATTCAACAGAGAGCAATTATGAACCCGACAATCTTTGACCTTCAGATGCTGGGAGACTCTGGGTTTCGGGGACAGACGCGAGGGACTGAAGTGCAGAGGAGACAGAGGAGAGGCGAAGGTGACTGTGCCGGTCTGGGACAGTGACGCAGCCACCGGTGCAAATGCCACGCTGGGATCTCTCTGTAGCGAGTAATGCTGTCACCACGCTCCAAGTGCTCTCACTTTATGCCTGACGGCAATCATTTTACATGAGTGTCTTGCAGTCTGATGCCCAGCCACAGCCATCTTTGAAGGAAGACCTTATGCTGTGAGAAAATATGACCTTGGTAGCCATTCTGAACACCGTTACCAAATACCAGCCAATCCAGTGACTGGTAGGGGGCTTCATTAGCAATGGGTTTGTTCAAGAGGTGCTGATATGAATTTGAAACCAGTCCTGGCACAAACAGGTCCCATGTGTTGTGTTATGCCTTTCCCAAAAAAAAAATGAATGAGATTGTAGCCTCGTAGGCAGCTTTTAATAGTGACAGGACTTCATTCCAGGGCTTTATCAATTCCAGAATGGGTGGAGCCACCACACACTGTCAATCACTGACTCATAGGAACTGATCAAAATACTTTGTGCCCCATAACAGAATGCTACGATTGGTGGTAAGTGGTGCTATCACACCAGCTAGTAGTGGTGCTAGCACATCAGTGATAGCTCCACCCAAGAAGCCCAAGCTTCTTTCGCACATATTCAGATGAAACCCGAGTGGATATTCAAACAGGCCTGCAGGAGAGAACATCTGACAAGGGTATCCTCTGCTTGCCTGGGCACAGGGCCTGGCAAAACACAGCTCATGCACCCGAGGAAATGCTCCGCATTCCCTTTGTATGGACTGCTCCTGGGGGCTTTGTGATACTGAGGGCGGAAGGGGAGGACGGTAGCGCATGACTAAACACTGCGACTGGGGCCTCGAGTTTCACACCGCAGACTGGCTGCCAGAACCGAGGATGACCTTTAGGCAATGCAGAAGCGTGTCTCAAAGGTGGTATGTTAACCTACTGCCAGACGGCCTTGTCTGCCAATCTCTGATAGCCCCACATCCGCTGTAATGGAGACCTGGGTCTTCAGCTCTGCTTTGTTAAACGCGGCTCTTGTTGGGAGCTGCTCCATTTGGGAATGAGTGCCAGGGGTTTCCTGCAAATGCCAAGCTGTTGAATTGTCATCGAGACTCTGATCCTGTAGACCAACACCTGTTGGTCCCTAGACATTGCCGTGGGAGTTTGGAGGCAAAGAATATGGGAAGATCTCTGAACGCCATGTAAGACAACCATAGCAGGACATCTTAACTGCCAAGGCCTGTGGGTCCCTTATAACATTCTCTGGGTTCTGCTTTTGAAGTCTTCATTTCAGTTCAATCTAGCAACACCACACTTTGCTCCTGGGACTGCACATTGGCTAGCCTCTGTGACTCAGCAGCACCCCCTACCGTGGGGGAGGACCACCTTCCTCTGCCGCGTTAGAATAACATTTGTTTTTCACAGAGTGCAGTGAAACACCTGCAGCGCATCTGAATGCTTTGCATTTTCCTGAAACGGTTAGCTTCCCTCTCAGCACTTTGACCCATGCCTTCAACGTTACGGGTGACGGCCCGCATGTCACAGACGAGTCAGAGTGCCTTCATCTTAGACAATACTTCGTCAGGCAGATTCACTTCTCCAACCTCCACTCCCCCGCCCCCACTGCTGCGTTTGCACCACAGCTGTCATCTGAGGTCAGGGCAGCACACTTCACTTTCTGAACCCGTCCTCTCAGCCTTCAAAGAAAAAAAAAACCTGAAACATCTCCTCTTCCCTTCCGTTCTCATTTTCGTGGTCACCATGCCAACACGACGGCAGAGCCAATGGGGGGGTCTCCCCAGCCTACAGGATGAGATCCGGCAGGACTGTGTTTCTTCAAGCAGATATCTGTTGATTTTTGATCATTTTTAGAGCACCACTTAAAGAGAAGAAACAAAAATGCTCAACTCCAATTTGCTCTTCCCAGATTTCAATATAATAATAAAAAAGGTTGGTATCAGCCCAGAGATTGCTTGTTTGATGACTCCCTAGTGGAACACTACTGCTGTTTCCCAGGTGGAGGTACTACACCTGAATTGCTTCAGCAAAATAACGTAAAATATAAAATGTTAAAGGTAAACCGCAAAATGCACACACTCTTACAGACTTAAGAGCAGGGGTTAATAAGTGGACTTCAAGAACCAGGACCAGGACCACAGGACATACTGGACACAAGTCCAAACACACATCAGTCCCTTGCACAGAAGATGCAAGCTCCAGATAAGACTGGCTGCTACGCAAATAATGGTGTAATGTCATCAATGTATCAAGCCGTTGTTACTCAGTTATGTCAAACCTCTTTTACTCTTCTCTACTTCACAATTATTGAAAGAAACTAGATTATGCATCAAGATAGTGTGAGAGACAAAAAAGAGAGAGAGAGACTGAGTGAGACAATGTGAGAGAAAGAGAGAAATACTGAGAGAGAGCGTGAGAGAGAGCATGTGAAAGTTAAAGAAAGAGATTGAAAGTGGGGGAGGTGAGGTAACAGCCCGAGACAGATAGAGACATGGGGAGAGAGGAAGTGTGCATTTTGTTAACTGATATGAAAGATTTTATGCCCATATTGATGTACACTATGACTAATAAACACAAAGACAACATACGTATGCAGTTACAAAACCACACAGGGGAAACTGCACTCTAAAGGTAAACAGACACATTAACTCCGACCTCTGGGAATCAAGATACGCTATCTCTCGCCGCAGTATCCCTGACCCGCCCTGCCTCAAGATCGCTATCTCTAAGACCGGATCTGCCGTCAGAGGGCGTGGCCTCAGAGAGGGGAGGGCAGGGCCCAGGGGAGGTTTCCTTGGTAGCTCACTCCTCCATGCCTCCTTACCCACCCCAGAGCCCAGCCCAATCAGGAGAGACAGAAGTGGGGAGGGGCGGGTGCTCCCGTGCTGATGGACAGTGGAGCAATGCCAGCTTCTTGCAGGTAGCAGCGCTCACAGGATTCTGCATCACGGTGACTGGGATGAGTGAGGCGGCAAGCTATGGGCCAGTGATGACACCATAGCCACACTGGCACCAATTCAAGGCCCGTTAGTCATAGCTGCAAATGTTTCAGTCTCAGATAGCAGAGAACAGGGAGAACCAGGATGTCACACTCAATATTTACTGCAGGTGTGGAAGGACCAGAGATGACAGGAGAGGACAAAGGAGTGGCACCTGCACGCCGTTTAAAGACTCCCAGGTGATTGGGTCTTTGGCTGATGACACCCATGCAGGTAAAAATGTCATATTTTGTCACTTGGTGGCATTTAGACTGTGTGGGTGAGCCAGCTGAGAGGAGCAGCAGGGAAGGACTGAGAATGAGACCATGAGGAAACCCACTGCTGCCTGTTATTGGGCAGGGGAAGGAAAACAGCGGTTGGATTATGCAAATTTCCAACGGCTCGTCCCACGGGAGTTCCCCGAGGAGGGCTGGGATTTTGATTTGCATCTGTCTGAGTGGCGGGCGTGCGTCTCGGCACCTCGATCTTCTGCCTCTCGCTGGCTCGTTGGGTCCAGAGAGAAAAAAAAAGAAAAAAGGCTGCAAAACAGGATGACTTTCTAGACGCACAGCCTGCGGACCTGTCCCTGATGCACCAAAAATACCACGAGACGCCCACTGTTCGTATTCTCGTTAAACTAAGCCAAGAGGTGGCTCATGGGGCCATTTAAAATCTCTCTAGCATGACAAAAAACTAAATTGGGCCTACAAATGGGCCTAAAAGTCTCAGAGGTAAGCAGAAGCCAGGCTGAGCCTTTCCCCGATACTGCTAAAGAGAAGGAGAAGGAAGCTGAAGACCTCAGTCATGAAGGCAAGGCACCACTATGCTCTTATTCTGTCAGTTCTCTAGAGCACTGAAAATGTCTTGTCCACAGCATAACAACTGAGAAATGCACTAACACACTAGCTTTTATAAGCTTCGCTTTATTACTTTTTTAATCTGCATGTACTGCTGGCATTTGCACTGCTTTCAGGTGGGTCTTCCTTGAAAGAAACATTTTTAATCTCCAAGTGATTGCCTGATGAAATTAGAAAGCCTTAGAGTCCAGAAAGATGCTTCTCTGGTCCTGTAAAGCCACAATGTCTGCAAGGCTACTCTACCCTGGTCCTGGAGGGCCACAATGTCTGCAGGGCTACTCTACCCTGGCCCTGGAGGGCCACAATGTCTGCAGGGTTACTCTCCCCTGGTCCTGGAGGGCCACAGTGTCTGCAGGGCTACTCTCCCCTGGTCCTGGAGGGCCAGAGTGCCTGGAGGGCTACTCTATCCTGGTCCCGGAGGGCTGCACTGCCCACAGGGAAAATCTACCCCAATCCTGGAGGGCTGCAGGGTCCTTACATTTTAAATCCAGCCACAACAATTCAACAAATCTTAACAGAGCAAATTGAGATCCCCTACCTAGTTCTCTGTGTAGGTGGTTTAAAAATGAGTTGACACACCTACTGCAATCAAGGCCTTCGGGAGATGAAGTTCAGCAAGACTAATCTAGGACTATGGGTCTCACTTTCTGTGAATCTCAAGTTCACCTACAAAGAGAGGCAGGCTAAGTGAGCCTGAAGATTCTCTCTCCTGCTGTTCCCAAGACAACAGAGAGCTAAATACTTCCGCCCCCGAGGCAGTGAGAAACTGTGAGATGAGAAACAACCCTCTATCAAAGTGAGACTTTCTTTGCTGAGAAAGAGATCAGTTCAAGCGATAAACCAGGACTTCGAAAAGCAAACCCTCACAGGTGTTTACGGCAAGGAGGATCCGCGAAACCCCCGCCGGACAGACATGAGATCCCACAGCGATACACAAATGTAGAAACACTCAACACAAAGCAAAGAAATGACCCACCACGCCAGACCCCACCTCACATCAAAGCTGGCGGACCCAGCTCACACAGAGGCCTGGCTCCCGCCCGTCAGAGGGCCGCTGACAGGAAACAGAGCCACAGAGAGCAGAGAAGGGGGATGGAAAGACGTGAGGCGGAGACAGGAAGAGCTTGCAGCGAGAGCTGGGGGAAGGCTGGGGGGGGAACTGCCACACATTCCCCCTCCCACCATGAGACACGCAATATTTCATCTGGAGTTTCTATTTCCATTTTTTTTCCGATGGCACAGTCGTATCTTTCGCTTGATTTCAACATGTTTTTTAATCAAAAAAATTTCTAAAAATACATCCTTTGCTTCCTCAGTGCAAAAAAAAGGTGCTTCGCTGACACTGGAAAGCCCGGGTCCGGATGTAGGAAACCCGTTACTTCAAGTGCAGCGCATGCGAATTCCGCAGTGTTGAAATAGGCTGAAATCCATTGCAAAACTGATAGAAATGTGTGTGGGTGCGTGTGTCTGTGTGTTCATTTTCAGTCATAGATCTCTGTAAACCACCCAGACATTAATTTTATCCTGAAAATGCACTGTTTTTTAAGCAAATTTTGTTGGCTTTCACAATCAAAAAAAAGATGGTGTGTTTTCTGCCATCCATAAAAAGGAAAGGAAAACTAAAACAACAAACAAACGACAGAACAGATAAGATAGAAATCTAAACAGTTCAGATACAGATCTATAGCTGTGTTTCTGTGTGCTTCCAGGTTCTAAATCCCTCCCAGTTACCACCTCCACCCACACCCACATATGCATACTAACACATAAACATATGCACTGTTTTAGGTCTTAGGAAAACCAGACTCAGTTCCCAAATGATAAGCTGCCTGCACTGTGCACAAATATACGCAAGTAAACATTTAAGAGTTGATAACCAGCTAGCAAAAGCAAAATAGCATCAGGTGTCCGGAATGGAGGTACTTCAACATACACAAATTATAAGATACAAGTTAAACCAACCATAATGATATATGAGGTGGCAATGTGGCACTGTGGCTCTGAAACCCTGAATAGTAAACTGCGGTTGCAGGGTCAAATCCCATGTGGGCAGCTGTGCCCTTCAGCGAGCTCCTGTGGCTGAATTGTTTCAATGCACCACCCAGCTCTGCATAAACGCATTTGCATGTGAAAATGCAAGACATGTAAATTGCCCTAGATAAGGACGTCCGCAAAGCAAATAAATCACGAAATAATGTGCTTTTAACACAATGGGAGGGCAGGGAATTGAAACAGCCTGCTCTCCCCACCCGTGCAGAACACAGCGTGAAATCGGAGGGCTCTTAACTCTGCCGCGGAACCCCAGGGGGGAGGCGCGCCTTGGCCGAGTGGGACAAAGTGAATTACCGGGGATTAGGGCCGCATTTCTGGTCACGGGGAGGCGAGCGGCTGTCAAAATCGGCCTCTAATCCACCGCAAAGCCCCCATGGAGTCAACCAACCCATCGCCCAGCACGAAAGGAACACCCACTGTCTCTAACGACCGGGCCTGATCAGGACCCCGAAATCTACCCCAGACACCCCGGCAGAGAGGGGCCGGGCTCCCCTTCCACTTGCTAGGAGTTTCCAACCCATTTACAATTGCTGACATTTCACATGCTCTCTTCTGGGTAATGTTAAAACATCAGACATATACAATCAGAGATACAATCAGATATGATGTCTTATTTGTAATGACATTTTGTCTGCAGCAGAGCTACTCAGCCCCGGTTCTGAAGGGCTGCAGTGTAACCACCTGAGTCAGCCAACCACTGAATGGACTGGACAAGTTATGCCTTCAGTTTGGTTAATCTTGATTGGAGCTGAATGACCATAGCCCACACATGTTATCAAACCTTAACTGCTTCTGAACATACTTTTCAATACATTTAGATTTTACGTACAACATAAAGATAAACATTACTAAATAAAGATGCACTTTACTGAATGAATCATCTAAAATTATATATAATTATTTCAGACATATTTGAAAGTGCACGGCTTTCTATCAATGGACAATCCACAACTATAAAAAGCTAAGGCCTGTTAAAGTAAGTGGTTTGGTTTAAAAAGCTAAAAGGACAGTTAGATTTTTCTGAGATTTATAGAAGTCCTTTAAAAGGACTTAATAAATCTTCCTCTCATGTGTCAAGGCAGGGAGGTAATGCAGTTTTATCTGCTGTCAGGCCCCTGCAGTGCAGCTGTCTAATTCAGAAGGTCTCCTCTCCACACATCAGCAAGCAAACACTACTACTATGAAAGTCCTCACTACGAAACTGCTACAAAAGAACTACAAAATTAGGCGTTGTCACACATTGCTTCATTGCCCCTGTGCGGAAACCACCTGTGGTTTTAGCATCCAGACATGGGAATCTGTGTCACAGCCACCACTGAAAAGCCCTGCCCACTGGGGCCGGCTCAGGCTGCTTGGGCGGGGCTAGCTTAGGCCCAGTTTCAGCTAGAATAAATTTTCATCATCACGGTGACAGACAGGGTTCATAATTTTCCATCATTACGAAATTTTGCCCGTCATCATTTTCATAGGTCAGCAAATCATTGTGTCATTACTATCAAATAAAGTGTCAGCAGACAGACAGAATGATACAAATAGGGGTTTACAAACCCTTGGCAACTGGCGATTCCATTAAATTAATTCTGATTAAAAATCTTGTCATACAAAATTCAGAAAATGACAGGTAATTGTATGTGTGTAGTTTTGGTCCTTCATGCAAGGTGCCTGAGGCCACTGTTTCAGACACACACACCCTCCTTCACATCAGTATGTGAATACATACATAATGGTCACGCACACCAGTATTCATACACAGACACATACATAAAACACACACAGACATACACACTCACTCTCACACACCCGTTTGTGCACACACACACACACACACACACACACACACACACCCATACAAAAATACCCAGCTCTTTTTCTGTCTTGTCTTTAGATTAGATTAGATTCAACTTTATTGTCATTACACATGTAACAAGTACAAGGCAACGAAATGCAGTTAGCATCTAACCAGAAGTGCAATAAGCAGCAAGTGCAGAGGATATAATATTTACAGTTATATGTATGAACAGTATAAGATCACTGCTATGAACATTTTGTACAGATGGGTATTTATGTCTGCAGCAGATAACATCGGTTTTGATGCATCATACAGTGGAAAATTCTGTGAGGCTTCACTTATCTTTATATCATGTGGATGTCTCAACCCACTGACTGTGACCACCACTCAAGCCCATCAACACCCTTCAAACATCATTGAATCTATGCAGAACTTTGCACAGCACGACACAGTCAATCTGCAGCATGCCCCACAGCCTTCTGGGTAAAATAACCAGGATGTCTACAAGCCATTTTGATATCCCTGTGTCTGCTTTTAAACCCCCACCCAAACACCTGCATCTTCTTTCCCGTTCACTTCCAATAACAATGCTATACAGATTACATCGTTCTCTTAGCTGACTCAGCCAGGAAAACCCACAAAGTTTGTATTTCACACATTACTGTTTAAACTGCTGTATATTTACAGAGGTGATCTACCTTGCTCAACAGTACAAACCCACCATCTTCTTGTGTTTTCCCCTAATCACTGCCCCATGCAACCAGTTTGCAATGCATATGGTTTTTTTTTTCCATTTCAAAGGCTGAGCTAAAGGTGGACCCTTGACATTATCAAACTCTATACTGTTTGTCATAACAGAAGGAAAAAAAGGCAAACTGATGTTAACTGCGCGGTCAGGTGCCTAGCGGGCATACGCATCCAAAGCCGGGGTCTCTCTGTTCGATGTAATCGCGCATATATGAATAATGCAAATTCGCGGGGGGGAGGAAACAGAGCTGACCTCAGCACCGCTCTGCCTCTCACAGCCACAGCGGATTAGCATTCAGTCAGAACTGCTGTGGAAAAGTAACTCATGCTAAAAATGTCCCAGAGCAAAGAAGCAGCCTTTCACCATCTGCCCAGAATACATCAATCACTGCCGCTGTCATATATATACAGCTATGCATATATCACAGAGTTTATCATAAAAATTAAATAAAATACACTCAATCATATATGCAAAAAAACAGCATATTTGAAAGTGAGAATAAGTGATACAACACATTTCTGAAAATTCTTATAAATATTGAAATATTCATTCCTTTCATGCTGAATTTCATACTTGACCATATATGTATTACTTTCTTATAAGTAAGAGCATGATGGAGCTCATCAAGAACAGTCTCCCAGTCATTAGGATTATCTTGCTGACTTCCTCTTGGGCAGGGCTGAAGCAGGAAAAAACAAGAATCTAACTGTCACCATTCGGCTGCGGCTACATTTCTTGCCTTTTTGCCATCTAGTGGTAAAACATCAATACTGCCCTTGCTATGGGAGGGAACTGCTCACCTAGAAAGTAGAAGCATTTCTAGGCCTGCTACCTTCAGAAGGGGTCAAAACCTCACTAAGGAAATCTGTCCTGGAAAAGCGAGTCACGGGGCCATGCTACTGAGAGCTTCAGAGCACCACACTTCATGATAGGTCTCTTCCTGAGCACAACGAGCTTCAGAAGAGAGGGAGAGGCCACAACCTTCCGCCTCGATAAAGAAAATGGAGGCCTCGCCTCGTACGACCTCGCCTCGCCCTCCGCGCCCGCCGGCTCTCCCACTCGCGCCGTCTCCGAGCAACGTCGAGCTCTTCTCCCACCTCTGCGAGGGAGTGTGTGGCTATATCACAGCTCCCCCCCGATTCCTTTATTACAGGCAGCTCGCAGCGCTGGCTGAACATGACTTCAAGTGAAGGGAACGCCGTGAATAACTATGAGGGTTGATAAAGCGTTATTACCTTCGTGCTGTTTTCTCGGTTCCAAAAATACACTGGAAGCGGCATGCGGCCCCCTTCTTGCTGGCTGGGGTTATTATGTACAGCCGTTACTAAAACTGCAGTATAATAAAGGCCGTTTTCAGCAAGCCTGTATGCCATTCCAGGGCAGGATCCAACACCAATATGAAAACCAGTTGTTTGACTATCATCCAAAATATGGCAGACAGCTGTCAAAGAGGGAGATACAATATTGCTACTGTGCTGTTGTTGAGAGGGGGAAGTTTTAACCTCTGCCTTACTATACTGATATTATGAGGGAGCACCTTTCACCAGTAATGATATGGTGCAGTTGTTAGGAAGGAAATCTTTTACCCTGTATGTTAGTGTACTCTTATTAAGTGGAGCATCTTTTACCTTCTTTGTTAGTGTACTTTTGTTAAGTGGGGCATCTGCAACCTGTATGGTAATAGCTGCTGCTAAGTGGGGATCTTTTAACCTGGATTACTGTACTGTACCTCTTTTGACAAGTAGTAGACTGTTGACCTGTGACCTGAAGTGCTGCTGTTAATAGGGAAGCGCATTCACTTGTAAAGACACGTTAATGTTGTTAGGAGGGAAATCTTTTACTTTGCTTGTTAGCATACTGTGCTTTTAACTATTTCCTTCCACACTAGTGTTCCACCACGACCCTCAGACTGGCTGCGTGAGTCCCGGGGGGGGTCAGAGGTCAGCGGGGGCACAGGAATAGCCAGCTGCTCACACCGGAGTGCGGAAACACACAGTCAAAGGTCAGGGTCTCCCTGGGGGGCGACTTTGTCACACCCCCACTAAAGAAAACAATCTCTGCGCTGTCTGACCTCAGAGTCGACCCGAACGCCAGGCCGTGTCCCCACAGTCAGGCAGAATCAGATCAGTCCGAATCCTTCCTCGTTCACCTTTTTCGGTCACTGCTTTTTGATTATATGCCCTTCCGAGCAACACGCCCTCGGGGCCACCGAGCGGCACCTCGCTGTGCCACCGGAACACATCGGTGTGGTGTTCCCCCCGCGCCCGGGAGGTGACAAAAGGCCAGTTACAGGGACACCTGGCACTTTCCTGCAGGGCGGCACCAGCACAAGCCAGATGGAGAGGGCCGGCCCGTCATTATCGCTCCCTGCCAGGAACAAGGAAGTCAAACCGCTCATCCAAACAGGAAGACATGCATAAAGGGCACTGTCCTCTGGAAATGTAACAGCGGTTTATCCATTACATTATGTTATTGTCACTTAGCGGAAGTCCAGAGTGACTTACATAGATTACAACTGTATACACTGTATATTTATGGGGCAATTCTTGGTTAACAACCTTGCCCAAGGGTACAGCGCCAGTGTGTTCCCAGCAGGGAACGCTCCTGCCCCGCTGAAAGTAATGACGGAACCTTTGTTTTACCACTAGGTGGCGGAATGACAATAAATCAACAGGAGTAGAGAAGAGCTGGCCCCCTTTTTTTGGCGCGTGATGTGAACTGCTCGTCTCCACTCTAACCTTGACCCTCGCAGGAACTCTGAGAGCCATTATCATTCACTGCGCACAGAACCACCTACACACCCCCAGATGGTGTTCCACCTGAATCACACAGACGCAGACGGCAGTCCCCCTCCTGGCTCTGACTCCAATGCTGGAGACTCCTCGGGGAAAGGTGTCTGCAGCAGGTGCTGCTGGGCCTCGCTCTGGGCTCTGGACACTATAGCAGCATTCCTCAGCAGCTGTGTCTGCTCCGGCTGCCCCAGGCCACATTCAGTGTAGTGTTGGCAGCCCATCCAGCACAGAACAGTACAATCTGCATATAGCAGTGTGCTCCATTGGCTGGTATGAGGGACACTCACATACAAATGCAGATTCTGTCACGCATACAAACACACACACATACACACACACGTGCACAAGCCCACACAGCAAGACAGACACACACACACAGACTTGTGCACAAGCAGACACACACGCACAAACACACATGCTCGTGCACAAGCAGACACACAGACATCAGACACACACACAGGCTTGTGCACAAGCAGGCAAACAGACACACACACACGCTCACACACAGGCTTGTGCACAAGCAGACACACACACTCACACACAGGCTCGTGCACAAGCAGACACGCAGACACACACACACATACATGCTCACACACAAGCTTGTGCACATGCAGACACACACACACATACACACATGCATACTGACAGAGGTAGCTATCGCGCAGTGATGAATCCCTCCCACCCGCCAGCAGGCGAGTCTCGAGTTTAGCGCACAATCCCGATTCGCGTTAGCCCTGAGCCCACACGGTCTGCAGGCGTGCTGTGCCAAAGATAGCATCGCGGGGTCTGGCTGGCCTATTTAAAACTGTACTACCATCCACACTACCTCACTGCTGAGATATTATATCACCCTGGCTGGCCCAGGGAAAGGCCCTGACCGAAGCTCCACATCCTGTCCTTTAAGGCAGCTACAGATTCAGCACAAAGAGGGAGAGATGATAAACATTATAGCGTACAAGCAAGCCCTGGCTTCAGTCAAGGCCTAGACTACAAGGTGAGCCTGTGAATCACTCTGTTACAGTTCCTCTGTAAACAGCACTAATCTGTATTGAGTGACTTGACTTGAAACTGGCATGACTGTGGAACCGCTTCTGTTCCGAAACATTTGTCCAGTGCTCATCGGAGAAGCGATTCAGTTCTGTCCACTACAGAGAGAGTGGTCAACGTGTCTACAGGGCGGACTCCAGTTTATAGGAAACTATTCACAGTGTGTGTGTGTGTGTGTGTGTGTATGTGTGTGGGTGTGTGTGTATGAATGCTTGTGTGTTTGCTGCATGATTCTATCCTACCCTGCAGCAATTTGGTTTTTTATTTGCTCATTTCAAAATTAATAATTATATGTTTTTTATTGGATCCAAATCCTATTTTAAGAAATATCTCCTTAACAATGCAAATCTAGGAACAAAACGGACACTTTGTCAATCAGAAAATTAATCATAAAATTTGAGGACAAATATTCATAGTGAAAACAATTTGCATAGAATGTGCATTCAGGACTACCTGAGGAGATGGAATCCATTGTTAAACAAAGCACTCCAGGAGTTAACACAGACTCAGGATGAAGACTAAAGCCCCGGACGTCTTCCTCTTCATCTGGTCTCAGAGTTTCCCCCACAGTGCTCCTGCCTCCCTGGTCATTATGCACGCCAACCCCCCCCCCGCATCCAAACCTTGACTGCAGTTTTTGTGAACCCCAAGGCAGAGCACCATCTCAAATCTCAACCCTTTCTGCCCCATCCAATGGCCAGGAAAAAACAAACAGCTTAAAATGCAGTTGTGTTCCCTTTGTTTTATATGAATAAAATTAGGGTTTCCCTCTCCCTGGTCCATCGGCCTACAACAGTAGCAAAGGGCGGGGCTAGCACGTGGCAGGCTGGTGGCAACGAGAAGGGCGAGGCCAGCACAATCAAGCCGCAAACAGGAAATGCACAGTGAGGGCCAAGCAGCTCCCTTTAAACACAGCGTCCGGTGCAGGGGGGAAAGTCCTCTGAACACACACGAACACCACAGCAACCACAGCAAACCTCCTGCAAAGGAGAAACAGGTGGCCAATGTAGCCACTCTGCCTGGAGGTGGGTGGGTGAGTGAGTGGGGGAGTTTTAAGGACTTAAATCGTGAAACCAAAAGGATGCTTTTAAAGCTGAATTTTCCGCCCGTCTGTGGGACACCAGGGGTGTCTTATTGTCTGCCTTCCGAATAGGGGGCTGAATATTGTTACACCAGAACTCCAGTTCAGCGGCCAATAAGAGGCACGAGTTCCAAAAAGCCTGAATCACCCACTGAGAGCACTCTCTAGAATCTCCCAGCTCTCTCAGCCAATCCCTTTGTGGTGAAGAATAACACACAATGGAGGGGGACCCGGTGAAACGTTACACTCAGCCAACAATCTCAACACTAAAAGCTCTATTTTTCGGTAGCTCATCAATCATTCCCAAAATCTGTTGAAAAGTCAACCGCAAAAAAAAAAAAAAAAAAAGATTAAAGCAAGTGAGGTGTTTTTTCCAGTACGCTGCACAGGTGTGGAGGGCAGAGGCCAAGAGGGGGCGCTCTGGTCTCCACCTGTCTCGCTCCACGAGCAGCGGCACTCTGCACACACGCGCGATCAGCCAGAACGTGACCTGCCTCAAGGGCCGACATTACTGCCCTGACACGAGGCAATCGGCGTACGACGCCAGAGACGAAACCCCTGCCGCTGTGCCTGTCCCTTTGCAAAACGTCGGCTCACGCGTGCTTGAGTCTGCGAGCTTGAAGGCACATGGGCGCAAGGCGAGATTTGCATTACGTCACCATCGCCACGGCGAGTACAGACGCCGTGATGCCAGAATAGCGACAGACGGTTGTAGGCTGTCATTGCACATTCCTAAAGCAAGACAGACACCGGTTACTGGATTAAAAAATATTCATGTTTTTTTTTTTTTACATAGTATTATCTTGTCAGCATATTAAGTAGACTTAATATGCTGACAATTCCCATATTGTCTGTTGATTTGGTGTGATCAGGAACAAGCTCAGTCAGTCCTCTAACCACTTCCCCACACTGGTGTCCGTTCATAAGGAACTGTAGCGGTTTATGGCAGCTGACACACAGTGACACAGCAAATGTTATGCAAATGGAAAGAAATTCTGTAAAACACACGCTAGCCTCTATCCCTCTGTCAGCTGTCACTAAGCACCACCTACACTTATGACAGCTTCACAATGCAGCAATGCCAAGCCCATGAAAGAAGTATATATGATTTTGTTGCTATTTGTTTCCTTCTCAGGCACCCTCTTCCAGTGCCAAGTGCCAGGTACAGCAGTTTATTTCAATCTTTTTTGACGTAGCTATACATTTCTCCCAGCTGGACATTTGGTCTATCTAATCACAGCAACCTTGGGAGCACAGGGTTTATCAAATGCAAGGCTGAAACACATTTTTTGCACTACAAGTCCCATAGTGCATCAGGATTTCGAATAGAGAATAGGCCCATAATCCTGACATTTTCTCATCAGCTTACAGGAACATGATAGAGCTGCAGGGTGCTGAGAGAAGTGCGGTCATTGTCAGCAAGTGACATGGCTGGACTCGAAACCAGGCCGTACGGCTCAGCCTGCATTCGGAACAAGCGCCTTAACCGGCTGAGCCTTGTGGAGGTAGACTTTCTGGAAACACATAGCAAAGGAAGGTTTGGAGTAGAAGTACCTCCTGCCAGGGTGATTGCGCAAAGACTCCCAAGACTGGGCCAGCTCCGGGCCGGTGAAGCGGACCATGTATTGATCAGATGCCGCGTGGCTGTGGGCGGCACCCACCTCCTCAGAGCCACCAAGGCACAGCAAACGTACTGAACGTTCCGCGCACATGCCGGTCCCCAGAGGAACCCTGGGATTTCATAACGTGCAGCTCGTTCCAGGAAGCATGCCACGGCTTCTTTTTTTTTGTGTCCCTCGGAAAAGACACAACACAACCCCTCTGAGGAAAACAGTGGAACGTGTGAGCAGATAATGCAGGCCGGGCCTAAACAAGGTCCAGACTTAGAATGAATCACCCACCCACGCACAGCAAACCTCTTTCAACTTTGGCAAAACACAATAGGCAACCCCCCCACCCCCCACCTTGGCACCATCAGTGCTCCCACTGCTCGCTGGGGGATGCCTGACCAGAGGGGACCCTTAAAAGGGCAACGGAGCTTTAAAATTCCAGCCGAGTGTGGGCCCCGACGAGAGGCTGACAACAATTGGCCGCGGTGGGCCAAGTTCAATGTCATTAGAGGAGCAGGCAGAAAATGGCTCCTGTGTCTACTGTACAGTGTATTTACGACCCATGACAGAAATAGGCTCCCTGGATTCACGCCAGGGGCAGGTGGATTTCAGAGCCCATGAGGGGGGTAGTAAATGCCGGCAGGGGTTGGGGGGGGTTTGGGCGTAAACGATAGCGAAGGGACCCCGTGATTTCCCGTGACAGAGCCAACGAAGGCAGGGTGGTAGGGGTGCCTTTCGCAGGCCAAAAGAAAATAACCCAGTGTGGGATTACGGTGTTGGCCAGACAGACAGACAGACGGACAGACAGAGTGCACCATGACTCACTGCGACAAGCCTCTCTCTCGCCAGACCCCTCCTCACCCCAGCTCCCCAAACCCCCCATAACCCACCGCCCCCCGCAGCGGCATCCATACACTACTGCCAGACCAGGCCTTCTCCCACCTGCTCCCTTCACTGCAAAACACACGTTTGGACTCACCACTCTTTCATAGCTCTCTCTCTCTCTATATCCCCTCTGACCCCTCTCTCTCACACACACATATTCTACTTCATCAAGCTGTCTATCTCTCCCTACCTGTGCCCGCCCAGACCTCCTTCCCTTGCTCATTCTCTCACAGTCTCTACCGACTCTCTCTTTCTGACTCTCTCTTTTCTTTCTCTCTTTTTTGACTGCTCTTTTAGTGTCTTCAAACAGCCTCTCAGTCAAATAACCCTTCATTCCTACAGCCACCTTGTAATTAATGAGGTGAGAGTTTCTAAACACACAGGGGACTGAGCAAGTCTGGCCAGCTTCATCCTGGGACATGCTGACCTTATGTACCCTAGCAGGAATGCAAAAACGTTTGAGAACAGGGACAAGGATTTGGTTATTATTTTTCGCTGAATGACTGAATCCAGAACTAGATTGCATTTTCAATATGACAGAATGGCAAATGATACTGTTGATTCTGGAAAAGAATTTGAGGGTCTACAGTGTTGTGTGTGTGCTCCAAGGTGGAAGAAAGTCTTTTGTTTTCTGATTGAACTGCTGATACTGATCCAAGACTTGTGCTCCTTCCTTCCCTTGTAGTGGGCGGATCTCCCGCTGCCAAATATGATTCTGTATTTTTCAGCCCTTTTTCTTTTATTGCATTGTTTGACTTGTTTTTGAATAAGTCCATGACAAAATTCTAATTCACCTTCTGCACCCCTGCTTGCCTCTCTCTCTTTCTCCACCCAAAAGGATTCAAACTGGTTTTGTTAGCATGACTGGAGTTACCCGAAGTTCCCCTCTCTTTCTCTCCCTAACTCTCTCCTCTCTCCTGTCTCTCGGTGGGCATCAGTGTTCAGGGGCAGCCGTAATGTACCAAACACAGTCGCGATCACATGACACAGCCGGCTTTATCCACGCCTATGACATCACCCTCACAGCGATCCCACCATGGCCTATAAAGTTTCAGGGACGTGAGCTTCACCAGCAACACCATGTCCCCAATGTCACCAATGGATGGATGTCACCGCACCAAAGACCATATTATAATGGTTAGGATTAGAACTGTGGGTGGGGAATCTGGTCAGAGATCTGCATTTACAAGCAACTTCTCCCTGGAGTCTTCCGGATGATGAAGCCCTAAAACTGGTGCTGTCCCTCACCCACGCATGGACCCACAAGAGACGACTGCAGTGACGAAGTTTTACCACTAGAGGCACTAAGGGAAAAAGCTCAACAAGGGAGTCATAGCCAGCAAAAACAGCCTCACTTCCTACCCAGTAGATAGAAGTTATAAAGCTGTCTTAAAGCATGGTAGAGGCTAACCCTAAGAACACCGCCCAACCGTTATTTCCTTCCCACATATACGTACGTTGCTGCAGACCCGCGCCAGACTGACCTAGGCCTAGCGCGCGCAGCTGAGAACACACGCCTAAAGTTCGTCCGTCTTCTTCTCCATGACTGGTGTGAACCATCTTTCACACGGTCACTAATGACTCGAGACTCAAGTAATACTTACGGAACAGTGACGCAGGCTATGTGAATATGTAGTAAAACGAAAAACCAGACTCAGTGCGTACTTTAATACGTCAAATATATGTTGTGAATATTACAAAACACCAATTATGGCCGCTTTCATGGGGGGGTCTACTTTTTTGCATATTTGCTAAATATAAAGTTGTACAACGTGCTCCATAATAAATGCATACATTTACAATACAATAAATGCATATGTTGAGACATGTAACTTAAATATACAGTCGTTAGATTTTAGGATTTCATATTTTTGCATGCAATACTTACGGTATCAGGCACGCTTTAATTCGCTCCCATCACCATTACCAACAATATCTGAGCACAAATACTTTCCTAGAACTTTTTTTATTTTATCCCAGAAATCTCCAGGTCACAATGATACAACTGTATGAGGGACAGAACAACAAATGCTTCGAGGCAACATTTTCTCATGTTCCTCCACAGGGATGTCCCTGCAAGGAACGGAATACAGAAAAACAAGTAACTTGCTATATTTGGCCTCTTCCCCGGGGTGGGTGTGTTGAATTACACGCCGTGAGTGACGGCTAGCAAATCGATGGTGTCATTTCAACCGATACCAGCAGACCGGAGAATGCGCTGCGTGGCCCTCACTGTAAACACAATTAATAGCACATGACACATGCATGTAGCTCGTTACCGTCGCAAGCTACATGCCTGCTCCCTTCCGCCGTCTCCGCGAGTGGGAGCTGAAAACGCCTATCTACTTTAACGGGCGTGAACTAAACGCATTAATTAGCCAAGTGCACAAGTTGGCAAAACATCCAAAAGCAATCAGCCACGCACAAATGTCATTTAGCACATCATCATTGGGAGTTGCGCCAGATTCCACTCCCTGGAATCCCGAAAGCAAAAATGAATGTACAACAGCTAGACATGTTTCTTTTCCGAGCCATGACTTGCAAATGAAACATAGGATATCCGCACCCATTGCCGGTACAACAGAGTTCTACAACGTCCAGCCTAGAACACACAAGCAGGATTTCTGCGGTCGCTAAGTAGCTGTACCTAGCTTGCTGCGTGTAGCTACAAAGGTAACACATTACGATTCAGATAGTTACGTCATACAGTTCACACCACATACATAGGACTGATACCCCGAGATTGCTTGGCACGTCAACTGTATCGCCTGCTGTTTTACAAGCGTACGGACGGATTAATATCTTTTAAATATTGTCCAGCCCAAAAGACATGCAAATTCGATTTTATTCAGACACGGCTACGTGGATGCACGAGTATAAGGAAATACTGTGATGATCTCATTTTTTTCCGTCATTCATACGTGTGTACAAAGTTGCCTAACATGCTCAACGAACGCTTCAGTTTTATGTTTAATAAATAAGGGCCTTATGTATTAATAAGCAACTCTATGGTTATTTAGTGACTCTCCATTGCCTCTGGTAAACATAACAGATACATAAATTAATATTGTATAGCCAAACAGGCAAAGGCACGTTGTGTTCCAACAACGCTGTAGTTTTACACTAGAGTAATATTGATAACTCTGCAGTATACTGACTGATGCTTTGATTTAGACTAGCAGCAGTTTAATATAGCTCCATATATACTTAACACAACAGACAGAAGAACTTACCCTGGCTGGCTACAAATCTTCAACTGTTCAAAAGACTGGCAATATAAGCCGGTTTATCTAGTAGGTTGAGGTCTCGTCCGTTGAGATATTTGGTGTGTCACTTCATGACAAATGTGCAAAACCAAAGATAAATATATAAATTCCGCTGCTGCAAACCAAACTCCAGATCCAGAGTCCAGATCCTGGAATGGGCTCACAACGGTCAGGAATTCCCAGGCAACCAACGGAGTATCCTTATTCCATGCAGTAGGCTGCACATTCCGCTACACCGGTCTGCGCTCAACCCCGGCGCGTTTCTGTTTGCCTGCAGTTTAGTTTGAGGGACTGAGAGCTCCGCCTACTATCACAGAGTGCTCAATAATCGCTGGCATAGACATTGATTGTCAAGTGCCACAGCCAATCGGTGTATTCGGACAGCTGCGGTAACCCACGGCATGCCCCGTGATACGGCGTGACTCAGCGAGTGGACCACTTGTTTTAAACAGCTGAGTACAAGCGGTTCTTTACGTGAAAAACTGACATCAGAATCGAAGGGGTTTTTTGTATGGATGATTCATTCACCCACAGTGGGAAAGCGGAAGGAAGAGTGGGGCGTGTATTTTTTTAAATGGAGGTAATTAACGGACTAGCCTGTGTACTCTACAAAAATTAACTTGTAAATGTTAACATTTTAATGTAGGTCCTATCATTTTTGGCATTTGATGAACTTCAATGACCTTATGACCATATTCATTTCTATCTCGACAAAAACTAGGGCCATAAAACAGCATTAAATGTTTTCTGTTCCAGGCAGAAACTGAATCCCTGTGAGGTGTGTGGGGGTTAGACGTGTGTGCGGAGACACCTAGAAAAATAGAACCGCACACAGTGAACTAATCTCTAAAATGTAGACAAAGCAAAAACAGCGTTACTCATTGAAGCCAGTCCTTTCTTCAGTTAGATTCCCAAAGAGGGGTATGGAGTGACTCTATGACTATACCTCAACTGCAGTCCACCTCGGAAGTGATCGGTATGAAATTTAAGACTAAAACAGTCTCCTGATTGATCATCTGAGAAAAGGACAGCATCTATTATTATATCAAGTTAATCTGAATGGAATTTTTATACCAATATCAAATGGTATCAGTATAATTGTTTAACTATGTGAGGCCTGTTCAAGGGACCAACTGAAGGACCCCTCTTTGTGTGAGTGTTCAGTGGAGTACATACATATATTTCAGGAATGATGGGGGTTAGGTTCCATCTCTGTGTGATTATCAGCAACATCTGATTGAAAGCACAAAGCATTCTCATTTTTTAACAATGACTAATTAATGATTAACAACAAAACGTTATAAACAGTAGCAGCAGAACCTGAGATGTGATAATGTCTATTGCTGTTGTTGTTATAACAAATTAAAAAACAAATACAAAAAAGTAACACCAACCTGAAATTTCTCGTTTGATATACACTTAGCCAATGTAGAGAACAAGAACTATCCGTATAAGCGCAAATGTGGTTCACCGAACACACAATAGCTTTATTAAAACAATACATTCTCAAATACATGCGTTAAAACAAGAAAATAAACGTTCTTTACACTTGTTAAGGTGTGAGTCATGCCTCTCCATGGTGTGTATATAAAGGTGAACGAAACGCTCAGCTCTTCGCGCGCTATGACGGTCACTACGGGCGAGAGCGCGTGGACACAAAGTCTGTCGAAAATATGCACGTTAACGTGGTTTCAACTTTCAGCTGCTTGCACGTCAAACATTCATTGCGTGTGGACGCATTAATTGAACTCAGATATTATACAACTGCTGAACTCATCCAGTACTCAACATAGCTCGGAGTCTGAAGTGGAGGCACAGCGGTCCTGGAACCCAACACCGAACCCAACTGCGCTCCCTCTCCCTGTCATGGGTCACAGCTTGTCCTCGCCTTGCTGTCACCGCCCCATACAGCCCAGAACATGGGGCGATCATTTCGGTCATTGGAAGCTGTTTAGGCGCTAATGCACAACAGATGGTCGGGAAAGATGATTGGAGAAATTTGTAATGACTAATCTGGCAAGACAGACAGGAATAAATAGGTCACATGTCAAATTAGTCACTGTAAAGTGATAGCCTTCGCATGTTGGCGTGTAATTGGTGAATTGGAACGTCAAAATCAATAAACAACATGAGTGAGCGCGCTGGCTCTGCTACCAGATGACTAATGAATTTATTACCCTCGTTATTTTTTAGGTCCTTCTATTCTGGAACGCTAAAAGCAGATCAAGTGTTTGTTAGTGTTAAATTAAATTATGCTGGGGTGCGGAGTTATTTTTCCAGTGCAGGGACTGCATGTTTAACTGGTCTGTTCATGCCAGCATGAATTCATAAATACAGGTAAAGAGCACTTAAGGTTCTTCTCTTAAAAACTTTGGTGTGCTAACTTAAAATCCTAATCTGAGTTTGAAACACTTCAAGCTTTCATAAGTCAATACATCAGTGAAAAGTGAACTCTGTGAAAGTATTTTGTTGGACTTTCCCAGCACAGAACAAGGGGACTTCGTTCATTAAAAGGACATAAAGCTGTTGTGAGCTTGTGTCCACCTGTACACTTTCCATGGGCTTACCAGATTCCCAGAACAACTCCACATGCACGGACGTCAGACTTGAAGAAAATGTTTGGTTAACATAGTCAAATGAAAACTGTCTCCAGGGTTCAGATTTAGTCATTGACACCTGCCCCTCCACTCCCTCGCACCCCTGCAGAGCTCCCTAACCCTCCCTGCCACCCCCACCCCCACACACAAAAAAGAAAATAATTGTAGTCTACCAAATATACATGCTGTAGAAATATCTACCTGTGAAGCAAATGACAGACACATTTTCAGACGACAGCACTGGGTGTCAATTGACACTTGAAACCATCAGACGTCCAAGGGAGAAATCCCTTAAGAAGGGATGCACCAGGCTCACACACACACACACACTCCCGCTCACACTTGCCCGCTCACCCTCAGCCAGGCAAACCCCTTGCCGCTTGACACCCTGCCAACTGGCGGGCGATCGTAAATATGCTGATGTCACGCCGGAGGGGATGAAATACTGCGGTCACTGGCAGGCCTGGTGCTGGCTGACGAGACTGGCGTATCCGTTACCAAGGCGGGGTCTGGCTGCGAGCCCGAGTGCCAGCTGGAGAGCCCGGTGCAGGGACCGTGTGAGCGCCTGAGATGCTCTCTTGATGCGGAAGAATTTGCGTTGCTCGTGACAGGCTGTCCGGTGTCCCCCCCCCCCGCCCCCCGTTCTGTGCAATGCTGCCCCATACAGCGATCCTTGACCCTGACCCTACCGCTGGGTCAGCTGGAATGGAGTCTGGCTTAACCGTAGTGTGATCACCAAGGCGTCAAAGCTATCACTCTTTCTTCAGCAATGTACCACAAGACCATTACAATGTGGGCAGGTCCACACGCACCTTCTCACATCAGCATTGCCAGAACAGATCAGATGTGGAGGTTTTATTTGTTTCTGTCAACAGAAGAATGACAAACATTGATCCTTTTGTTTTCATAAACTTTGATATACTTAATGCAATGGCTGTGGGTTTTTCTGAGAAAAGTTTTATTTATTGTCTCCTGAAAATAGTAAAATCAAATTCATTCTTTCAGGATCTATTTAATGACCACTCCATAAATAATAGAATAGATAGAAAATAAGCATTCCGTATGAACACTTGGGAAAGTATTTGGTTGGATGTGCTAAGCACACAGCAAATAGATGGTCCTTTAAACAGAAGGTCCTTAGAAGGGTGTTTGATGTATGACTCATCCAGAACACTTTCCATGGGTTTATGTGCTTCAGTGATTATTTTAGGGGCCCTTCAAGAATATGTGTACTAATAAGGAAAATCTCAGAATTAAATTTAAGAAGGCACTTAACTTTCCAGAGAATTTTTATGTCAAAACACTGAAAGTGCTTTGCCATACTGAAAGTGTCTTGCCATATCATCAGAACAAAATGAATCAAATCTGAGTTCTTAAAATCTTTATCTCACCAATCCTGATTTTCTGTCAGTATAATTCCAAGCAGGGTTTTGTTTTTGGCTTTGAATTCTGACAGACAAACTCAGTGGCAGGTCAGTTTATCTCTTAAGAGATGTCAGTGTTTAAAACATCACTGGGAGTTAGATTCTATCCAGAAGGCTCTAGGTTCAAATCTCACAGTGGGGACTGCTGTTGTAACCCTGAGCAAGGCATTTAACCCAAAACACTTTGGCAAATATGTAGGAGTAGAAATGAATAATATATACTATGGAAGCTACGCAAGCTGCCCTAGATAAGGACGTCCGTGAAGCGGATAAATAATGTAAAATAATCAGACATTCAGCAGAAGAGGGAGCCCCTACAGTTTCCTGTGGCTGTATGAAGGCTTTCATTTTACAAAGGCCTCTTTAGATTAGAGCTCTGTCCTTCAGTGTGGGCTGTGTTTACATTTCCCCTGCCCCATTTAAAATGGTTCCTGTCACGAGCAGGAAGTGATGTTGTTTTCCCCCCGGTCCAGGGGTGATGAAGCAGCAGCGTTTTTGCCCTCTGAGGGGGGATCTGAGACAATGGCCGGTGGCCAGGAAGGAACTGCCCCGCTGCCTTTTCTTCCTCTCGCCTCTTTCTCCCTCTGACGTGTCAAGGCATGGTGAACGTGCTTTCCGTGGCGAACACTGAGCTCTGGCTGCAGGAGGCCGGTCGGTGCGCAGTGACACGAGATGACACCGCTCCCTCGTCCCCCGTTCCTGCCCTTGTTTGCACGCCGGGGGGATTTGCGAGGGAGTTTTTAAACCCTCTGGAGCCCTCCCGTTGGGACCTCCAGTTACCCATTACCCATCGATAGGCCATTTCCTTGTTCTTCCACTGTGATTAACGGCCTCCGTGAAATCTAAACACACTGCCTGGGCTGCCATTCTTTTCATTTGGTCTTATTCTCTCAAAAACAAACCATGATTATAAAAATGCTGAAGGCTTTTGTGTGTGCAGAGAGTTGCCTCACAAACCCTGAGATCAAAACCCTCTGAAAACATGTAGGCTAAGGCATCTATATAACATATCTTTAGTGCAAACGCACACAGACACCCACACACGCACGCACGCAAGCACACACACACATACACCCACATATACACACACACATATACGCACACAGTCACACACATATACACACATTAAAGGTATGTTCTGTGAAGCTCCATGTCTGTAGGGAGCTCTTGATTAATGCATCAAAAGCAGCAGTAATTAACTATGTGTGTGAGTGAGAGAGAGAGAGGGAGAGAGAGAGAGAGAAATCTGCAGGCATAGAGAAAGAGAACAACACAAAGAGAAACAGTTTACATTTTTATGCATCATTTTGAATTTTCTTATATTTTCCTTGAATTTTCCTTTGATTACTGTTCCTGGGTGACACATAAATGGTATCATTACTGTATGAACTATATCACATTCTGCTACTTAAACATGCAATTTGATGTGTCTATGTACATTATATAACTGAAATACATACTGTACAATTACCCTTTACGTTTACATGTATTTACGTATATTAGTTTATCAAGGAAGAACCAAACAGTAACAGCAGCACTGGCCCTTTAATCCACTAATCAGAGGGCAGGAAGATCAGGAAATAGATTCTGGCTCTCAGTGTATAGCTGACTGTAAGTCTATGGGGCCGTGGGGACACTAATCAACTGTTTTTTGCCATAACCAAGTTTGAATGCCTTAGATTAAAAAATCCTGCTGGCTTGGGCCTTAGTAGCAGAAGGGGATTTGCCATAGCTTGCATTCACTATTGGCTAAACAGGAGGCTGCCTCCAAGAAGATGGCTTCTTCACAGAAGTCCTCTGTATTAAAGCATTTAATTGATGAAAATTCTGGTATAGAATGAGTGGTTCATTTTTGAAAATGATTTGGCCAAAAGCTGTGGGTTAATTAATTATCCACACACACACACTTATATATGTACACACACATGCACTCTCACACACACATACACTCACACATGTGTGCGTGCACACACACATACACACACACAGTGAGCTGAGACAAGACTCAGCACCAGTTTTTTTTAGGAATAAAGTAAACAGGAACTAGAACAGGAACTCTAATATAGCATGTGCTTCAAACATGCTAAGCAAAGTTAACAAAAATAGGAAGAACAGGCTTGCGGTACTGTGACTTTGCAGACCACAAAACTGTGATATTAATGTACTGCAATGGCAATGGGATCCAAACAATTTGCTGAAACTGGCACATTCTTGAATGCTTCTCTTTCAGTAACCAGGGTACACAAAAACACCTGCATGCCATTAGGCTGTGCCAAGCATACAGCAGGATCATACCAGGACCTGATCATATCACATTAGATTAACTTTCATCTTCTTAGACTCCTCCCCCCAATGACAGGAAATGCAATTCTCTCTTATTCAGAGCAATTTACATAGGTTACAATTTTTACATGTTATCAATTTATACAGCTGGATATTTATTTTGGCATTTGAGGATTAAGAACCTCTCCCAAGGGTGCAACAGCAGTGCTGCAGCAGGGAATTGAATAAGCAAACTTTTGGTTAGAACCCTGCTTCTTACGCCACACTGCTGCCTTCAATCTACACTTTAGTTCACCTTTAATAAGATATATTAATGTTGAATAAGTCTGCAGTTAGCGCCGTGTCTTGGCTTTCCTGAGTGTGGTCACTTGGCCCCCTCCTCCGGACGGGCGTGGGGCCTGGCGTTAGGGGGCTGCCAATGTTTAATTAGTCAAAGAAGCTGTCCCAAATTCCCCAACCAAAGCCTGCCAGCCCGCAACTGCAAAGTCACACCAGTATCACACCCCCTTTTTGGCCACAGTCTTCTTGACATTTCTTATCAATACAACATGGAAAGCTGTTTCTTCTGAGAATTTTTAAAAAAGTTATTTTGTTGCCTTTTCACAACAGTTACGCGGAACTCCTGACCATAAATCTTTCTGTCTAGTTCTGGCAACAAAGTTCACACTGGCCAAAAAGGCTTTTCCGCTGAGTCATGCCTATTAGGTGGGTTATGTTGAAGTCTTTATGCTAGAAAGCAGTCTCAACACTCTTGTGTCCCCCAGTGCTATCGTGATCACAGTATCATGGTGGCCCCAGTGAGTCATGCTGGGACCCCAGTGCTCTGTCTCTCCCGCCTGCTGTGCCAAGAGAGACTTGCAAGTGAAACCCCAGCTATTTCCATCCAGACTGTGGGTCACACTTCAAAGCCGCCTCAAGCTTGTCCTGGATGTCACGGAGATTATACCAGGGAGGGAGGGGATGGCACCAGGTGCCAACCCGGGGAGATGACGACAGGGGCGTGAGGCTGGGACTCGTCTGCTGCCGCCGCGTAGACATGGCGATCGCGTGTGCCGTCTGAGGCCTGGCAGTGCCCTGCCCTCACTCTCTGGTGCCCCCTACAGGGCAAAAGAGCCCCATCGCCACATCCCAGCTATGGCTTTGCACTGAGGCGGAATTTTTCGAGCGTGATTCCTTTGACATTATTTATTTGCGAAGTAAAAGCCCTGGTGAGTTCTAGATGTACACATTCCCATTTCAAAGTCACCCCAGCATAAAAGCAACTTTGAAGCAACTTGTGACAGCAACAGTGAATCGTTTTTCAAGAGCAAGCTGTGATGTTGAGTGATATTGCAATCTTTAAAAAATGGCTCCTATTCTTTTCCTTCAAAACAAGTACTTGGCTCATATTGGTGGGCACATAATTCAGGTAGGGAGCTGCCAGATTTAAGCCTCTTGCTTATTACCCTCCTGACTATGTGCTCTTTTACTCTGAGCTAAGCAGGTGGTCTCTCCAGATTGCCTGAGAGGAGAGGAGTGTGACATCTGTCTGTTTAAATATTTAATAACTAAGTCATTTCATACCCTACTGTGTGAAAGTCACATTAATACGCACAGACAGGTGTCTTCTCCTTCCGCTCAGCAAACGCCATAAATGTCCAGATTAAAGTATTAACTGTCAGACCAGTCCAGCATAGCCCACCCTATTTTAGACTAGCATGGCCTAACTAATCCCAACCCAGCCCAGCCTAGCCTAGCCTAGCCTAGCCTACCCTAGCCTATCTTAGCACAGCCCTGTCATGTTTGCAGGGTATCTCTAGCCTGATCCACTAAACAAACCGCTGACTCTTACGGGAAACAGAGCCAGTGCATTACGGATATGAGTATCGCAGCCAGATCATGAGATATAGCATATGACTGAATCATCCATCTCCAGCTGGGGAGCCCTGTGGCCCGTGTGTGTGTTGTGTGTGTGTGTGTGTGTGTATGTCTTCTGTTTCAGTATCACCACCTCACCAATCAGGACTCAGTTTCTGTTCCAGACACCCCCCCCAACCAATGATGGCACTTCTCAGGAATGAAATGAGTTGACAGAAAAGCAGCAGACTGCGGCAGTTGGATGCGGTTTGGTTATGATAGAACACACTACACAGTATGTGCTGAGGTCAAAGCCCTTTTTACCAGCTCAGTGCCTACTGGCCAATCAACATTTTCTTGTTAGCTTTCTGCCACTGATTTCCTTTATGTGTTAATGTTAAAAACTCTATTTTTAAAATAATAAATTACAATATCAAGACCCTAAAGTTGCTGTCATGTAAATGTAAATCATGATGTCACTCTAGAATGACACCTACTGTAGGTGGTGGATAAAATTGATGAGAGGACAGCTGGCGTGATATCGTAAAAACCCGCCGTGCACACACTCGATCTCGGAGTGCTCGTGACCGTCGGCCATCCTTACTTTATTAAAAGGTGTCGGATTCAACCCCCCCACCCCCTTCCCGCCGCGTGCCCTTGGCCTATTTGTGTCACGATTACACATCGGGGCCGTCGTCCGCTGGCAGGGGATCGGAGTGGCTGCGTCCAGGCCACGGGCGGGCAGGGAGACATGCCCCATGGTACATCCCCAAGAGAGAGGAGCGAGGCGCAAAGCTGGCCATTTAAAGCGACATTACTGTCAAGCTCTTAAACAATTATTATTCAGTAAGTGTGAATTTTAGTATAAGAAGTGTTAACTGTTGATGAGGGGTACAGAGTCCGAGAAAGGGGTCGCATCTTGCTGTGGGCCGAGGATCAACCCTGTATTGGACATCACACATGAGAGTAGAAATAAGGAGGAGATGGGGTGGAGGAGGGATGCCATGAACAGCTAACATGAAAAGGAGGTGGGTGAGTTTTTGTACTAGAGGATGGGACAGGCTTGTTAACTGTGTAGGAATTGTCTAAAGATCCTCCCCCCAAATCGTCATCTGGAAGTTCAGTTGTTACATTAAAGTTATTTTCACGGCGCTTTCATATCTGAAGTTGACAGAACTGCAGTGACCTTTGGTGGAATAACAGTAACAGACTGTAACCATTAGAAAATCTCTTGTCTGGTGCAGGGAGCCAACCTGGCAGAGCTTCAAAGTTTCGGGGTGGGAGGGGAGGGACCAGCGCTTCGCTACATTGCTTTACGCTCGGGACCCCCCACCCCACCCCGCTTGTCTGGCTGTTTTATGAGAGCTGGAGTATGAACATGTGATGGGTTGTGCGCCCATCTGGCACAGACAACATCACCTTACTGCATTGGGTGCCGGGGGGTTGGTACGAGACCCATGTTTGGAAGCACTGAGCAGCTTCACCCCCCCACTGCTGATACAGCTTCATAGCTCTGTAATCCCCTGATTCTCAGCCTTACACCAAAACACCCAGGCGCTGACAGGGAAATGCTACTGAGAGAGAGATAGAGAGAGAAAGAAAGAGAAAAACAAGGGTTTAGAGGGGGAGAGAAAGAGAAAGAGGAACAGATAGAGAGCAAGAGAGATGGGAGAAAGAGCAGGAACAAGATGGACTTTGAGAGATAAGATCTGCCCTTACCTGAATGACATTGGTTGAAAACCAACAGAGGACCTTATTGAAATCACCAGAATTATTCGTTTAATTTCTTTGTTGTTAAATTTCTGCTCGACTCATTTTCTGTGTGCGCCAACATCCATAAACGGTTTTCATAACAATCATTTTTATTGCAAGCAATTTCAAATTCCACTGCTCATTCCCACTTGTCAAATCTTTAGCAACATGTTCAGTTGTGTCATTCCAGTACAACATTTGAAATTTAAAACTGGAAATATATATATAGAGAGAGAGAAAGAGAGAGAGAGAAAGAGAGAGAGAGAGAAAGAGAGAGAGAGAGAGAGAGAGCATTATAGCACTTCAGCATTTTGGAAGAAATTTGGCAGGCAACATTGCTTGGAGCACTGAGCCATTGAGGTAAACATGTCTCGGTCTATATAAATAGAAATAAAATGCCAATTTCCCTGCCTCTGGTCTGCCATAACAGTCATCCGCATTAGACAAACAGCATGTGACAGCGTGTTCTCCCAGATGTGCCTGTGCTTACATAATCTGAGGGGAGCAGCAGGAGACCTGTCAGGTGGACATCTCCCAAAGTAGAAGGACCAAATAAAGATTAAACTCCGCTCTGAGAATTGATGTGCTTATGGATAGCTCAGGACATGGGCCTGCAAGGACACTGCTCCTGTTGTTGCACAGAGGTCATCTAGGTACACTGTGCTAAAACATAAATGAAGTCTCTTACCATGAATTATTGTCATTTAGCAGAAGCTCTTATCCAGAGCAGCTTACATAGGTTACAATTTTATCCATGTACACTTCTGGACATCTACTGAGGCACCTGTGGGTTAAGTACCTTGCCCAAGGGCACAACAGCAGTGCCCCAGCGTGGAACCAAACCAGCAACCCTTCAGGTTACGAGGTCAGCTCCTTTCCATTAAGCCACACAGCTGTCTTTTGACTGTGAATAATTATTACTGGTGGTAGAAAGAGTCGCTGGATGTCTCTGTGTTCAGTGCAGTTTTAAGGGAGATGATGTTTCCTCCTTAGATGAAACCGAAATGTGAAACCGGACACCTCATCCAAGACACGTGTCTTACAGAGCTGGTGAACGCCAGCGCCAGAGAGGGGTGAACTAGCAGAGAGGGGAACCACGAGGTGACCCACAGGTCCTGCTGCAACCCAAATGGCAGAACATACCGCGGGGCCACGACATGGCTTGCAACACGTAAACACACATGTAGAGCACCATGGAGTTTTTACAGCAACTACAGCTCAGGGCTTCCAACACTGAGTAAAGCAGAGAGGGGTGAAGGGTGAAAGCCTCATGCCCCTGTTGATTACACTTCAGCAATGTCCGCACCAAGAGCCGGAAGGACAGGAAGGTGAAAGAGGAACTTGTTTGCTGTGGAGAGCTGTGCACACATCAACAGCGTCTGAGCTGAAGGGCGTCTGCAACTCCAACTCCGGGAGTCCAGCGGCTTGGACCAACGACAAATCTTAGTGTAAAGGAAACTATCCCAAATCAATGTTGATTGTCTGATTGATTGATAGATTGATGTGTTGATGATATTAATGACAGTGTAACAGCGCTACCCACTTGTAGCACATTGTTTTACTGTAGGGTGTGTTGCACTCATACCAATGCATGTAAACACTAGTTATCACAGCACTGTGCAGGGGACTGGCTCATGTCTTGTCTGTCTTTCTTGCAGCTTTATTGCATACACTTTGTCCTCTTTCTTTGGAAGTCACTCTTTCTTTGATAAATTACATGTGATAAATTTCAAAGAGCAAATATAAAGGCAACGTTGTTTTTTGCTGTAATTATAGCCACAAAACAGTTCAGCATAATGTGATTTGACATCAATGGTGGTCTGATAATTTATTGTTTAATTTCAGATAATAACAATGTTGATAAGCACAAAAGATGTTGATTATCGGCTTGTTAATGTATTGATGACTTGGCCAAGAAGGGCCCATTCTGTGTGTGCAGACAGTTTTTTGGTGGTACTATGAATTGATGAAATGAAATGATGTCACACTTGTCAAGATTTCAGACTAAGATGTTTAAAAACTCTGCAAAAGCCAATAATTATCAGTAGATATCAAGCATGTATGGCATGCTCAAAACAAAAAGGTTAACTTTCATTGGTTGATAATGATGTTGTCATGTCCCACCTCTAAATTGCAGCTTTAATTTGAAGCGGGTTACATATTCATCCACCACTGTGACACAGTGTATAATCTCAGGAATAAATATGAGGGATAAATGTGTCTGTGCTCCACAAACACTTTCATTCTGCATCAAAAATTCTGTCACAAAACCTAAAAGAAAATATTTGACTGACGTGACTAAATTTTTTATCCCAAATCACACAAGGATTCAGTGGTGAATTAGTCATTTCCTTCTAGGGCTGAAAGTAAACAACTGTTGAAATATGGCGCATTTGTGTCACACACGCATATCCACATCATCATTGATAACCCTTTGCTGCATTCGATAGTTTGACTCGATACTCTGTGAAACTTCTGGAGGGCCGCAGTGCCTGCAGGGCTACTCCACCCTGGTCCTGGAGGGCAACAGTGTCTGCAGGGCTACTCTACCCTGGTCCTGGCAGTCCACAGTGTCAGTGAGCTTAGAGTATAGCGTTGGACAACAGTCCTAGCAGCTTCATTACAATTGTATGAGTGAAGATCAGAAGTTTAGTTACGGAGTTATTATGTTAAATATAGGAACATGCAGGAAGGGTGCAATGAAGATGATGGATGGACAGAAATAATTAATGGCTCTAAATCAATAACCGCAAAGCCATTTTCCTGCCCCAGGCACCGGCAGGGCCCAAGAACCAGCAGACATGGCCTGTTAAGTGCAATGAACAGAGTCCAGAGTCTTAGATCATCCCATCAAAAAGCAAAACCTACTACATTACATTTTGATCTAAACAAAAGCTCTCACTCTCCTCACCTGAAAAAATACACACGAATTGATAAGACAAAGTAACAGGTGCAATCGGCAGGTGTCAACCACAGATTTGAGAGAACAATAACTGACAGGTGGAAGTCTGCCCTGAAGCCAGAGCAAATTACCAGACAAAACCAGCTGGTGGCAAGATGATGCTTACACAGGAAGTTCTTCCTCCAGTTTCTCTCTTCAAACAGTCCTCTACCCACCTGTGACTACGGAGTCATTTTCAAAGTGAGGCTCACTCACTTTGGGTTAATGGAGTACAGTTAGCCAGAGCGTGGGCTGAAAACATGTATTGTGAGAGCAACGGGAAGGGAGGGTGTTTGAATTCCTCTGCAGTGTTTTACAGAAGTGCAACCTAATCCCCGATAATGCTGTATCCCATGGGGGCTTGGTAGGAGAGAGGAGAAAGAGTCTCTGTTTCAGACATAATTCAATGTAATTCACTGAACAGGCCTTAATGGCTTGAGATATTCAACAAAGCTTTTTTCTGGGGGTTTCCCATCGAACGCCTACTATCCCCTGGCACTCTTTAAAATGGTCTCAATATTTGCGCTTAGGAACTGTGGGTCCCTCCAAGCTGCCCATCTCCATCACAGGGTACCGCTGTGTATTCTGATATACTCTATATCTTCCTGATAAGGCAAGGGAGACCAGCTATGTAACTGTTCGTTGATTTAACTGATGAACCAATTCCTGAGCTCTGAAATCGAATGTTTGCCAATTTAAAAGCAACTAAATGCAATCCAGACTTTCATTCTTTCTCATCAGCTATTAACAGAAAGTATGAGAGAATGCCGCCTGAAATAGCAGCAGATTATCATCGATTCGCTGACTCATTACACACTGTCCTGCCTGGAAATGTGAGCCAATGCAGAGCTTTTTGCAGTGGGTCCTTTTTTTGCGGAGAGGGTCTATGTGACTATGGCACAGTGCTCTGGGTGCGAAATCAGAGGGGGTTAGCCATTCGAATGTTTGATGAAGGGATCCACAGGATATCTGAGGATGGGTCACGTTAACTGAGATGTGCATCCCTTGTCCTGATGTGGGGTCTCTGACAGGGGTGAGGTGATCAGCAAGAGACTGAGAGGACCTCTGGCTGGAGCAGCTGAGGGTCCCTTTCAGAATGTCCTGCTGCAGAATCCACAGATTCACCAATCTGTATACTCTGTGGATTGGCTGATGTGGCATGTACTGCCTGATCCTTTATATTAAAATGTGAGCTGAACAGATCATGGGTACCTTTGTCTCATGACTGCACTGTTACTGTCCAAAAGCTCTAATGATAAGGTACCTTTTGCAGGATAAAACAACTTTTATTGGCGATAACAGCAATAGGGCCTACTTCATCATCAGGGCGAGAGGCCAAACCCTGTTCTCCAAAGATCCTTTAATCCCATGAAATGTCCCTGACTTTAGTTGTGCATTAGTTTGAGCAGCAGATTGTGTGTGTGGTTCTCCGCGCCAGTGAGCTGGCCAGGTAGAACTACGATTCAGGTCCAAAAGATCCAATGGAACAGATTATTTCAGTTGAAAATTCCATCTGCAACCCTGTTCTATTTTCCATGGAAATGAAAAACTCTCCAGAATGTCCTGTCGTGATGCCACGTAGACCGCTACTTAAACTGACGCTGCTTTAAGGACACTGTCCCGGGGTGTCGTCCTACAATAAGACGTGCAGCTGAAAAGAAACAGACGAGGAAAAAATTCTCATAAGCAGAAAAATAAGGATAATAAGACTACGTCATTCTATAACCATTCTGGGGAGACACGCTAAAGTTGATCTTATCAGGCATGATTAAATGAAGCCAGATAAGTTAGTTCCTGAGCTACTCTGAAAAGTGACAGAATAAGATGTGAGCATTTGGTACACATCAGGAAAACCCAGGTTGCGTATCTAATTCACTGGGGACCGCAAGTTTAAGATTAGCTGTCCTCATCTGACAACAAGCGTCTCTGCAGGGCACCAAAACTGCAGATTGCTCTTCATCCCAGCTGTGCCTAGAGAGGAAAAATATCCAACTGGCTAACAACAGGAAGTTATTCACATCTCCATTACATGGAGCTTCTTCTCTCACTGGTGATCTCATATAAGAAACCTATGGTACATTTTAATGCACAGTAAAACATGATATCACAAATATAAAGAATACACTTTTTAAAAATACAACACATATATTACCAAATACCACTACTGCTAGAGCTGCTTTTACAAGATGAATACAATCTTTCAATATTTCAAAATACAAAATTTCACAATATGTGTAATTATACAATATAATCTACAGTATGGATTTGGTATAAATGATATATGGGAGTAGCAAAAAAATATTTATTTTCAAGCATATTATGTGCTTTTCTTTCATTTTTCCACCTTTTTTTCACCCAGATTTGGTAATTGCTCTACTTAAGCCCATCTCACCATACCAGCCTCTACATTTGGCGGGCACACTGAGGCAGTTGCAACTCTCCAATACATGCACAACATGGGGTTTTTTTCACTACACAGTGCACCAGATTAACGTGGGCACTCACTGAAGGATGGACATTACTCCACCGATGTCATCTGTGGTGCTCTTGTGGTGTGGTAGCTGACAACACCATTTCAGCAGATGACATGGCTTCTTTCAATTCCAGGCCACAGGCCTCAGCCTGCGCCCAAAACAAGTGTCTTTCCAACTCAGTCATTCGGGAGCCCCAAACCTATATACTTAGTGCAGGAGTCTCCCCAGGAGCTTGTGACCTGGTGGTGCTCTGTAGAATGGAGGGTGCCTGTAACCAGTGCTCTTTGCAAAACAGAAGCATTTAAAATTTTCACACATTCTTCAGTACTGTTTCCTGCTGTCTGAGGCTTTCAATTGACATAAAATACGCCACCTCAAACAGCTAGAGAGTCTTGAAGCAGCTGAAACCGGTTTGTGGTATACAAAGAGGGAAACCGATAAAGCAGCTGTTATCAACATCCACCAGTGACAGCTTCAAAATGATGGAAGAACCACAAGACTGCCCTTCATTGGCCAGAGGTGTTCTTTGGGGCTGGGTTTTAAGTCTTTCAAACTTTCTCTGCACTGCCTTTCCTGACATCCCCAAAGTGGCTTCTCTCAGAAACTGCACACACCTGCATGAACTTTTTCACCCATGTTGTAAACAGTTCCTTTTGGAGAAGAGACAGGGGTTTAATGGATGCAAGTTAATGTTCACTCACACAAACACATAGATGAATGTAAACCAACCTACACAGCTGCTAAGTATTAAGCATTATCCTTTTTATCTGAAATGCACTGCACATTTTATGAAAACGTGTTTGTGTTCATTTTTAAATTGCTTTATATTACTTTTAACAGTCTACTTCTGTGCGAAGTTGAAGTTGCTGTATTTGCATTTTAAAGTGTAGGCCTATAGAAAGTTTAAGAATAGATGCTGTAAAATGAATCCACAGAAATCTCTAAGAAAAAATTGCAGACAATAATTCGACTTCATGTTTAGCCTGACTGCAGCATCGTATCATGAGGAATTGCTCTGGAATGACAAGACAAATTATTTTTCAATAGTCTTGATCGCTCATCGTGAGCTTCTTGTTCGGTGTGGGCGAGGGTAGCCGAAGCCCCGTTATTAATCAAAGAAAAGTGTGCCCACACGTCGCTTCTGTTCTGACCTTAATGAATGAATTCATTACGTGGCGAAAAACTCGGGCTCATAATGCAATACATCAAACGCGCTCACTATGGATCGTGCTTAAAGCTTTCAGGCTAAAAGGCAGCGCTGCCGCCGTCCAGCTCCTCGTTTTATAAATGTCTTCCTTTGCGCACGTCGCCTTTGGGGAAATGCAGCACTGGGTCACATTAGGCTATATAGACAGGAAGCCTGGCGTCTTCCTTTGTGACAGCGAGGGCTAACCATAAAATAGCATCTCTCTTGATTAATGTGGCTGCACAAAACTGAAAAAAGTCTGCCATCTAACACCATGGGAACAAAAGGAACTCAATTTGATCGGTCCTGAGGGTACAGTCTGATCATGATCCCTCCCGTTATATATTTCAAAACCTCTCTCTTTCAGGTGATAAGATAATCTAGATCACATTATTTCGGCCTATACTGCATTAATGTAATCTCATAATGGCATATACTAATGTGCTTGACATGAAAAAAAAGATATTTTCAAATGGATTACAAAGGAATTGCATAGAAAATGTAATAATTTAACCTCTTAAAATGACCCTAAGAGGAAATACAGACCAGTTTTTAAAAATAAATACGGCAGGAATTTGATGAATAGAAATTGAACAAGGACTGGAAGGCAAACTGTGTCAGTTCTTGTGCTTTATTTAAAACTTTAAAACCCTATTAAAAACTTTTAAGTACAAGTAAAAGGAGTTGAGAGAGTGCCATCTTTGTATTTTATTTTTATTTCTCCAGATGGAATCCTACTGGTCCACTCCTCTAAAAATTATATATATACAGCTATACAGCTGAGCATTCGGCAACTGCTGTTAAGATTTCCACTTTCACATTGTTGAACAATGTCAATTGTAAATTTTCTCTTAGTTTCAAAAGAGCTTCACCGTCACCGTACACCAGGGCTTAGAATGAACTTCACCATCATGCTGATATGTGGCAGGACACTAGAGGAAAAACAGGAGCCCCAGGAGCTACACCAAAGGCTGTGTTTCAGGGTATTATGTTGCTCATATTCATTGATCATTCTAGTATTAACCAATCAAATTTTATTTGTTACAGCACATTTTTACAATCAAGATTGTCACAATGTGCTGTACATGCATTTTCCAGAGAGAATAAAAAACCCCCAGAAAACCCAGGCCAACTGGGAAAAAAATTAGAAAATTATTCCCTGACCACAAAAGAATGTGGATCAGCTGATGTAATGGGAATCAAGACCTGCACGAGCCATCCAGGAGATATAAAGATTGGTGTCTTAAAACATGCACAGTTGCATGAAAAATGAAACTCGAATTATAAGTGAATAATAAGTGTAGAAACTCCACTTATTATCCACCACACAGTATTCTCTCTCTCTCTCTCTCTCTCTCTCCCTCTCTCTCATTCATTGTGTGTGTGTGTGTGTGTGTGTGTGTGTGTGTGTGTGTAAAGTGAGATTCAAATTGTTGGACTAAATTTAAATGAACTGAATCTTATTTTCCTTTTCCCACAGAGGTAACGTTAAGTACGGTTACATTCCTGAGCAGTCCAAGAATATAACGTTTTCCACAAAAAGGCTACATAAATATGAAATTAAGTCAAACACACATACGACTAATACTACATAAATATTTGTATATTTAAATATACTCACACATGGATTACAATATAAATACTCAGTATTGTGGCATGCACGGCACGTCAGCTCAGGACTAGCACAATATAGATATCAGCGAATCAAGGTCTGCGGACCTGCATTTATTTTAAGGAGGGCACGCAAAAAGGGGGGAAGGACAAGCCTAAAGGGTTCACGAAATGAAAACAAAACTTAAACACGACAAACACGGGTGGCGAAACTTTTATCGCTTTACTGTGTTTATTTGGCAATATGTAAATAGAGCATGGTTGACAATTAGCCTACATGACTGCAATGTCATGTTTAAGTTCAGGTTAACCTCATGACTACACATATGTTTGGAGTGTTAAAAGGTCTATCTTAAATCAGGATTTGTGTAGTGAAATAATTAGCCGTGGCATTTTCCTAAATAAACACGCATCTCGCAAAACGGGATTGCTTCGAGGGTGGACTCTCGTCTTAGTAGCTATTTATCTTGGATAATTAGTACTTTATATATTTAATACAACATCTCTTGAAATACCTTTCGGAAAATAAATGTTAAATGTTATAGTTATTGTTGGAAGTGGGGCAGGGTGCTGCATTTGACGTAAATGTAGGGAAATAAACTGTAAAATTAATTTTGTCTTAAAGCCGAATTAGCTTGCTGCGCGGCCCCTTTAAGAATATAGTGTCGAGAAGTCGATCCCAGCATGCCTTGCTACATTTGAGCGCAAATGAAAGACTATATCAGTGCATTTACTTAGTTTTGCGTCCAATTTACGCCTTCAGGGATAGTTTTAGCTTAATTGTTGGCACAAACTATATGCAGGACTTTGTGAAGAATTCCGTTTTATCCAGTTTTTGTTTTGCACCACTGCGATATCTGTGCAAGTCGGGTAACTACCGAACCAATGGTAGCCGACTGTGTACGAGATATGTAGCTGATCACTTCCCACTGGGATATGAATTGTTTCGTCCGGACATCTCATACGAACAGTTCTGCTGTATGTTTGTGACCCTGTGCGCCATTTAAAACACAGTTCGCTACATAAAAGACAAGATAAACAGGATCAGCCTTTCTTCTGTTGATAGCAGGGGCTAGCAAGCTTCAAAACAATACCTGGTCAGCCATCTCTTTTCGTTTTATTTAAATGATCTAGCTATCGTTTAAGTAGATGATGGTAGGTCACCTCAGCGGATTGTGAGTCCATGTTTTATAACAAAGCAGAAGCTTCCTTACGTCTCATTTTGAACCCCACTGGTGCACGTTACGTCAGAGGTAGGCACCCCCAGTTTCTACTGAAAGAATCCGACAGATGGGCTCGTGACTACAGATTCGTGGTCCATATGCTGCAGGCTACGGTTCCTAGTGCTTTTCTAGAAGGTCAGTTGGAATGTGTTAGGTTTGATGGACCCTTGATCAGGAGTTTCTTTTGCCCGTACCTGCAGGAAGTTCTTTGTAGAAGAGATGTGTTGTAGATATATTCCGAAAACAAATGCAAAGACACCTCAGCTTGATATGGTACTAAATCTCACCCCCAAATTCGAAGCGCTGTTTGTAGTCCTACCTAATATCACTTTGTTCTTCAGTTGATTCTTATAAGGGCAAATTTAATTGATTTAGTAACTAATTATATTTAAGAAAGGGGCCCGGATTTACTCAAGGGGCAGATACAAACCTAAAGGAAGGTGAGAAACGTATGCATGTGTGTTGTTATGAAGACAGTACACTGCAGACACACATTTCCTATCGATTTACCGCAAATAACTGTCAATGGTAAATACACATCAACATTAAATTACCCAATCAATCTGATTAAGCGATTGTACAAAAACAAATACCAGTCTTGGTCTTTAGGGCCCATTTTGGTTACATCTGTCTTACATACCCAATGTCTTCATCTTTGGACCTCTCCCCCCGATTCCTCATGACACAGAATAACCCAATATAATATATTTTACATTTATCTTGGGTATTTGGTCAGTGCTAAATCAGAGATGATCTGACAGGTGAGTAAAGTTTAAGTGAACGTAATATTAATGTACACGTCTGGCCGATATCCACATATCCCAAAATAAAGTGTCACGAGAAGTGTTTGTCACATGGAACCGAAACCCGTAACTTGCACAAGTCCCGGGTTTACTAGAGCAACATTGTGTGTTGTCTTTCTTCCTTCACGTCAGTGTAGCAATGACCTCCCGAAAGCGGAAGCTCTACTCCGTTCTGAAAGCAGGAGAGAACGCTGACAGTTCGTCGCCCGCACCGATGAAGACCGCCGGTCCTCCAGCAGAGGGCGCTGCTGAGAGAACGCGCTCCACGGAGACGCTGACCAGTCAGTATTTCACCAAAGAACACAAGTGTGACGCTAGGCTTGGGGAGGAGTTCTTCAACCAGCCCTGTGTTCGCCTAGCCAAAGCATTCTTGGGTAAGGTGAGGACAAAGTTTCCATAATGTGTCAATTCAGACATATAATAATAAACCAATATCCCTGATGGCAGTGGAGAGAGAAACACTCTGTTCCAGTTGTATGTAGCAGTAAATAGCATAGTTATTTGGCATAGTTCCAGACTTTATCCACAAGGTCGTGGGGCAGCAGTGGTGTTACATAAACACAAAAAGGAAACCACTTGATTGGTGGATCTGGTGTTGGCCACATCACCAGTTTAATGGCAGATTGTGTTCCCTCCTTGAATGCAAGTGAGGTAAAAGCTGTTTCAGTGAACCATCTCATAACGCCACTCTGGATCCCTTTTGAGTATATCAGAAAGCTGAAACTTTGTGGAAATTTATCATTCATATTTATATGACCTTAATATCATCTGGATGGCTCATGCTATTTATCATGCTATCGCCCAATCCACATGGTATAGAGATCAGTGGATCTGCACAGCCCTCTGTGCTCGCCCCATTGGCTGACCTGTGTGATGGCCCCCCCCCCTTAGGTTCTGGTCCGTCGCCGTGCTGATGGGATGGTGCTGAAGGGGAGGGTGGTGGAGACGGAGGCGTACCTGGGGGGCGAGGACCGGGCGTCCCATTCGGCTGGGGGCCGGCGCACAGAGAGGAACGCCGCCATGTTCATGAAGCCTGGCACCATCTACGTCTACCAGATCTACGGCATCTACCTCTGCATGAACGTGTCCAGCCAGGGTAAGCGACACCACGCCCAATCAGCTCCCGTTGGTGTTGATCCAGGGGTACAGTCTCACTAGTCAGAAGCTGGTTTCCATTCCAAACCTGGAGTTAAATTTAGGTTTGGTTGGGGTATCAACTGAATATGTACCTCTGTTTGACATTTTTTATGATTTTTCCCCTCCATGTAACCTCGTTTTGGGAATTGCAAGTTATACATTAGGCTCTTCTCACAGCCACAACCTCTACACTTATGCACTGAGCACTGGAGGCAGATGAATTTAATGCACTCTGATTATACACTCACAGCCAGCAGCTATTTTTGGCCCCATCACAGTGGAGTGGGCACTCATTGGAGGATAGGCGCTACTCCACTGACGTCATCCATGTGGCTCACAGAGGCCTGACGAATCACAGGGGGCCTGAGAGTGATGAGACAAGACAACCGTGTCTGACCTACCCACTGTTCTCCCCTGCAGAACAAAGCCAATTTGTTCTGCCAATGTCCTGATCATTGTCCTTTGCAAAAGAGAGTGTTGTTTGATGTTTGTGTGGTGACAAAGATGTTTTTTCTGAAGTTATTTTTTGTGTTAATCTGTGCCTTGTTTGACCTTTGACCTTTGTGTGCCTGTGCCGCATCCAAGGGGAGGGGGCGGCGGTGCTGCTGCGCTCCCTCGAACCCCTGCAGGGTCAGGCGGTCATGAGGGACCTGCGGGCAGTCCGGCGGAGGGAGGGTTCCCGACCCCTGAAAGACAAGGAGCTGTGCAACGGTCCCTCCAAGCTGTGCCAGGCCCTGGACGTACCGAGGGACTTCGACCAGAGGGACCTGGCCACCGATGCCGAGGTGTGGCTGGAGCAGGACGTCCCGGAGGGGGAGGGGGCGCGGGAGCACCTGGAGATCGTGTGTGCTCCCCGCATCGGCGTAGAGTCCCACGGAGAGTGGGCCACCAAGCCCCTGCGCTTCTACCTGCGTGGTAACCCCTGCGTGAGCGTGGTGAACAGGCAGGCTGAGGGGCAGATGCAGCGGCAGCCTGGGCCTGCAGTGTCACACTCTGCCCAGCAGGGGGAGACAGAGGGCAGCGTCACAGCGGAGAATAAAGACCATGTGGAGAACTGAGGGCTTCCGAGACCGCTTTTCTATCTGACATTTTTTTAGATCTTTTTGTTTGATCAAAAGCCATTGCACATTGTGTCTAGCAATGTCTCCTACCCATGCCAGCCATGACCAGCAGTACACGAGCGTTCTCTCTCATTTTAGCGACATGTGGGGAGACTACCCCTCAGCAAGCTAACAGCAGCCAAGCAGAGGATCAGGAAGGAGTGACCCTGCTTTTATCACTGAAACTGTAATGGGGGACATGCTGTAAGTGAGAGAGAGCAGCAGAAAGTGTTGATTCACTGTTATCAGGGAGTGATTCCCTAAGCAATGGGCAGGTTGGCCCCTGTGTTCAATAGATATGTGATAAGACTGCAGCTAGCCTGTTGCTAACGTTCTGAATATGGAGATTTTCCCGTGGAACAGCTAGTATGGCTGAAACAACAGAATCGAGCCTCTTAACCACATTTACTGTAAATCTTCAGTTACCCTAAACTGTCCTGAAAGCAGATATGAAGTCCATTGTCTCCATATATGAGAGCTTACATTAAATTCTCTCTGCAGTACCAGTATGGCTGAGGAACTCAGGTTTGTTGATTAGAATAGCAGACTGGGTACTACTGTCAGCATACCCTAGTGTAAGGTACTTCACCTGAATTTATTTTTAGTCAGCCAGGCCCCATAGACTCCTTATGGTTAATTCTTTATGGTGCACTACACTCATTTGATGAGCTAAGACTGTAATGAGACTCAGAGGTGCATTAAATACGGCTCCGGCGTCTGTGTAACTCATATTTTTTTGTCTGTCCGTTTGACTTACTGTTCACCTCCTGCCTGTTTTTTAATAAAGGGCCTCAGGTGAGAGCGTCTCTCCTCTTGATTGGTTTGGCAGACGGGCGGGTCGGTGCTCTCCCCTCAAAGCGCCGGGGGCAGGAGTCGTCCCTGCCGTTCGGCGTCTCGGAGTCCCGACAAGCAGACGCTCCGCCCCCCCCCGGTCTGAAATGGTCGTTACTCTGTGTTGTTCTGCGAGGCCTTTTTTTGCCACAGGAGTGATCTGTCGCGTCGGGGGACTGTCTGCCGACCCCTAATTTGGGGAGCGCCCCAATTTACAGCCACTGAGGGAGAGCACGGCTCGCCGTACACATCTTTCGTAATCAGCTTCTCAAAACGTCTCAGGGCACAAGCCTGTCCCCTGTGAAACAGAACCCTTAATGTTGCAGAAATGCCTGTTTTGGCTTTGTAGTGCACTCCTATACTCGCTGCATGCTTCAGACAGATTCTCTGCCGCTATCCAGAGTCATTCTCCTCCCCTCCCGTACTGACAGGAGAACTCTAACTGGGCCCTGAAGATTCAGTATCATAGCCAGCATGGACAGGGCTAGGATGGCAGTGTTCATCATCCTCGGTTTTTAACTGAGACACAGGCATGCATCTGTTGTCATGGAAATCAAGTCGCAGTCGCCAAGGTAAACACTGCAGTTGTGTGTATCGGCATGGTAATTCTACCTAAAACTGACGTGTGAGCAGGGCTTTCTGAGATCAGTCAGCTGTGCGTTCTGCACTGGCACCGCAGGGATCGCGCAGCGCTGGCAGCTGCCCTGGCTGCCTCCTCACCGCGCCCACCCGTCGCTATAACGACCAAGCGCGAGCGCCAGGCACCCAGGCTCAGTTCCAGCCTGCGGTAACTCTGCAAGCCTCTCTAAGGCCTCAGGAGCCAAGAACCTATTGGTTTTGGCTAGACGAGACAACACTTAAGAGAGAGAGACTATGCACCGCGGTGCTCGAGGAGGCCTTTGCATCTCAACAGTTTGAGATGAGCTTCAGTGCGCTTTATGAATCGCTCAATGTCGACCGTAAAGGCTTTTGGAAAAACAGGACAGAACTCGCCTTGATGTCATTCATCATCAGTTGTTCACTTCATTCTTTGAAATGCAGAGCAGCAACAGAAGAAGGATAACTCTGACATTCTGAAACATTTTTGTCTTCTCTATGGTCACACATGGTTTTAAAGCATCAAGTAAACTTAAAACACAATTATTGATGAGTAAGCTCGAAGTCATTTTTGGTGTATGTATACAAAGGACACTGCAATTAAGGAAACACATACTGTATGCTGCTTTTGCTTGTTAAGTTAATTATTCGCAACTGAGATTATGTTTCTAATCGCTGCAGCCATCAGCCTCCTTTATCAAGGCAAAACACACAGACTGGACACACACACACACACACACACACACACACACACACACACATTCAGTGTAAACGCTGTAAACATGCGAACACAGCATCTAATACAGTGATTAGAGTTTGGTTCATCCTGTATCGGCTGCATTAAACATTCAGTGTTGAACTTTTCATTTGGAGTCATTTGGGCATGGGGGGGTCCTTTCTAAACCCCTCCCCTTTTCAGTATCAGATCTGTTCTCCTAAGGCACCAAAAACAGTTCTGCATGCATGCTCCACCCACTCTTTAAAGTTCAAAGGTCACCTAGGATGGTGCTGTGAAAGAGGAACACAGTGAAGGCATTTGGAATGGAGTGTCTAACCCAAACACTGTCCCTAGGTTTTGCTTTCTACTTCTTATACCCTTTGTCCTGAAAGCTTGAAATGAATTTGAAACACTGCTTACATAGGTTTGGGGGATGACAATAGGTAAAAAGGTCACTGGTGTTCCTTATAAATATCCCATGTGTCCTTTGAACATCATGATGCATTTCAAAGCTCAAACTGTCACTTGGACGGTGACAGTGACAGAATATTGATGTAATGACAGGTTTGTGGTACAGAGTCAGGAATTTGGGGGACGTCCCACACTGTGCCCTCCAGTCTGAGGCGGGGTCCCTTGAGTCAGCGAGAGTAGGGGGATGTGACCCTACGCCCTCTCGCTGTCTCGAACCCATGCATCTCTGGTGAGGCGGGCTGGCTCCCCTCACACAGGCGCACACACGCGCACGCCCTCTCGTCAGTCCAGGGGCGACTGGAAGAGCGAAATGACGGGGTCCTCGTGGTTGGTGACGACCAGCACGCTGCGGAACTTGTCGAAGAGCGTCTTGAGCTGCGAGCGCCGCATGTTCTCGTTGTACATGATCTCCTCCAGGTGGTGGTGCCCCCGGAAGTAGTGCAGCAGGCTGGGGCGGGGGAAGGGGCGGGGCAGGGAGCGGGGTGGGCGGGGGGGAACAGGGGGCAGAAAAATGTAACATAACATAAGAGCTCAGAGTCAGTTTCCAAGTTTCTGGAGGAGGTCAGTTGGTTCACATCCTAAATTAACCTCAGGGAAAGGGTGCGATTTGATGAACCTGGTACATGCCATGCTAACTGCCCTCTCACAGCTCATTTATCAATGGCTGTGGGCAACCAAACACTTTCCCGGGGGTTTGCTCTCTGGGACAGCCAACCTTACCGCCTTTTAACTTTTATGTGACTGAGCACTAGTCTGATGTCCATCATGGGGGGCAGGAGTGTATATATCCAAGCATGTGTATATGTGAGTGAGTGCATGTTTTGGTGCACATGTATGTATATGAGTGTGTATATATGTCAGTGAATACATTATACATAGGGGCATGTGTGCTATGATTGTGTATACATGTGAGTGAATGTATTAATACACATGCCCATATGTATATGATTGTATATATGTAAGTGCATGCATTAGCATGCAGTACGCATATATAAGTGTGTATATGTGAGTGAATGCATTAGCGTACATGCCCATTTGTATGTGATTGTGTATATATGTGAGTGACTGCATTAGCACACATGCCCGTTTGTATGTGATTGTGTGTATATGTGAGTGACTGCATTAGCGCGACAGGTACCGGGCAAACATGCGCAGGTCCTCTGGGTTCTGCGCGGCCGGGATGCTGAGGATGACGCGCCTCTCGTGCTCCGTCAGGCTGGCCAGCAGCGTCTCCGTCATCCGCCTGTTCAGAGGAGAGTCCCCCCCCGGAAGCAGCTCCGCACTCGAGTTCTCCATGCTGGGGCTCGTCAGGGTCATATCATCACTACTGGCTGCAGACGCAGAGGGTGAAAGAGGGACGGAGAGGGATAGGGACAGGGAAAGGAGAGGGATAGGGATGAGGAAGGGGAAAGGGGGAGAGGGAAAGAGAGGGAGAGAAAGGGAGGAGAGATGGAGGATGGAGGGAGAGAGGGGGAGGGAGAAATAGGGAAGGAGGGAGGATGAGGGAGAGACACACAGAAACATGACGGAAAGAATAGAGACGGGGCAGAAACGCAAGAAACAAGAGTCACTGTTGCCCTCTCCGTTTCTGAGCGAGGAATCATGCGATCGGTTCTTTTAAAGCTCACTGCGTGTCCCGGCACTCACTCGGGGAGCCGAAGCTGAGGGCGCTGGGGGTGCTGAGGCTCCGCCCCCCGACGCGGGCGGCCAGGGGCGGCTCGTCCTCCCGCAGGCTGGGCTCCTCCTCGCTGGGCGGCACCAGCAGGCACACGTAGGTGTGCAGCTGGATCAGCAGGCGGTGCTGCAGCATCCACACCACCATCTGAATGAGCTGGGCCTGAGGGGGAGGGGCCGTCAGGTACCCGCCAATCAGGAAGCGCGCTCACAAACAGGAACAGGAAACAGCAAGTATGCGCACAGACCCCTCCTACCAGAGGAAGTGCGCTCACGAACACACATCGCCCACCATCATCACTGGAACCTGGAGGTATGTTCACTGACCCCTCCCACCAAAGGAAGTACACTTAGAAACACACACCACCCATAACCACCACCACAAGAACAGGAAGTATGCTCACAGTCCCCTCCCCCCACAGGAAGTGCACTCACCAGCCCTGCCCACAGTGCTGCATTCACAGACACCATAGGAAGTGCTCTTAAACATTGTTCAGGAACTGCACTGAGACTCCCCCCACTTCCACTGCAGGAAAAGCCCTCACAGACCCCTCTCACTGACCCATCACAAAGGGGAGAGACTGACCTCCTGCACCGGGGCGTCCAGGGGGTTCCGGAACTCCGACAGCGAGACGGGCAGCGAGAATTTGGCCAGCATGGAGGGCAGGTCGTGTCCCGGGAACTGCTGGGCAAACTGCTCCGCCAGGGAGGAGTAGCTGGGAGGGAGGGGGATGTACTTCAGATCTTTTACCACTGCTCTGTACATGAATTACCTAAACCTCTCTCTGTGTTCACAGTTAACCCGCACTCAGTAAAAAAAAGGGATCCTGCTACTCTGCTGACCATAATGCTTTGCTTTCCAGAAGTAAATCAAATTGTTGCTATTATTTCGCTTGGCAAGCACCACGGCCTGAGACGACATGGATCGTATTTTATAGGATGGATCTTTATTGAAGCAACATGGGTTTAGCGCATCGTTAACCGCATAAATGACTCACGGGGGAATCAAACCTGCGAGCTTCTGGTAACAAGCCCAGCTCCTTCGCCATTACGCAACACTGCCCCCCAAATACCGGCTCATGAATTAAGCTGCCTTCTGAGCCTGGGTGCCGAGCGCTAATCACAGCCACGCACTGGCTGCCTTTAGCGTGAGCGCTAACACTGGGGCACATGGCATTACCGATGCTTTCATCTCAGAGCGCAGTGGCCCGAGGGCGGGGCATCAGGGCGGACATGAGCAACAGTCTCCGCCCACGTGCGGGTACTCACAGGCAGATGTTGGCATGGGGGGAGAGCATGTAGACGTTGTTCTCGCACAGCGGGTAGACAATGATGGCCTTGCCCCAGTACACCAGGTGAGCGGCGATCTGGAACACCTGCAGGGGGGGACACGTGAGGGTCACAGGTTCAAATCCTGCAGGCGGGACAATGCTGTGGCACCTTTCTCCAGCACATATCAGAGGCATGAATGGATAATTAATATAATATTAAATACAAGTTCTCTGAATCACCCTGCACAGCAGGATCTTGAAATCAAGTAAAAAAATGAATAAATTCAGAAATAAACTGTTTGATTGTGCTGAAAATTACTCTAGATAAGAGTGTCTGCTAACTGCAAGTAATATAATGTAAATAAAGACGTCAGGGTCACGCCACTGCCTGTTTTTGTACAGTTTCCACTGAAACGCCATTAGACAGAATAACTTGACAGACAGGATAATGGGAGACTTAACTGTGAATTTACATTCATTCAAAGTAAGCCAGCTCAACAGAAGAGATCAGTAAGGCTCATAACAATTACAAAAAAACAACAGCCCAGAATCAATTGTATAAAGAATGAAAATAATGCAGTTTGATAATTATTCCACTAGATGGCAGTGTGTCCCAAACTATGTGTTAACAGACTGGCAAGACCTGCTTCCTGGACTGTGCTGATAAAGAGAAGATAGACCTCTTTACCACAGTATCACACACACTGTAATGCCCCAGCTCCCCTCATATATCAGCTGCAAGAGTGCTTTGCACCTAGTCTGCTTCAGACGGTTGAAGGGTAAATTTACACATTTTATTTTTACATGCTTTATGTACATACTAAATATTTAAAAAGACAGACACAAACAATGGATACAAGTTTAAAATGATTAAGTAATTTGGTAAAAAGCTTGTTGCCATTTATCTTTGATTTTGAAAAGAGCGGTGGTGATCTCAAAAGATATTTACATTAGTGTCTGCAGTTTTTCCCATGTCCAGTAGGGGTCACCTTGAGTATGCTGCTGGAAGGACCAAGCCTGGTCAAAACTCAGCTGAAACTGAATGAGGGAGTCCCATCTCCTAGGTATGCCCCTCACCCATGATTCCAACTTTAAACTTCATCACATTAAAAGACTCAGCTGGGTGAATGGTAGGCTGAGGGGTGAAAGGGGACACTATTTGTGCACTGCTCGGCAAACAAACCCTCATGAATAAACAGAAAGCCTGGGTGGGGCGGAGCGGGCTGGGGTGGGGTGGGGCGGGCGGGCGGCCGCGGCCCCTCACCTGCAGGAGGGCGAGGTCGGCGTCCTGCGCCAGCTGCTGCAGGTTCTTGACGGCGGAGCAGGTCTTGACCAGGCGCACCAGGGCGGGGGAGCAGTCGAGGGGCAGCTGGGCCAGCAGGGCCTTCTCGCTGTCCAGGAGCAGCAGGGCGTGGTATGGCCTGGAGGGAGGAGCAGACACACACAAACACCTCAGGGGCCCTGGTCACATGGGTCTGGGTAGGGGGAGGGGGAGTATTTTCTTTCATGGAGGGCTGTTGTATACTGTGTGCTGGTGTTTGTGGTCCTGCCTTTACTCACTCAATTACCTGTATCGTTTACTCAGAATGGAATGCTTTGGTTCTTTACTGGTAAAATGCATCTTGGGATACTAAAGCTAAGTTAAGGACACTGGTTGGCACAACGGTCAACCTACACACTCTGGACCACCAGAAACAGAGTATGAACCTCCTAGTCTAAATTAATATTACTGTCTCTTCAACGGACTACATGGAACAGCCTGAAAGCACTGACTCTTACTAATTTTTAAAATGAGAGCCAAGGGTTTACATTTGTGCCCAGTTCAGACGCAGTAAGATTACAGCACTTCATTGCCCTTGCACATGGACCATTGCATTCTTTTCAAAGCTAGTGCAGTAAGACAAAAAATGACAATGGAGATTATAATCCATGTATTACCAAGTATTTTGAGATGATGAAAATACTGACTAAATCTGTTTGGGACCTGCTGAGAAACTGAATATCTGATTCTTTGTTAGAAGACAAAGCCATGACCTGAGAGAAGAGGAAATTTTATTTTTAAAATTGCCAGTAGGTGGCAGTGTGGACCACAGAAAAAATATCTAAGTGAACTGCACTACATAAATGCTCCCAAAGTGTTCCTGAAACAAAGAGCGTGGCGGTGTTGATTTCAGACAAACCATATCAGCCTGCTATTGCATCTACATAGTGAAAGTTACATCTACATAACAGCAGGTGTTTGAAATCAAGCTCGCTGGAATGCCTTAATGACTGCTTGCAACCAAACTGCAGGGAAAGTGTTCGGTTAGACACGCTAAGCAGGCTCTCATGAGGCTGGTCAGTGGCTGGTGCAGCGCAGTGTCAAGGGTGGGGCGGTCACTGTGTGATGACGGGCGGCGGCTCACCGAATGGCCTTGAGGCTCCGCTCCAGGGCCTCGGGGGGGATGTGGTGGCCCCCCACACGGTGGATCTTGTGGGGAAGACAGAAGCTCACCTCCAGCCAGTTGTTGATGTGCAGGCGCACCACGCCAGTCGTGCAGAGGCTGTAGGGACAGCAGAGACAGCTTGCCCGGAGCACAGACCCGTTTACACTGCTGTGCTGCATTACAGACAGCTCACCCGGCACAAACCAATTACATGTTGTTCTTACAGAGTTGATTTGTTTAGGTATATAAGGAAAGCATGTCAGTAAATACCCAGCAGTATTAATGGATAACATATCAAATAGCGTATGTACACTGCCCTAAATGCATATTTTACACACACCTGCACATACTATATGCTAGAAAAAGGAAGCATTTTGGACTGCATCAAAATTATGCAATCTCAACAACATAAGCTACCCATTTTAAAGTAGGACTCCAAAAGCTTGGCATCTCAAAATTCCACAGTTCAAACTTAAAAAAGGCACTTCTGGGGTGCAACCAGGAATTTACTGGCGATAAAAAACAAGTAAATAAGTATCACTGATAAAAGTTGCACTAAACACTAAAAATGATGGGAGCTCTTGTGCATGCTTCTTTATCCTTCATCACCATAAGAAAAGCAGTGGCAGGTGGCTCCCGTCAGAAGAACTGTCCAATCAGGTCTCTGAATTATCCTCGCTGCCTGACCACCCACCTATCGTACGCCTCCTTGAGGTCGCGGGCCAGTTTGCACTTGGGCAGGATCTGTCGGAAGGGGGACTGGGGGGTGCCGTCAGCTGAGGGTACAAACACAGAGTGAGGGTACAAACATACACTGAAGCTTGCATCTACCACGATGAGGATGTTCCCATAATGTAGGCCTCACAGCTGAAGCACGTGGCTGAGATGTACCCACGGTCCTGTGCAGACTAAACTGGGGAATTCAAGCCCAGCTGTTTTCAGCTGACGTTGACCAGGGGTTCACAGTGGTGGACAAAAACCAGCTGGGGTAGGGTATGCCTTCTGACAACTGGGGTTCCCTCTCAATGCTCTCACACACCCTGAGACTCGTCAGGTATGCATAAGCTTCTCAGATGACATAGGGGTGACGTCCTTTCCCTGTGTCCTACCCACTCTCTGTCACAGAGGCTGGCTGTGCCCTACTCACTTTTTGCCATAGTGTCTGACTGTGTCTTAGTCACCCTCTGTCACAGTGGCGGAGCCCTGCCGACTCACTCTCGGTCATGGTGGTCACCTCGTCCTGCACGGCCAGCATGAGCTTGGCCTCGCGGGTCAGGTACTGGCAGCGGCGCTCCTCGTGCTGCAGGGCGATGGCGATGCGGCGCGACAGGTTGTGCATGCAGCTGATCACCGAGGGGTCAGCGTTGGCCTGCAGGGGGCGCAAACACGAACAGGACACCGGCAGTCACACACGGGGGATGGCTGGCCTTTCTCTCAAGAGAACGATCAATTCCTCACTCCTCGACGGACCAATCAAGTCTACTCCAATCTTTTACACTTATCCAGCTGTCTGTTGTCGGTTTCAAATGTTATAAATGAATGAATAAATGAATAAATGTTCCTGTTAGCTCAACTGCACTGCAGTTTACAATACCTCCCAGCAGTGTTAACAGTAATTGGTCATGTGACTTATCTGGAAGTAGAACTTGAAACATAAAACTTTATTAGCTAAACAAAGAATTATACCTGCAATCCCTCGTACTCTTTACCATTGCTGGAGGGATAGTTTCACTCTGCATAGCAGAGTCTGCCAAATCAACAGTGTCATAATATTGTCAAGTATAACAATGTCATTTTAATTATTTTTAAAGAAAAACTAAAATGCTGTAAAATGCACAATAACACAAAAACACTTCCATTACATTTATAGACATGAATCTGAAGTCTAAAGTTTTTTTAACAGTTAAAGTTAAGTGGAAATCACCCAAAATTCATGCGAGATCTGTTCATATGTAAATTATGTCTGTTTTAGCAAAATAACTGGCCAAATCACTATCCCCATATTCCTTAGCTACACACTGCATGTACACAATGTTTTATGAAGACATCCATGTCTGCAGCTGGAATCCAGAGAGCTGGTCATGTTTAGGTATTCAGCCACTGGAGGACATCGTAATGAGTGAATGTCTGTGGACATGGAACACTGCCCAATCTTGCATGCTAAGACCAAAAAGCATTAAATGTCCCCCTGAATTTGAAGTCTGTAAAATGGTAACTGTCAAATATACTCTTCATCATCCTGTCTATCATAATCACAATCATTATTATATTGTGAAAACACATCTTTGAAAAGACATATTTTGTCAAGAAATAGGTAATTAAATATAATTAATGTTTCTTAATTGATTGAGACTTAAAACACTGAAAGTGATTAACACTGTTACTATTATAAAATTATTATGTCTACATATTTTGATGCAAGCAAAATTCCATTAAATATTTAACACATTACCAATTACCAAAAATATATATTTGATTAAGATTTAAACTGCATTAAAAATGTAAACTTTTAATTACTATGAAGGTTTCCATTTTAAAATTAATTTAAATCAAGATTATTAATGAGATATGCTAGTAATGATGATTTGTCTTTTCTTTTCTAGATTTTTTTATGTTATGTTTTTATGTGTTATATTTTTTTCCAAAATAAAACCCACACGGTTTCCAAGAGATAAACAGAAATTCTTCAGTAGCTGGGCAGCATGCCATGGCAAGGCAGGTACGGGCTGTTGCCGGGTGGATACGGGAGCATGACTCAGCATGGCAGTGCCACGGATGAAATCGCTGAGTCACCACAAGGACTGACTCAGCACCTAGCTACTCCGACTCACGTAAGCTCATTTGAGGGAGGGGTGGAGCGTGGAGGTGTGGCGCCTGCCCGTGCCAGCCCCCTCCCCCCGTGACCCAGCCCCTCGGCCTGGGCGACAGATAGGACCGGCGCCTGGGGTCTTATCACGCTCCCGAACCTGCCGCTGACGCCCTTCTCAAGACCTCATCTGACCCTCCTGAGTCAACAATCTCTTTTTGCAAAGTCATAAAATAATCCATAACTTTTACTAAGCAAGTTTTTTTTCCAGTCTTCAAATATACCACCACGCAACATACTTAATTTCAATTCGGATATAATAATAAAAACAAAGTAATTTTAGGATTATTATTATTTCATTTAGCAGACATACTTATTTCAGGTACCTTACAGGGCATACTTTACCTTAATATTTATTTTAATTGGTATCACTGGTATTAAGGTGACTATTACAATATGTTACATTATGATCTCACACAGATCATAATTTTTAAAGAGGAAAAAAAATTATTTGGCTGAAACAAACATCCAAATACAGCTCTCAAACATATAAGTAAAAATAATAAGAAAATTCAAATAAAGAAAATTAACATGATGAATATATCTACACAGTTTGAATACTGCAGGACTAGCATGCCTATGTGGGCAAATACATTCATGAAAAATGTGTGTCAAAACAGGCTTGGAAATTAATTATTTTTGACAGCTTTTAAATTGTATAAGGTAGAATATGTTTAAGTGATTTTTGACAGTTTGTAACCCCTTAACTGACTGCAATGTTTCCCACAATGGCCCTACATGTTAAGGATGGCACTAATGATTCAGTATCTGTTTGGCTACTTGTCTAACCCTGTTGAATGCACTTTTTTGAAGTTGGTCTGTTATAGTAAAGGAAGCAGTTGTTGCACATATGGGAAAATCAAATTATGCTCTCGTTATTCTTTAAGAGGCCATTTTGAGAAAAATGTGCCTTGTAAACTGCTCCAAGCCTACAAAGCACAAAACAATTTTTAATATGAAATCTTCACAAACATTTATACAACTAAAAAATATATGAACGTATATATGAATATTTTAATTTGGATACTTGGCAAATATGAATAGATATTAACTACTTTCATACCCTCAGTGCAAACAGCACACTGAACAGGATCATGGTTGGCATCTCTCTCTTGGGTGAGGGGTCTGTTTTGGACACCTGTGCAAACACAAAACAGGGCAATAAATGTATGATCATTTATGTACGGGAGATTCAGTGGGTCCTGCTCTTCTTGAGTTTAAAAATACCTGAAAACAACAGACACTCAAATTGCAACAGTGTGTTCTGGTCAATTTCAGACAACAATGCTGGGTCACATGACATGTGAAAGCCCGCAAAGAGAGAACCACTCTATTAAGGGGTTGGGGGGCTTTCTGTCCAACTGTGAGATACTTTCTCAAGTCTGAGTGATCATTTTAAAAGAGCAGTACATTTTTCAGTCCTTGCATAGTGTTTAACAGTCTCACAACTAGTAAACTCAAAATGAAGTGTAGGAACAAAAAAGGGAAAACTTGCTTAAATTCAGGACAGTTAAGGACAAAGTTTCATAGCAGTTAAGCTTCTGACAGAGAATAACAGTCACCAGTGACTTTGGCTGGTGCATTTACAAGCAAGTGCGCTACACAGCCAAGGGTTATATCAGCATACTGACTTTATATATATTTCCATCATTTTTTATACATTTCCATTTTCCAGTTTGTAGAGACAGAAGTATATTTGTCAATTTCCAATGACTTTCCATGACAGAAATATTTTAAAGGATTTTTGATATCTGTGGGAACCCAAGTTAAATGAACTTAGTGAGAGACCATGGAATAAGGTCGCTTACAAGCAGTGACATTTTGACACCTAACCATATCTAAGAACTGTAAACTAACACCACCACTCAGCCATTTAATACTGTTTCTCATCCAATACAGAAAAAATTGAAAGTTCCACCTTTGAACCTGAATATTTCACATTATGTTGATGTCCACCATTCAGATATTTAACACTGTCCTCTATACTTGGCTTTGGCCATTAGAGTGTGCTCAGTTACATTCAACATATGTGACGACACTGACAAAGGACTGATGACGCTGACAGTAGATTCAGCTTCATCAACAGAAATCAGTATTCAAAGATCTAAAATGGACAGAACTGAAATGATCCTCAGTAACTTCCTATAACCACAAGGGGGTGATAATGCACACCATGCTCAGCATTGCCAGGCTGAAAACACATGCATCACCATTTCCCTCCCTGGGAAGCAGATGCATATCAATGGAGCAGTCTGCCTTACAGCGCAATCTACTAGCCTCTGGTGGCCATTTTGCATGACGTAATGCAGTTCACTTTGTTCTTTTCATTTACAACTTGCATCCGACAGGGAATGAGAAATATTCAAATAGAATATTTATACCTTGTTTTGATACAGAACATGTTATTTGATACGGGGAATGTTTGCGCAAAAACAAGTTTGCAAATTCAAGGATATGATCATACTGAATATGGAGACATTCTCTTTTCACAGTATCCGCCAGTTATTTACTGCTAATGGCCAAAGAATTTCAAGCTTGTGCAATATCAGTTTCCCAAGGAGTACCCTTCTGTGCCAGACAGAATGAGCTTATCACTTGGCACACATCAGCCAAACAGTAGCCTGTTTCACAGTTTTACTGGCTGAATGGACTGAAACGGTTGTGGTCTTATTAAGATATCTACCTTTTTGTGGTTCAACAGCAGAGAGTCAACTGGTAAAACTTCCAAATACTGCATCTTTAAACATTAATGTAATATAATGTAATGTATAGCATATGAAATTTAATCTCTGCAAGAGTCTGCTGAATCAAGTTTACTACAAGACCTATCACTGTACAATATTGTACAAAATTACTTCAGAACTACATATTACTTATCTTTCATCATTAACTACCAGCAGGTCAATAACAGAAAGAGAGCATACTCAGGCTGTATCAAAGACAGGAAACATGGTCACCACTAGATGGTGCAAGTGGCTTACATTGAGCAGCACCACAGCTCTTGCATCTATAGGGGAAATATATACACATGCCAGGGAGAGATAGAGAGAGATAGAGAGAGAGAGAGAGAGAGAGACACTACATATACCTACACAAAAGACACAAATGTGTAGTGTATACGTTCAAAGCACTAACATGTCTAAAGGCTTGAACTTTACACTTCAGACTATAGTAATTTGTGGACTCCCCAAGGCTCACCTGGATGGTGTGGGGGTGCTGGAGAAGGGTGGGGTGCCCAACGAAGCGCACGTTGTCGATCTTCAGCTCGAACTTCTTCCCGCACATGTCGGACTTGGTGGCCAAGATGGTGGCCAGAATGATGTCAGAGAACCTTCCAGAGAGAGATTGACAGGTGATAAACCAATAGCAAGGGGGGCAGAGTGGGGAACGGGGGTGAGGATTTAGGGCCAGGGAGGGGTGGGGTGAAGCAAGAGAACTGGCTGATAATTGCATAAAAAATTACTTTGGATTATGCCTGATTGACTTTCCCAAATTAACCACGCACCCAATATCTAGCAGCTTTGTAAAAGATAATACTAACTCATGCTCGTTTGCTCTCAAAAATAACCCTGAGCACAAATTTGAGTACACCAATGTGAGCTTCGGTACAGACAAGCAAACATCATGAAACACTGGAGGCCCAATTCTACTGTTACCTCCATCAGCAGTACATTTATACTGAAAAAAGTGAAAAAAAAGTCAAGTAACGAACACTGTCTAGTGAGAGTAGGCCTTGAAATCAAACCAGTTTCAATCAGCTACATTCACAACAACTAATTGCTATTGCTATGCAATGTTACCATTGACACTCTGCGTACAATGCAATGAATATCATATTCAGTGCAGACTACAGGCTTCATAACAAATGGGGTGATTGACTGAATCGTGTTAATTAGGCAACATGAGTCACACTATTCATGATTCCCAAATTAAGGTTGCGCCGCTCTGATAAGCAACATCTGTGGCACGGTTCGGTATGGCTTTGCCATTCCAGGATATGTCTCAGTAATTCCCAATTTAAACACAGATCTTCCCAATTGACAGCTATTAAAACAAAGAACAAAAATTTTAAATGAAATAAAAAACTCACAACAATGTGATCACATTAGATAAAAGTGGATTTGCATACATTAAAAACAGAGAAAAAAAGAGGTTTGTTTTTCTTATTTTAGACACAGGGACGGAGGAAAGCTGATTTAAAATACACAGAATACCCCAGAACTGTGAATCAAGAGACATACAATTATTACACAAGACTTTCAGAAATTAAGATGGGCGACGCATATATATACACACATGATATATATGTATGTATATGCAAGGCACAACAGGAGGAAGGATAGGGCAGTAAAGACATGGGTGGTCTAGACAAAAAAGGAAGAGTGCTTTTAGAATCATTTGGTCTTACCCTGCTACCAACTGTTCATCAGTTAATGGAGTTTGTTCTCTGAAATGGGAAACGGGCCATAAAAGAAAAAAGCAAACAAACAAAAAAAGGAAAATATGCAGCAGACATTTGTGACAGAGAGCACAACAGAAGAATATTTAAAACAATAAAAAACGAGATTCTGTATGACAGAACACCTGAGAGTGACTTTTTAAAAGGAGCTGGCGGAACTGGGCACTGCTTTGGCCAGTGAAGCGGCCCTGGTGGTAGAGTCTGACACCAAACTGGACCTTCGCGTTTTTTTCTGGAAACTGCAGTTGCCAGTCTGGTGGCAAAAACAGTCACTTCCAAAACGCAAAAACAAAGGCCCTGATTGGAGGAGCTGGAGTTCGTACTCCATGGAGAGGATTAATTTAAAAGGCACCTGCTGTTGTTCTCACTGAAGGAATCATCATCGTTTTCACTTACAGTTACCATTTAACAAGCATACATATTTTGAACTTGAAATTAATTATAATATAAACAGAAATCCTCAGGGAAGGTGTTTAGCTGGACACACCAAGCATGTGTCAAGTCAATTTGCCTGTGCAAACCAAAAATACTTTGCATTTCAAAAATGCCTGGTCTGTCCAACAAAGCAGATTCCCTGGGTTTCACTGAGTGAGAGAAACACCCTCGGTGCCTTTTAAATGCTGGTGTTAGAAAAGAGGGTCGTCATGATGTGGCTTTTGAGCGTAACCCACCAGCATGTGCAACTTATATTAATGTGTCCCAATCAAGTCAACTTGATCTATAGTTTACTCAGTGGTTAACAATTGTTTAAGTGCCTGAAAGCTATTTAACAGCCAGTCAAGAAACTCTTAAGAGCCCAGTCATGACCCAATAGCCCATATTTTCCTGTTCTTTTAAAAGGGGAGGACAACTTACGATACAAGTGCCACTGAAAAGATATAAACAGCTTCAAATAAGGAATAAATGGTTTCAATTTGGCTGCATCCCATACATAAAAGATACACAGTTTACAATGTGGAAATACTGCCATCTTCCCAGACATTAAGGATGTTGTCATTTTCAAACCATTTTTGCCAATAAAAAACCCCAGTCATTTGCCCATACTACTACGTGATCAGGTTTGACCCTTCCTGTCAGCATCAGATCACAAACAAATTGTATGTTATATCTTACCATGACAGTTCTTTAATTGGTTATGTGCATTAGATGGTATCTCTTCCCAGGATCAACAAGCACTGAGAAATCAATAAAAACTGTAATGAGTCAGTTTTCGAAATGTTTTTAAATGTTTTATGTCAACACATTTAGTGAGTAACTGCGTCCTTCATAACAAACTGCCACAACCCGGCATTAACCTAAATTCTGACCCTTAGCTCACCCATGGGAAAGCATATGGCCAACCTGTGGTGAAAATACTGCTCTAGGACTGATCGCAGCTCATCAGCTGACTTTACACAATAGATGCTGTCAGAGCTGCCGGCAGAAGTAAGTTAAACTTACTCCATGGGCACAATCGTCACATGAGTCAAGAGGACAGGTGTCTGGCTGTAAGGGCAACCGTAGTCACTCCAGCCCTGGCTGTACCAGGCCTGGCTATCAGAGCTGCAGGTGAAGATCGGCCTCCATGTGTCTCAGCTTCTGCCTGCCTTCACAGTGCATGGCAAGATTTGTGAAAAGGAATATACCACACTGGTTATAACTGCACATCAAACACAGTGGCACTCTACTGCAAACAATTCTGCCTGTTACGACTAATGCATCCTTTATGTATGAATCATCAGACTGGCCAAGAAAAGATAGATATTGAAAATTTATGTCATTCCATTTCCTTAAAACCACTGTAAAATAACTTGTCCTCCAATTTAAAACACAAGAAGAAATCAATGAGTGTTTTGACATGTATATATTTTTTAGAAGTCACTCTTAAAATCAGAAGCACAAACATGTTAAACACAAACAGACATTGAAAACATGGCTATCTAATAAGGAAAAAAGAAAAGAACACAAATAAACAAGTGTATGCACTCGGGACGCACATATATCTTACAAACCTGAACATAAAACTATGATTATGAATGAATAAATATGGTGAAGGCCATGCTTATTCTCACACATTAAAGAAATAAATTAGGTCAAGCAGATCTATGCCACCTGAGTAGTTCACCTCGCCAACTAGTCACTTCTGAGACATACATGTTCTGTTTTACTGCGTCTGTAATTCACATAAGCAGTTATCCAGACGTAAGGGGGCATGGACACTGTCATCTTGCAGTTGTGACTATTCTAGAAGTTGTACTTCTTACTACATTTTTCACATGGATTCTCAGCTTCTAGGGAAAACATGCATAGGAATACCCAATGCAGAATCACAGCTTCACAGTGAATTAACACTGGGGCATGTTTAGAGAGTGTTCTGCACTTCCCCACAAATACCTACACTGCCTGGGGCTCAAAGAAGGTTCTATGAGTCCTTTCAGCTGGGTCTTGTATTTGTCAGCATGGATTCAAATGTGACATCACTCCTATGCAGCCACTTAAAGCTTAAATTCACACTGACTCAAAAGGTTTCACTGGGAAAACATTGATCCCACAAGTTCTGAGGACACAGCTAGAAAAAAGCTGATAACACTGGGAATAGCAAGTGTCCATTATTGTGTGTTGACTAAAGCAATTCGCATTACTGTGTCAGGAAATATTTCAACAGAAAAAGCAGCTCTGATGCCGCTCTGCAAGCAAACATTAGGTTTTCAAACTAATCAGTTTTGATCAGTAGCCAATCAGCACTCCTTGACCAAATACAGGCAAACATACAGCTGTATGGTTTTATGATGCTGCAAATCCAGTGTGGCCTGTGCTTTTTAGCCAGGTCCAGACTGACATCCAGACCACCGTGCAGGTAAGGGCTGAGCCCCGCTACCGGTTGGCACACCAATATTTCGTCCAGAAGGAATGTCTGATCGTTCGTCTATGCGGGAGCCCGGCTTATGGACACCCTGAAAACCACTGCTTCAAACAGTTCTGAAAACAAATTTCACAACAGCTTCCTCAGGGAATGTCAAAAAGAAAACACATGGCTTTATTAAAGAAACCATGCGGTTGTATTAAAAAAACAACTACGTAATTGTACTGACCCTTATCTCTACAATGCCTGTAAATATTTTCTGCTTTTGACTGCAAGGGGTTGTATGGCCTACGCAGAGCAGACTGATGATGAAGCAATGTCACGATTGCACATAAACCACCTGGTCAGCAAACCCTACAGGGGTGGGAAAAAGAGGGCACACTCTCAGACTTGGCTTCAGAGGTTCTGAAATCGAACTGCTCTTGTTCACATTGGTCGATTTCAGACTTGGGGACCCAGACGCTTTGAAAAACTTCGTAATATGGCCCAAACCCCATTCAATTCAGCCTCTCACTCTACAAAGTGTGTCTGACTGCAGGAAGGCCTTCTTGGTAGTATTGACCATGTTGTGAAGAGAGCACACATTGACATGCTGATACAGAAAAGCTACACGGTGACTCGCCACAAAAATCTTCACATGCTGCATCTCACATCACAAGTCCACCCAGTTTTCCAGATCCAAAATAATTCCACAACATCCAGTCGTCTTGCTTGCACCTTATGACTTTTGCCTACAGATTTTGTAAACAGGTTTCATGGGCCAAATAGCAATGTGAATAAATTCTGGGAATGTGAAAAACTGAACACATATACAAAAAAGACACAATTTGAGACACAGCCCTGGATTCCAGGAACATTCATCCTAAACTTTGACTCACAATTGAACGTGATTGTTATGTTTGCTGCTTTGCAAAGTTTGTCAAGTTCAACGATCAACGCAATGAGTGAAAAAGTTTCTGTTGAGAAACAACGCATGCGTTAAAATGTGAGTCAAAGTTATGCGGGAATGTTGACTGAATCCAGGCCGAAATCCCAACGCATGCGCTCATTCTGCACGACCTCAGCTTTTCCTGTACTGTCCCCTGCGCAGCCTCCACGTGCCTCGGAATGGACAGAGCATTCGCGAGACGGCAGAGCGCAATTAAGTTGTGATAGCATTTTGCCGTTGTCACACGTGTGACTTAATGTCACGGCAGCATACGCTTAACATGTCAGCTCATTAATTCGGGTGGAGCTGTGATTCTGGACGTGTGTCCCTGTACCTCGAATCCCCATCCTGATCGTCCAAGGTGTCGCCAGCCGAGTTCAGCGCATACGGGCTCCGTTGTTTTGCTGGGGTGGGGGTGAGGAGAATCGTTAAGTACATTAGTCAAGTACAGGTTAACATGACCTTTAAATTCCACTCATTTCATATGTTTTCAGGCTTCAAGTTACTAGAGTAAAAGAACGGACTGCTCAAAATGACAGGACTCCTTGCCCTCACTCGGTTTTCCAGAAGTCAAGGTCAGGAATATGAAGAACGCCGTGAAGTCCAAACTATCTGTTTCTCGTTCCTTATAGGCTGACTAATGTAACAGGTGAAAACAGTGCAATCAGAGTACATGAAGTGTGCGCATCTGCCCCTTTGAACACATCATTAAAAGGGGCGGCTTCTCGTGTTTTGGTAGCTGATTATACCCGATGTATTCACCTGATGCTCTTTACCCTCTGTATCCAACAGCCCTGCCTGGCAAACCGTACTACAGTTTGTGACAGGGTGAACACACCGGCCGGCTGTCCTGCGGTTAGCAAACTGGACGCGAGAAGTAGCTACACTAGCCTTATGGCGCTAGAACTTTCCACACCTACTGACTGAATAACATAACAAAAGCTTGTTTTAATCCTTGTAGTTTGCAAAGAGGTAATTAAAAACCCTGCGCGAATCATCTGGTTGTAACTATTCGACAACATTGAAAATATGGAAACAACTTCGTAACGTTAGCTTGCTTTTAGCTCATGGTAAGGGTGGAAACCACAGAATGGAAGACGGCTGAAGACTAAAGTCAACATTCAAACCCTTTTTTGATCACATACTTACTTATTAAAGATGAAGGGCTTTCCGGAACTCTCTGAAAGGGGTAGCGGAAAAGCAGCTTATTCCCTCGGCTGCCTGAGCTCACCAGTATAACGCTTATTGGACTGGTCTTGTCGCCGCTTTTAGGGATATTGGCGTCGGGTTGTTTGTACATATTGCGATTTAACCTACCTAGACTGGCTAATTAGCAAGCTGCCCTTTCCTTCAATTGACTGCATGTTCCAAAGAACACTGAAGGCTAACTACCGAAAATCGCAACTTTCCACCATACCTGATAGATTGGCTGGGGGGCTGACTACATTAGTTCATGTTAGTTCAACTTAGCTACAAAAATGATATCCGCTGCTAGCTAGCTAGCAACCTACTTAATATTACGGCAGGAAAAAGAAGGCTAGGTCGTGCCAGCTGCTTTTCAAACTTTTACCCGAGTCAGCTTAACGCTCAGATGCAAAATATTCTATTTAGAAAAGGTGAAACTTTCTTTTAATTGCATTACGTTTCTGTCAAACGGTCATTAATGTTACATTCACCAGGTACATGACAAGCATTCGTGTTGTGTGAGTGAAAAAGAACAGTGTAAAATTATGTGTTTCACTGAGACTGGGCCGTACCCTTGGAGGGAAAAATAACAGAGCGTAGATAGTTCCGCCTAGGCAGCGATGAAATAGTAAATTTGGGGGTCGCTGATGCCATTTTCCCGATGAACCAGTGTCTATAAAATGCTTTTAATTAATGTATATTTAAATTAATAGTATCCAAATATTATGGGTAACTATCCCGGTAGACCTTCAAGAGTACTGATGTTATATCTCTCATAGCGAAGTTGTTGCTACATTCCGAACAGATTTCTTGTTGCTCTTCCGATTGTAAAATGGAAGTGACGCAGTGTATTCTGTTCCTTAAAGAGGATGGATCAATTGAGTGATGTAAATCTGTTACTTCTTGTTCAATAAATAAAAAAGAAGAAAAAAAGGATCAACTGAGTGAAACGGCGAAGAGTGGCGGCAAAGAGTAACTGAATTGTTATGGTTGTTAGTGCTACATGTACTAAATTAGTTTGTATGAACACCTGTTAAAGTTTCGCAGTAGATAGCTCCAGTAGCCCCCAATTAGCTGTGTGTGCCATTTTGAGACAGCAATTATCTTTCGGTCGAAGTCCACGATTAAATTGAGCAGCCTATTTTTAGCGACGTGTCGTATAAGATCATCTGACTTCAGAAATACTAAATTCTATTGGCCATGTCTTTTAAGAAACGTCTTTTAAGGTTTCACGTTAACCTTGTTAAAAATTATGACATTGAAACACAGCCTGTTTCACCTTTTACACCCACAAGCAAGATGAGAAAATATTTGTGGGTCATGCTCAAACTGGCAGGACTGTCACATGGATATACTGTACATATGCAGTTCAATATATAGAGAGGGAGTGGCACTGCTACCTTAATCCAATCCTTATGCCAGAATATTTCAAAGTGGAGAGTATGGTATCCTTAATGCACACAAAGGACTGGGGATGTCTGCTCTAATGTGTTGCGGTATTGGTACAGTTGTAACCTATTTTGGTAATTGTGTTTGAAATTGCAAGTCAATAAAGCTAGTGCTGAAGTGTAGCATAACGCACAATGGCAGAAACACCCGTTTCCCAAAAATATACAGTCATAGTTATTTCATTTCTGAAGAAAAATCAAGCCATAACAAATCAGCTACAAAATAACTTTTAATGTGTAGTTTTATTATGTTTTTCATTCAGGACTGTGGAATCACAAGCAAATGTAGCTGGGTCGATCGGGGTGGCTCAACTGATTGCAGTGGTCTTCATGGAGCGCTGATCTAGTAATACTGTCTGCCAAGGGCGGACACAACGACAGCCAGGAACTTCTGCCAGGTCGCCTGCACTTCCGGATTGAAGATGTCACCAAACTTGGTGGCCATGATGATGGTGAGGCAGTCGGCCAGCAGCTTTGAAGAAAAACAGAAAATAGGGTGGTCACCATGCGAGTCTATCACCAGTCAGGTAACTCAGCACAGCTAAACCTCACCTGTCCCATTTGCTTTCAGGCAACCCTACTTGCCAGAGTGACACAAACTTGGAGACTCAGTCTAGCTGCAGTAGGCTTTATGTTCAACTTTGTCAGACATTTAAGCACATGTTCTGTTTTTCTCAATCCCTCTGTTTTTTTTTTTTTTTTTTTTTTTGCTTATTTTAGTGACAACCTGACTTGTTCTGTAAGCTTTAAAGAAATTTTGAAATACAACATCTGATCAAATTCATTACTCATACATCACATTGTGATTAGATTAGATCTGGGCCTTTGCTCTCTTTAACAGGTGCTGTGTGGGGCCTTAAGCACATTGACCCTCATTGATTCAGCCCAATTACATAATTAAGAGTTCTTATGGAACAAAAACAATACAGCATCTCCGGAACTCTAGAACTGAGACTGCCCAACGTGAAGTGTGTGATATTGTAGGTTACATTTTTGATTGTTATCAGTCTTGGGGAAAATACATTTAAAGCCGACACACACTCAAGCCCACTGTGCCTCCGTGAGTATGCAATCACTGCAGGCACGAGGGACGGGCCTCTGAGGATTGGAGAATTGGCAGCCTTCGCTGCGTTCTGGCCTACCCTGAAGTTGTCGGGGTCGACATTGAACTCCTCGGAATGCCGCTCACTCAGCTTCGTGTAGATGTTCTTGATGTCGTCCATGTTCTGGACAGCCATGTCGAGGGCGCCCAGGACGACCCTGCCGTGAGCGGCCACTTTGGGGTTGCCCACTATGGCGGTGGGGCTGGACAGGTCACCAAAGGCCCCAAAGTACCGCTGAGTCCAGGGGTACACGATCAGAACTCTGCCATTTTGGAGAACAGGGAAGACAAGGACTTGTAATTTGGTGGCTTTCAAAATTATTTGTGCTATGTGCTATGAGCTATGTGCTATTTGCTATTAATTGTGCTAAGAACACTATGACAATATGCAGAGTAAGAGTTAAACAGTTATTCCTTATATGGATACAGTATTATCATTATTATTATACACTATATATATATATATATATATATATATATATATATATATATATATATATATATATATATATATATATATATATATATATACATACACACACACACACACATATATATATATATATATACAATGACAGCTTTGTATGTATATTTGGATAATAATAATAATAATAATAATAATAATAATAATAATAATAATAAAATAAATTGCGTATTACGTTTAAACAAGTATTTATCGTTTTATACAATACCTTGCCAAAGCCTGGGGTCCGATTTCAGCGATATTAATTTTTTCCCAGAGGCTTTTGATCGTGCTCCGCTCAGTATCTGACCATTCAACCATGCTGGCAGTGTTTAGCTTTCTTTAGTTTTTGAAAGACGCTGACAACAGTATCTTGCGTGTGCAGACAAACTGTTAATGCCTTTTATTAATGCTTTCGCACTCCGCCCCCAGCGGCGGCTACTAGATTTGATTGGTTGCTTCTTGTCAAATGGCTTGGTGCTCGCTCTGGCCGTTGACTGGATTCGTTCCAGCTAAATACAAATATAAGGCTACTCACGAAAAACGTATGACTGCGTGATTGACTGGTCAAAATGCCAGTGATTTGGAGTCACTTTGTAAGTGTTGTGTGCGTGGGTGTTTTGACCACGAGGGCGGTTAGGTGGCAGTAATTATATTCAAGCTACATACGGAATTTTCAGTACCATTTTTCAGTACCATTCTATGTTAATCTGTTATCATAATTCATAATTATAATTTCAGAATTCTGTTTTAATCTATTATCTATTTTAATATCGCCTTGATGTCCTCTGACAGTAGCAACTAGCGAGATGGTGTAAGTAAATGAATATTTTCATTATTACGTCCATCGAATTATCAAACTTTTTCACGCTGAATAACATGAGTGGGGTCTGTAATGTATCTTAAACCTGATGTTTTGAGGAAACAATTGGTTTAGATATGTTAATAATCTTACAAGTAATAGCCTACTTCTATTCATTTCTTTCAAAGCGGAAATATATGTGAAATCGAGGACAAATTTTACCGCGGTCCTTAAAGTTAATTTGATATGTTTTGTCATCCACTCGTCCATAGCATGAAGGAAGTTGTCTAAAGCGGGTATGTATAGTCATGAATATTGCATTGATTACAAAGGGAAAGGGGAAATTAATTTACACCAGATTATACACTGACTGTGCACTTCATTGGGAACACCTGTACACCTACTTATTCATGCAATTGTATAATCAGCCAATCGTGTGGCAGCAGTGCAATGCATAAAATCATGCAGATAGGGGTCAGGAGCTTCAGTTTTAATGTTCACATCAACCATCAGAATGGGGAAAAATGTGATCTCAGTGATTTTGACTGTGGCATGATTGTTGGTGCCAGACAGGCTGGTTTGAGTATTTCTGTTACTGCTCATCTCCTGGGATTTTCAAGCACAACAGTCGCTAGAGTTTACTCAGAATGGTGCCAAAAACAAAAAAACATCCAGTGAGCGGCAGTTCTGCAGACGGAAACGCCTTGTTGATGAGAGAGGTAACAGAGAATGGCCAGACTGGTTCAAGCTGACAGAAAGGCTACAGTAACTCAGATTACCACTCTGTACAATTATGGTGAGCAGAAAAGTATCTCAGAATACACAACATGTCGAACCTTGAGGCGGATGGGCTACAACAGCAGAAGACCACATCGGGTTCCACTTCTGTCAGCCAAGAACAGAAAGCTGAGGCTGCAGTGGGCACAGGCTCACCAAAACTGGACAGTTGAAGACTGGAAAAACGTAGCCTGGTCTGATGAATCTCGATTTCTGCTGAGGCACACAGATGGTAGGGTCAGAATTTGGCGCCAGCAGCATGAATCCATGGACCAACCTGCCTTGTGTCAACAGTCCAGGCTGGTGGCGGTGGTGTAATGGTGTGGGGAATGTTTTGGCACACTTTGGGCCCGTTAATACCAATCAATCATCGTTTGAATGCCACAGCCTATTTGAGTATTTTTGCTGACCATGTGCATCCCTTCATGGCCACAATTTACCCATCTTCTAATGGCTACTTCCAGCATGATAATGCACCATGTCACAAAGCAAAAGTCATCTCAAACTGGTTTCATGAACATGACAATGAGTTTGATGTTCTTCAGTGGCCTTCCCAGTCACCAGATCTGAATCCAATAGAAAACCTTTGGGATGTGGTAGAACGGGATATTCGCAGCATGAATGTGCAGCTGACAAATCTGCAGAAATTGTGTGATGCAATCATGTCAACATGGAACAGAATCTCAAAGGAATGTTTCCAACATCTTGTGGAATCCATGCCATGAGGAATTGAGGCTGTTTTGAGAGCAAAGGGAGGCCCTACCCAGTATTAGTATAGTGTTCCTAATAAAGTGCTCAGTGAGTGTATATTAGACAACAATTAAGCCTAAAATGGGTAGGGTGTGTATGTTAGGATAAATCATGCAAGTAAATACGAGAACATCTTCTCTCTCTTTTCTTGTAATTGGATTGTGACCAAAGTGCCTTTTAAATGCAACAGAACTGCATGGCCAATTACTCTATATACAGAGAGTCATGCCATGCCTATTGTCAGGTTTTCTTCTGAAAGTCTTTGTATAGGTGACAAGGGTGAAAAAACAAACAAACAAAAATGAGTCGCACAGCAAGCAACAAGGCCTTGACGAAGATCTGGAGCAAGATCTCAAGCAAGGCCGATGACCTTGGAAATGAAGCTCTGACAACGTAGATCACTTACTGTAAACTGTGCCGTCTCTTTTTAAAGCAGCATAAACCGATATTTAAAGTTATCATAAAAGCAAGGGCGTGAAAAATGTGATTTCATTATTCAGAAACCCATAAAGGTTTATGATCTTTAAAAGGGAAAACATTGTTTTGACGTAATTTGAATTATGTGGTTTCTTGTGTTAGGGCTTGTGGTATGATGTGCGCATCTGAATGAAAACCCCAGTACCAGAATTACATTATTGGCATTTACATTAATGTAAAGAATATGTACTTTATATAGACATTTTATCTAACATTAGGGATGTTATAACATAATAGCACTGTTCCGAAGAGGGGTAACAGAGAGCTTAGCACGAATAATAGTATTGATTGAAGAATTCTCGTGGGCTGGCGGATTTGATTTTATGCATTAGGCGGTCAATCCTGCTGCTTATGGAATGTATGCTGAAATAACATTACCTTATTAACCATTGCCCTTAGTCCTGGCCAGAATGCTCGTCATCTACTCCCAGACCCAGGGCCGGCCCGAGGCATAAGCGAACTAAGCGCCTACTTAGGGCCCCGTGGCCACCAGAGGGCTTCCAAGAGCACTTGAAATGTTTTTTTTTGTGATAATTTATAGGGCTGGACGGTATATCGACTTTAAACTTAAAATTTAAAGTATATCGATATATTTTCAAATGAGATATAGGACGAGATAATACCGTTTATATCGATATAGTTTGATGTTGCATTACATAATCCGTTTCTTCCGTAAAGCCGCGCCAGTGTTTGCATCTCTCCTCTCTCACACTCTCCGCGCAACCCCGCCCCCACTCTCCCTCTGCGTCTGCGCGCAAACCCGGCCCCACTCGCTCACAAGTTCTACTGCAACGTGGAGGGAGGCAAAGTGTCGGTTGCACTGTTGATATATTGTGCAAATTCTGGGCCGATACCCATGTTTAAAATAACAATTTGGCTGATATGCGATTTTTTAATTTATTTTGTTTTTGTTGCTATTTATTTCCCGTTTATACCAGGGAAACAAGGAAAACAAAACTCTAGCTGGTTTTAAGGTTATATCCACTAAGTTTAAAGAAAGACCTGGCGCACTTAGCTAACTAGCTGGCTAGAACACTCACTACAGACTACCTAGCTAGCTAGCTAACTATAATGTTAATTTGGTAGCTAGCTAGCTAACAGTACTAAAGTTTTCAGAACCGGTTGCTTGCAGTGTCTGCGGTAAAATTAACTATTTGATAATTACTAACTATTTCAGAAGAGACGAGATGAGGCTTTATTAGTTTGATAGCTAGCTAGCTCTTTGTAATATGACAGCTGAGCAAAGTGCGTGAAAGCCAAATTAGCTAGCAAGCTATCTAGCTTTCTATGTTGTTTTTATTGTGGCTAGCTAGCTATGTGTTTGTTTGCAAGGTGATATTTGTATTTGTCAGCGGAATTTAATAGTAACTAGCTAGTCACGTTTATTGTTTTGTTTGTATTGTAGCTAGCTAGATTTCTCTTTGTAAGGTGGTATTTGTACTTTTCAGCTGAATGTGCAAGTAGCTAGCTAGCAAGCTAATTTGGCTTTAACGCACTTTGCTAGCTATCGAACCAATACAGCTTCATCATGTCTCTTATGAACAAATAGTTCATTTTAACATTAGTACTGCAAGCCAAGGTATAGACTTCTGATCTTAAATTCCGTTTGCTAGCTAGCAACTTAACGTTAGTTAGCTAACTAGCTAGTGTTAAGTGCACCAGGTCATTCATTCATTAGTGGATATAACTTTAAATCCAGCAGCTGTATCTCTTTTGAATTCTTTTAGGGATCTTTGCTGACCCATCTGGCCATTTTTGTTTTATTTCTTCAAAAGGTAGATACAGACACACATCAAACTTTTGGTCCACTTTGCCATAGATGCTGACTGAAGAGTTACCCTGCTCATTTTCAAACAGGATAGGCCTGTTGTTATTTTTGTTCTGTTTACATTTTTATTGTTATTTCCACAGCTGTGCGTTTTGTTAAGCAGGAGAGGAAAATCTGTAACTGTACTCTGTTTTAATCAGTCTGTTATTGTTGTTGAAAACAACTGAAGGAACATTCTCAGAGATAGGCCTATTTTTATTTAATATAGGCTATTTTTCATTTACATGTTTTGCAGCTGTATATTTTCAAACAGGGAAGGAAACCCTGTCTTTGCATTTTATTTTGATCACATTTTATTTTGGTCTGTTTTAATAAAAGTGCTTGTGACATCTCACATGTGGCTTTGACTTACAACTGAACATTTAGCCCACTTCGTAGAAAATACCAATTTATATATTGTGTATCGCCATTCAGCCTAAAAATACCGAGATATGATTTTTGGTCCACATCGCCCAACCCTAATAATATTATGTCAGTGGTAATCATAGTGTGTGAATGATCAGGCATTGACAATAGTCAATAGTATTGGCTGCGGCAAGGCGGTTGGGGCCCCTCAAATCAAATTCTGCTTAGGGCCCCATAAAGGCTTGGGTCGGCCCTGCCCAGACCAAACCATAATTTGCCCACTGGCCTGCCCTGTTCCCAGGCCCCCAAGACACTTCAAGGCTAATCAGAATATCTACGTAAACACGTGCTGAGGACATATATTGGCTGCCTCAAATTGTATCAATTCACAGGACAGGACTCCATGAGAGTGGAACGACAACCAAAACATAGAAAACCATTTGTGATAGGGTAATGTTCTTCTGTTTTACGATGGAATTTCATTGTTCCCCTCACAAGTTTCATTGCTGATGTCTTATTTGCTACTCTTAACTCCTCAGATTCTGTCCCACTATATCCTCGTTGTCCTTGCAGGCAACTTCCGATCTCATTTCTCTCCCGAAGTGCACGTGCTTTTCGACGGGTTTCTTAGCGGCTGTCTGCAGCTCTGGCCGACAATTACAGGTATGATGTGATCCCCGGCAGGCTATCAGATCTGTCCCAGATCTAATCAAATTCAAAGAAATATGCAATAAATAAGGTTGTTTCCTGTACCTTTCTTTTCTTTGTAAGATGTTTTCTATATCGGCTGTTTATTACGATGACTTCTCAAAAAACTTCGGGATGCAAAGCGAGATGCCCCCATGCGTAACTAGAGCTACTGGGCTAATTCTCTATTGTATTTTTTAGGCGACGATATTACAATAATAGATGTTAACTGAAGGAACCGGTATGTGTTCTGGCGTGACCTCCAGTTATTCAGAGGAAGGTACTGTCATTTCGGCAATTACCACGGGATTGGTAATAAACATTTAACATTGAAATTAGAAATAGAATGTTCATTTGCATTCAGAATTTTTCTTCCCAGACGGTATAGTGCCATAAACAGCCTGCTCCATAGGAACAAGATGTGGTGCAATTGCCAAATGCATTATTATTGTTGTTGTTATATAGCGAAACATTGTTCATTTTCAACACTTCCCTTGAATATTGAGTAGAGGAGGAGGAGGAACTGATGGCACATTTTATAGATGGGTTTCTACATTCAATATTAATATTTTATATTTCCTCGATAAAATACAATAGCTAGTTCCTCTCAGAACTGTTTTACTTATCAGTACACTTTGAACTATTTTTAGCTCATGGGAATTTCACTATTATTTTTAACTTGACTGACTGACTTGTAACTGACCCAGCAAGTTACCCAGGGAAAATATCCAAAGCAATGCGCTGTAAAGAATGACAAACATGACAAAATTCTCTGGCTTTCAATAACTTATACAATAAATACAGATGACAACATATGCTTTCAGAGTGTTAGTTTATTTTATTTTGCCTACAGCCCGGGTAGGTACTTTCTGGTCAAACGCTCTTGAGACGAGTCTCTCTGTATATCACCGTCGGCGATTTATTGGTACTGCTTGCCGAGGGCGAACACAATGGCAGCCAGGAACTTCTGCCAGGCCTCCTGCACATCAGCGGTGAACACGGAGGGACCAAACTTGGCGGCCACGCACACAGTGATACACTCAGCGAGAAGCTGCAGGGGGGAACAGAAAAATTAGAAACGTAGAAAAGTATACTTTACTTTAGTAGCAACGTGACAATTCATTCACCGATGCTGGCTTGCGGTAGCTGTGGCACTTGTCGCTGAGGGCAGAAGCAAATGCAATTCTAAATACACACGCGCGCTCACGCGTATAGTTAATCACCATAAAATCACAGATTTTTAACCTACCCTGAAGTTTTCGGGGTCGACGTGCAGTTTCTCGGAGTGCATCATGCTGAGCTGTTTATAGGCGTCCTTGATGTTGTCCATGTTCTTGATAGCTTTTTCCAGCCCGACCATCACGACCTTGCCGTGAGCGGCCACCTTGGGGTTGCCCATAATAGCGGACGCGCTGGAGAGGTTACCAAACGCACTGAAGTATCGCTGAGTCCAAGGGGACACGATAAGAAGCCTGTGATTACACAAAGAAACACATATATACTACTTCGGGATCAAAACGTTAGGAACAATGAACAGGAGAGTGGGCGTTAGAGGAGAAGTGTGTCTTCAGTCGGCACCGGGAGATGACAAGTAGCCTACGTAGTTGTCGTATGAGTCCAATTAGACTGATTTTGAACAAACGACAGAGTATTATACTAATAACAGTCTGTTTACCCATCAGCATTACCTGGCAAGAGCCTGGGGTCCGATTTCATCGACGCTGATCTTGCCCCAGAGGCCCAAAATGGCTTTCCGCTCAGCATCTGTCCACTCAGCCATGTTGTCGGTTTTTGGGTTTCTTCGGGTTTTCGCACTTGGTTCTCCAAAAGGAATCCCTTGTTAACCGATCTCTTGATCGCACATTTTATAGATGTTGGGTCTCTCCGCCTTTTGAGAAAACAGAAAAAGTTATTGGCTGAATTCTGAGGGGGCAAGGTCCGTCAGGAATAGATCGGCATTAGGCCAGTCATGGTACCTTATATCGAAGGGCGAGGTCATTTTGGCGTTCATGCCTCCGCTTTGCAAAATATCAAGAAACAAGGTTTGGCTTTCATTTTAGCCAATAACATGGATAAACTGTAAACACAGGATACAAGTCTCTACGGCTATGTGCTGAAAAAGTCAAACTGCAGAATGTGAAGCGAATGGGTTATTGTAATTTTTTAAAAATTTCATTTTCCAATTGACATAAACCTTATGAAGCTGAGCCCTGATAACACGAGCTGGATGTGAGCCTAAATAAAATTAAAAAGAACACCAAATACATACAAAGTTTATCTGGACCCTCAGACCGGTTCCACCCATTATGCCTACCAAATTCGAAGTAATTTTTTAATGATTATACGAAATGTCAGTTGATGAGTAGTTATTTAATACGGAGGGAAACATTGATAAGAATTTGACATTCATTACTTAATCAAAATAAAAATAACGCGGGCCTATCTATTTTTTGCATCTTGAAGTTGTCACTTTTAAAGAGTAGATACTTCTTTTTATAATTATCGATGATAATAAATGATTTTTTCAGCTTTACGCTGAAAAAGTACGGGTTTAAAGTGAAACTTTTCCACATAAAGTTTTTTTTCCACATAAAATCTTTTAATTTTAATATCAAATTGGATGTATTAATTTTAAAATAAATGTCTTAATCTTGACTGAATTCAGCTCTTTGTCCAGACCAATTCTACCACACCTGAATTCTCGCAGTTGAATTTTCTGAATTGAACCACTCAGATAAAGACGCCTTTAAGGAAAGGAATAACTGGATGACCTTAGAACTGTAGTGGTATATTCGGAGCGCACGCTGTAGTTTCATAAATAGGAATTTGCTTTTTCTTTTTTTTCAGAACGTCAGTGCCGTGGTGCCTGATCAGGTCATAATAAAGCCTGATTGTATTCAATGAAACTAACACGTTTCAAACTGGTGAACACAGTTAAAAACGGACGACAGCAATGCTCCTCTAATATTAAAGATGCAATGTTTCGACCCCTACAAGAGTTTTCAGCAAGGTGACACACTGGTACCGGACAACTGCTAATATTGTTTAAATACTCCATCAGATTTGTTTCCTTGCACTATTCTGAGAAAAACGCCATTGCTCGTAAATTGCCCATACAATACATGGTGCGCAGCTGTTTTCAATTCCAATTTTGTATTCCTTCCTGCTCACGTTCCAAATTTCACGAACTCTTTTAATATTTTTCATATTCATTATCTTTTAAGTTCACAGAATGAGTTTTTTCCCTCGTGGAGGAAGAGAAAGAAACATAGCACTCGTTTTCTGTCTATTCATGAAAAGCAATTGTTTAAGACTACATATTATACCAATGGTTATATGATGAATATGTAGGCTATCGATACATTCAACTGTTTATGCTCCACATAATTCTACATAATTCTGCATCACAAAATTGTACTTGTAGTCTTGTAGTGCACAGTTTGAAAAGCATGTTCGCGCAGTTTAATGTGTGTGTGTTTTTTTTTTTTTTTTTTTTTTTTTTTGTAAAAATAAAGTAGTGTACTGGCCTCTGTCGATCAGAGAAATGGCAAATGAACACGCTGGCGGTCTTCCAGATGTTTTGATGGAGTAAATATTGCTGGATTACGACCAAATGAAGGCGGAGTTTAGATGATGTATCTGGGTGTGCCTTGTCCTCAGACCCAATAAAAACTGCCCTAAGATAACCCTCACACAAGGTTCTTTTTCTCTCAAACAGGTGGAAAAAACTGTCAATACGTAGTCATGAGTCTCTCAGCTAAGGACAAATCTGTGGTGACGGCCTTCTGGGGCAAGGCCGCTGGAAAAGTGGACGAAATCGGCGGTGAAGCCCTGGGCAGGTACGGTTAATTAGAGGACAACTGAGTTTAGGGTTCATTGTGCGTTTTCGAAACGACCGTTTACTCTAACATAGGACTCTAACATAGGACTATTGCTGCTGCCGCTACTCCTGTTTTGACAGCTACGACTAGTATTGATTCAGTAATGCTAACTATAGGAGGAATCAATGTGCGCAATCCGTGTAGGCTATTCTATAGAATACCTAAACAAAATCATTAAGAATATGACAGGGGTAATTACTGTTTGTAATTCTTACAATTTATTTGCTAAGCACTGTTGTCCAGGTTACCGGGCATAAATCACATTTTACATACTATCTCTGGGGGAGCCGTCTCAGGTTATGTAGGTGCTTAGCTCAAGGGCGCAGCGGGAGGGGTACCACATGGTAACCAAACCTATAGCCTTCGGTAAAGCACCATTTCTTTGCCACTGCAACACACTGCTGCCAACACAACGCTGCGTGCTATTTTGAACAACGTATTTACCCAAGCGTTTCACTCCGGTGCATGAAATAATTGAATAATATTGTGAAGCCGAAATGAATGGAGCTGTGGAGGGCAATGAATTCGATTCAGTTCAGTTCTCAATTTTTTTTTCTGTTCTCTGTCAGAATGCTGACCGTGTACCCCCAGACCAAAACCTACTTCTCCCACTGGTCCGACGTGAGTCCCGGCTCTGGCCCGGTCAAGAAGCACGGCAAGACGATCATGGGGGCCGTGACCGATGCTGTTGGCAAAATGGACGACTTGGTTGGTGGTCTGAGCGCCCTCAGCGAGCTGCACGCCTTCAAGCTGCGAGTGGACCCTGCCAACTTCAGGGTAAACAAATGAAGAAGTTAATAAAGAACAAGACAAGATAGAAATTTCGATCTAAGCGATCTCAAGATAACCAGCTTATTCCTAGAAATATGCATGACTTTTTTCTCTCTTTTTTCTTCCAGATTCTTGCCCACAACATCATCGTGTGCTTCGCCATGTATTTCCCTGCTGACTTCACACCGGAGGTGCACCTGTCCGTTGAGAAGTTCTTCCAGAACTTGGCCCTGGCTCTGTCCGAGCGATACCGCTAAACACCCCAGATACCGACACGAACGCGACAGATAATCCGCTCTGTCGAACCCGATCCCACAATTGTTGTCCATGTATAAGAGGCATAGCAACAATAAAGTTGATTGAAATCCATACATTTATTATTATTATTCTCAAGTGTTTCTGGAGTTCCTCTGTCAAATGTAAAAATACTAAAATACACCAGAGACCGGATGCACAACATTATACTACTACCACTAATAAAAATAAGAGTAATAATATAGTTACAGCAAGCCAAGCATTTATCCAAACTGCATTAACTGCAATAACGTGTTTTTTCATGTTACACCACGGCACCACAGACGTACTGCTTAATTAAAAGAGAGGATCTGCCAGTCAGTATTTCTCAGTGTCCCTTTTAAACCCCAAAAGAGAAACTTTTGAAAATGCATCAGAAGCGGACTGCTATTTATACCTATAAGTTGAAACAGAGATGTAAAACGGGGGAATTAGATACGATATTCAATGAAGATCTTCAGAAGAACTTAGGCCGGGGCCACACCAGTTGCGTAGCTTGTGCGTGACGGTTGCGGAACGTCTTGATTTTCATTTCTGCGCCCATGTTAACGGGTTACAGCAGCCACACAGCCTGCGTGAGACGCGCATCTTAGGCGCGGCTCGAGCCTCGCTGCACCTGCGAGTCATCTAGACTTTCGGCGTGGACCCTATTTTTTCCGCGTGACGCGCGCGGTTCTCAGCAAAAACAGACAGCGAAAACGATCTGTTGATAGTCATATTGACATCATACCAGCAACATTACATAATTGACACCTTTCACTGTAGTTTCAACGTCTAGGCTATATGTCACAGACATGAAAAAAAAATAAAAATACAATTTTTTAACCATTTTAGCAATCGCATGTTATCAGTAGGTGATATGTTAATTTTTAACAGGGGGATGGCAGATGCACACTCATCACTCTCTCTGCTACTAACTAGGGGATGGAGGGGGAGGGGATGGCAGGTTAACAAGGGGGGTGTATTTTGGTCATTTTGCTAACAAGGGGGATAGCATCCCCCCTCAAATCGCCTACTGCATGTTATTAAAGGGGAAAGTGGAGGCTACATGTGTACTATATAGTCAAGGAAAGAAGATGATCCATTTGCTCAGCGCTCATTCTGAAATACTTCAGGTGTTTGTCCTTATCAAGACGCAGTTCAGCAGCAAGATGGCGGAAAGCTCCAAATTGCCTCCTTCTCTGGTTTATTGGGTGAACCCACATTCTTCGCCGGTTTCTCCTCCAGAGCATTCTGAGCAAAAGATAAAGCGCGATGGCTTTACTCCTGTCTATACTCCTGTCTATAACCAACGAAAAAATGAATTAACCACGTTAATATTATTTCGGAAATGCGAATAGACAGGTAGCCTAATAAAAAAAACTATCTAAAGTAACATTACATATAAAAAGAAGAAAATAAATAGATAATAACAAGTTGTCCTAGGCAGTCTATTTTCGTCATGATCAACATGCTGTTTTACAAAATATTTTTCAATTAAACAAATAACAGAGGAGCCTACTTTCCCATTTGTAAGGGGAAAATGTCGAACTTGAAGCAAGATATAGCGGCAAGACAAACGCAGAGCACTTGATTCAACAGAGACTTAACTCAGAACATCTGCTTATACAGTTTTAGATTTGGTTTGGCACCTATAATGTAGGCATTAAGGTCCTGCGATACTTCTCGATAAGCCCACCCCTGGAAACCAGTAGAACAGAAACCCGAAAGTGACCCCATGGAAGTGACTTTTCTCATTTTTCCATTTTCTCCCCAATTTGGAATGGCCAATTCCCCGAATTTTTGGAATGCCCAATTTGTCATCGATGTCCCATTGCACAACCCCCACTGTCAATCCGGCAGAGCGTGGACAAGCACGTGCCCTCCTCCGAGACACGTGATGTCAACAGCTGCTTCTTTTCGCTCTGCGGTCAACAAGCCAAGCTAGCACAGAGATGAGGCGGAGGAAGACTGCTTTGGCACGTGGACCACAGGCGTCCGATCGACCAGCAGGGGTCGCTGGGACCGAAGCCCCTGCCGACATACCCACCCCTATCCCCCTATCCCCGGCGGAACGAAGCCAATGGTTCCGCCTGTGAGCTCCCGGTCACTGTCGGCTAGTGACACGGATTGAACCGGGGCCGTAGCGTTCAGTCTACACTCGAAACGAGTGCTTTTACCGACTGAGCCACTCGGGAGCCCGGAAGTGACTTTTAAACTGAGGCAGGCCAAGTGAAGAGGGATTGCTGTATGTTTATATTTATTTATTTATTTACAATTGAGCACACGCTTCTTAACTAAACTAAATATAAATTAAATTTATGATGAATAAATTTATAATGAATTAAATCAAACATTTTATTATTGATGGCCATTACCAAAGGCAAACTCAATGTAGAAAGATAGGGCTGGCAGTAGCAGCGCCGCAGCAGCAACGCTGGCGGTGTGGACAAACACACGCATCCGCAGCAGTTCAACGACGTAGCCGTCACGCACACGCGACGCAACTGGTGTGGCCCCGGCCTTACACGTATGTATGGAGGTGGGGTTTAAAGACTCAGGCATGCTGCTTTCAATAGGGAAATGATGCCTTTCTGTTGGTAACCTTAACTATTTTTCTCCATAGCGCCGCCGTGTGTATAAATTAATCAGACAGATTTCAAATACCTATGTTGTTAGCGAGACTAGTTCCCAGCTCTAAAGAGAAATATACATTCTATTATCAACTGCCCGTGTCCCGGCCAGAGGCAGATGGGCTCCCTCTTTGAGCCGTGTACTGCTCAATGTTTCTTCTTTTCATAGCGAGGGGGTTTTTCCTTGCCACTGTCATAGGCCATAGGCTTGCTTTTGAAGGTGCAGACTGGAGATCTCTGTGAAGCCGCTTTCTAAAGCGCTGTAAAAGAATCAAATTGAATAGAATATGAGAATTGTGACTGCACTCTTCTGCCAACGGCGAATAAGGTTAAATTGTGTGCATTTAACGTAAACTTGTAAATTGCTTGCTTTATTGTAGCCATTTCTCTCCTTTCTATATAACAAATCCGACAGGGGGCGCATATGTTATGCTTATCAAGTTTCGTATGAATGGGCTATGAGGGGTCCAGTTTTTATGTATTTATTTATTTATTTAATCCCTGCAAAAATGACCGGAATTTTGTAATCCTGCCTTTTGTGATCCAGATGTACTTTACAGTAGCTGTACTTTCCAGATTTTCAGAAAACAATGTTAAATCCTGCCCAGGTTTGAAAAGATGAAGATTACGCAATCTGTGTTCTCTGCAGTTTCCCATACAGGATCTTGACGATAAAGTCTTGGAGAACCGGCTCTAGAGGATATAGATAATGTGTTTTATATGGATGATTTAAGACATAACTACATCATGTGTTGATAAAAAGGTGTTGCAATATTGCCAGACACTAAAGTTCCGAGGGTTTAACCACATATAAAAATCACGTAGATCATGAACACAATATTGTAGCGCCACCACGGGGCAATGAGTGGGCAGTGGCTCCTCAAAATGACGGAGGAAGAGGATGAGGAAGAATATTTAACAATTACTGCTGGGTGCCTCGCCGCTGCACGTACTTGGTATAACAATAATGATGACAGAATTTGCCTCTTAACATTTGAAAAGAGCACTAACGTCAATGCTATGGAAAAACACAAGCGCGTATTCACAAGAGAAAAGCAACTGCAATTATATTATCCAGTAAGTATTACATTAAGCAAATATTTTCCAATTTATTGGAATGTATGTGTAATTTTCAGTCACCTCTTGACATCCCCTTGGTGTCGGTCAGAACACGTTTTGGTAAAAAGAAACTGAAAACAAATTTTGGAAGAAATCACTGAATCATTAGTATCTTGAAAACAGCTTGCCCAGTGACAACATGGGACGTAAAAACTGGTTTCCCGTCGCTTTATGACTTTAAGGGTGTGTCAGCACAGAATCTTTATCACAATAGTAACAGATGGACTACCGCACCACAACACCGCTTCTTATACTGGGAGTTAAAACAATGTATCTCAGCCTGTCGTATAACGTTTCTCTGAAGCTATCCGCTTGACCAAAACGGGTAGTCCTGTTAACAACGAAACCGTCGGCTTGTTCTCACTAGTCAAACCAGATTCGGCGTATTTTGGAGTGTCCGTCAGTGTCCCATGAAGCTCCACAAGGGGCGCTAAATGCAATCATATTAAAGTCGACTGAGACCCACGTTTTACAAGTGTCAGCAAAAAAGGCACAAAAATAACATCAGCAATACGAACACCATATTCTTGGTTAGCCAGTTTTCTCCAAAGGAATGGTGTACAAATTGCAAATATTAAAGAACAACTTCATATTTATGGGAAGCAGTGTACTGTAGGTAAGGAGCAGGGGACGTAACCATTACATTACTGGTTCAATTCCCCATGGGGGCACTGCTGTTATGCTCCTAGGCAAGTTACTTAACGCCAAAATATATAGTCTTTGAAAAAGACGTAGAACTCGACATCTCAATAAATACATTTGACCAATCAGCCGAATTCTTCACGGAACCCTCCTTGGACCTTGCTATTCTAAGACAATGAACTCAATTCAATACTAAAGTAAGCATTCTTCATTTGTCGGTGACGCAATTAACACTAGACAAGCTTTCACAAAATGTAATCAGTGCTTTGGGCTCGGAACTGGTGTAACTTTCAAGGCAGAGATTCCCCCCGGAACTGAAAATATCACTTACTTATGTATCAAGCGGTTTTTGCAAAAAAAAAAAAAAAAGTAATCAGCGGAGTGATTCCTGTCTCATAAATTTTCGTTTCATATTGTAATATTGTACAGGCAAGGAGCTACCAAATTAGCATAGAATTCATGTTCCTCTAACAAAAGGTTAAAGTGACCACACAGTACCATTGTCCTTAAACGTGGAATCCTGATCATTCAAGATATTGGTCAACTATGTATCATCTTATATTAACAGGAGCGGTTTGTTCCTTAGGGTGATCGGGCGACGCACCACCAAAGGGGGAAATGGAGGGAATTTTTCTATCACATTCTACCACAGTGTTACGCTAGCTGTGACTGTTCTAGTTTGTCCTGCCACTGAATATCATAGTCCAATCAGCGTCAGGTCGCGTTCCGTGGGGTACCGCCCCTTCCGGGTGATTTCAGTCTGGTTGAAAATCGCCCAGATCGCTCTGATAGACTCTCATGTTAAGGCAATTTTTTTCGAACTGCAGGCACTGCAATGCAATCTGTATGGGTTCCAGGTGGGCTAGCACTAACGTGCTTTCGTCATATGTAACCTGGTGTAGGGATCGCCGAGGCAGCCAGGGATCTTGTTACATTCAAGGTCAACATGGGTAATGTTACCTCAACTCAGAGAAACTCGATTGTGTCATTAAGAGAAATACCTTTCAGTCGTCGTAGTAGGCTAATCACGATAAATTGGCAGCTAAAGAATAAGGACCACCCAGACCAAGTTTAAACATCAAGCAAGTATCTACGGGGGTGGGACGGTATAACCGGGGATTTAGGTGGAGCTGGTATGAGCGGAAAACGTGGCAGGAGCCGCCACTGTAGGCCTGTAGGCTATTAATGATTTTAAAATAAAACAAACAACAACAAACGGACGAAAATCATTTCAAATACATGCAATACTCTTCTACCTATTCAGGAATTTGATAGCCTATTTTAGTGAAATGTAGACGTTTTCTTTCCTGGAAAATTTAAACAAAATGCAAAATTAAATAAATTCATATTTAAGCACTGATCTTTCATAGCGAAGTGCCAAAACAACAAAGTCCTGAAATTAAATAGAACATCTACCAGTTCACCCGCTGATAGCGATCCCATTCTGTGAAAACAGGTTACTTTTCACTTGGAATATGCTTTTATCATTTCCTCTTCCGTGGATTGTTTGCAAATAACCATAGCAAATCACTTCATTCGCCAGCAAGGCTGTGCTGGCAAGGACTGGCAAATTTCTTATCTTCTAAACACATGTATCTGTTCTTTCCAAACATTTTGGCCACCCCTTGTTTATAAACAGAGATTATTGTTAGCATTCCGAATTTAATTTGCAAATGCCCAGTTACACTGCTTTCCATCGAATTCGTTACACAGCACGCATTATGCTGTAGCGATTGAAGGAAGGCATGCTGCATCTCGTGCGGGGAAATGAAATTAATTCAACCGAGTTCTGAAATCAACAAAGAACGAAGGTTATAATCAATACTTAAATGAGTTATCAGTGATCAGACACGTGTACAGGACAGTCAGCTGGCAGGTGCAGCGCCCGTATTAGGGAGTCCTCATTTCCCTTTCCCTCAACCATCCCACGGATAGGTTTTTATTAACATTAGCAACAGGACTGAGACTGAAAATAGTTGACCATACCTTACATTGGCATTATTACATGGGTCCATCCATTTCTCCAAGAGTAATTCCTTATTTGTAAACTCAAAGTACACCATGAAAAGGCTATCTCGACAGCGTTTTGCGACTAAACAATGCTCCGAGAATCAATGTTTAAGGAAAATACATATGTCAGCAGCACAATGGATTTTTGGGCCACAACACGGTTTCAATCTGACAACTCTTTCGATCGTCTACTGCGCTGTAAGTTGCAGTCACCAAAGACACCTACTGAATAAAGTCGTTAATCGAATACAGAGAATTTCCTGATGAGGTGTGTACAAAGCGGAATACCTCCATGAGGTCCCATTCCACGTCGATTTTGGCGCGTGCATCCGAAAACCTCTTCTGTCACCATCATCAGTAAGAGTAACCACAGCGTTCCTCTGGTTGCGTCCGCTCGTTTGGTCGTGGTATTTCAGTACACAACTCACCAATCACTTTGGACACTTGGCGCGCATGTTTTAACAGTCCAAGTTTGACAACTACGCCCAAAAGGAAAAGCTAGATTTCATTGGCTTGTGTCTGCCACAAAATGGGGACACTCTGGATACTAAATGGTGACTCTTAATTTGCAAATACATCAAAGGCAAAGCTTAACAGCTGAAACTATAGAAACCAACTGCCAAAACGACTGCTAACTGAAAAACAAAGTTTACAAAAGGGTGAAAAAGTCACACTACAAAACATTGACTTATTTCCTGCAATATGTATATTCAAACATCGGGTGGGGAACAGATGTTGCGCCCTTCAGAAAGGTATATAACATAAATTTCATATAATGAAACAGTAAGTATACAATCTGTAATAAGCAAGATGCTCTAGGGTGAGCTATCTGCTCATGAGCTGACGGAAAGAGACCTCATCGTTCCCTTTCAGTCAGAAAGAGGGTCTGGAGATTGAAAATTCAGAGCAGGATTTTATTTTATTTTATTTTTTTAATTTTTATTTGTTTGTTTATTTATTTATTGAGAAAATAGGAAAGGAGAGGAAAATACACATTTTAGGATATAACAATGACCTATTTTGATGGACATTGAAATGAAAATGAATCTGAAAATAAAAAGTACATGTTTTCTATCTGCAATAAAACCTAAGCTACCTATCAGAGGAAAATGTGTGAAGTAAGTCAAACATATTTATTGAACTGATGTTAAGAAAGTTTACACTTTCGTCAGGAGGAATACCTTAGCTTTGAACAATATTTGTTGCTATTGTTTCCAACTTAGCACTTTCTCACACGACACCAGCACTAAGCACTTTTTTACACAACAACATACCAGTTTAAGAAAATATTTCCCTTTTTATTTTTCATAAGAAATATTCTAAAATACTTTTTCATATATCATGTGTGGTGTTTGTTGTACGTATCAAAGGCATGATAATGAATATAATGACGAATAAAAGTACAAGTACTGCCAAAAAAAGATTGAAAAATAATTATAAATTGCATAGAGATAGACTGCGCTGTGTATATGTTTGAAATGAATGCACAATCTCATGTTGTTCAGCGCATGATACGAAATTCATTTTTTTAATTGAGACTTTATCAGCTTACTCAGGCGTGTTACACCCAAATAAAATGTCAACGTCGTTGATATTTTCATTCGAAAGACGTCAGAAATTAGACGAAATGACGCCTGCTCCCTCTCATCCCTGGAAGCGCTGAAGTGTGAATTACTGCCGATTAAAAAAAACGTGGCCCTATTCACCTTTGGTCACGTAGCCATGTTTCTTAGAGAAGGGCAGCCATTACCTTTAAAATATCTCACAGAAAAAAACAAAGATTTAAAAACATTTGGTCATAGGTTTGCCGAAAAATGAGTAAAGTAGCCTACTTTGAGTAAAGTACTAAACAAACGACGAAGCAAATTTGAATGGAATGCGGCTACCATCCCTTTTCCACGCTCTCATTTATCAACTTTAACTGTGATGATAAATATTTATTCACGTTCTCTTGGAGATGAGAGCATCTTAAATGTAGCAGAAAAACTACAAATTTATATTCTTCTGATATGACATTTTAGCAATTCTATGTCAAATAGCCTATCAATCTATGAGCGTATATGACGTGTGGTCAAAGATACTCGTTTTTTTTAGTTCGCAATTCCAAATTGTGCATTAAGCAGGTTAACGGAAACCCGTCTACTGTTGAAGTGCAAATTTCAAATTTCAAATTTTGTTGAATTTCGAAAAAACTCTCAGATATCGCAAAAAAAAGTTTATACGCTCGCATGAGGTGTTTTTTCAGACGATTCGACAAAGCAATATTTCGCAAAATTGAAATGGAAACATTTTTCGCATTTAAGTCACATGACATTCAAAAACATGGCGCGTTTTGTGTGGTCGGATGAGGAGATTGAACTTTTCTTAAAGTTGGTTCGAGATAAAGAGATCACAGCCATTTTAGATAGAAAGCAACAAAGAATACAGCGAACACAGCAGCATCTTGAGCGCCGCTAGGTGACCCAACACAAATGTCCCTGATCATTAATTTGTCATCCACGACGGCCTGCAGAACAATATGGCCAGCCTCTCCCGTTAACATAATCACGATACCCATCACTTGGGGCACGAACAGGGATATGTGAGCCATCGATTGCACCATACACTTGAGGTATTTTGTGTGCCTCATAATTGCGCTGTGCAATCTGCAGCGCCTCATGCACATCCGGTAAAGTGATGTACTGCCTCATCAGTTTTGAGCATATGGCCTGACACACCCCATATACACATCTGTGAACGGTGGTTTTGCTCACACCAAAAGTCTCAGCTGCTACCCTGTACTCTGCACAGGTAGCCAGTTTATAAAGAGCGATGGCTATGCGCTTCTTGGTTGGAACTGGCTCCCTCGGGTATGAGGGGTTCCCTCAGGCGCCACGAGGGGTTCTATTGCGTTGCATAACTCATCAAATGTTAAGCGGGTCATTCTGAAGTTTTGGATCCAGAGGACCTCTGTAAAATCATTGCGGGCAATGATCTCCCAGAAATCCCTGATACGTGGCCGCTGCCAGGTATAAGGGGTTTGCCTTTCCGTCATGGCGTGCATCACATACCCTCGTCGCCTTGGATTAAACACTACCACGACTATTGAGGTGGATGGAATCGAAATCACCGTGCCAACACTTAGGTCTTGGAGAAGATCCGTCGCCATGTTTAATTGGAATGACTACCGCGAGAGGAGAAAACTCGGCTTTAATCGCATAACATCGCTCGATGGAAACACAGACCATTCGCAATTGTGTTTTGTCGACTTAAAACAAATCGCTTCGATTTTGCGCAAAACTGCAGTGGAAACCCGCGTAGTGTTCTTGTAATTGTCGCATAAAAACAGCATCGATCCAGTTACTGGCCATACAATATCATACTCAATATGTTCAGAAAATGATATTTCTCAGAAAGAAAATTCACACATTGCACAATACCGGTTTTGGTACTACTTAATGTGGCAAGCTTCACGTTTTTATTAAATTATGTATCCCCTTATTTGCCAATACTGAAGTCAATAGCTGCTCCCCAAATGCATTCCGAAGTACAACTGCTTTCTGTAATAATGCACCTGAAGGTTTTTATGATGCGGTTTTAGTTCTTGCGTTACGAAGGCGATAGTGTAGTATTGTGGTGAGGAGAAAGGCTCGTAACTGTAAGGTTGCTGGTTCGATTCCCCGCTAGGGCACTGCTGCTGTACCCTTGGGCCACGAACTGAACTTAGAATTGCCTCAGTAAATGTTTAGCAGTATAAACAGATAACATGTTAAACTGTAACCTGTGTAAATCGCTGCGGATAACAGTGTCTGTTAAATGCTGATAATGGAATGGATGTCCAACTAAAATTGTGGTGCTAGTTTCACCAAATTCAATCGATATACCTATATTACTTTGGCAGAAAATGAATTAGAACGTTATTTTCATATTTATTTTCGGTTATGACATTTACATTTATATTGTAAACTTCGTAAGGGGAAAAATTATTGATTAAATGGCGGCAAAAATATAACTGGAACAAAATAGTCCAAATTACACCGTATTGCTTTTCCCTTCGATGACACGAATGAACATATCAGAGAATATGGATCGTGTGTAGAGAGAGAGTTCGCCCTGATCCCATCAGTGTAAAACCATCTTTAGGCATGAGGAGCTGTTCAGTCAAAACTATGCATTTTGCTGATTGGTAAATAATAAACAAACACGTGAATTAATACAAACGTTCATAGTACTGTAAATCCAAAGAAACGTGTCATAATTCAGTGCTTTTCGTATTATTTTATTGTCGTCTCGTCGAAGAGTACAGCTTTCCATTTTCACAACAAACCAATGGATTTAAGTTCTGGACTAGATGATGTGACGGAGCTGTTCTCTGTGCACCACAGGTAGAGAGAGGATTTAGTGGTACTGTCTGCCGAGGGCGGACGCAACGACAGCCAGGAACTTCTGCCAGGCCTCCTGCACATCAGCGGTGAACACGGAGGGACCAAACTTGGCTGCCACGCACACGGTGATGCACTCAGCAAGAAGCTGTGGGAGGAAGAAGAGAAATGAGAATGAGATAACATAATTAAACATAAGGTAGACATCGTATGTTTCACTCTTGAAGCAGGTGATAAATAAGAGTGCTTTGTGTAGCAGAATAGTCGCACGCCTCGCGTCACACCCTTGGTCGTTAAGGTTTCGCCAGTTTCGCTATCATGGCGATTGTTGCTGTTTTTAACCCACCCTGAAGTTGTCGGGGTCGACGTGCAGTTTCTCGGAGTGCATCACGCTGAGGTCTTTATAAGCGTCCTTGATGTTGTCCATGTTCTTGATGGCTCTTTCCAGCCCGCCCATCACGATCTTGCCGTGAGCGGCCACTTTGGGGTTGCCCATGATGGCAGAGGGGCTGGAGAGGTTGCCAAACGCACTGAAGTGTCGCTGGGTCCAAGGGGACACGATCAGGAGCCTGAAGATACAGAAAGAGATTATCGTCAACAAAAACATATTTAAAACCACCTTTGGAACCGTTTCCTCACCGACTGAATGACAGGAGGCGCCTGACTTCACAAAGACAGATCATTGGCTGCGACAAGAGGAAGCAGGCCCAGAAACGGCAGTGCACTTTCTTCATTTTAACTCAACATTCGTACCACTAAGAAGGTAAGCAGAGCAGTCGCACCAGTTAAATATTTCCTGTTCTGATCCGAACAACCAGCCTGGTATGAAAACGAATAGGGAGCTTTTCACTGTACAGCATTACCTGGCAAGGGCCTGGGGTCCGATTTCATCGACTTTGATCTTTCCCCACAGCCCTGTAATGGCGCTGCGCTCGGCATCTGTCCACTCAACCATGTTGTCGGTGTTTTGGGTTTCTTCGGGTTCTTGTCAGAAGCTTTCCTTACTGAATCCCTGGCTAACGTGGACTGCGACAGAACCTTTTATTGATGTTTAATCCCTCCGCCCCAGAGAGAAGGCTGTAGTCTGATTGGTGGATTTCGCTAAGGGGAAAGGTTTTGTATGGATCGTTGCCAAAAATGTTGGACGCACGTCACGTTTCGGCAGGACTGGAAAACATGAGTCAGCTGTTTATTAATTGTTTATACGGTTTCATTGAGAGAAATGAAGAGGAATCTAGTTAATAATATTTCCATGTCAATTAAAGGCACAATTCTGTATTAAATCCGATATGAACCCCACAGCATTGCTGTTGTTGTGTGTAATTTCAGTGAAGCGGTGACTAAAATAATCACGTCCCCATTTTAGTCATGCGCCAGGTGCTCTCTGTTTCTAAGCACGTATAGACTACGTATATGAAAATACTCTAATACGATGTTTATGATTGGAAACCTGGAAAACATGAGTCAGCTGTTTATTAATTGTTTATACGGTTTCATTGAGAGAAATGAAGAGGAATCTATATTCTGTATTTATTCTGTATTGTTCTCCTCGGACTCAGACCCTATAAACGACTGTGATGTAGTAGTTTAATATGTAATTTCTGCATGTAAAAGATGCTATTAAGTTGGATATTAAAAGGGCGGAACCGAGGCATTAAAATCAAAAGTTCTTGGAGCAGACTAAAAGAATAGGAACAAGACATTCCGTGATTAGTGATCAAAATACTCAATTTCTCCTGCTAGAACCGTTATGTGCTATCATCTGTGTTGTAGCCTTCAACCCGCAATGGCAAGGATGTTATTCTCCGGGATTCCATTTAAAGGACCCCCAAACGTTTAAAAATGTTGACCAAAATGCACGGCGTAGACTTAAATGGCTAAGACAAGTAGGAGTAGCTCACAACATATAGGTCAAAAGGGTGAAATTACCTTATCCATCAGTCAATTTATAATAAACTATTTTTAAATACATTTACATTTTACATTTATTTATTTAGCAGACGCTTTTATCCAAAGCGACGGACAAAAGTGCATACAGTAAGTATTAGCGACAGTACGGGGACAGGATGTGTACAGTTCCACACTGAGACAGTTCTCAGCTAAGAGCAAGGTCTGTTTGAGGACACAGTACTTTCTAATTTATACAGCTACAGTGTATAGAGCAACTAATAAGATCCAACTTCCAACAGCGCAATAAGTACCAGAGTAAAGGCGGTAACAAGAAAACAAAACACACAAAAAATGTTGACATTGAGTACTTCATATTTCTAATGGCTGATGCTTTCATTATTTTTCATTGATGTTTAATAACTGGATATTAACATTGTTAACATTTAACGGTTAAAACATTGACATAACATTATTTTTCATACACGATATCACTCAACCAGAGTAAAGAAATTTGGCGAAATTCCAAGAATAATGACCAACGAATTATGCATATTAGAGGCGTGGTTTTGGATCTGGGTTCTGGGTGTGCCTGTGCAAGCTCATTATAAAAAGAACCTCGATTCGCCGGCAGTCCAGGATTTGCTTCCAAAGAAATCGAGACAACACGTGGAAAAGACGAAAAGGACGCAGCCATGAGTCTCACCCCAAAAGACAAATTAGTTGTGAAGGCCTTCTGGGGCAAGATCGCTCCGAAGGCCGACGAAATCGGCGCTGAGGCACTGGGCAGGTAAGCACCTTCTGATTCCAAATTTGATCTTACAGCGTTTGTTATATTTATGTTAGCGTGTACGATGTATAGGCTACCAAAACCACTACAGCCAATAGGCTAGTATGATTATGAGGAAGGTTAAGATATATGAGATGTGTGTATATAAATACAGTTTGTGCATTATTTCAGGAGTTTATCGCACACTTTGAATGATGAAAATTAGTTGAACTCAACAGTGACCTTTTATCCAGAGCGGGTTTGTGGTCTGGAACTACATGGTTAAGATGCTGTTTTAAAGCTTCATGTAACTATACAACTGTGAGTCCCGCATGTTTTAATCTCCTTCATTAATTTACTGCACTTTTTGGCTGTCAGAATGCTGGTCGCGTACCCCCAGACCAAAACCTACTTCTCCCACTGGTCCGACGTAAGTCCCGGCTCTGCCCAGGTCAAGAAGCACGGCAAGACGATCATAGGGGCCGTGGGCGAGTCTGTTGGCAAAATAGACGACTTGGTTGGCGCTCTGGGTAACCTCAGCGAGCTGCACGCTTTCAAGCTGCGAGTGGACCCTGCCAACTTCAAGGTAGATAGATGAATAAATAAGTAAAGAAATAAAGAGAAAAGACAGAAATTGCCACCAAAGTAGCATCAACATGACCAACTTGTTTCTAAAAACAAGAACCTTTGAACCTCTGAACCTTTTTTTCCTCCCAGATTCTGGCCCACAACATCATCGTGTGCATTGCCATGTTCTTCCCTGTTGACTTCACACCGGAGGTGCAAGTGTCCATGGACAAGTTCTTCCAGAACTTGGCCTTGGCTCTGTCCGAGCATTACCGCTAAAGTGTGGAGGGAAGAATAAGACCGATAACTCCGCTGTTGTGGTAGACAAATTTCTGAATGAAACAATAAATAAATCAATAAAATATAATGAATATTAATCTTGTCTCGTGTTGTTTGTGTAATTTATCATATCGTACATAACACAGAGAGGCAGAGAACAAAAACCTCCAACGTAGTAAATTCATCGGGACATTCTTTGGTTTCGTGCACAGAGGAGTCTTCGCTTCAGATGAGCCATGCAGCACGCGCATGCGCACACACAAGAATACAAGTGATAATGTAAAATCAAGTCAGAAGAGAGAACAGGCTATTTTACTTCGCCGAAGAGGATATCGTATAAATAACTCAACCAATTTTATGCCTTAAATGTAGAAAGCTGTAAGTATTTAAAACAAGCATAATGGCTAGTCAAAAAAGCACAAAGGCGATTTGCCTTTTAAAATGTTTGATACTGGGTAGAATTATTCAGGCAGTTGCAACGGGTAATTGTATTGTCATTGTATTTTGTAATTAAGGTTATGAGCTTTTTCAGACATCACATAATTTACCAGTATTGTCCACGAGGGAAGAAGATTCAGTCCAAATAATCCTCCGCGGTTGTCCAAAACATTAAGAAGTGAAGAATATGCCGAAGGTAGTAAAGTAAGATAAGAAATGTTGGTATTCCTATAGCATAACGAAAATAATGTAGCAATAACTGTAGATTCAAGCATTATTTTTAATAACGAATATGGTATGGTTAAAATATCCGTAACTGAAAAGTTCAGAAAGAGGTAGCAAAATGTTGCACATGTATAGTATACCTTATACGTTACTGAGGTATTCAAATGCATACATTTTTGTACATTTCTTGTGATTTTATCTATCTTTTACTTTATAATCTGAATCTGACAGACAACCGCAACATTATTATTATTATTATTATTATTATTATTATTATTATTATTATTATTATTATTATTATTATTATTATTATTATTATTATGATTATTATTACTACTACTACTACTACTACTACTAATACTACTACTACTATTAATTAACCATTATACGTTAGTAAAATTATGAAACATACAAAACGAGCATTCACCCTAAATAAAAGTCTAACAATATATAATATTAAATACTCTTCTGTATTTAAGAGCGTTTCTACCCTATTTTCCCTTCGGCTCCGTTTCAGTCCAACCGTAGTGGGCTTTGTCCTTAAATTGAACAAAAAATTTTAAGACTGCTGTGTGACTTTGTGGCATTGGTGGGCTTATTGAAACAAACGTTTCCATAGTCTGAATCTGGTACTCAGTGCAAAGGAAAACGAAGTAAAACAGAACTAGATAGAAGCAGATACACAGAGGATAGAAGCAGATATACATTTGTAAAAAAAAAAAAAACCCAAGTTGCTCTAGGTGTGGGCATGTGTACATGAGTTGACTGACATGTTTCCGGAGACTCGCTCATTCCCTTTGAGTGTTTGGAGATTTGCAGCAAGTTTTTGATTAATAAAGCAAACAGAGATTTTAGAACACAATCGTAGAGTAATTTGCTGAACATGAAAAGGAAAATATAAAGGACAGCTGAATCATAATAGCATTTAATGTTAATGTTAATATATTTTTTCTGAAAAAATATAGAGTTTCCTATCTAAGACAAAAGAGTTAAATAAGTGTAAAGTGTTTATTGTGATCTTAAGAAAATAGGATGCACATTTTTGAAAAAAAAAAAACGGAATATTTTTTGCGTCGTTGTGACTTAGCATGTTATAAAATTTACGCAAATATTTTTATAATTAAAGTTTCTCATTTAAAAACTGCCTATTTTAATGAAATTGTTTCAGAGTTCCTAACTTCAACACATGAATACCCCACGTCTTGGTTTTCCAGAATAAAATATTCTAATATGTCCTGTTATCTGTCAGGTTTTTGTCCGCTCCGTTGAATTCGATACGAACAGAATGTATTAAACACACGATGATAAGGATTATAATCATGAATATAACGTTGTTCACAATGACAATACTACTACTAAAGAACAAAATAAATCGCCGAGATATAGACTACGCTTTGTTTACATGTTTGAAATAATTGTAAAATGTGCTGTTACCGAGTGCATCATATGACATTCCTTCTTAATGAAATTCTGTTCGCATACTTTGGGGGGTGCACTGAGGTCCGTCTTCGGGTGCAATGCATTCCTAAGCACCCCCATAGCGCCGGGCCTGCAATACCAATACATGGGCATATGACGTGTGGTCGGACAGTAAGATACTTTCACATGAACAGTTGAACACTATTCTTCTAATTGTCGTGTAAAGGCAACGCATATGTAGTTAGTAGTCCTAAAACGTCATATTCTATATGTTCAGCACGCAGGCCCGGCGCTATGGGGGTCCACCCCCAGACGGACCTCAATGCACCCCCAGTTGTCTCCTTATATCCCAATGTCTACATAGTATTTATGACTTTGGAACCCACGAGACAATATGCATCGTGCGCAGAGAGTAAAAGAACTCGTCCTGATTCAGTCAAGTTTTAAGCCCGCTCTAAACATAAAGCGCTATTTTGGCAATACTGTGCCTCTTACTGATTTGATGAGTAGTAAAAACACTAACATTTAGCCGAAAATAAAGCATAGAACGTCCAAAGAAACGCATCATACTTAAGCGCTTTTAATATAATTTTATTGTCGTCTCGTCGAAGAGTACAGCTTTCCATTTTCACAACAAACCAATGGATTTAAGTTCTGGACTAGATGATGTGACGGAGCTGTTCTCTGTGCACCACAGGTAGAGAGAGGATTTAGTGGTACTGTCTGCCGAGGGCGGACGCAACGACAGCCAGGAACTTCTGCCAGGCCTCCTGCACATCAGCGGTGAACACGGAGGGACCAAACTTGGCTGCCACGCACACGGTGATGCACTCAGCAAGAAGCTGTGGGAGGAAGAAGAGAAATGAGAATGAGATAACATAATTAAACATAAGGTAGACATCGTATGTTTCACTCTTGAAGCAGGTGATAAATAAGAGTGCTTTGTGTAGCAGAATAGTCGCACGCCTCGCGTCACACCCTTGGTCGTTAAGGTTTCGCCAGTTTCGCTATCATGGCGATTGTTGCTGTTTTTAACCCACCCTGAAGTTGTCGGGGTCGACGTGCAGTTTCTCGGAGTGCATCACGCTGAGGTCTTTATAAGCGTCCTTGATGTTGTCCATGTTCTTGATGGCTCTTTCCAGCCCGCCCATCACGATCTTGCCGTGAGCGGCCACTTTGGGGTTGCCCATGATGGCAGAGGGGCTGGAGAGGTTGCCAAACGCACTGAAGTGTCGCTGGGTCCAAGGGGACACGATCAGGAGCCTGAAGATACAGAAAGAGATTATCGTCAACAAAAACATATTTAAAACCACCTTTGGAACCGTTTCCTCACCGACTGAATGACAGGAGGCGCCTGACTTCACAAAGACAGATCATTGGCTGCGACAAGAGGAAGCAGGCCCAGAAACGGCAGTGCACTTTCTTCATTTTAACTCAACATTCGTACCACTAAGAAGGTAAGCAGAGCAGTCGCACCAGTTAAATATTTCCTGTTCTGATCCGAACAACCAGCCTGGTATGAAAACGAATAGGGAGCTTTTCACTGTACAGCATTACCTGGCAAGGGCCTGGGGTCCGATTTCATCGACTTTGATCTTTCCCCACAGCCCTGTAATGGCGCTGCGCTCGGCATCTGTCCACTCAACCATGTTGTCGGTGTTTTGGGTTTCTTCGGGTTCTTGTCAGAAGCTTTCCTTACTGAATCCCTAGCTATCGCGGACTGCGACAGAACCTTTTATTGATGTTTAATCCCTCCGCCCCAGAGAGAAGGCTGTAGTCTGATTGGTGGATTTCGCTAAGGGGAAAGGTTTTGTATGGATCGTTGCCAAAAATGTTGGACGCACGTCACGTTTCGGCAGGACTTGAAAACATGAGTCAGCTGTTATTTAATTGTTTATACGGTTTCATTGAGAGAAATGAAGAGGAATCTAGTTAATAATATTTCCATATCAATTAAAGGCACAATTCTGTATTAAATCCGATATGAACCCCACAGCATTGCTGTTGCTGTGTGTAATTTCAGTGAAGCGGTGACTAAAATAATCACGTCCCCATTTTAGTCATGCGCCAGGTGCTCTCTGTTTCTAAGCACGTATAGACTACGTATAGACCTATGAAAATACTCTAATACGATGTTTATGACGAAGATAGATTTCTCAATATCGCAGACATTAATGTGACTATTTTAGTTAAATTGTGCAATATATTGTTGCATATTCCTTAACACTCCTTGGCAAATTTGACCAAGTGCTCGTTAACTTCATTTGTTCCTTCCTGGTATTTGCAGACTGAAATACAAAGCCATTTTTCCTACTCATGAGTTTTCTTCCTTTCGGTCATCACCATTTTTGCTGTCATGTATCAGTCACAGATTCACATACTAAATCAATTGTTCTGTTGAGTTTGTATGCATAACCTCACAGCAGAAGAAATGCATTCCAAATACGATTTGTTTTCTTTGGAATCAATGTAAGTTCAGACCCTCCCATAGAACAACGGGGATGTACTAGTTTAATATGTAATATCTGCATGTAAAAGATGCCATTAAGTTGGAATGGATATTTAAAGGGCGGAACCCAGGCATTCGTAGGCGTAGGCCTGTATCACTTTTGTCACACTTGAGAATAAAATTGGTAATTACCATGTATAGCAATGCATCAGTAAACAGTATGATTACTTAAAACTCTAAATAAAGTTTATTCAATTCCGCACACCTGAATGTGGCTATCTTTAGTCAAATTGAGCAATATACTGTTTGTAATGTTGCTTAAAATCCCTTGCTATATTTGACCAATACAAAGGCGCAGGTCCATACAAATGCATTAAATTAAAATTGGAACCACAAGAGAGTGAAAACAATACACATAAATTCCACATGTAATACATACAATATTTCCTTCTAGGACCGTTCAGAAACTTTAGCTACGAAACATACAGTAGCCTTTAAACAGCAATGGCAATAATGTTATTTACAGGTTTTGCAGATAAAGTACCCCAAAACATAGACTTGCGTGTCTATGGCTGAAATGACCCCATCAGTCAATTTATACTAAACTTTAATAAAAATATTGATGCTTTAATTTTTATGTATTATTGTAATGGCTTCTGTTTTCGTGATTTTGTTTGATTTTGGTGAATGGACGTTGTTCACATGGGCCTAAGGTTTTAGTAATACAGTAGTAAATAGTAAAGGTTTAAGTAATTAACTACTTTTTACAGAAGTTTACATTACGTGACCAGAGTTAACACATCTGGCGAAAATCCAGGAACGATGATCTACGAATTATGCATATTAGAGGCGTGGTTTTGGATCTGGGTTCTGGGTGTGCCTGTGCAAGCTCATTATAAAAAGAACCTCGATTCGCCGGCAGTCCAGGATTTGCTTCCAAAGAAATCGAGACAACACGTGGAAAAGACGAAAAGGACGCAGCCATGAGTCTCACCGCAAAAGACAAATCAGTTGTGAAGGCCTTCTGGGGCAAGATCGCTCCGAAGGCCGACGAAATCGGCGCTGAGGCACTGGGCAGGTAAGCATGGGTACTGTTAGATGTATAGGCAAATCGTGCACCTTCTGATTCCAAATTTGAATTTACAGCGTTTTATGTTAGCGCATGTTTTTAATCCCCTTCATTAATTTTGCTGATCTTTCTTCGCTGTCAGAATGCTGGTCGCGTACCCCCAGACCAAAACCTACTTCTCCCACTGGTCCGACGTAAGTCCCGGCTCTGCCCAGGTCAAGAAGCACGGCAAGACGATCATGGGGGCCGTGGGCGAGTCTGTTGGCAAAATAGACGACTTGGTTGGCGCTCTGGGTAACCTCAGCGAGCTGCACGCTTTCAAGCTGCGAGTGGACCCTGCCAACTTCAAGGTAGATAGATGAATAAATAAGTAAAGAAATAAAGAGAAAAAACAGAAATTGCCACCAAAGTAGCATCAACATGACCAACTTGTTTCTAAAAACAAGAACCTTTGAACCTCTGAACCTTTTTTTCCTCCCAGATTCTGGCCCACAACGTCATCGTGTGCATTGCCATGTTCTTCCCTGTTGACTTCACACCGGAGGTGCAAGTGTCCATGGACAAGTTCTTCCAGAACTTGGCCCTGGCTCTGTCCGAGCATTACCGCTAAAGTGTGGAGGGAAGAATAAGACCGATGTCCCAGTCGCTCTGGATGACATTTTCTGAGCGTAACATTCAATCAATAAAACATGCTGAATAGTAAAGTGGCTCTTGTGTTGTTTGAGTACCATATCGTATATACTTTACACGAGGAGGTAGAGAAGAAAATTCTATGCGTATATCAAATTCGTCTGCATATTTCTTGGTTTAATGCGCAGGATACGGTATTTACAGCAGGTACACCGTGCCGCGCATGGACATGTACACACAAGACATGGAAACATACAATTAAACCAGAGGTCAGGCCATTACCATCAGTTGTAGGGGAAATCATATAGGCTAAATCATATATAAATATAAAATAAAAAATGTAAAAGTAGTTCTTGAGAATTACTTGTTTCTTTGAGGTTCCTTGAACAAGTGGTGAATTTGAAGCAAAGGCTTAAACATGATGGACAAGGAACTTGACAGCAAGCCAGGTATAAAGCAATAGAAAAGCACAGATCAGGAGAAATGTACAAAAACATGATGCAATTCCATGAAAGCACAATTTACCTAATTGTCAAGCAGTGGAAACTGCTTGACAATTGAGTACCAGACCCTGCCTAGTTCAGGCTGACATTCGGAACTGAGCTGCCAAACTAGGAGAAACCCGAGAATCGGCATTCCACTGTGAGGCCAGTGGCTCCTTTAAAAGAGCTCGAGATCAATGGCTGAGATGGGGGAACAGGTGCATTCAGACCACTTCAACAGAGTGGCTTGTATGGGAGGGTGGCAACAAGGAAGCCATTACTTCAGAAAAAAACATCTCCAAGCCCACACAGAGTTTGCAAGAATCTAGCGTGAATGCGGGAAAGGTTTTGTGGTCAGACAAGACTAAAATGGAACATTTTGGCGGTCCAAAAAAAAAAAAAAAAACAATTTGCGCTAGGTTTAGGCATCTATTCATGAGCTGGCTGACACGTTCACGGAGGCTTGATCAATCCCTCAGAAGGAGAGTTTGGCAGAGATTTGGAGCAGAAATGAGGAAAGGTGAGGAAAGCAGACATTTTAGAAAACAATGACGGGATAATATAACGAACGTGAAAAAGGAAATAAAAAGGCGAGATAAATCTGTTGGATATTTTTTCCTTTTGAAATAAATATTGACTTACCCATCAAAGACGAATGAGTGAAATTAGGTAAGCATTTATTGAATTGATCTTGAAATTAAATACATACTTTCAGTGAGAATATCTCAGAACTAAACTGTATTTTTTGCCTTTTTGTAACCTGGCGCTTTCTCATTTTCTCACGATGACATCTTTAATTTTGCTTGAATTCAAAATGTCAGTTTTAAGCTGTTAATTCAGTGTGTGAATACTTTCCTTTTCGATTTTTTGTTGGAGGTATTCTTGAATTCACCACGAACAAAGAGTATTACACAGACGAAGATAGTGATTATAGTGATGGATATAATGCCGTTCACAATAACAATACTACTACAAAAGAAAAAATGTATAGACGTAGACTACGCTGTGTATATGTGTTCGAAATGATTGCAGAATATCTTGGTGTTCAGCGCATGATACGAAATTCATTTTTAATTGAGACTTTATCAGCATACTCAGGCGTGTTACACCCAAATAAAATGTCAGCGTTTTTGATAGTTTCATTCGAAAGACGTCAGAAATAAGACGAAATGACGCCTGCTCCCTCTCATCCCTGGAAGCACTGAAGTGTGAATTGCTGCCGATTAAAAAACCGTGGCTCTGGTCACCTTTGGTCACGTAGCCATATTTCTTAGAGAAAGGACAGCCGTTACCTTTAAAATATCCCATAGAAAAAAACAAAGATTTAAAAACATTTGGTCATAGGTTTGCTTCAAAATCTGAGTAAGCATTTAACAAAACACGAAGCAAATCATTTGAACGGAATGTGACTATCCTCCTTTTTCACGTTGTCATTTATCGACATTTACTGTGACGATAAATATTTATTCGCGTTCTCTTGGAAATGAGAGCGTCCTGAATGTTGGAGAAAAGCTAAAAAAATATATACTTTCTTCGGAAATGACATTATCTTAAAATACTTCACAGCCCCACTGTCTCATTGGCATTACAGCGTCCTTAGTCAACATTTTCATTTCCTCCGTAATGACAGTGTTTTGGGAAATTAAATATGTTAAATAGCCCATCACTATGGTAGGCTACATATATCTTGTATACATCTATATATGGTCATGTGAAGTATAGTCGTAGTGAAGGTGGCGAAACACACACTGCACCACTATTCTGTAAAAATTCGCATAAATGCAGCATAGAACCACACAGTGGTTTGGAAGTATAGTCTATGTGTTCAGCAGAAAGAAATCCCGCAAATGACAGAATATTATATTCGGTAGAAATTACGGTGAAATTTTATGACTTTAGAATCCCCCATTTATGTTCAATGAAATCAATATATATTTCCCTAATGCGTATTTAAATATAACTGCTTTGTCCAATAATGAGCCATGAATATGTGGTTTCAATATGTGGTCTAAATAGTATGGGGGGGGGGCGGTGGGTCACAGCTTCACTAAATTCAGTCAGTTGGGGGCGCTTTGTTTTGCTGCAATTAACAGGAATTATAACGATATTTTAGATCCAGATTAAAAGGCGTTGCTTTCCCCCTTCTCAGGGGTAAATGGTAAATGGACCTATCAGGTGATGGTATGCACTGTGCGCAAAGAGAGGCTTGCCCTGATTCAGTCCGTTCTTAAGCCCTCTTGAAATATAAACATTGGGGGACACAAACACTTATTGGTCGCCGAGAAACCGTTGAGGGGCGATTATGGCCTGTAGTCACCGCGGTGTGTTCCGCATCTAGTCTGTGCCGGCCCATCGTTCACGGCCTTAAACGAACAGGTGCAATCAGCGCCAGTCGTCGGTGCGAGCGTTTCACACCTGAGGCAGAATGCGGGGGCGTCCTTTCGAGAGAACTGGCATAAGGGGAAAATAGGAAACATCACCCAAGAAGAAACTTTGGTCGATTGGAAGAGAGGAGAACAAGGACAAATAAATCAGCTTCGTTGAGGAGAGGCCAGCACTGTAATTCTAAAAGAAAGATCTAGAGCCAAAAACTCGTCAAATCCAATCTTTGATGGGAGACTGGGGACCACCTAACTAGCATTGCTTGATTATCAAAGCGATTTGTCCTCCAATGAAGCCCCAATGAAGTTGTTTAGCTAAATGGACAGAGATAATGTCACCAGCTAAGGTAAGTGGCGATTGAAACAAGCGTTATTAATGATGCCATTTTACAGGGAACTTCAACAAGTCGTATGTTGGGAGACAAAGTGGGTGAATCCCAATACCTTATTAATAAGACCTCACATCTCTTCGACTCCTCGGTGACACCCATCAGAGAGACGGGAAAGAGATGCGAGGAGAAAATAAGGACATGCCTTAGGTGGTGAGGGAAATGGAACGCTCTTATTTGTACTCTGTCAATTTCGTATGACCTTAAATAAGAATCCTTTCTCTCTTCAGTGTTTTTTTCCAACATGGAAGGTATGATTAATCTTACCTTTTTAAGTCAAAAATTGAAGTTTGTATTAAAAGCGTATGTCTAATTTAAGATTAAACATATTACATAATCTCTTTACAAACTATTCAGTAAAACAGCAGTAAGGGGCGTGCAATTGTCAAAATACAATTTGTATCGCGATTGGTCGTTGTACTCTGGCTGCTTACCTCTTTTTAGCATTTCTGTAGTGACTGCTATCGTAACAATAAAGCATGCATGTAACGTAACATGGGTGGCGGTGTACGTCACAGATCCTTGAAAAACTGTTCCGCATGAGGACACATTGATACATCCTCCGCCAGAGGACGCAATATGGGAAATAACTTTCTTTCTATGTGTCTGCTATGAAACTGGAATCGTCCATACGGCAGCGACCAGTTATCGATTTCCCTGGTCACGGAGGATGCAAGGATGCAGAAACTAAGGCATTTTAGCACTTTTGGTATGCAGTCAGCGTAATTCTCTCTCCCCTTAAACTCCCCTACCCAGGCCAGGATCAGATCAGAATACTGCTCTCCGGATGTCAGTGCCCTCCTGTAGGTAAGCGTGCCCAGACACATGCACACACTAGCAATCCACTGCACTCCCTCTCACCAGCAGACTTGGTGCACCCCCTTTAGGCCAAGATATTGCATACACTGTACACACCGTCAGTAAAAAATATCCCACCCCATGATTCCCACTCCCACCCTCCAGAGATCACACCAGATCTAAGACATAATCGTGTTCACCGAGCGTCTCCTTATCGGATCCTTATCTGGACCCGCATATCTCTCCTCCCTCCGCTTTCAGGGCTGGCAAGCCGCTCCGGCTCCCCTTCACTGCCGCGCAATTCGTCTCCTGACAGGTTATTTCGTCTGTGCAGACGCCTCCCCCTCCCACCGGCTCCCCACACCGCAAACTGAGCAGATTGAACACGTTCCTGATCCTTTAGCGGTCGTCTCCCCGAGGTCGCGCACCACCTCTTCAACCAGCGTGGCTCGTCCTATTCTCGTCATTGGAACAGGTAACACCGCCAACTGTACGAGCACTCAACCACACAACCAGGTCCCGTGCAACACACAACATAACACGAACACAGAGACACCCTCCCACTCCAAAAAAAAAAAAAAAAAAAAAAAAAAACATAACAATGCTCCCCAGAATGCGACCAGTCAAGGACAGCTGGGTACACTGGGTACACAGTCAAGGACACTCTCGCTTGCTCCGGAGTGTCGCACTACCACAATCTTTTTACATTACATTACATTATTTAGCAGACGCTCTTACCCAGAGCGACTTACATAGGTTACAGTTCTTTACAATGTTATCCATTTATACAGCAGAGGCAATTATGGGTTATGTACCTTGCCCAAGGGTACAGCAGCAGTGTCCCAGCGGGGATTGAACCGGCAACCTTTCGGTTACGAGTCCTGTTCCTGTTCCTTGTTCCCTGCGTCCCCACTTAACTGACTGAAGCTCCAGTAGGACTCACCAGTGCTGATCTGTGGTGATTGTTGATCGCGTGTACTGTGACATGACACAACATCATTGTTTCTAATGGAGCTGGTAGCTGTAGGGGGCGCTCTTCACTGCCTAACTAGCAGAGAAGACACTGACTATTAGTGCAGACACTACTGCCCTCCTGGGCCGTCATTTACCAACGTTGCGTACGAACGTTGCGTAAATCACAATCACTTCAAAGCAAAGTTTAAGGTTCACCAATGTCTATGTTTGCCTGAAATTGCGCGTAAATTTATGCACAGGTCCGCCAAAGTACACGCATGGTGTAACGGGCAAGAATGTGCAATTCTACCTTCTGTCCGCCTTTGTAATGGCCAAGGCAGACACCGGTATTAGATGGCAGGACAGACAGAGTTTATTCAATAGGAGGCGATTAACAACAAACTTCCTTGTACGTTAATGCTCGGATGGTTAGGATATGTTGGCATTCTTTGTACTCTCGCTTCACCGTCTCACCGTCACAGACGGAACAACATTGCGCATGAACATAGTTTTTATACTTAAACTAGGTCGTTACAATGGCACCAAGTGGTCGAACAGGGGAAAGCGCAACAAAGCAAGTGAACAGACAAGATACTACTTTTAATGCATGAAGAAGACGTCCATATATTTTCTGTGGTAACTTGTATGAATTACAATTTTGATTAAATAGAAACAGGCGTCAAATCGTGCAAAATGCATGCTCACATACAATAATATACATAGTTTACACTTGTTTGTTATGCCCGTATTAAGTAATCCAAAAAATATTTTTTGTCTGGGCTCAACCTCAATAACTAACACCTCCGTTTCTAAAAAGTTTCTCTACTTAGATGTCTTTTTTAGTTTTTACTAAACGTAGCCTTTGAAGGCAAGTGATTTGCCATATATGGTTAATTGGGGGCGTTTCTACATGCAAATACCATGACTACGCACGTCCACGCGTAGGCTCTTGTCTCAAAACTGGACTAGACAACACCGCATTGCTCTCTTGGCTGGCCTATCTGTTTGCACAGTTAAGCCCCTTTGGGGTTGGTTTTCAACCAACCGCAAAGGGCCCACGTTACACCTCTCTTTGTCTCGTTCGCTAGCTCCCCGTAGCTACCCGCATAAAGGCCTTTTTGCAAGCGTTCAGAACAACCAACAAAACTGCACCTACCTACCTGAACGCACTACTACAAGCCTATGTTCCCGCCCGACCACCGCGCTCTGCTACCGAACGACGTCTGGTGGTCCCGTCACATCGCGGCACAAAATCACTATCCACATCTTTCTCTGCCATTGTCCCCCGATGATGGAAAGAACTTCCACACTTCATCCGTTCTGCCGAGTTGCTCACTATTTTTAAGAAACATCTGAAGACATGGCTTTCTTATGTCCTAAACTCTGTCCTCCTATAAAGAAATTCAGATTTGATGGTCTAGTGCACTGCTGTCTCTACAGCTAGCTTGTACCTTGCCTGGCCAACTATTGAAACTTGGTCATGCAGCACTTTTTATATTGTGACTCCTTGTATGGCTTTTACTTGTGTTGTACTCTGCCTCACTTGTAAGTCGCTTTGGACAAAAGCGTCTGCCAAACAAATAAATGCAAATGTAAATGCACGCACGAGCATGGAGATTAAGAACAATTCTTGTCTGTCAACACTGATTACTTTCCGGTTTGTGTACTACATGTGTGCGTGTGTTTGATAAAGCAAAAATTCAGGTGCGTAGGGCATCCTAACTTTCATTCGTATGACACAATTTAGATCTTTTTCTACGCAGCGTTGACAACTGAACTCCTTCCCTGGTCTGGAGAGTTTGTTTTTCCACACGGAGACTGAAAATCTGTTCGTAGCTGTCAATGGTGACGCTGTCTTCCTGGTTAGCGTTGTTAGCGAACTGTTTGTCCCAGGTTAGCTATCTTGTTACATGGTATAGCTAAAATTAAAACGACAGGCATAACGTCATTGTTTCTGATGAAGAAGGTAGCTACCGTTGACTGTTTATTACCTAGTAAGAAGAGGGAATGTTAGCTACAACTGTTTTTCTTCACGGGCTCAAAATGGATTTGTAAAGAAGCTGTTAACAGTGACGCTGTCTTCCTAAGTAGCATTATTTAGCGAACATTTTGCATGATGTTAGCTGTTTTGACACTGATGGTCGTTGTGATGGAAACGTTTGTCGGTATTTTTCGTTGAACACTTTAGACATGAGCAACGGTGAAATAAAATGAAATTTTCTGTGAAGGAATTTTCCTCATTGTGTTTGGCTTGTGCGAGTTCCCTTTGTAAGCACCTGCAGTTAATTGAGTGATTACGGACAGAGTGAAGGCATAGCAGTGGTCTCTGCTGATAAGATGTCAGTAATGATAGCCTGGGTTACGTGTTCCGGCACGTCTATAAGAAAGAGTATCGACCGACCCTGATCAAGTAGGCCATACCATCGAAACACGTCGACCGACAGTGTGGTGTGTGTGTCCACACTTTAATGCTGTACATTGTCAACACTATGCCTTTTACTGATTTAATAAAACCAGAGTTGCTTTACATGATAGCACATCCAAGGAAAGACATCATACTTCAGTGCTTTTCATATTCTTTTATTGTCATCTCGTTGCAGAGTACAGCCGGGTCTTAACTACATATCAATAGTTTTAAGTTCAGGAGTAAATTATAGGATGGAGCTGTTCTCTGTGCACCAGAGGCAGAGGGTGGGTTTAGTGGTACTGTCTACCGAGGGCGGACACAACGACAGCCAGGAACTTCTGCCAGGCCTCCTGCGCATCAGCGGTGAACACGGAGGGACCAAACTTGGCGGCCACGCACACGGTGATGCACTCAGCAAGAAGCTGTGGGAGGAAGAAGAGAAATGAAAATGAGTTAACATATTTAAACATAAGGTAGATATCGTATGTTTCACTCTTGAAGCAGGTGATAAATAAGTGTACTTTGTGTAGCAGAAAAGTCGCACGCCTTGCGTCACACCCTTGGTCGTTAAGGTTTCGCCAGTTTCGCTATCATGGCGATTGTTGCTGTTTTTAACCCACCCTGAAGTTGTCGGGGTCGACGTGCAGTCTCTCGGAGTGCATGATGCTGAGGTCTTTATAAGCGTCCTTGATGTTGTCCATGTTCTTGATGGCTCTTTCCAGCCCGTTCATCACGATCTTGCCGTGAGCGGCCACTTTGGGGTTGCCCATGATGGCAGAGGGGCTGGAGAGGTTACCAAACGCACTGAAATGTCGCTGGGTCCAAGGGGACACGATCAGGAGCCTGAAAATACAGAAAGAGATTATTGTCACGGACCGTTCTAGCTACTACAACAGTCGCACCACTAAGAAGGTAAGCAGAGCAGTCGCACCAGTTAAATATTTCCTGTTCTGATCCGAACAACCAGCCTGGTATGAAAACGAATAGGGAGCTTTTCACTGTACAGTATTACCTGGCAAGGGCCTGGGGTCCGATTTCATCGACGTTGATCTTTCCCCACAGCCCTGTAATGGCGCTGCGCTCGGCATCTGTCCACTCAACCATGTTGTCAGTGTTTTGGGTTTCTTCGGGTTCTTGTCAGAAGCTTTCCTTACTGAATCCCTAGCTAACGTAGACTGCGACAGAACCTTTTATTGATGTTTAATTCCTCCGCCCCAGAGAGAAGGCTGTAGTCTGATTGGTGAAACTTGCGAAGGGGCAAGGTCCTGCGTGACCGAAGACAGAATTTTTGCCAAAAAGATGTTTGTCTCGCGCTGTCTTGGCAACACCTGTGAAACATGAATCAGCTTTTTTTTTTTATTAAAAAAACTTTCTTACTGAAAGGAGTAGTCATCAATTTAATAGATAATTTAATACATAATTCAATGTTACATCCAATATGCACGCAACAAATACTACTGTTAATCTGTCTCATTTCTGCGCAATATTCAGACTACAATAGTCACATTTATACTAACTAATTGATGAATCAAGCCCTTAAGACTCTTAAGACTCATCTTTCTTAAAACCATTTAATAATTTCGGCCACGCACATATTATCTTCATTTTGTGAATTATTTCTTCCTGATATTTCTAGACTGTGGTGTAGTCATCACAGTCTAGAAATATTTCATGAAACATCTGTCATCACTATTTTAACTCTCACACATCAAACACAAATTTATTAAATAACTTATTAAGTTTGTATGCATAAACAAAGGTAGTACAAAAGAATTCCAAACATTATTTGCCCTCAATTTAAGTACTTAATTTAAATTCAGACCCTGTCACAGAAAACTGGGATTTCATCGGTTAATTTAATATCTGCAAATAAAGGATACCATTAAGTTGGTTATTTAAAAGGACCACGCCGCGGTATTAAAATCAGGAGATATCTCAGAGTAGACCAATAGAATGAAAACAAAACAAATAAATTCTATGATTAGTGATCAAAATATAAAAGTCACCTGTGGGATAGCCTATGATTCGCAATGCCAGTGATGTTATTTACAAACATTAGCCTACATTTAAAGGACCCCAAAACATTTAAATATTTACACAAATAAGCACGGCGTAGACTTTCATGCCTTCGATAAAATTAGAGAACGGTATATCTTTCACAGGCTGACATTGTTTATCACATCTGTCAATTTCGGAACAATCTGCCAGTTTTATTCCATAAAAATTCACACCAAACACGACAGAACACCCCTTTTCGAAATAAAATCGTCCATTTGACTTCACAAAATGCATTTCGTTATTATACACTATTGTATTGTAGTGTCAGACTGTTTACACGCAGTATTTTATTTTTATATGCAATGGTTGATATTTCCATGGTGTTGTTTTGATGTTGGCAGAAAATATATTTGGGCAATATTTTGGCAAACACTTTCAACGGCTTAAGCAATGATATATGTAATATCAAGTTATCAAGACTGACCAGAGTGAAGAAATCTGGAGAGTTGCCACGGGTAACGACCCAAGAATTTGGCACATTATAGGCGTGGTTTTGGATCTGGTTTTTGGGTGTGCCTGTCCAAAGTGTATTATAAAAAGAACCTCAATTCACAGGTGGTCCAGGATTTTGCTTCCAAAGAAATCGAGACAACACGTGGAAAAGACGAAAAGGACGCAGCCATGAGTCTCAGCGCAAAAGACAAATCAATTGTGAAGGCCTTCTGGGGCAAGGTCGGTGGGAAGGTCGACGAAATCGGCGCTGAGGCACTGGGCAGGTAAATGAGTTCTATTTCACAAAAAGCTATGAAGCCGATATATAATATATCTAATATATGGTTTGTCCATGACTTGAACACTTTATCAGACATTTTATATAATGAAAGGTAGTTGAATAGTAGAGTAGCTGCTTACGTAGAGCGCGTTTGGAACTTCATGATGCAGACATACGATGTTTAAAGCTTCATATAACCATACATCTGTGAGCAATGCATGTTTTAATCCCCTTCATTAATTTACTGCACGTTTTTGGCTGTCAGAATGCTGACCGTGTACCCCCAGACCAAAACCTACTTCTCCCACTGGTCCGACGTGAGTCCCGGCTCTGGCCCGGTCAAGAAGCACGGCAAGACGATCATGGGGGCCGTGACCGATGCTGTTGGCAAAATGGACGACTTGGTTGGTGGTCTGAGCGCCCTCAGCGAGCTGCACGCCTTCAAGCTGCGAGTGGACCCTGCCAACTTCAAGGTAAACAAATGAAGAAGTTAATAAATAACAAGACAGGATAGAAATTTCTATCCAAGCGATCTCAAGATAACCAGCTTATTCCTAGAGATATTCATGACTTTTTTCTTTTTTTTTTTTCTTCCAGATTCTGGCCCACAACATCATCGTGTGCTTTGCCATGTACTTCCCTGCTGACTTCACACCGGAGGTGCACCTGTCCGTTGACAAGTTCTTCCAGAACGTGGCCCTGGCTCTGTCCGAGCGATACCGCTAAATTGTGTACAGAGGAACATCTCGCCAGTTCTGGCAGACACATTTCATGAACAGAATAATGAATGAATCAATAAAAAGTTCAGAACATTAAACTGGCGCATGTTTCGTCTTGTTTGTGTAGCCGCGCATACACAACACGGAAAGGTAGATGTGCAGAGTGAGTGCAGAAGTGTCCAACGTGGTACATTCGTCGAGACTTTTTTTTTGCTTTTTATCATACAATGGACACAAGTTAGACCCAATACATAGGATGCCTTCTTTGCAGCAAGTAGAGCATGACATGCACACACACAATAAACCAGGGCAGAGCAAAATACGTTTGAATTCGTCAAAGGGGGTGTCATACGAATACTATACACCGAATTAATATATAACATTTCGAGGATTATATAGGACTGTAACAACTAACCGACATCGCGAGTAGCCTACAGAGAACAATCGATTATTTACTTTTGTTTAAAATTCATGATACCGCGTAGCATTACCCTTGCATTTGTATAAGTTAAAGACGCTGAAAAAATTCAAGAAAGAGTTATGTGACAGATAGCAGATTTACATAATTGAATTAAAATTCCTTCCTGAGCCTTTTAAGCCTTCTAAGACATCACAAGATCTACTTCGTGGCCCTGGTACGTGCCAGATACAGTGGATATAAAAAGTCTACACACTCTTATGAAATTGTAGGTTTTTGAAATGTAAAGACAGAAATAACAACAATGTAAATGTCAGATTTTTTCCATCTGTAATGTGATCAAAAAACAAAAATCCAGAGAAAAACAAATAGTTAATTATTAGGAACGTTTTAAATAAATAAATAAAAACTACAACACCCAGACTTTTTATATCCACTGTATTAATTTGGCACATCCAGTGGTATAGTCCTTCTGTGGAATGGTACAGTCTTTCTCGAGGGTGTATTGCGCTGGATTTGCGTGTTGGGGGGCGTGCGGCCCTGTGTTTGGCACTGGTGCGCTTATTCCTGTGTGGATGGTGGTGCTCATGTTTGTTTAATGTTTGGTGTCGTTGTGTTGGAATCACCTTGCGCTCGACTTTGGCAGTTTCTCTGCACAAGACCGTCTGCTAAATGTTCAAAGTATAAATGTAACGTTAAATGTACTCACATCCTGTACGTCGCTGTGAATAAGAGCGTCTGCCGAATGTCACGAAAGTAAATGTACAGTTAAATATATTAATATATTGTACGTGTCTCTGGATGAGAGCGTCTGCCAAGTAACAAATGTAATGTAACATTAAATAAAATTTAGTAAAATTTAGGACACAGTACAAGGGAAAATGCGTACTCCGTTTAGATTAAACACAAGATTTTGAATGTTTCTTATTAATGCCGACCCCTCTCCATTGGAATCTTAATATAGATAATTACTTGTGAAATGAAATACAGCAAAATTATAAGTGGCCCAAATGTGATGTATAAAGAGACAAACCCAATACCCAATACGTTTGAATCTATGCTTTGGAGGAGTGAATTTAATGATTTCAGATTTTTTCATTGCCTTCAAAGATATTTACAGGAAGCTACGAATCAGTAGACCTAATTGCCCCAACTGATTCGTAGCCCTTAGACTAGTCATTCAGTTTATCCCGAAAGAACCGTTTCCCCTGTTGGCATACCACAATTGTACTACATCTCCACGAGCCAGTTCAGTCAGTATCAAGAACTTACCATCTGCCGGTTTTAATCGAAAATATATACAACTGGATTACAATTGTTTCTGAAATTGTTATCCAGTTGACCAAAATATTTGTTAAAGACCCTCCTGAGATACTGAAACTGCAATTTATTTTATTTTAGGTTAATGTCGATTTTGTATTTCCTCGAATACCACATGAGTAGGCTACGCAACGTTTTTTTTTCAAAATGAGGGTTTTACTCATTACTTCTAATCACTATCAATTTGACGTTGTCTTCGAACAAAACTGGAAGCCTTTGAACAGAAAAAATAAGCAGCGACAACATGAATAAAAGAATAAAGGCTACGTCTATAGCACACGTGTTTTTTCAGGCAATTTGTTTTTAGAAAGAGGAAACCTTTTTGCTTATTCGTTACATAAAATTGCTTCACGGAAAAAGAAACATCAAAAAATGTACTCCAAAATATGTCTAGAAGTAGGTGTTTTCTATTGTGAGCTCCATAAAATCCGTCTTTGCTTTATGCATGCATTGTGTATTTAAATCGTTCAATGCTTTAATTTGACATGAAAAAATACTGATCGCGGTCTTGCTGATTGTGTCTTATGTCTACCGACATTTTTTTTAGTTTATCCGAAATCTGGCACCCTCAGCTGAAGAGGAACCGTTTCAGAGCCGTTCCGCAGGCCGAGACGGGAACTGTCCAGTCCTGAATCTGGGAGATAGGTACCGTCACTTTGCCGGTTAGACAGCTGCCAACAATTTCGTAATCACAAACGACTGCGCGGGAGATGCAAAGGAAGTACCAGAGAGGCAAAATGCACTGAACGGGATTTTTGTTCGTAGAACCGGCAAACATCCCAATATATTCTTACTTTTGAAAACAACGTCTACTCCAGGCAGCATAGCACATGTACAGAGAGAGATAGGTAAAAAGAGAGAGAGAAAAAAAGTCGCCATCTAGCGTCCATTGCATTGGTAGACGAGAGAAGACAAATGGTGTGCAATATTTATAGACTATAATTTTCTGCTAAAATATGACAAAATATGACTACATTATCGTAAAAATGATTAACTGTTATAGTTCATGTGGGGTATGGGGATCTGTTTTTCTTTAACAGCCCCTTTTTGGCATTTCTTGTTAATGATGTTTGTTTGATTACAGCCTACTATCAGCGACGTGATGAAAATTGTTTGTTTACTGTAAGTGGTATTAAATGAAATAGTTCGGTCAGATATTTCCAATACTTGTAGCAGTTTATAGCGAGGGAATGCCATGTTTCATCGTTACATTGTACAGGACAACGCAGACCAACGTCATCTTCTCAGGCGTGTCCAAGTGCATGCGACCTACTGTGTCGCTTTAGTTCATTGTCCTTTTAGTACAAGGTAGTGCCCTCCATTACCGGGCGAGTGCGCGTATGTATATGGTTGTGTGCAGTATCCGTTAGTGTCTGCGGGTTAGCCACCAGTGTCAACTGGGGTTTCAGCGCATGACCCCATCACTTACAATATAGACGGATTAACAATTTCAATTTGCCAAATAAATTAATTTGCAAATATAGAATTAATGAGAATAACCATCCAGTGTGAGTGTATATTGCAAACTGAATCGCTTGTTTATGTATTTCAATAGTGAAAGGTCATTGTGTTCATAAAAAATGTGATAGCTACAAAATTTTGTCGGAGAGCAAAAAAAAACGTCATGTTTCAACGTGTACTTATGTACGATGCATGTGTATGTTGGGGAATCTGTAAATTCAGATTCAAATAGATCAATTCCAAGATGTTCGTCAGCATGGTCGTACACAAACTATACCCTGGAAATTGTCTGTACGCACGAATAGCGAATATGGCCCATTGTCTTCAGACAGACGGCAGAATATGGAGGACAAAAATGACATAAGCATAAATAAATAAACGCAGAACTAAATAAATAAATAAATGATAAATAAATACATTTTGGTGATGAAAAAGGCTATTTCTGTATTTCAACATTTATTTATTTATTTCTGTATTTCTAAACTATTTATTTATGCGTTTCTACATTATTTATTTATTTATTTCTACATTTATTCATTAATTTATTTATGCATTTCTACATTTATTTATTTATTTATGTTTTTCTACATTTCTACATTTATTTATTTCTGTATTTCTACATTTCCACATTTATTTATTTATTTATTTCTGTGTCCGTATGTTAATTGAGTGGCGTCCTAACATCAGTCTGAAGCAGGATTGGTCAGCTGGGCGAACCAGACAGAAGCAAACGATACCTATCAAATCTACATTACACAAGCTGGTTAGCTAACCTTGGTATTAACTCCACGCAATGGCTCGTACAAAACTTTACATCAATAACACAGGGCTACATTAAAACTAACTGTCGACAACTCCATTTAGCTAAGCGGCTAGTAGAGAGCTAAAGGCAAACCTCCCGTATAGAGGGTATGCACAGACGTCACTTTCCCACCGGAATACGCCCCCTAAGTCGGACTGAGTGGCAAAACATGCTGCAACATGGTTGCATTTAGTAGAGGAAACTGCGAAGCCGGGAGTAAAACAAACAATTATCTGCCTAAATTAAAGGCAGTTGGACTCGACAGTGATCCTTACAACTTACCAAAGAACCAAAGGTCCATTAATTTATAATAAATAAATAGCCTTTTTCATTACGAAAATTTATTTATTTATTTATTTATTTATTTATTTATGCTTTTGTCATTCCCTTATGCACAACTGTCAACATACGCCATCTGGCGGAGACTTCTGCTGGAGGTTGTGTTGGTTGGCCAAGAGAGGGCAGTCTTCCCTATGATATTAGTGCATCAATACCCCAAAATGTTGAGATACCTCTACCCAAGGTCGAACAAAACACGTCACGTTTTTTCATAACTTTGATATATCTACTATATGAAACGGATAGCTGTGTGATGTAATTTTAATCATTTTGACTTACCCCACAGGCGCAAAGTGTACGGAATACTGTGGCTGGAAAGGGAGTCACATATCCCACGCAATATAAGAAGCAAAACTCAGGTATTGTTCAGCTTCGAAGTAATTTTGCTTAAATGCCTTCTCAAGACATAACAACAATCAGAATTTAAAAGCCTAGATTTAAATTTTAAGTAAAAATATTGATTAAATTTTAATTATAAACAACTGCAATAAGTGGGTATTGAATATTTTAACTGATAATATCACTTAGGTCTATATTGTCTGGTTACTGAAAAATGAACACCCCTCCCCAATAACATAATTATTTTCATTGCTGCGTAGTCACTGCAACTGAAATGTGTTCTAACCCTGTTATTGTGACATGCCATTGACACATTTTAAGCAAAATCAGTGTAACAGCAAAAGAACACAAAGGGGCATTTGTGACATACTTTGATATGTCTGGTATATGAAGTGGGTTTTTGTGTGAAATATGTTACTGCGCACCTGATGTCATTGATGAATACATTTGCCCACTCCCTCAGCGCAAGAAATGCTATTTAATGTCACATAGAATTTGGGTTACCCATTTAATATCATGGAATATCCATTTATTCTAAAAAGGTCAACGGATAGGCCTATTCAGTAGTTTTTGCTGTTATTGTGTTGTCAGGTGTAGGTTCCCCAGTTCATCTTACACGAAGGTTCCCCAGTGCAGCTGCTATTTTAAATTTGATAAATAAATCACTCCCTTTCCATCCTACCTGATGTATGAAGATTATGCTGGTAAAGTGGTTATTGTGTTCATCTGTTAAAGCCCTACCCCATCCACCCAGCCAAAGTGCCAACTGGAAAGTGCCTTGAAATCATCAGAAGAACTATGGGCTAAAGTATTAAATGCTGTTTCAAATGCCACCAAAACCGAATGAGATCAGGGGTGTATTCCAGAAGGCGGGTTTTGTTGAAAACTCAGAGTTTGTTAACCCCAGAAAAGGGAAACTCGGGGTTTTCGGTTCCAATAAAAGACAAAACTAAACCTCTGGGTAAGTTACCATAGTAACATACTCTGTGAACATAACCTACTCTCTAGCAGGTTTTGTTGAAACAAACCCCGAGTTTCTGCGTATCTCCTCCCTCCTGCTGACCAGCTATTGGACATGAGCTGTGATGTCGTAGCCTTCCCATTGCTGTTAAAACCAAGTTAATTTGCATTAGGCCATGTAGGAAGAAGAAGCTGGTTCAAGTTTCTGCGAAGTCCTTACAGACTTTTTTGTAGGCTACTTAATTTAAGAACATGGGGTGTCCTTTCATGAGAAATCCTATTGATATGGAGGCAGAGCTGACTCGCGCAGCTTTACGTCGGGAGACGGTTGTGCGACCCCGTGTAGACATACTGTCATTCCCAGATGAATACCTAATAGAAAGATATCGGTTTTCTTCACAGTCACTTACATACCTCAACAATATCCTACGGCCTGTCATCGGCAATATCACTCACCGCGGGCATGCGCTGAAATCAGAACAAATTTTGAGCAATGCTCTATGCTTTTTTGCCAATGGAAGTTTCCTATACAACATCGGTGATGTAGAAAACGTAGGCAAAGCAACAGTTTGCAGAGCCGTTAGAAAAGTGTGTCTTGCACTTAAACGTCTGCTGCACAATTTTGTAGTTTTCCCCGGGCACAAACCTGTCAATGCCATTAAAGAGGAATTCTACAGGATTGCAGGTGCCTGACAGAGTTTGTCATCCATTCAATTAATATTAATTTCGTCAATTGTATTACTCATTCTGCTGCAACCTCTGCATGGATTTAACTCATGACGCTATTTTGCAGGGTTTCCTAATGTAATTGGCTGCATTGATGGAACCCAGATTCCCATCACAGCTCCTTCAGTAAATGAAGGAGACTATGTGAATAGGAAGTCCTTTCATAGCATTAATGTGCAGGTATATTGCATGTTGTGTTACAGTAGCATACTATATCAGGCTACATCACAGTACACTGTAACTCATAGGCCATCTCTCATTGTCTGCACTGTGAAGATCATATGTGATGCTGCACATTTGATAACAAATGTAGAAGCAAAATGGCCTGGATCTGTTCATGACTCCAGAATTTTTCGGGAGTCCACTGTGAGCACCAGACTAGGAAATGGTAAAAAAGGCTTTGGATAAAGAATTTTGCTCTCCGTCTCTTCTGGCTCTCAAAATATGTTCACTGTCATTTCAGGAGAGTTTGTAGGCCACCTTCTGGGAGACAGAGGATATCCTTGTCTACCTCATCTGATGACCCCTTACCCAGACCCAGAACCAGGCCCACAACAACGCTTCAACATAGCCCACAGCAGGACCAGAGCACAGGTTGAAATGACAATTGGCGTGCTCAAAGCAAGGTTTCAGTGTCTGCATAAACTCAGAGTAACCCCTGAAAGAGCATGCGACATCATTGTGGCATGTTTTGTTCTTCATAATATTGCTACAATTAGAGGAGAGCAGCACCCTGCCATACAAATTGAAAATGATGACCCCATCCCTCCGGCATGATTTCGGCACATGGTGTTCCGGACAGCCCTGCCATCCAGGACACCATGTGCCGAAATCATTTTGCATAAATCACCCCTGGTCAGAAATAAAGACAAGAAAACTAGCCATCATCTGTTCTTCTTTATTTCCTAAAACAGAAATGGAACATTTATTACATATTTATCCATCATTTCACACAATGTAACCATGACCATACACCTACCTCCAGTTGGTGTTCCAGTAGCTGAATTTCCAAATCTGTCTTTTTAATAAGCTTTGACAGATAAGTCTTTTGAATTTCTGTTTTTCCTATCCGTTTCAAAAGGTGCACTTTATACAAGTCCTTTACAGGTAACTGCGGAAAAACAGGGATAGTATTAAGTTTACAGTTCCATTGTACTTGCATAACTGGAACCAGGAACATAATTAACATCTCACAGTGTTCATATGTTCATATGCTCGTTGATGGCTGGTCCTGGCATAGGCCTGGCATGCTCTGTGAAAAAGAATTTAATACAAATAGCTCTTTAAAATTCACTCATCACATCACTTCTATACATTTCAACCCGTCAAATCCTCAGCTATGCAAGACAAATTAGGTTGATATATACCTCTGTAGGCCTTGCAGAAGGCTCCTCTGTGACAGCTGTGGCAGTGTCCTCATCAAGATAACCACAACCAGCACCATGGTCATCATCACTACAGTCATCATCACCATGCTGTAGACAACAAGCTGTTAGCAGTACAATTGGGAGTACATTTAACCAAATGTCTGGAATTCAGATTGCTTACAACTGCATGGGCTTCTGTTGGGGTTCCTGGAGGCTCTTGAAGGTGGATGACACCATCTACAACTATAAAGACAATAGTAAAAAAAAGCCATGGATGTATTTGTGCACCCATCACACCTACACATACTGCACACAGTCTTCTAGCACATATACACTGACATTTTATGTAGCCACTTGTGTCATGGGGGGCACTGGGCTCAAAAGAGCTCCCTCCTGGGATGGCTTTGACCATTGGTCGCCCCGTGTTGGCTCAGAGCCAGTTGCTCAGCCTCAGTCAGAGGTGGTGGTGGTCCTCCACCCGTTTTGCGGGCCTCCGCTGTCTTTCTGTTAGCTGGAAAGAGGCAAAAAAATTTTTTAAAGTTAACTACTATCTCAAGGAACACTTAGGCCTATATGTTAAAACCGACACTTAGCTCTACATACATAGCCTAAATTTCACACTATATATACACACATGATTCAAACCAAAGTCATATGCCTTACCTGTTTGCACAATGTTTTTATATTTCATTTTTAACTGCTGCCATGTGCTCTTCACGCCAGTGGAACTGCAACTATAGATATTCTCCTTAGACAGAAATAACTGCCCTACTGCAGTACTGTGAAACTGCAGTTTTCTGAGTATCAAAACTGCATTGAAACTGCAGTATTTGAAGGATTATTTGCAGTTAATATGCAGGAAATGCAATATATTTATTACACGAAAAAATGTTTTTCAGTCCCATAACTGCAATTATTTTTGTAAGGGCCAGTTTGATTTTCACAGTATATCACTTTTGCAAGTTTCAAAAAGAAAAGGCGTGCAGGTTGGTCTAGTTCATGCAAAGCCACTTGCTATTTTATAAGGGTAAAATAACCGAAATAGCATAACAACGGTATTCACCAGCCTATTCGTAGGGCCTAATAATTTAATAGGATCATACGATATTAAGAGACGAGAAAATGCTTAGCAATCTACATTTCAAAGTTACGTACGCATTGACTCGGGCAGCAATGGACTCCCATGCTGCCTGTCTTGCAGTCTTGGAAGCTGCTGTGTTACTTTTTTTCTCCTGATAATGTGCTCGTAGTCGCCGTAAGCTTTTAGGAGTATCTCTAGTTCCAGTGGCGTGAAATACGATGAACGGTTGCGTTCGCCTATTGCCATGGTGAATCAATGAATCGGAGCTCTATTGATGACGGCTTTTTATAGTTGTCGGGCAAGCGCGTAACTCGGGGTAAAACTACTCAGAGTTAATTGAACTACTCAGAGTTGTATTGGAACCGTAAACTCAGAGTTTCCTATCTCGGGGTTTGTTAACCCATAGGTCAGGGTTTATCTCAGAGTTTGTTGAACCTCCTTTCTGGAATACACCCCGGGACGAAAACAAAATCGGGAAAACAAAAAAGTGCACAAACACAAACGACCATGGTCGTAACACCCCACCTCTTAAGACAAAACCACCGGCGATGCTATCCTAGGACAGAGTGCGTGAAAGCGCATCGGCCACCACATTATCGGTACCCTTTTTGTGCCGAATTGTCAGGTTGTATCCCTGAACAATCAAGGACCAACGCATTAGGCGCTGATTGGAATTGCACATCCGTTGGAGGAAAGGAGGAAAGACCACCATCCACTGGTGGTCAGTGAAAACGATGACGGGTCGGAGGAGGACCCAATATATACCTCAAAGTGCTGTAGAGCCAGCAACAGCGCGGGAGTTTCCTTCTCAATGATACTATACTGGAGTTGGTGCTTGTTGAATTTTTTTGAGAAGAAGCAGATAGGATGATCGATATTATGATCATCTTCCTGAAGCAACACAGCACCAGCTCCAATGGCGCTAGCATCAATTTCCAATTTAAAAGGCTTCTCAAAGTTAGGGGCAGCCAACACCGGGGCACTACACAAAAGACTCTTTACAGCCTCAAAAGCAAACTGACACTCAGGGGTCCACACAAAGCTCTGAGAGTCTCGAAGCCGGTTCTTCAGGGGTGAGACTACATCGGAGAAGTTTCTACAGAAACTCCTGTAGTAGCCGCTCATTCCCAGAAAGCGTCTGAGCTCCCGTTTACACTTGGGTATCGGGAAGGAACTGATAGCCTGGATTTTCGCATCCAAGGGGCGAACTATTCCTTGGCCAACCTGCTTACCCAAATAGCCTAAGTAATAGTAGCATGCCCAAATTCACATTTAGCCAAGTTTAACGTAAGCGAAGCATCTTGGAGGCGGGAAAACACATGGTTTAAGGTGTGGAGGTGACTATCCCAGTCAGGGGAATACACAACCACATCATCGAGATACGCTTCGCAGTTGTCAAGATTGGCAAGAACTTTGTTCATTAGTCGCTGGAATGTAGCAGGTGCGTTTCGCAACCCGAAAGCCATGACTTTATATTGTAGAAAATGGTCCGGGGTGGCAGAGGCGGAGATCTCGGAGGTACGATCAGTGAGAAGCACTTGCCAGTAGCCTTTCCATAGGTCGAGCTTAGTAACAATTTTGGGATGTCCGATGCGGTCTACGCAGTCTTCCATTCTCGGAAGAGGAAATGAGTCTGGCTTTGTTAACGCATTCACCTTTCGGTAATCCGTGCGAAACCGGTGCGTTCCGTCAGGTTTAGGGACGAGTATACAGGGGGAACACCAAGGACTCGAGCTCGGGACAGCCAAACCGTTCTCAAGCAGGTAAGCGACTTCACTTTTCATAATTGCCCGCTTAGTCGCATTAATGCCATATGCATTTTGCGTTACAGGGCTATGACCACAAACATCGATGAACTTTCGTAGACATCAATATTTCGTGGACACAGTGCTAACACGTTTGTGTTTTTCGTGGACAAAAGGCGTTACAGAAGGCATTCTGTCCACGAAAAAAGGTCTGTTACATTTGGCGCCCCATACTTGTACTAATGATTGCACTTCAAACTATGTACAGGATCGGTTCCCCTACATTCCCTTTCATAGTTAAATCAACCTTTTCATCATTTCATTAAACAACAACAACATTATTGTTAATAAATAATAATAATAATAATAATAATAATAATAATAATAATAATAATAATAATAATAATAACGACAAGATATTAAACGTCAAATACTAATACTAATACTAATAATTGCTATTCTACTTGTAGTAGTAGCAGTGGTGGTAGCTGTTTAAGTTGTAGTAATCGCGGCCTCTATTGTTGTTATTTGCCTAGCAGACGCCCTTAACCAGCTAACATATTTAGCTTATTTTTACGTCTCGTTTGTTTATGCAGCTGAATATGTCTGAAACAATAAAGGTTTAGGGCGTAGAGGGAATGTCCGGCTACCTGATCACTACGCGACAGTGGCTTCCACAGTATCCAGATACTGTAAATCCCCAGTGTTCGGAGCCGGGATATTTTTGATGGCACCGTTCCCAATAAAACGTAAAACTTGAAAAACTACGGAATTTGATTTGATTTGGGGAATTTTCGTTTTTTGAGATTGTATTTTTCCTCCATCTATCGGTCCTTGCATGAGGATGTGCAAGAAACAGTGATTTACAACTGTGCAAGGCTGGAGCCATCTCACCAGAAAACAAATTTTGACAATTAATTGACCAGTCTTGGTGACACATTTTGACGCAGGTTAATCCATCACCAAACACGCGCCAAGAACGTGGACCACTATGCGGATACGCACGCAGGGAATTACATTAATCGTTTTCATTTTCTATATTTGCAACTCAACAAAAGATTCTGAAAACTTTTTCTCGTGTGGGCAAGTCGCTTTACGTCAGTTTACGTTAGGCTAACGTGATTCCACTTAATTTCCCAGCCTGGATAGTGGAGACGTAGTCAATTATGATCTTCGTTTCGTGTGTTGCCATTGTTAGACGCAATACATTAGACAACAATTGCGGCTTCGATAAACTACAGCTTGTAGTTAATAAAATAATATTCATTGAAGACATTTCCCACCCTGGCAAAAAGAACACGTCTAAAACAATTTCACTTTTTTGTGCGTGCACAGGTCATATAATGTCGTCTGATGTGACAGATGAAGTTATCGCTCGACGCGACACTGACAGATATCAGCGCACGCAGGATTTGAGAGATCGCCTTCTTTTGTCCCGCGTGGGGAGGAGTAAGTAGCTTCAAATAAAAGCCCGTGCCGTTGACGGTCCAGAAACCATCTTACTCAACGAACCCCTGAACCTTCAACATGGTCGTGTGGACAGACGAAGGACGTAACGCCATCCAAAGCATCTGGAGCAAAATTAATTATAAAGTGGTCGGCCCTGAGGCCTTAGGCAGGCAGGACACAGCTTACCATTTCCGATTTTGGTGCGAGACATTAATTGACAAGGGTCCGGAAAAAATCATTAATAGCAAAAAGATTATTGTTAGTAAATACGTAGGAAACGGTTATTTAGGCAACAATTTGAAGGACTGGATCGCACTTTCATTTGTCTTCCACGTATCATATGAAGCTGACATTGCCAGTCGCTTGTGATGTCACATTAGGGCCAGCACAAGGCAAATGCAGGTTGCTAACAGGATAGCGCTAATCAATTTTTAAACAATGACCTAACAGCTCAGGTATAACGAGATCATATACATACATATCAGACTGACGTATCTTCGGATTTGATAAGTTGTGTCCTATATGTTACCACCTCTAATGTAACATGATCAGATGCGTTTTGTGATTGTTCCCTCCTGCCAAATAACAATACATAAATGCGAATGTAATGCGTCGGATCATTTCTCTGTGCTGGTACCGTGTCAAGCTGTAACTCTTTTTCTATAGTTGGCCGAATCAAAATCGACAATCGACTATCTTTCTCGATCAGGGCTATGATCGTGTATCCTTGGACTCAGCGGTACTTTGGGGCTTTCGGGACCTTCAGCAGCGTCGAGTCCGTCTTCGGCAATGACAAGGTGCGAGCCCACGGAAAGGTGGTGCTGCACGGACTGGACCGCGCCGTGCAGAACATGGACAACATCAAGGACACCTATACCAAGCTGAGCGTGCTGCACTCCGAGAAGCTGTACGTGGATCCCGACAACTTCAGGGTAGGCAAAGGCTTTCGGCATCTGACACAAATCGATAAACTAGCGCTATTTTACTGTAGCTCCCACAACTGCTGGCAAACTGCGAAGCACGATATGAACAGGCCCTGCGCCACGGAGGGGCGTAAGGGGGCGTCGCCCCCTCAGGTGGACTACCCCGCCCCTCAGTGAAGATTAAGGCCTAATTTGAATTTTTTTAAATTTATCTTCATTTTAAAATACTAATACATAATCTAGCCCACCATAATTCGCTAAAACCAAAGTCACGCTCCAGCGTACATTTTCAAATCCACGCAAATCCACTTGATTGGTTGTCTGGGTGAGTGCGAGCTAACGTAGCGTACACTTGTGCTGCGTTGTGTGTGGACTCCGAGTTGGCAACTTTCCCACGGTATTTCAAGAAGGTAGCTAGCTTAGTTTGTTATCTAGCTTTTAACAAACAAAATGGACATCCGAAAATGGAATTTAAAAAACCACGATAGAGGACCCAGGGACTAGCGTATCAACCAGCACAGACCAACCAGCCGCTCAGGACAACACAGGCAAGCCAGAAGAAATGACTTTGGGAGAGCAGTCGCTCACTGACAGTCCTGCTCAGTCTGCTACTGGTAACATGAGCATCCGTGAGCATTCAGCCACGTTTATGTCACTAATAGTTGTGTTAGTTTTATAATAGCAAGCCTACAGGACAATATGTGCCTACTACGTTGCACTGCCGGTGTTAGATTCTGTTCTTCAGTAGAGACTGATTCTGAATTTCCAGTTGCATGTGTGTATTAGCAGAGGCTTCTTCCAGAGCGTTGTATGGGTGACTTGACCTGGTGGTTGTTGCTTTAAGCGCTGACTTGCTTTATGTCGGTAAACGTTGTTGGCTCTGTTGAAATCAAGGTCAGAGTCGCTATCATGCAATGGTGTGTGGATGGTACGTGTTTCCGGGGGTTTCTTGATCTGTTTGTGTGTGTGTGTGTGTGTGTGTGTGTGTGTGTGTGTGTGTGTGTGTAATGATGCAGGTGTTGTATAGTTGTGCGCAGCGTGCGTAATTTTTTAATGACGCACGCAGTTGTGTAAAACTCCAACTGCATCATTCTAATTCAGCAAACAGAATAACGTATGGTGGAAAAAACGCTACATCAATTAACCTGTCAAAACACTTAGAATACACCTTTTATGATTTCAACATTGCAGTGAAATATTAATCAAATAAAGGGTGTGTTATGGTACTACCTGTTGAAATAATCATTGGAAAATTAGCTGCCAATCTTGCACTGGCGCAAAGTATAACTGGAACTCCGTTTTGTAGACCGCGCCTACTTCAGCCACATTATGCCATTTTGGCAGTGGTAGGCATTTTTATAGAGGTAGAATAAAAGTACAATACTTACTTTGGTGGAGTCACTCAGTGAGTGAGTGAGAGAATGCGGGATACTCTTGTTCCAAGTACTGCTCATTTGAAGCCAAAAACTACACAAGAATACTCAACAATCGGCGCTGTATAAACTGCAGTTGCTCATAACGATTAATAATTTAGATGACAGGTAAGTGCCCACGCTTTCTGCACATGGCTATCAAGATGTTACAATACTAAACCTTCCAGCCAACTGAAATTTTGGAATTTGAAAGGGTCCTTTTTAACGTTGGTATGTGGGAAGAATACAGTTTGGAGGTATAATCAGGCATATCAAGACTCAAATTACATCGGTAAATAATGTTCACAGAAGTCCATGAAGGCCCCCTCAGGAAAAAAGACGACAGTTGTACTTTGCAACCGAATTCCGCGTGTTACACGTCTGGTTATACTCGCAGTGGCAGTGAAAGACAAAAACATTCTATTTTAGTCATTTCCGGCTCTCGATCAGTTCATCTGTCTCCTGCGTAGTGACAGACGCTGGGTTTGATTTCAAATGTTGACATTAAGATGAAAGGGGGAGCTGAAATTTTCCTGGAGTTTCACTCACTTGCTTAGCATCAGGGAATAATTTTCAGATTTTCCTAGATCAGCCCTTGGGTTTTTTCTGTGTTGGTTTCCCTCTGGAAAACCTGCGCCAGCGTTTTGTTACAACCGTGGTAGTAAAATACACTACCTTAAATCAATTTTATTGTTGGTATTATTGAAATACTTTTAATAAAACCGACTTTCCGTTCGATGATGTATATTACATGACACAAAAATGACATCTTTAAAGCAGCACGGTTTCTGTTGATCAGTCATGGACACCGAAAACGTCAGTCTAAACATGCTGTAACCCAGCCTAGTTTGGAATTTAAAAGAATATGCCATGCTATGTAATGACTCCTACTGGACTGCGAAACTTACGATTTAGTATCGTCTCTGCTCTTAGTCGAACCTCCTTATAAGCACCCTTGTAAGTTGCTCTTACTAACAGCGTTAGCTAAATAATGAACTGTAAATGGAAAAGGGAACACATTGAAGGAAACGATACAGACATGTTCTTTAGCCCGTATGAAGCAATTCGAAAATTTTACGAATATTTCTTCGTGAACAAAATGTGTGTGTGTGTGTGTGTGTGTGTGTGTGTGTGTGTGTGTGTGTGTGTGCGTGTGCGTGTGTGTGCCAATGGATTAATCTTTGAATCGGAGTTCAGCAAGGCAATCTCGTGACTTCGCTTCTGAACCTGTGAGGAATTGTCTACATTTAGAATATGAATGAGTTGCGCACGACACTTTACATTGGATCACACTGTTTATTTTGGCTTGTTTTAAAAGACAGCGCATGCAAGGTATTTCCTGACATCCTCGCCTTCCTCTCTGCAGCGACGCTTATCGGTATTTTTCAGACAGAGCCAAGGAGACAGCCGTGAGGAACTTGTCCATGGACACGTGAACCTCAGGTGTGAAGTCAGCAGGGAAGAGCATCGCCATCACCACGAGGATGTTGTGGGACAGGATCTGTCAATGAAAACAAGACATATAAGGGCGCATTCAAAACAGCTCTTTCCAAACCGTCGACAACATACATGCTAAATGCTAAAACAGACATGCTAAATACTACAGAATAGGTTCATATTGACAATATAGTCTTATCTGTTTAACTCACTGCCTTCTGTAAATATATTTAATGAGATGAATTTTACCCCAGTTACTCGAAGTGAATGTCTAGCTGAAGAGAGCAACAGTAGTTTCCCTCCTGTGATTCAAACCCTCAAGCCTTCTTGTCGCATATCAAATCTCCGAAATAACAGGAGGCGCTACCAGTCGTTATATTACCTTGAAATTGGCAGGATCGATTCGCAGCTGGAAAGCGTGCAGCTCGCTGAGGCTTAACAGGCCACCGACAAGGTCGTCCATCTTCTGAACGGCCTCGCCGACTCCCTCCATGATGACCTTGCCGTGCTTCTTCACTGGAGCGGAGCCGGGCCTCAGGTCCTTCCAGTGGGAGAAGTAGGTCTTGGTCTGGGGGTAGACAGCCAGCATTCTGGCCCGGGAAGTTAAAGGTTAGTGACGAAAAGCATGTTTCAATGTCATATAATAAATATCAGACACATCTTACCACAACACATGTAAACTGAAGGTAAGTTGAGTGACGTTCATTTTCATTACAGTTCAATTACCTGGACAGAGCCTCGGAGCCGATGTCCTCTGCCTTCGAGGCAACCTTAGCCCAAAAACCCTTCACAATGGCCTTGTCCTTAGCTGAGAGACTCATTTTAGCCCTTTCTGTGCTATAATGAAGTTATGGTATGCTGAGATCAGACTCTGTTGCGGTGACAACGCAGAGTCGCTTTTTATATTAATTTTGGAAGGGGCACGCCCAAAGCCCCCTACCCCCCCCGCCCATGACATGTGTTCGATTTTGACCCCATTCCAGCTTCTCGAAAACTCTGACATGACACTACCAATCTCCTGCAAGATAACATGGCACATGCGTAATGGAGCCATCTTCAACGGTAGAAGGCAACAGACACGTCTGATTTCCTTTAGTTCAAAGTCCAGCAATGTAAACCGTTGCTAAATCATATTTGTCTTAAATTATTGAGTTCGCATTTCACACAAATTCATATTCATATTGAATATATTACAGTAAAAAGCGCGGCCACTGACTTTCACTCACCAAGTGCAGCACGTATGTACGGAACATGTGTCTTATATTTAGTAATCAATGAAGTAAAGATGAGCTACAAAGTTACATTTAAAGAGTAAACTTAAACGCGAAAGCTCGGCAAAAAAATCGATGGCATCTCTGTTTACACGGTATTAATTTTATCACGAAATGACAGAAAACAATGGCAGTATTAGTAAAAATCAAAATAAGAATATGCAAGCATGAAAAATAGTGTAAAAGATGTCAAAAGAAGTCACACACAAACATATAACTTTCTAACCGATAGGGCACATTTTAATAACAAAATATGCTACCTTTAGTTCATTATTATAATGTGTGACGACCAAAATACAGAAGTCAACATGGGAATGGATAAAGTTCATGTGAGGATTCGACACAGGTCAAAACGGTTCAGATCTCGAAACCAGTGTAGAGAGTGGTTGAAAACGATCGTCGCTAAAATGCACACATAAGGGTTCTGAATTTGATTGTCATTTCATTTCATCAGTGAAGTGGTCATGGCGGAGCAATTCTCTCAAATGTGGGTACTATTCCATCTGTCCACGTTGGGATTTGACTTTAATGTTGAGCAGCGACTTTGTGCAAGTTTTTTTTTCCCTGCGAGATGTGCAAGAAATTTTCTTAGATTCTTAAAGCTAAACTGCAATATTGGTAAGATTAATATGGGCATGAAGTTACATAAAAGTAAGATAGAGTCTTCTGTGTGGTTATATATATATATATGTATATATATAATGTATATAATATACATACACACTGTGATTTTGAGATTGACCCAATATTATTTGAACACTAAATGGTTTGAAATGACCTGCCACGCTTTTCAGAAAATTTGAACAATCACTGATGGTCACAGGTTAGGATACGGACAACAGTTCGTCATTTCAAATACTGTAATGTGCCCTTTTTCCAAATATATAAAATCATATATTAACATCCTAATGCGATCAGACGACTTAAATGATATTTCTTGTCACTGCCACTGAAAGCATTCGTTTCTTAATCCAAACCTCGCAATTCATCCGTCGAAAGACATGATTGAATTGTTATCAGTTAATACTAAAAATACTGGGCTCTGCAATTAAAAAATAACATAAGCAAAACTGGATGCCAACCCAGTTTGGGTGTGTTTCTCTGAATTCTAGAAATTCTCGAAATCATCCTGGGTATTCAATGAAAAGAAACGCAATTCATCCACTACAGGGTGGATCCGGTCTGCGCGAAGATAAACCCTTGGCTCGTTTCCAGTGATAACAGCAGTCGATGAAGTAGAATACCAACTAAGCCTCTAACCTGTACCGAAATCTCACTTTCAAACTATGTGAAAGCATGATTCTCCTACATGGCCTTTAGTGTGTGAATCACCCTTGTCAATTTCGTTGAAAAACAATGATCATAATAATTATTAGTAGTATTATTATTTCTACTACCACTTATGGTACTGGCAGTCGTTAGTGGTCGTGATGGTAATAGTATTCACAGTCTCTTTCGTTCTCATTTGCCTAGCAGACGCCCTTCACCGACCGACATTGATTTATTTACGTCTTATACGGCTGATGATTTATTGAGCAATAAAGGTTTAGACAATAACGGTTCAGGCATACTGGCCGCCTCTTCTGCAGGATCCAAAATACTGTAAATCCCTAGTGTTCTGAGCCCAGATATTTTTGATGGCACCATCCTGTATAAAATGCACTTGAAATGTATCTAATGTTTCAGTCCACCATATACCTTTAATTGATTTGATGTGATTTTGGGAGTTTTTGTTTATTCTTTCATTTATTGGTAAACGGTAATTGCAATAGGCTACATGTACATCCTCACGTTTCCTGGACGCCTGTCTTGAACGCCATTGCCGTGAAGCCAAGCCTAAGGTGAAAGACGCGGTGATTTACAATGATAAAATATTGGAGTTGTCTCACAGGAAAACACATTTGAAGGGAAGGGGGATAACGTAATGAATGAACATATAAATTAATGAACTGACGTTTTTTTTTGTGTGTGAGTCACGCTTAGACGTAGGGTAGTCCATCAACATACACGCGCCAAGAACGCGGAACACCATGCAGGCTACAAAGCGGGCTACGTACATCTTTTTTTTTCCAATTTCCAATTCTGTAAAATAAATAAATAAATAAAAAAAATAAATATCCTGAAAACTTTTTCGCTTTTTTGCAGGTCGCGGTATGTCAGCCGAAGTTACGTGTCTACAGTCAATTGCTCGCCGGAGATTATCCATATGTGGACAATTATAACTTTAGTTCCTCATTTTGCCATGTTAGACGCATAGCATTAAATAGCAGGCATAGCTTCAATAAACCATATTTCATACTTAATCCAATCATTTTAACTGTAGATATCTTCCGCGTTAGCAAAGAGTACAAGTTTAAAATTCTTTCTGCTTTTCTTACTCTAATGTTTGCGCTTGCACAGGTCACATAATGTCATCTGAGGTTACAGATGACGTTATCCACTGACGTGACACCGACAGATACCAGCGCCCGCAGAATCTGAGAGATCGGGATGAGGTTCGCTTGGCAGCGAAATCAGAAAACGTGGGTGCGGTTGTTGGCATGTGTCCGTGCTGTGATCAGACGTGGTCCGCCCCCTCATTAGCGGGGCGGAGTAATTCATGATAAATATAAGACCGTGTCCTTGACAGACCAGAAATCATCTCGCTCAACGAACCCCTGAACCTTCAACATGGTCGAGTGGACAGATGAAGAGCGTAATGCCATCCAGAGCATCTGGGGCAAAATTAACTACGACGTGGTCGGCCCCGAGGCCTTAGGCAGGTAGGACACAGCTTACCATTTCCAATATTTATGAGACATTGACTTCAAAAACATTACTAGTAAAAGCATTATTGCTAATAAATATACAGCAATTATTGGCTATAGACGGTCTACATCTTAAAGGACTGGCTCGTGACTTTTACCTATACCTGAAATGAAGTGGATATTATTAATATGTCTCCCAAGATGTCACATCAGGGCTAGCATATGTGGGTCAAATGTCGGTTGTGAAGCTCTTCCAGCTCAGCACTCGTCAATTTTAAATACTTTAAACAGTGACTTAATATATAACAAGATCTTATGCACACATATCACACTAGGCGGCGGCATGTTTGCATGTGGTGAACTGTGTCCAGTGCGTGTCACTTTAATGCAACTTTATGACATGCGATTTATAATTGGTCTTTGTAAGTCGCGCTGGATAACAGCGCCTGCCAGTTTACTATATGTATCCTAATGCTTCGGATCATTAATCTGTCCTAGCATTGTCCTGGTAAGATGTAACTTTTGTATCTATCTTTCGTTGGCCCAGTTCTGTTCATGTATAAATGTATATATATATACCATTCTGTCTGGTCTAGGGCTATGATCGTGTATCCTTGGACTCAGCGGTACTTTGGGGCGTTCGGGACCTTCAGTAGCGTCGAGTCCGTCTTCGGCAATGACAAGGTGCGAGCCCACGGAAAGGTGGTGCTGCACGGACTGGACCGCGCCGTGCAGAACATGGACAACATCAAGGACACCTATGCCGAGCTGAGCGTGCTGCACTCCGAGAAGCTGCACGTGGATCCCGACAACTTCAGGGTAGGCAAAGGCTTTCGGCATCTGACACAAATCGATAAACCAGCAGTATTTTACCGTAGCTCCCACAACTGCTGGCAAACTGCGAAGCACAATATGATTCATGATTTACTTCGTAATTGCTAGATTCTAGCAACACTGGCATTACAATCCTTACGCATTATAGGTAATTTGCCCAATGTTACGTACATTGCATATATGTACAGGTGAAGTCTACTAAAGCCTACTAAACCATTTTAAATCGCCACTCACAGAGGCCAGCTCAGATAACTAAGTTGCCCATACAATTACAATAATGCATTCACGATTTGTGTAACTGAGGGAGGTCGATCATTTTAATTCATGTACCAACCTTCCACACATGCAGTTATGTGGAACTCCAACCGCAACATTCCAATTCAGTGACCAGAACATATTCTTATTAAAACCCTTGGACAAGTGACCTGTCAAAGCACTTGAAGCACTTTTTATGCTTACAACCTTGTATTAAAGTAAGTATTGAATAAATAAAGTAGCCTATGTGTTATTTCTGTACCAATGAAATACTTATGGCAGAATTCGCTGCCAATCGTATTCAGTGGCGCAAACTGTTAATGACACCCCGTTTTGTGGACTGCGACTACTTTCGCCTCATTAATGCCTTTTTTGGCAGTGGTAATCCGTGTATATTGGTAGAACAAAAGTTTAATGGAGTTACTCAGAGACTGAGAGAGCGATACTATGGTTCCAAGGACTGACCGTTGAAACCAACAACTCTACACAAGAATGCTCAACGATGGCAGCGGATGCGCCTTTGTTATCTACCTGGTTTAAGCAGCGTATAAAACTCATCTACTCACCAAAAATGGCAGACAGTACACGTGTAGGGCTAACATTTTGTTCCATTTTCCTCTTTACAGCTCCTGGGCGACTGTCTCACAATTGTCGTCGCAGGCCAGTTTGGTCGCGCCTTCACTCCTGTGGCCCAGGCTGCTTGGCAGAAGTTCCTGCGCGTCGTCATCTCCGCCCTCCAGAGGCAGTACCACTAGAGTTGCCTGCCCTTCACTCGACACAGCTTGACAAGATAAAACATAGGATTTACTTTCATGTGAAATGTTAACTATCATGCTGTGTTTTACTGACAATAAAAACAAATTACCATGCACAATTTTGTGTTTTGTGCGTTTCTCGTTTCAAATGTGATGCTGCACTTAAGTCACTGCATGATCCATGTGCCCCTTTTAAAAATTGAGCACCTGCCCCTCTAAAGGTCTCTGCACGGCCCTGAAATTGATCATTCTAATTCGCGTCGTAATGATGAAGTGATTCAGTAATTTGGAGTCGTTAATAATGATGAATAATTTAGTCAAAACATAATTTCTGTGCCAATCCCAATATTCCAGCGAACTCAGTCTTCGAAAGCTTTTAGAGTACTGTTCAGCGTTGGTATAGCCTATGGGAAGACTGAAGTTTCATTTTAGAGGTATAATCAGGCGTGACAAGATTTTTTTTACAAATATTGTTTGCACTGGCACAGGTTTTATTATATTGTAATAGTTTTTAGTCCCCAGTTCTCTTCTAAACACTGGTGCCCGGAGCTTTAATTAAGCATATCATTTGCCATAAATGAACAAATATATATCCAGCAAAGGAAGCCTAAGCTAAGACGAGACATAATGTTGAGAAGACAGAATTTTTTTTTTCAAACAATGCGTATCTTATTATTGGATTTTTCGTGCTGCCTCAAGAAGAGCGACCACGCCCGGCTAAGAAATACGTTGTCATTATTGCCGAGTGATATTTATTGATAAGCAAGGCAGAATCGTCTCGAAACTTTTATGAAAAAATTTTACTCACCACAGTGCAAAAAGCAAGCAAATTCGACCCATGTAATTGCAGACGGTCATTGTCATATTTTTCGAGACATGCAACGTTTGAGTCCAAAACAAAGGCGTGACATTTATAAAAGCTGTCCAGAGGACTTTGTGGGTTAACATTTCCACCACATTGACAATTAGAATTATATTTTGTATCTTAAACATTTGCGATTTTATCAATTCATACATTCGAGCGGATGAATACCCTGCTCCTCCACAACATTACGTTAATGAAGCACTATCATTGTAATGACGGAAACTGGATGAATGAACTTCCCATGTTGGTCAGAATATCAAAATCGTCCATCTTCCGACTCAGACTGCAGAGTCTTCAATCCCCACCTCCAGCACCTGCTACTTGCATCACTACTATTACGTGGTTCCTTTCTACTGGTATTATTGTCATGAGTCATGGATATAATTATTCATTTGCCTTATATATGAGCTATGCTATTTCACGTATTTGACGACTTTTCACAATATTTCACAATCTTAGTTTCAGACTAGCATAGGTTATGTTGTGTTGATGCTTGAATGGTGTTGTGCATGCACTTGCTAATCTGCGAGAGTTATTAACCACGTCTGCAGTATAGCATAGTATAACATTGCAAAAAAAAAACTGTAATTGACGCTCTGTTAAATGTCAATAATGTAATGTAATGTCTGACCCTGTTGCTCGTTTGACTTGAATGGACACATTTCAGTTCTCTTGGCTGTGAATGAGAGTGTCTGCTAAATGAATGTAATGTTATGGAATGGAAGGATGTTTACTGTTGCAGAATATAATCAGCAAACCATTCTGAGACCCTCGCTGTTTTTATTAATGCCGTTGTCACTGAAAGAAAATAAAGCGCACCTTCAAATCAACGACTACCATATATAGTATGGTAAATATAGTGTGCACTTGCACAAGTTCCATTCCACATGTATGCTAATGCGCTTAAATAAATTGATACACAGAAATGATCTGCTAATTTTTTAAATGACATGTTCTGTTCAAACTCAGTTGTTTTCACAGCATGAATGGTTACATATAGCGGTATATGGAATATGCTGTTCAACAGCGATTATTTACACTGGAGGCATATTTTAGCACTATGCTGAAATCTGCGCGCCCGGGGTGATACAATGATATCTGACATCTACACAAATATTGCCCAATGAACGCATGTAAGAAATCTAAGCTGAGTTACATTTTTCCTGTTTTCAATTGTCAGTTATTTTGTTCTTTTGAAGACATCATCACGGCAGATTTTTATACAGGATTAAAGCTTCACAGGTCACGTGGTGGAACAAAATTCCTGGGCTTCGTCCTCAGACGTTCAAGGTGTCCAGCTAATAACTTCTATGTCATATGTGGGAAATCGCATATCATATGTGGAAAATGGTTAGACTACATGAACACGTTTCTTCGAGGTGCCGTTGCATTCAATGAGGTATTCTTTTACATGAAACGAAAAAGACACCTGTGAAGCAGCAACTGAAAATTCAAATGTGTGCTGTTGAAATACTGTCACCTGCACCGAGAAATGAAGTCGAAACAATCGAAACCATATTTGGTATATCCTCCTCTTGCACATACAATGCCACAGAATATGCCATCTTATGATTTAGCACAGTCTCTGCTCTTAGTTTGACTTCCTTAAATGCACTTCTGTAAACTGTTCTGAAAAACAGCATCGGCTAAATAATTAAAAATAAATGTAACTTACAGCAAGGTTATGTTAATATTGACATGATCTTCAAATGAGTTTAACAGTACTGAAAATGACTATATATTCATTGACAAAGCCCGTATGAACGAATTCGAATATTTTATTGGCAGTTCTTATTCACCTAACTGAGTAAATAATATGTGTGTGTGTCTGTGTGTGTGTGTGCCCGCGCGCGCGCGTGTGTGTGTGTGTGTGCCAATAGATTAATATTTGAATCGGAGTTCAGCAAGGCGATCTCGTGACTTCGCTTCTGAACCTGTGAGGAAATGTCTACATTTAGAATGTAAATGAGTTGCGCACGACACCTTGCATTTGATCACACTGTTTATTTTGGCTTGTCTTAAAGGACAGCGCATGCATGGTATTTCCTGACATCCTCGCTTGCCTCTCTGCAGCGACTCTACGGCTTATCGGTATTTTTCAGACAGAGCCAAGGAGACAGCCGTGAGGAACTTGTCCATGGACACGTGAACCTCAGGGGTGAAGTCAGCAGGGAAGAGCATCGCCATCACCACGAGAACGTTGTGGGACAGGATCTGTCAATGAAAACAAGACATATAAGGGCGCATTCAAAACAGCTCTTTCCAAACCGTCGACAACATACAAAACAGACATGCTAAATACTACAGAATAGGTTCATATTGACAATATAGTCTTATCTGTTTAACTCACTGCCTTCTGTAAATATATTTAATGAGACGGATTTTACCCCAGTTACTCGAAGTGAATGTCTAACTGAAGAGAGCAACAGTAGTTTCCCTCCTGTGATTCAAACCCTCAAGCCTTCTTGCCGCATATCAAATCTCCGAAATAACAGGAGGCGCTACCAGTCGTTATATTACCTTGAAATTGGCAGGATCGATTCGCAGCTGGAAAGCGTGCAGCTCGCTGAGGCTTAACAGGCCACCGACAAGGTCGTCCATCTTCTGAACGGCCTCGCCGACTCCCTCCATGATGACCTTGCCGTGCTTCTTCACTGGAGCGGAGCCGGGGCTCAGGTCCTTCCAGTGAGAGAAGTAGGTCTTGGTCTGGGGGTAGACAGCCAGCATTCTGGCCCGGGAAGTTAAAGGTTAGTGACGAAAAGCATGTTTCAATGTCATATAATAAATATCGGGCACATCTTACCACAACACATGTAAACTGAAGGTAAGTTGAGTGACGTTCATTTTCATTACAGTTCAATTACCTGGACAGAGCCTCGGCGCCGATGTCCTCTGCCTTCGAGGCAACCTTAGCCCAAAAACCCTTCACAATGGCCTTGTCCTTAGCTGAGAGACTCATTTTAGCCCTTTCTGTGCTATAATGAAGTATGGTATGCTGCGGTCAGACTCTGTTGCGGTGACAACGCAGAGTCGCTTTTTATACTAATTTTGGAAGGGGCACGCCCAAAGCCCCCCATGGCATGTGTTCGAATTTGACCCCATTCCAGCTTCTCGAAAACTCTGACATGACACTGCCAATCTCCTGCAAGATAACATGGCACTTGCGTAATGGAGCCGTCTTCAACGGTGGAAGGCAACAGACACATCTGATTTCGTCTAGCTCACATTCCAGCTATGTAAATTATTGTGTTCGTATTTCACACAAATCCATATTCATGATCAATATATTACAGTAAAAAGCGCGGCCACTGACTTTTTTCACTCACCAAATGCAGCACGTATATATGGAAAATGTGCCTTATATTTAGTAATCAATGAAGCAAAAATGAGCTACAAACTCACATTTAACGCCTAAACTTAAACACGAAAGCAAAGATGGGCTACTTGATTAACTGTAGTAGCTGAATCACCCACTTCCCTTCTCCGACTTGAGTCGTTAGCAATAAAAAATCAAATGAAAACGTTATTCGAAAAGAACAAATTCCAGTTTAATATGAGCATCATTTTGTGTGACATTTGCTTTTAACTCCATAAACTGTGGCTTGATCATCTTCTTCGCCCCTCCTGTTTGAATTGGAAGCGACAAAATGTAGAAGCTATTTTAAATGAACAAATTTCTATTTTATATGGTTATCATTTCGTGGTATATTTGTTTTGAGTCACACTCAATCACACTTTCCGAGACGTAACAAACGATAACTATGCAAAATTTCGATTAATTTCCAACTGTTCGTGTACCTTGAAGGGTCAGTCTCAAAACAAAAATCCTTGTGTAACTTGTGAAAGTTAATATCCTACCGCCATAAATAATTTGACCAATTACATTGCATTTTACAGTTGAGTCCAGCCCTGTTGCAAAATCATTATAAAACATTACTTAACGCAAAAAATTAAAAAAAGGATTATATCTCAGTTTACACGAGAAATAGCTGTCGGAATTCATTTTATCACGAAATGACAGAAATCAATGCCAATATTAGTTAAAAAAAAATCAAAATAAGAATATGCAAGAATGATGAAGAGTCAAAACGTCACACACAAAAATATAACTTTGTAACCGATAGGGCACATTTTGATAACAACGTATGCTACCTTTAGTTCATTATTACAATGTGTAACAAACAAAATAAAGTCAACATGGGAATGAATAAAGCTCATGTGAGGATTCGAGACAAGTAAAAACGGTTCAGATCTCGAAACCAGTGTAGAGAGTGGTTGAAAACGATCGTCGCTAAAATGCACACATAAGGGTTCTGAATTTGATGGTAATTTTATGAGCAGTGATACGATTTTACAATGACAGCGACATTTCTATAAAAATTGCCCTTTAGCTTTCATCAGTGAAGTGGTCATGGCGGAGCAATTCTCTCAAATGTGGGCACTATTTAATTTGTCCACGCTTTAATGTTGAGCAGCGACTTTGTGCAAGTTGTGCAAGCCAGCTCCGCGAGATGTGCAAGAAATTTTCTTACATTCTTTCTCAAAGCTAAACTGCAAAATTGGCACGATTAATATGGGCATCATGTTACATAAAACTAAGATAGAGTCTTCTGTGTAGTCTTATTTATTTTACTGTATTGCGATGTTGAGATCGGCCGAATATTATTTGAACACTAAATTGTTTGGAATGACCTGCCACGCTTTTCAGAAAATTTGAACAATCAATGATGGTCACAGGTTAGGATACGGACAACAGTTCGTCATTTCAAATACTGTAATGTGCCCTTTTTCCAAATATATAAAATCATATATTAACATCCTAATGCGATCAGACGAAAGATATTTTTGTCATTACCACTGAACGCATTATTTTCTTAATGCAAACTTCGCAATTCATCTGTCGAAAGACATGATTTAATTGTTATCAGTTAATACTAAAAATACTGGGCTCTGCAATTAAAAAATAACATAAGCAAAACTGGATGCCAACCCAGTTTGGGTGTGTTTCTCTGAATTCTAGAAATTCTCGAAATCATCCTGGGTAATCAATGAAAAGAAACGCAATTCATCCACTACAGGGTGGATCCGGTCTGCGCGAAGATAAACCCTTGGCTCGTTTCCAGTGTTAACAGCAGTCAGTAAAACAGAATACCAACTAAGACTTTAAGCTCTACCGAAATTCCAATTTCAAACTATATAAAAGCTTGGTTCTCCTAAATGTTTCAATCACCCTTGTCAATTTCGTTGAAAAACAATGATCATAATAATTAGGTATTAGCAGTAGTATTTGGAGTACACTTATTGCACTCGTAGTCGTTGTTGTAGTAGTAGTGGTCGTGATGGTAATAGTATTCACAGTCTCTTTCGTTCTCATTTGCCTAGCAGACGCCCTTCACCGACCGACATTGATTTATTTACGTCTTATACGGCTAATGAGTTATGGAGCAATAAAGGTTTAGACAATAACGGTTCAGGCATACTGGCCGCCTCTTCTGCAGGATCCAAAATACTGTAAATCCCTAGTGTTCTGAGCCCAGATATTTTTGATGGCACCATCCTGTATAAAATGCACTTGAAATGTATCTAATGTTTCAGTCCACCATATACCTTTAATTGATTTGATGTGATTTTGGGAGTTTTTGTTTTTTCTTTCATTTATTGGTAAACGGTACTTGCAATAGGCTACATGTACATCCTCACGTTTCCTGGACGCCTGTCTTGAACGCCATTGCCGTGAAGCCAAGCCTAAGGTGAAAGACGCGGTGATTTACAATGATAAAATATTGGAGTTGTCTCACAGGAAAACACATTTGAAGGGAAGGGGGATAACGTAATGAATGAACATATAAATTAATGAACTGACGTTTTTTTTGTGTGAGCCACGCTTAGACGTAGGGTAGTCCATCAACATACACGCTCCAAGAACGCGGAACACCATGCAGGCTACAAAACGGGCCACGTACATCATTTTTATTTTTCCAATTTCCAATTCTGTAAAAAAAAAAAACTTTTTCGCTTTTTTGCAAGTAGCGGTATGTCAGTCGACGTTACGTGTCTACGGTCAATTGCTCGCCGGAGATTATCCATGTGTGGACAATTATGACTTTCGTTCCTCATTTTGCCATGTTAGACGCACAGCATTAAATAGCAGGCATAGCTTCAATAAACCATATTTCATACTTAATCCAATCATTTTAACTGTAGATATCTTCCGCGTTAGCAAAGAGTACAAGTTTAAAATTCTTTCTGCTTTTCTTACTCTAATGTTTGCGCTTGCACAGGTCACATAACGTCATCTGAGGTGACAGATGACGTTATCCACTGACGTGACACCGACAGATACCAGCACCCGCAGAATCTGAGAGATCGGGATGAGGTTCGCTTGGCAGCGAAATCAGAAAACGTGGGTGCGGTTGTTGGCATGTGTCCATGCTGTGGTCAGACGTGGTCCGCCCCCTCATTAGCGGGGCGGAGTAATTCATGATAAATATAAGACCGTGTCCTTGACAGTCCAGAAATCATCTCGCTCAACGAACCCCTGAACCTTCAACATGGTCGAGTGGACAGATGAAGAGCGTAATGCCATCCAGAGCATCTGGGGCAAAATTAACTACGACGTGGTCGGCCCCGAGGCCTTAGGCAGGTAGGACACAGCTTACCATTTCCAATATTTATGAGACATTGACTTCAAAAACATTACTAGTAAAAGCATTATTGCTAATAAATATACAGCAATTATTGGCTATAGACGGTCTACATCTTAAAGGACTGGCTCGTGACTTTTACCTATACCTGAAATGAAGTGGATATTATTAGTATGTCTCCCAAGATGTCACATCAGGGCTAGCATATGTGGGTCAAATGTCGGTTGTGAAGCTCTTCCAGCTCAGCACTCGTCAAGTTTAAATACTTTAAACAGTGACTTAACATATAACAAGATCTTATGCACACACATCACACTAGGCGGCGGCATGTTTGCATGTGGTGAACTGTGTCCAGTGCGTGTCACTTTAATGCAACTTTATGACATGCGATTTATAATTGGTCTTTGTAAGTCGCGCTGGATAACAGCGCCTGCCAGTTTACTATATGTATCCTAATGCTTCGGATCATTAATCTGTCCTAGCATTGTCCTGGTAAGATGTAACTTTTGTATCTATCTTTCGTTGGCCCAGTTCTGTTCATGTATAAATGTATATATACATACCATTCTGTCTGGTCTAGGGCTATGATCGTGTATCCTTGGACTCAGCGGTACTTTGGGGCGTTCGGGACCTTCAGCAGCGTCGAGTCCGTCTTCGGCAATGACAAGGTGCGAGCCCACGGAAAGGTGGTGCTGCACGGACTGGACCGCGCCGTGCAGAACATGGACAACATCAAGGACACCTATGCCGAGCTGAGCGTGCTGCACTCCGAGAAGCTGCACGTGGATCCCGACAACTTCAGGGTAGGCAAAGGCTTTCGGCATCTGACACAAATCGATAAACCAGCAGTATTTTACCGTAGCTCCCACAACCGCTGGGAAACTGCGAAACACAATATGATTCATGATTTACTTCGTAATTGCTAGATTCTAGCAACACTGGCATTACAATCCTTACGCATTATAGGTAATTTGCCCAATGTTACGTACATTGCATATATGTACAGGTGAAGTCTACTAAAGCCTACTAAACCATTTTAAATCGCCACTCACAGAGGCCAGCTCAGATAACTTGGTTGCCCATACAATTACAATAATGCATTCACGATTTGTGTAACTGAGGGAGGTCGATCATTTTAATTCATGTACCAACCTTCCACACATGCAGTTATGTGGAACTCCAACCGCAACATTCCAATTCAGTGACCAGAACATATTCTCATTAAAACCCTTGGACAAGTGACCTGTCAAAGCACTTGAAGCACTTTTTATGCTTACAACCTTGTATTAAAGTAAGTATTGAATAAATAAAGTAGCCTATGTGTTATTTCTGTACCAATGAAATACTTATGGCAGAATTCGCTGCCAATCGTATTCAGTGGCGCAAACTGTTAATGACACCCCGTTTTGTGGACTGCGACTACTTTCGCCTCATTATGCCTTTTTTGGCAGTGGTAATCCGTGTATATTGGTAGAACAAAAGTTTAATGGAGTTACTCAGAGACTGAGAGAGCGATACTATGGTTCCAAGGACTGACCGTTGAAACCAACAACTCTACACAAGAATGCTCAACGATGGCAGCGGATGCGCCTTTGTTATCTACCTGGTTTAAGCAGCGTATAAAACTCATCTACTCACCAAAAATGGCAGACAGTACACGTGTAGGGCTAACATTTTGTTCCATTTTCCTCTTTACAGCTCCTGGGCGACTGTCTCACAATTGTCGTCGCAGGCCAGTTTGGTCGCGCCTTCACTCCTGTGGCCCAGGCTGCTTGGCAGAAGTTCCTGCGCGTCGTCATCTCCGCCCTCCAGAGGCAGTACCACTAGAGTTGCCTGCCCTTCACTCGACACAGCTTGACAAGATAAAACATAGGATTTACTTTCATGTGAAATACTATCATGCTGTGTTTTACTTACAATAAAAACAAATTACCATGCATAATTTTCTGTTGTGTGCGTTTCTCGTTTCAAATGTGTTGCTGCACTTAAGTCAGTCAAATTGATCATTCTTCTTGGTTTAATGAAAAAGTGATTCAGTAACTTGTAGTTGTTAATAACGATTAATAATTTAGTCGAAGCATGAGTGTCACCGTTTTTTGCACATGACTGTCAAGATGAGAAATATACCGGCCAGCTCAGTCTACTTAACCTTTTCGAGTCCTGTTTAGCAGTGGTTATGGCAAGATTAAAGTTTAACTAACTACAGGTATAATTAGGCGTGGCGAGATTCAAATTACACCGGTAAACGTTGTCATAGAAATTGAGGTTCTTCGGGGTAAAATATCGACGATAATCGTTGTTCATAACTCAAAGTAACCAAATTCCGTGTAACGTCTTACGGATACAACCTCAGTGGCACCAAACAACAACACACTCTATATACTTTCCGGTTCTCAATACAATTCGGTTGATCTCTCTGCCGGTGACCGGTGGTATAGGATTGATACGAAATGTTGAAAAAATTATGAGTAAAGAGGGAGCTGAAACCATGTTCTGAAAAATCTTCTGTAAAATCAGTATTCCTTTGATTGTACTTTTAGCATTACGTGTTGCAATTTGATACGTCAATGTTTACACCGTTACAAGGTTACATTGTAATGTAAAATAATGTTTACAAATATCGTTTGCATTGGCACAGCTCTTATTGTATTGGTTTTCAGGCCTCAGTTCTCTTCTAAACACTGGTACCCGGAGCTTTGCTCTATGGGCGTTTGAAAACTGCCAATCGGTCGCATCTGGTTGTAGGCCTATGCCGTTATGTTAATATTGTGATGACACGTGACAAACGCGGCATTGCGTGTAGATCACACAGTGATTGACATGATGAGAGACACCTGGACAGAAAAGTTTAAGAGGTGAGTGCTGCTGTGTTTGAAAAGAGACGAGTGCAGATGATTTTGGGGTTGCTACGGGTTTAGCAGGGCGGTGATCTGTTTGTATGTCCGACGTGGGATGTTTTGAGTAGATTACGCTGCGGCGTCTTTTTTTGGATTTTTCTGTTTTGTTTTTTTTTTTGTGGGCATTCGGGACGCCGGTGCCCACGGACTGACTTGAAAGACACGGGAAGGTCTTGGTGGCTACTGGACGGAGGGAAGTGCCGACCATTGTTTTAATGTTGTCATATGAATTGTGTGCTTGTGTAGTGTGTGTAGGCGTGTGCGTGTGTGAGTGTATCGGGGGAGATTTTGGGGAGGGTTGTATTGTGCGGTGTTGCGGGTGGTTAAGGGGAATGTTTTAAAAGTGTATTGAGTACCTAAGCCACTCAGCTATTACTAGTATTGGGTTGCTGTGTCACATACTATTCTTGAAATATGGTTGATGTGGTTATTTATGACGGATATTAATGTGTGTTTATTTATAGGCTGTATTTTTGTGGCTTTGTGGGTGTGTGCATCACTGATCATAAGTGTTGTTGGCTTGGTGCTCAATGGATGGAATAGCATACCCCTTGTCCCCTTGATTTATTTCAATCTAGCATTTTGAGATTAAAATATTTTTCTCATAAATTTTTTTAATCTCATAAAATGCTAGGCCAAAACGCCTAAGGCCCTGTCCACACGTACACGGCTATTTTTAAAAACGTAGCTTTTTCTATGCGTTTTGGCCTCTCGTCCACACGCAAACGGCGTTTTAGGTCACTGAAAACGGATCTTTTGCAAAACGCCTTCCAGGGTGAAGATTTTCAGAAACCCCGTTTTCAGTGTTCACGTGTAGACAGGGAAAACGGAGTTTTTGGCTTGTGACGTCAGAGTGTGCGCCGTAGTAACTTTTTTTTTTCAGGCTTCCGATTGGCCAGCATGGCTTTACGGTTAGGGTTATATCGTCGCCTGTTGGGTTGGCATGTTTTGACAGCGTGTTTTTGCGTTTTCGTGTGGACGGAGAGTTTTTTAAGAACGAAGGAGGGAAAACCCCAGTTTTCAAAATTACCCGTGTACGTGTGGACATGGCCTTAATTAGAAAGTGAACTCCACGGGTTCTTCAATAAAATGATCCCTTTAGGTCATATTTGTGTGTGAAAATAGATAGGTGAGTGAAGTTTACTGAGATGGGAGAGATCACTGCTCGTTAAGAGGCTACTTCACAGCGTTGTATTGCCGTTCACAGATCCTGTCCCACAACCTCCTCGTGGTACTGGCTATGATGTTCCCAGATGACTTCACCCCACAGGTACACGTGGCCGTTGACAAGTTCCTTGTCCAGGTGTCCCTGGCTTTGTCCGAAAAGTACCGCTAAAATAAGGACCAGCAAACAAGACGTGGCTCCACCCCGCAGGAAAACGCACTTACAATGAAATTGTTTCTACGTGGAATACCAAACCACGTTTAGGGTCGGATTCTCAAGTAGAATGAACTGGAATCTCACCTGTATAGCCTATATCAACGTTTAAATTTAGTTTGGTGTTTTACATTGGGGTTTATCAAATCCAAACGTGTTCCCCGAAAAAGCAGGCTATGTCTGCAGGTTGAACCTGTCCCCCTCCCCCACCATCAGTTGCCTTGCACTGTCTCACAACCTGACGTCAGTTAGACGTTGTATTTTTGTTATTGTACGTCACAAGTTCATTTCAACGAAGACATTACGTGGAAAAGATCTTACGGACCTCCTGGGTGATATGCCAAATCTGTGCCATATTGTATTTAATAGTAAAGAGTAAATAAACATCTCTGAATGTCTAATTATTATTTGAAGCTGAAAATCTTTAAAACTGATCTTGATGGTAAAAGCGTGCGTTGACATTTTCAGGAAGTACTTCTGTTCATATTAATAAACGCTGGTCGCTTTATAATGCTACGATAGACACAAGGCATTTGAATGTTCAAAAACCCGAAAGCAGCGGTAATTTCATAATTAGTGCTAAATAATTTATGACTTTTTGATAACCATAATTCGTTATATGTACACAATATAAAAAAGAATCCATATCTTTAGCTCTCTCTTTTTATATATACGACCTTTGCAGAGCAGATGCCCATCTCTTTCATCTCTCAAAGAACTTGAGGCTTTCCATGTAATAAATTGCCCAATATCCCACTAGAAACTGTTCAAATTTGTTTAACAGCATTCCAAAAAGGATTGAGGCTGTTGTAAAGGTAAAGGGCATCCCACCTCCGTCCTTATTCATATATTGTTTGGTGTTTTCATTATTGTTTCTGAAGCACCCAAAACTGCGAGTGTTCATCTCACTGGAGCATTACTTCATGTTCGAATAATTCTGACATTTTACACTGCAATCAGCTATTGATAAAAAAGGGTTGATTTCCGTCTAATTACATCTCCGGGACGAAATCGTCCTCATAGGCGTATGTATAGAATGTCAGGCAATCTCTGTAAAATATGTAGGTGATCTCTATAAAATATGTTTAAGAATAGGCGCACATGACTGATTACAAAACTTTATTATGGGATGTACATGGTCATTTCGGCTCAGTAAAATGGAGTTGCCATTTTGTGCCAGTTTACAGTGCGTTTACTTTGGTAGAATGCAAGGGTCATGTGCGTAAAAGATTATCAGGAACAGGCACAGGCACGGGGGTCGTGGGTGGGGCTTTAGGGGGCTCTTGCATATGGCACACACACGCAAAAACGCACACACACGCGCCCCTTCTACTTCTAGGCAGTCACAGCGTTAGGTACAGTATTTACAACTCTTATTTATAACGAGTACGCAGATAAAGGATGCAATTAGCGCATCGTGTGTAATTTTGCGGCAGATTTTTCTATTTCATGGCATGGGCGATTCGCGAATCCGCGCTGGTCTTCTCAGAAGATCGGCAGGTACAGCTCACATTTGTGAAAAACAGTGAGATATGCTTACTTTCGAGCCTGCCAGTGTTTCACCTTTTAGAGTGGACAGAAGAGAACTAAAACATTTAACTTACAGTAGGCAAGAAGACAAAAACAGATTACACATAGATGAAATGTCTGTGCATTCTCAAGTGAAAGGACACCTTGGACTTCCCTATGAAAGTAGACCAATAGCTTTCCTGACAATAATTTAGCTTGTACATGTAATTGGACCTTGAAATGAGTTTAACATTTTTCAGCCAGTAAAGCACTTGAGAAAGAGCCCCCATGGGGAAAGTGTTTAAATGGATGTACCAAGTACACCCCAAACAAACGACCCTTTATGAGGCATAGTCATGAAGTTTTGGTATAGCCAATCAAACACTGTCCCTGGATTTATTTTTTCTTGTGTAGAAGCGCCCCATGGCCCTTTTAGGCATGCTTATTCTCATGTACATTTTTGCACACAAAATAAAGGCCAAAGACGATTAACCAATTAATGTTCAGAAAGCCTGTCACTTCAGAATAAGACGGGTCTTTTCATCTCCGAGCAGGAGTCTGGAAAAGAAAGTTAAAAAATTCAGTGTGATAATGCTAATAACTGAAGCAGGACTATAGTGTACTGTCAGGCCCCTAAAGCTCCAGTGTAATATTCAGACACTCGTTTAACCATTGGTCTTTTTGCTGTGTTGCATGTGCTTTCACTTTTACTCATTTGGCAGCCGCTTTTATGCAAAGCAGCTTACAAGGCCAATATGGAATCCAGCATCAAGTGAATATGACAAGAGCTAACCACAGGGAACAGGTCTAAAGTGTAAAGTAACACAACTGAGGTTCAGCTTCTATGCTAATTTCACCATGCCCAATTACACAAACCTCTGAAATGTAATTCCAAATATATACTTATGTAATGTTCAGTACTAAGTTAATACTCAGTGCACATATAAGTCAGCATAGCTGAATACAGTGTGTTAGGTTTTTAATATAAAGTGCTACAGCAGAAGACCAATGTTGGATGTGGAGTTAGAACTAATGGTCTGTGATAAACAGTCTAAAGATGCGGGTTTTCAGTCTGCACTCATAGATCTCAAGAGACTCTGCAGGCCAGACTGGTGCATTCTATTGTATTTCTGTAATTATCTCAATTTGCATTGACAATGCAAAGGTAATGGAAACCACAGATGCCAAAAACCTAGGGGTAACCTTGGACACTAATCTGTCTTTCAAGGAGCATATTGCAGCCACAACCAGGATCTGCAGATTACTTTTGTTCAACATTAGGAAGATCAGACCATACTTCTTCAAATACACAGCTCAAGTTGTGATCCAGGCTCTCATCCTGTCATGTCTGGACTACTGCAGCTCACTGCTTGCTGGCCTCCCAGCATATGCCATCCGACTGCTGCAGCTTATCCAGAATGCAGCAGCCTGACTGACGTTCAACCTCCCCAAGCAGGCCCATTAGACACCTCTCTTTGAGTCCCTCCACTGGCTACCGGTTGCAGTAAGGATCAAGTTCAAGACCTTGTTACCACTACCTCAGGTCGCCTCTGTGTCCCAAAATACAAGGGCAGCATCTCTCAGACCCACCTCTTCTAAGTACTTGCTCCACACTGGTGGAATGAGATTCCTGCTGAGATCTGTACAACAGACTCCCTGGGTGCCTTCAAGAGAAAGCAAACTCATCTCTTCAAGCTTTATCTCTAGTCTTCCTTCCTCTCTCACTCTATCTATCCTATCTATCCCTATTTTCTATTAAAAAAGCACTCCACACTAGTTTAGCACTTAACTCAGTATCCTACTGACCTCTTGTAGTACTTCTCGATAACTACTCTTAGCATTGTGATACACTGATTTGGAAGTCACACTGGCTAAGAGCATCTGCTAAATGATGTAATGTAATGCAATGTAATGTAATTTTGAGCTGTAGACCCTCTCACCTCACGAAGGCTGCAGCCACCAAACTGCCCGCTATGGGGCCAGCCCAGTACACCCAGTGGTATGTCCAGTAGCTGGTCATCACTGCTGGTCCTACCGCCCGGGCAGGGTTCAGACAAGTCCCGGAAATGTCAGCTCTGTGGTACCAAGTGAACTATCAGCACACTGAGACTGCACTCAATCAATCAATCAATCAATCAATCAACCAATCAATTAACCAATCAATCAACCAATGAATGAATGAATGAATGAATCAATCAATCAATCAACACTCCCTCAGACACTCACTCACTCACTCTTTCACTCCCTCACTCACTCTATCAGTCAATCTCTCAGTATAGACCGTTGCCATAGAAACACACCCGGCCAGGACATTGATGATGATGGCGCTTCCCACCAGGAAGGGCACCATGGGGCTCTTGGTCTTGCCATTCAAAGCTCCCATCAGCACCACCACAGTGACCAGGCACGTCATGGCCGCCTCAGCAAAAATGGCCCGTGGCAGCTGCTCATCCGACTGCAGGATGGTGAAGGCAGCTCCTGTGGCTTTGGCATAGTTCCCCTCCACTGTCATCACCTGAGAAAAATGGGTTCAGTAAAGGCGCTCTCCAGGTGCCGGTGTGGAAGAACTGTGCTTTTAACCAGAAGGTTACAGGTTTGGATCCTCCATGGGGCACAGAACTACAGATGACATCATTCACGTTTTAACTACCTCCATATACATTATCTCGTGAAAATACTATACATTTTATAAAACCTCTTGAAAAATGATATATCATAGGTTGGGCTGACCTTTGACATGGCAGCTCCAAGCACGCCTCCAATCAGCTGACTGATAATGTACGGGGCCACCATGCCGAGCTCCATACCTCCACACAGGTAGATGGCAATAGTGAATGGCGGATTGAAGTGGGAGCCACTGTGCAGGGGGAGGGGTAACAGTTAACTGCAAAACTTCATCTGGATCAGCCATTAAGCTTTTGTTCCAGTTCTTATTATTTATATGCTATCATACATTGTTTCATTCATTACTTGAAAAGCTTCACACAAGGCAACTTATATAGCTTACATTTCACACACCATCCATTTGTGGAGCTGGATGTTTACTGAAGCAGTTCAGGTGAAGTTCCCTGCTCCAGGGTTCAGTAGAGTAGTGAAAGATATTTCAAGAACTCTTGGAGAAACAATGATGACAGCCATCAAGGTGGTTTCAAAAGCCATTGCACAAGAAAGCATTAGTGTATTTATGTATAATGGTGTATAACAATGCAGGTGGTATTCACTTCATCACTTTCATTAGTTCCATGAACTTTATTTATGCATAAAAGGTATGAAAGATAGCACCCTTACTGGATTTGAACCTGCAATCCTGCTGTATATCTAGTACCCTAACACCCACTGGGCCTCCTTCTTTGGAAAGGTCTGTTTAATTAAAAAAATATCTGTGTCATCTACGCAGATAATCTGACAACTCTAAAATTACACATTTGCAACTTAAGTCTTAATACGAGGAGTTACATTGTTCATTTTTGGACTGTTGTATGACTGGCTTTTGATAAATAGTATGTTGTCACCTTCTTAATTTGATTAGTTTAGCAAACATCATTTGTTTCACCTTTATGATTACAGTCAATTAACATACAGAAGTCTTGTTCATTTCATGTTTTGTAATTGATAATGATACAGTAATTTAAATTTGAACTGAATCATGGATGGTAGGAACAGTTCTTGTTTACCAAAACAGTATCCATTATACAGTTTCATTAACTTTTTTTCATAATTAAAGAGTAGAATGATAAATATTCTCATCTTGTAATTTGTTCTTCCTGCATGCATTGCCAAAAGATGAATTCAGATTCAGTCATAAACAACTTAGCAAAAACCACACAGTTATCAGTTTTAAAGGTACAGCCTGAGATATGCAGGCACATAACATACATACTCCAGCGGCATTTCAACGAAAATTTCAATCCAAAATTTCAAATTTGTGCTGATACGCATTTAAACACTTTTGATAAAGACGAAATGACTAAAATGAAATATTATTCGAAACTTCATGTCTTTGAGTTGCAAATTTAGTTTGGCAGACTTACTTAACAATTCGGCGTAGCCAACAGTAAATTAAGCATTGTAAATAAGAAGGCTACAGGTTTGTACTGTGAGTTTCAATAAACAATTTGCAAATAGAACTTACAAACCAAACAACATTCACGGACATTCATAATAAAAATGGCAGTAAGGGTAATGATGACCTATTTAAGACTGGGTAGAATTACAGAAGTTACTGTGGCGATACAATGTGCCAAAAAAGCTCTAGGAGGTCCGTGGTGCACGCACCTGATCTCTGCCATGCATGCGACCAACACCGCCACGGCAAGACCATGCACGAGCGCCGGCTGCACCCTCCCGGTCGCCTCTACGTTCTCAATGACCGACACGCAACCGATGAACACGAAGAGCGCGGTGCCCACCAGCTCTGCCAGGCAGGGCTGGATCAGACGCTCGAACGTGTTCGGCGGTCTGCCGGCTTTCTTCGCGTTTTTAATCAGCGCCGTCTCCACGGTGCAAAGCTCCATCTCATCCTCCGCCATTCTGTCGCAGGTGTGCAGCCTCGAAGCGGGCACCAACGGGACTGTGCGGGATTGCCACAGATACAGCAATCTGTACCAATATATAACCATGCACCTGCTAATCACCTGAACTTTGGCAAGCCTTAGGAGAGCATAAAATGTAATTGTTCCTTCGACCTGTCGTAAAGGTCGAAGCCCCAATTTCCTGCTCTTCAAGGTTTCAACACCGTGACCCAAATTTACAATACCTCAACCACACAGCCCTTTACTTTGTCAAAACTTACACCTTTTTCCAACAGTAATTGAATCGATGCGGGGAATAAAATGCAAAAGCATTCTGAATAGCCTCTTCAGAGTACAATTCACTAAGTGGGAGTTTTATATATATCTGCTACAGAACTTGTATTTAATTTATTTGTAGAATATACTGTAAAATGACAAGCTGTAATATATCCAGTTGCTTAAAGTATTGACACATGTTGTTATAAAATGTATTTTTAAAATATACTTAAAAGGCATACCTTACGTTTTGGGTTTGTATTTTAATTTACTGTCATATATTTCCTATATTAGCCTATCATTTAGAGTTTGACAGTGAGAGTGGTAGAGATGGCGAATACCACGTAAGACAATACCAAAACACTGTAGTGTTAGCCGTTTAAAAGTAAAAATTTAAAGGGTAAATAATCCACTCAACGGCCAAAAGTATAAGATGTCTTTGTTGAGGAAACATCCTTACTCTGTCCAGCGTTCGTTCTCAACTATCAAATGTATTAAGGAAAACCATAGACTGAAACCAGAGGAATTATTGCGACGTGCCTCACTCGAGGGAAGGGACAGAGGTTTATTTCTTCCAGCCTTAACGTCCACAATAATCAGACCCTGAAATCGATACCATAACGACCGCTCCGTTAACATCCAATTCTATACGTCAGTTATACTGGGGCAAGTTATGTATTTAGGGCAAAGCGGAGAACAGCCCGTTCCCTCATATACAGAGTGTTTCTGTTCAGAATTCTGTAGCGACACAACCCGAATGTACGCAGGTAGAATTCTTGTTAGGTAAATGTTGCTCTCGTAATAATTTATTAGAAGAAATAACTTCTATATAAAACTGTTAATAACAGACAAGTTACACGTCCATTATCGTTGTCCTCTCTCAGGTGGGGTTGAACCACAGACCGTAACCATACTACTACTACTACTGTATGCCTACTAGCTTGACAACATAGCGTCTTTCGATTATTATCTGGGAGATAGGATTTTCATGTCTGTCTCCTGTTTAATTCTCCTGTTTAATGTCGTGTTCCAGTACAAACCACCTTTTTGTTTTAGTTTTTCATCCCAACCAATGTGTGTTTAAACGACTTAAAACACGTTTTTTCAAGTGCCTCCCTGGACGTGCCTGACAAGGGTTTTTTATTTATAAGATATAATTCCCCATTCTTTTCTAATATAAGATGACAAATCAATTAGACTAAACAAGATCGCTTTGCAAAATTTAGCTACAATTATATTTTTTCGTTGACAGCATATCAATATGCTTAGGTCCTTAATATCCATGGCAACGCAAAGTGTAAAACTTTTATACATAAATTAACACAAACGTGGACAAATAAACATCAACAAACAACAGGATTAGTCAGTAATTCGTTAAAATTTCATTCACAATTATACAACAAAATTAGATAATCACCAAATTAATAACATAAACACAAGCGTTGAAAAATGATGTTTGGCGCCCCTTTTGTTCTCCACCCACCGAAGTGACATGGATAACTGGGCTACAGTCATTTCCCTTAAACATGAGGGGATTAATAATTAATTAAATACATTAATTAAATTAAATTAATTAAATACAATTCAATTTATGGCATTCAAACGTTATAGCTAGCTGCCTGAGTAAAAAAACTCACAATAACGGTGTGAATGTGATGGAAATCAAATCCAAACTGGCGGCAACTCCAGCTCTGAAACTTGAGATGCAACTCTCTTGGCAAGAATATAGCACTAGAGGAATGTTCTAATATGAAATATTACAATACTGTCAATGTGTAAAAGGTGGTCTATTAAAAAAGAGATAAATGTTACATTTACATTTGTGAAATCACTGGAATATTGATGCATATATTAGCAAATATCATTAATGGTTTCTTAATATCATTTCAAGTATGAATTAAAAACCATTTTATATGTGTTATATGTTGTATAACAAATTCCACTGTAAATAATGGGAATACTTATAATAAAAGATACAGTTTGAAAGGGTGCTGTACATTTTGGCACATACTTTTTCAAATATATCTAGTGATATCACTTTGTAATAAAGGCAGGACGAAGCCTGAAGTCTTTTTGTATCCCTGCAGAATGTGAATACCAGTGAGATGATATGTACAAGCCCAGCCTAAACAGTTGTTTGAAATGGTTTTGAATGATTCACTGCCTTTTTTTTTCCTCAAAACGATGAGGGGAAAGATCAGTTCATCCAGTTTGGGTAAAACAGCTGGGCTGATGGAATAAGGTCACTTTTCACAATGTCCATCACAGCATTCATCACTTCAAAAGAACTCGGATAGCCTGGTCACCAAGCAGGAGTCTGCAAACAACAAATATGGAAGAATTAAGACTTCTTTGAATGGCTGGGTCAAAACACTCTGTAGACAGAAGGGTTGAATGGTTATGTAGCTTCATCTGACACATCACACGTCTTCTCTTCTGTAAGTGTTGACAAAGTGACCACCATTCCAATATTTAACAAAAAAATCTGAAACTTGTCTCTGCCTGACCATTAATCAGTTTCCTTTGAAGTGTCTGACTTTAAAATTGCTGGTTATTATCCTAAACATAGGTAAATATGAAATCCAAAATATAAGGAATGTATTTTTACTTAATCCAATAATGTATAGAGCACTTATTCTCAATCCTGCTCCTGGGGGCCCCCTGCTCACATTTTCCATCTTTCCCTGCTCTACCTACCTGACTGAACTCATCTGTGACACTTCTGATGAGCTGAACACACCTGATTTAATCAAGATCATGTTAATCATGCTAGTCAGGTGTGTTTGGAGCAAGGATAGATAGAAGATATGCAGGACAGTGGGCCTCCAGGAGTAGGACTGAGAAACACTGGGAGGGTTCTTTCAAAATTTTTATGTTTCAAATTTAAGTAACTCTACAATACTTTCCTTGATAGGTGTGTGACATTAAATATGGAAGAGGAAATACATGTTATATTGGCTGATATGTGCAGTGTAGACCTCGACACACCAGTTGTACAAACCCTGGATTTTGCATCCTACATTTCAATACTTTCTCACAGAGGCAGCTCTGGTAATTCTGTAACCTAGAGGATTTTCAGGTTCATTTCAATGCACAACTGTCATGACATTGTTAGGGTCACAGTATCATGCAAGCGGAGGTTTGCAAGTTTGCAAAACAAGGTTACCCTGAACAAAGTACTTAAGCTTAAACAGTTTAGTAGATTTCTACCCATATAAATTATGATGATACTCTACCACATAAGCTTTGTGTGAATAACCTTGAATAAAGGCGTCTGTCAAACAAATGAGTAATGCTATTTAAGGTGGAGCCAGAGAAGCAGAGAAGTGCGTGATAGAAAGAAGGTTGTGAAAATCAATGCAGAATTGCAGTCCACCTTATGAAGCTGGCTGTGAGCAGGGCCCCGCACAGAGGCCCCACCCAGTAGATCCAGTGGTAGCTCCAGAAATCCGCCACCAGAGCGGGTCCGAATGCGCGAGCTGGGTTCATGCACGCCCCAGAGACCGCTCCCCTGGAACGCAACAGCAGACATGGAGCACTGAACGGGGAACTTAGTTTCCTCCTCACTGACACCCTCACTCCACCTCTCTCTAACAGAGGGAAGGCATTGCAACACAGGACATCACTATCAGTAGCAATTATCAGTGTTAAAAATGAACTACATACTTCCATCATACAAATTTACAAATACAGCTGAACAATGATCCTTAAGAGCAGTACTTCATTTTATTATGTATCAGAAGGTGCTAAAATTATCTATAAGACCAACATTACCTTACATTATATTATCATGTTTATGCTGCTTACTAATAATCCTTAAGCACAGCAAGCATGCCAAGCACACATAACTTATCAATGAAGTAATGCTTTACTTATCGCTTTACAGCATTGCAGCCAAGGAGAGGGCTGCAGTCCCAGGGTTCCCTGCCCACGTTTCATACCCGGCCAGGATGTCTGCAGCCACAGTCAGTCCAATGCAGAGAGGGGCCAGTACAGTCTGAGTCCTGCCATTGACCGCTCCCATACACACTACCATGGTTAGGAAAAGGGTCATGACCATCTCAGCAACGGTCGCCGGCAAAACCTGGGCGTCATCCCTGACCACGCTGAAAGCCGCGCCCGTGGCGTTGGCGTAGGTCTGCGGTGTAGAAATGGCCTGTGTGTGGAAGGACAAGGCAATGGCCACACTGTTATGTCACACTTGTGTTGCATAAGCCATTTGGTTGACACAGAAGAGGTCCACTGGTTAAACTGTGATACAACTGATACCTGCTAAAATATAGCATCCAGATTGCAAGGAACAAGGTAAAATATTTCAAAACATGTTAGAAAGATGTCACACTTGCAACATTTTACGAAATCTCAATTGTTATGACTCTCATGTTTTTGCTCACATTGTTGACTACATTTTGAATCATATTAGTTGACTGTAGATGCTCAGGATGAAAAAAGTCACAACAACAAATATGTTGTTAAATATCAACTTGCAGTATATTTTGACATCTTTCTTAGGTGTTTATAGTATTTATTACATTTTAATTGAGGGATTATAGTTGCATGTAATGTTAACGAAATGTTCAAGTAACAACTTTGGTATAATTCCATAAAACAGAAATATTAACTTTGAGATTGTTTTTACATGTTCTTGTAACCTAGAATACATTGATTACAAGGCAGTCCAAAGACTCTGGGCAACATGTGTGGAATTTCATAACTGCCAAGTGTGCAAGTTTTTAACCCCAACACACACACACATGCATACACACACACATGCACATGCACACACACATAGCATAGTTTATGTAGTAAGAGCGAATGGAAACAACAGCCAGTTCCTAGCAAGTATATGAAACAAGATAACTTATCAGACTGAGATAAACTCAAGGTGTAAGTCTGATGTATTTTTTAAAATTTACAAGGATCATTAAGGGCAGAGGATTGTTTTTGACCTGCTCACATTTTACAGACCCAGAAGAAAGGTCTCCTTCGTGCTACTTGATAAACCCTAACGCATACAGTAACGCCATAACAAGGCAGAGAAAGCCAGGGTCATAAAGGAGGTTATGCTACTGTAACGTCGCAGGTCTGCCGCAGCCGACGAGCCGCGCGCAGCCCTCACTGTCCACACAAGCACAATATTAACGATCGCTTCGCCCGAGCTAAAGACCTACAGACTGCAACACAGAGAAGTTACCTGTGGCACACAAAAAGAGAATATTCCAAGCCAGTTTTTTGGATTAATGTGGTGGATGAGTAAAAGAATTATGGCATGAGAAATAGAAGGAGCATCTATGGTCAGACCACTACTCGGTACAAAGCCGAGTAACTGTTTTCAGGCATTTCCAACACGTATGCTACCACAGACATATTGACTGGCCCGGTCTGTCACTGGATTATCCTCATGCCAGTCTACGCTGCCACGTGTACTTTGTTATTGATAAGTTTTTCTTTTCCAAGTGTTATGTGGGATTTGTAGTGCTGTTACACAGTGTACCTACATCGTTAGCAGGCTATGGCAACACTGGAGAAAATTTAGGTATGTTCAAAATTAATAATAATAATAATAATAATAATAATAATAATAATAATAATAATAACATAATGACTGTACGCAAAAAATATATAATTGTATTTGTAACAGCGCAACAAAGGGGAAGATTCATTCAACCCCTACTGATGAAAAGCCCTGATGAATACAACACATTTAATGCAGCATTTTATTGTTTCTTGACTACATTTTTTTTTCATTTCATCACAGTTTGAAACAAAAAGTATGTAAATATTGAATACATTTTTTTGGCGAAAGTTACACCACTTTAAATGTATTTCGAATGCATTTCAATATAGTTCAGCACTTTCAGAATTTTGATATGTTCAGCCCTCAGTAAGACCACAAAAATTCATTCTACATTACATATTTTTATTACAACACATCAGCTTTGCAATGAAGAGTGGACCAAGCGTATCTTTGCTGCTGAGATTGACTTTGCTGTTGTGAAAGGGCAACTCGGCTTAAATGAGACCCTCGCAATCAACGCCAAATAGTTACTTTTGTAAATCACTGATGGAGGGGTTAGGAAGCTATCTGCATAAATCAGCTCCCTCACAAACATTTCGATGACCTTATCCCTTTACAGCCCAGAGGAACAGATAAACACCAATCAAGATGTTTTCACAGCTCAATAAGGATTGGGATAAGGATGCGCTCCCTGGGGGCTGAAACCTAGGGCAGTTTTACTATTAACACTGAAATGGAGAACTTTGACTCACAATTACACACAAGTATTTCTCTTAAGCTTCTGTTCACAGTGCAGGGGAGTTCAGGGACCACCAAATGCATGTAAATAATTGTGTAAGTACAGACAAAAATTAAGCTTTAATTTCTCTTTAGGTCAAAGCTAAGGACAAATGTTGACAAGTAGTGATTGTCTTTTCGTGGTCATACAGAATGAAGAGTTTGCAAGGCGAAGTCGACCTACCTTGGCAAGGGCGGCCCCGATCACCCCACCGCACAACTGGGCAAGGACGTAGGGGACGAGCAGGACTGAGTTGAGACCTCCGATAAAGAAGACGGAGACGGACACCGCCGGATTGAAATGGCCACCGCTGTGGGCGAGACAAGGGGTCACAACCTCTTGGTACTGTGTTTCGGCGTCTTCAAAGTAATTTTGCAGATAAGGCACCCGAAAACATCATGTGGGAGGTCAAAGTTAACAGTGATAGCAAGTGATGCTCAGAGATTAGCCCTTTGGATAGTGCATTCAAGGGTTAAAAAGAGACCCAAACTATCTGGAATACAATTCAGTGCTGAAAGGGAGCTCTATGATTTTGTTTAATGTGATCAGCAGTAAAAGGCTGCTCAGTGATCAAAGAAGTCAATTCCTGCATTTCTTAACAGTCTCTAAAAACTGGAAAAACCTGTGTACATAAACATGTGCATTTTTGAAGTCATCCTAACACAGGGGTGTCAAAGCTGAAAAGTTAAATTTCTACCTCCCTTGGGGAGGCCGCAGGGCTCCCACCTCACCTGATGGCCCCGAAAACAGCGATGACGATGGCGAGGGCAAGCCCGTGCGCCAGGGCCGGCTGGAGCCTCCCCGTCCCCTCTGTGTTCTCAATGACCGAGGAGCACCCGACGAAGATGAAGAGCGCCGCGCCCAGCAGCTCGGCCAGGCACGGCTGCACGTAGCGCTCGAAGGCCCGGGCGCCCCGCCGCGGGGTCGCCGCGTCCGGTCCCGCCTCCGCGGCGTCCTCACGGGACAAGTCAAACATCTCCGTCTTGGACTCCATGGCCGGCGTCTCGCGAAGGCTGCTGAGGGCACTGCACCTCCAGCTGCTCTTAAGCAGCGATGTGCGCGCCCACTGATAAAGCTCAGCAGAGGCGGGGGTGGTGAAGGGAGGGGGGTTTGGTTGATGTAGGTGGTGATTTGCCAGCTCCCAGCCACCCAACATTTCCAGTACAAACATTTTTTCCATGGCATAACCCTTCCTGCTGAACAAGAAGATCATTGTGAATTGCCACTGGGAGAAGACAAAGGATTCACAACAAGATAAATCGTTGACAATTGATACAGATTAAACATCTATTGTGTGCAGAAGATTCCTTGCGATACACTGTTCAGTTTGGACCTTTTGAGAGAAAAGATGAATATGGTCCCCCATAACTGACATTTTATGCACATTCAGAATGTCATCAGTAATTTCCCCTCAAAAACTTTCTTAAACTATCATTACATGAAGTCCTGAAAGTGAATATTGAATTAAGTGACAAACTAAGCTCCGCCCCCATAGCTGTACAGTTGAGAGCCTCCCACCAATCCTTGAGAGGTTTATGTATGCGGTGGGAGTTTACTCAAGCCCATCATGTCACAAGAATTCATTCCAGAACACTGGAATGGACAAGATAATTAATCACTTTAGTATTCTTAAGGCATGTCTTGTGGTGAAAAAGTTAACAAGTCATTTTGAGTATGAAATGAGATTCATTTAAACTATAAAATAATTACCAAAAACACAGCCTCACTGTCACCGCTCAGCTGTGGTTAGTCAATGTATTCTTAAGAGTCTGGATTACATATTTTAACACGAACTGCTTCTTTCCCTGAAGTATATCAGGGACTCGTATTTTCACCCCAGGAACAGCAGTGGGCGTCTTTGTGCATGGGGTTATCACTGCAGCTCAGAGTTTATACGGTTGGGTTAGTTATCAATGAGGAGACTGTAAAGATACGAAAGGTGTCAAAGGCAAAAGTGTTATGATGTCTATCTACGGTTTGAAGTCTGCCATCTTCCCTCTCCTTATCATAGCTTGCCATCTATGTCAGGATCGTTTGTCTGGTGCACATGTTTATGCCCCGCTTCAGAGGAAAATGCCAGCACAATGTGGAGGCAATCCCCCATGGGGCACTGCAATTGTACCCTTGGGCAAGGTACGTAACCCGAATTGCCTCACTAAAAGTCAAGCTGTATAAATGGATGATGTGTAAAACCTGTACTGTAAGTCATATAAGTTGCTCTGGATGATAGTGTCTGCTAAACACAATGTAATGTAACATATGGGGATGTAGCAGCCCAGGATTGGGGTATTTCTCAACATAGACCAACTGCTGAGAGAATGCTTGAAGATCAGCTTTGCTAGGCATGAAGGGCTAGCCAAGGGACAGCATGGCTAGAGACACTAGAATATCCAACCCAGATACAGATGAAATTCAATCTAACAATGTAACAATCTAATACATTCTAGGTTAACAAAAAATGAATTGTTTTTTCTCACCTATATAACATTTCTCATTCTTTCTAGCCAGCGCCAAATTCACAGCATACCATGTCATATGCAGAAAAATGCTTGGTTCATATCCTTATGGATAAGGACAAAATGCAAAGCAATACACAAGCTGCTTCAATGTGATTGATAAAACTCTTCAGTATAAATTTCCGTATTTTCTTCAAGAGGAAACGTTTGCACACTAGGTAAAGCAATTCCTGGCGTGTTGAAAAGATATGTTAAACATGTAAATGATTTCATCATATTGCTTCATTCAGATTTTTTGCTCATTCCCAGTATTGGAAAGGAACAGAGGACATTTTGTCCTGTTGTCCCTCCATTGAAATATGTTACTTGTGGAATTACTGTGCCTAATTAACGCCAAGTTAAAGGATGCTGGTCTGTTGTGCCTTTTCTTCAGGTAATGTACATGTCTTAAAGTTGGGTTGGGGGTCAAATCTGACTATGGAAATGGCATGAAGGACCCTTTATCAAATGCGATAGTGTATCGAGGAACAGTAGTTCATGCATGATTTTACATTCACTGCTCTTATCGTCCATCAATGACATCATGGGTGGCTTTCACAGACGTCTGTTTGTCTTTCCATCGCCTTCCTGTGCTTGCATGATAGAGGTGTTGTTTTTGGACACTGACAGTGGTATGTAACTGGAAAGCCGGGATACTGCAGGTTTAGTTAGTTCTGCTTCAGCAACTGCACTCTGTAGGCATTGAGGAAAGGCTTCAAACAATCTCAGTACGAAAGGCACAAAGTGTGGTTCTACTGCATGGCAAAACTCAGGGAGAGTGCTTGGTTTTGTAAATTATCCTCTTGAAGGCCTTTGACTTAATGTATGATTGGCATGTCCAGCTAAACACTTTCCCTGAAATAATTTTCCAAAATACTACTTAGATTTTCCCAGAGGTTCAGACTCATCATTTCTTACATCTAGGTGATAATTGTAAGCTAAAATATTAACTTCTTGTTTAAACTAGCTCTTGTGCTTTTTATGCATTTTCCTTGCTAAAAGCACATCACTTTATGAAGCATGTAATAATGTAATAATGTCCACAGAAACAATTTATTTCACATTTACAAGTAGAAGAATGCATGTTTTAAAAAGTCGTAACAAACTGCATGAAAGCTATCAAGAATTGCCAATCCCTCATAGTTATAGCCGCCATATACTTATGCATACAATATATTTAAAACATCAAATTTATGAAAATGGCAATTATTTACTATGCATATATATTTCGTTTTGACATTATTGTTGTTGTTATTGTTAGTAGTAGTAGCAGTAATAATAGTAGTAGTAGTATGTGGCCAAAATGAAATCAAAACATCATTCTGACTCACAGCTAAAGTCAGAACACACCAAGGAAAACGTGATTTTTAAAAATAGACCACTACAAACCTGATTTTTGAAATTGAATATCTGGGTGCATCATCTGTTGTGATGCTCGACAGTATTTGTCTTGATCGTGAAACCATTCCCATATGTGTTTAATCGCTACGTAGCTTTCAGTTCACAGGGAATACGGGGAGATATGAGACAAATGTTGGGGCTTGGACACTTGTAACCGTTCAACGTTTTTACAAAGGGGTTTTGCTAAAAGTGCTTAAGAGTTTCCCTGCCTGGCTATCCTGCGGTCCATATGCGCCTTTGATCTTATGAAGATACGGCATAATATAGCTGGAAGTAAAACAGAGTAAATGAAACGGCATTAGAAATACGACCTACAACTTTATGGGAGCTTATAGCAACAGATCTGAACCAACTGACCAGCGCTGACACGGAAAATTACGGCGAGTTAGTGAGGTTAGGTTAGTGAGGTTTCGGATCATCCTGTAGCGGAGCGAGCGGGGGGCAGAGGGCGCGGCTGCCCCGGGCCCACGGTTCTTCCAGTTACAAAAGTGCCCACCTTGGGCCCAATCTGCCTGACTGAACATGCATGAACAAGCATTTTTGTTGTTTAGTTGAATACTTTGAACAAAGTTTGTTTCTGTGTCTTGATTGCGGCTAAAAATAAAGAGTCAGACTGAGGGCGTAATGGTTTCGACTGACCCCTAGCTAAGTTTCTCGCCGCGATATTTATTTTGAATGAGCAGAGACACAATAGATTTACAGAAAACTTTATTCGCTGTCCAGTATCCTTGTGTAAGTGTACAAACAGAAAAATTACGCCCTCTGTTCTGAGCCGCGATATTTAAAAATGGTCTCACGCAAATAGCACACCTCATTGTAATCCGCATTTCTCTCCGTTCCACCCTTCCGTCTCCATAAATTTCCCTTTGGATCTGTCTTGCATCTCCATACAGCCTATAATAGGCTGTATAAGGGCCCGCTACAGGTCCTCACCCCCTCTGCAATGAGCTATAGGCTCCGCCCTTGGGATCATCACATCAGTGACAGATGTAATCCGCGGTTGAGGGCACCAAACGCCGCTGAGCTGAACAGTTGATGATAGCGTATACCGCACACGCACAAAGGTACTGGCCCAGGTGCAAGTTTAATCCGCGAAGGCGACACAAAAATCGACTACTTCAGAATCAACATCGACATAACTAACATGCACCCCCGCATATTAATCTTGTACTGGTACATGCTCAATCATTTTCAGATTAATTTGACTATGGGATGTATACATGTAATCAGAAATAGCCCATATGTCAAAATTTGGTGAGATGAGGTGAAATGTAAAATTCCAAAATGGAATATTCATATATTTTGCAATAAACTATGTGACATATATTACACAATACCGTATATAAATTATTGTTACTTTCAGATATGAATCTATAGAGTATTTCTTGCAGTTGGTGTAGACATCTATTCAAAAGACACACCTGAAAACAAAGCTATGTTTTTCAAATGTATTTTATTTTTTTAAACAGTAACCTGCTTTTTAGGAGGCAGCTCTAACTGCCATTAGTAATTTAACTAAGGAGTATAAAATCTAATCCATTTAATTGATTTAACCACTGATTGATCCAATTATTACTTTAAAAAGTGTTACTCGCTTAGACATTAATCACGATATGGATTATATTAATCACAATATAATCAAGATGTTAATCGTGACATCGGTTATCGCCGAGATTGTGGTGTGGGATGGATACGAGCTGAAAAAACGTACCCAATGCGTCATAGCTGCTGGATTTACATTTTTTGTAAGTTGTTTTTGATGCATTTTTGAACCATTGTTGATTAACATAAGAGCACACAAAAGCACATAAGTGTGCTGTAGAAGTTCCTCCTTGTGACACATTTCAAGCCTATGCAAAAAAGCGGAACCAAACCAATTATTTCAATTAACTTGTCCTCAGCGAGACCCTGTTTTAAGTGCTAATAGTTTTTTTTTGTAAAATAATTATGATATCGTGTGGCACGACAACAGCGCACATTCTCTCGATCTGCTGGTGGTTGTAATGGCTATAGTAAACAACCAAAAACCAAGAACATTCAATCGAAGATGAATCAGAACAACAATGACTGACTAAACCGAGACTTAATGATTAACAGCATATAGACCGCTCCCACAACCCAGTTGCTCACACTATTGCACGCGGTCCGAGCCAAAAACAACACTCGCAACAGCAAGACTCAAAGAAATATGGTTGCTGATAATGACATGTTCCGAGTAATGGTGTTGACAAGCGAGAATATTTTGAGATGGGCAAAAATAACCACGAAACAAATCTGAGTCTCATTTCAGAAAAGTTGGGACAGGCTCAGGACATTGCAAATTTAATAGTTTCAAGTAAGTTGAGTAGTAGAGTAATTGCAGAAGTGCAACTGTAGTGATTGACTGGCATGTCAGTCTTTCCAATTAGCAAAGTAATGCACTATTGGTAATTACTACAGATCGTTTTATCGCTATTTGAAAAAAAGTGTTGTAATTTACTGTAAATGCTGTTCATTGGCATTCCATTTGGAAAAGAATTTGCTGAGAATTTTTTTCTTTTCCTTTATGCATTTCATTTGGAAATGATTTTGCTGAGAATTTTTCTTTTCGTTATATTTGATAATGTTTATCAATGTTGTATTTAACCTATTTGTCTTGAATGATTACATTTGTCACTGCTAATGCTTTCATATTTTCGTAGATTATTTGCTTTTGCAGGATTTACTTGTCAAACTAGACATAAAAACTTGGGGGATTTACATATGAGGAGCTTTTGCTACTGTGTCAAGAGTATCGCACTTTGTGTTGCACTCAGCGCAAATATGAAAATGTAGTTTGGTCTCCATTGACCAGCCCGTGTATCTCCGGCACTGCATCACGCTGAATAATTGCTCTTACGTGCAATTCTTAAAATTACCACCAAGTGGCAGTAGAGTACTGTGAATAACATACACTTGACGTTTGACCTCGTGGCTAAACTGTGCGCCTCTCTCCTTGGAGCGTGTATTATGGTGGAGATAGGAAAGAGGATCTGTAGTCTGGTGAAATGATCATGTATGCCACCCAGAGATGGGCAAAAATACATCAAAATATATCTTGTCACAAAATACAAAATACCCCTCAAATAAATGTATCAAAATACAATACAAAATACTGGTGCCAGAAAATGTATCAAGATAAAATACAGGTATTTTGTATTTTCAAAATACAGGAAAGTACATTTATAAAATTGGGCATTCTGAATTTGTGCAAAATGGCAGAACATTCAGATTTTTATAATGTACACAAGGCTCTGGTGAGAGTTTGAACCCTACAGGAAGGAAGAACAGGAAGTACAACGCCACTGTATCTAAGCAAAACTGTAAAAAAACAAAAAAAACAAAAAAATTACTGAAAATAGTATGTCTTGTACAGTATGTAGTAACTTGCTCTCTGTCCAATTCAAAGACATGGCAGTTGAGACCCAACCACTTCAATTAGTAGCCTATTTAGTTGCCTCAAAGAACAACTAACTTTTCAAATACACCATATGGCCAAAGGTATGTGGACACCCCTCCTAATTATTGAGTTCAGGTGTTTCAGCCACACCGATTGTTAACAGGTTCATAAAATCAAGCGCATAGCCATGCAATCTCCATAGACAAACCTTGGAAGTAGAATGGGTCGTACTGGAGAGCTCAGTGACTTTAAATATGGCACTGTCATAGGATGCCATCTTTGCCACAAGTCAGTTTGTGAAATTCTGTCCTGCTAACTCTGCCCCGGTCAACTGTAAATGCTATTATTGTCAAGCGGAAGCGTCTAGGAGCGACAACAACTCAGCCATGAAGCAACAGACCGCGCAAACTTACAGAGCGGGGTCGCTGAGTGCTGAAGCACGTAGCATGTAAAAACTGCCCATCCTCTGTTGAATCACTCACTACAGAGTTCCAAACTGTCTCTGGCTGCAACATCAGCACAAGAACTGTGTGTCGGGAGCTTCATGAAATGGGTTTCCACGGCCGAGCAGCTGCACACAAGCCCAATATCACTATGCGCAATGCCAAGCGATGGCTGGAGTGGTGCAAAGCACGCCGCCACTGGACTCTGGAGCAGTGGAAACGCGTTCTCTGGAGTGATGAATCACGCCTCATTATCTGGCAGTCTGATGAACGAATCTGGGTTTGGCGGATGCCAGGAGAGCACTACCTACCAGAATGCACAGTGCCTACTGTAAAGTTTGGTGGAGGAGGGATAATGGTCTGGGGCTGTTTTTCAGGGTTTTAGTTCTAGTGAAGGGTAACATTAATGCTACAGCATACAAAGACATTTTAAACAATCGTATGCTTCCAACTTTGTGGCAACAGTTTGGGGAAGGCCCTTTCCTGTTCCAGCATGACTGTGCCCCTGTGCACAAAGCAACGTCCATAAAGACATGGTTTGACGAGTTTGGTGTGGAGGAACTCCAGTGGCCTGCACAGAGCCCTGACCTCAACCCCACTGAACACCTTTGGGATGAATTAGAATGCTGATTGTGAGCCAGGCCTTCTCGTCCAACATCAGTGCCTGATCTCACAAATGCTCTTTTGGCTGAATAGGCACAAATTCCCACAGACACACTCCAAAATCTTGTGAAATTGTGGAATGGAAGTGTATTTCTGGTGTTAACTGCCTCTTGTGCAGATAGAGTATTATTCCTGCAAATGAGAACAGTCTCTGAACCGGAGCTGAAGAGAGGAGGGTTGTGTTAGCATCGCTAGCTTGATATATTATAATGTTAACCACCATGTGCCATGCAATATGTAGCCACACATAAATTATACATCTAGCTAACACTTGCTGGCTACCCGTGGCTAACCAGTCATATATGCTCGTCGAGCTGTTTCATGTTGTTAACTATCCAAGGCAACATTTAGCACTAATTAATAGCTAGCTAGCTTGCTGGCTCACTCATTTCTTTAGCCACCGGGCCACATGTATCAATTGTTTTTATCTTTAGCCTTTACCTATGGCATTCAACATGTGTACATTCTAAAAAGTAAGATATATTTTATATAGTTATTGCAGTTCAGATAAAATGTTTACCTTGACGGACAGTCCAATGCACTGGTTGAGGAAGGAAGTATGTGCTGGCTTGCGTGGGGGGGGGGCGAACTTCACAGAAGATGAACTTGATTATGGAAATACTGTGAGTAGTGTGGGCCTACAAAATCACTGTGTGTGAGTGTGTCTAAGTGTATTGTTCTTCATTTTAAGATGTATTTACATGAATATTTTTATGTTTTATGAATCATGGAGAAAGTATTTTGAGATTTTTGAAAATACAACATTACTCCACTCTAAAGTATCTTGTTACAAATTACATTTGATTTTTTTCAGCCCTGTCAAATACAAATTACAAAATACTCCAAAATAATTGAAATACATATTTCAAATACAAGTAACAGAAATACTGCCCATCTCTGATTCCACCAACTACTTAACAAACTAATTCTGGTGAGATGTTAGGAGAAATACAATACCTTATTACAGTAAAGTGTTCATGCACAGCTGAGTACCTCCTGGCGTTAAACTAAAATGATGGATTATTACTGAATTGGATCAAAAATATACGATCCACTGTTCTCCTTCAAGGTGTTATTTCAACTTCCGTTTCTTGGTAGGACACCCTGTTTTCTAACGTCAGGTGCGTAACTCCGTGGCAAATAGTCATTCATTTCTACTTGTATTAATGGAATCATTTTGTTTTTGATCTCTCTGTTATTGGAATGTAATACTGTATCAACGGATTCTTCTTGACAATATTTTCGCCTCCCTTCCACTGGGTGGCAATCAAGCACGTCCATTCAATTGAAAATGTGCTTATTTGTTTTCAATTGTCATACTGTGTTCATTTTAATTTCGACATTAATTTTGACAAATTGAATACCGGGCACACTTTTGTCGTGTTATATCTGTCAGATTGTTCTGGTCATTTGTGCGCTATGCAATTAGATTCCCTTGATGCAGCCACCGTTTTTTCATTACTTCCACTAATATTTGCTGAAACTTATCTCTGTTTATCGTTTTTGTGTAAGTTGTGTAAAAGTGGTTTGTGACAGAAATTAGTATGGACATTGGATTATTGTGCTGTAAACTGTCACGCAATAATCAACCAAAGACAAACACTGCACAGAATGTATATTTTCAACCGATTCCAGGCCACTCAAGAGAATCAAGTTTGTTTTTGTATGTTTCTTTCATACAAAGAAAGAAATATACACAAATATACATATACACAAATATACACAAACAATGGCCTCGGAGGATAGCTCTTTTAAGTCTCGCAATACGCAACAAAAATAACAACAATATAAAATGACAGTGATAGTATTATTTTTACTACTACCATTGCAACTACTGTTAATTATTATTATTTCTTGTTGTGTTTGTTGTTATTATGATAATAAATACTACTACTGCTAACAATATTTTTCCAGTCCCGTTTTAGTTGGGTATAAATTCCCAGTTATCTCCACTTTCAAGGACCCCAGCCAAATAGGCGGTGGAAAGACTGCAATTTGCATCTGAGAAGTGAGTTAGACCTTAAATCCCCCTGCATTGCTGAACTTATTGGAGGTAATGTTAGGGCATTGCAAACATGTCTTGATGTGGGTAGGTCCAAATCCCATGCGATTGTTTTTGTTTAACGATTAGTTTTTTAAGCGACCAAAGCTTCGAGAAAGTGTACAAGCGGCCCGCTTATTAAAATATTTGACATCCACGTTTTCCAACCCAAAGTAAGACGCGCTCATCTCATGAATATTCATGATGGCTCATAAATACAGAATTAGCACAACCTCTGTTATACGGAACTATCGCATGTCACAGCCTGCAATAATAGCTGCAATACAGGGAAGTGGATACCACTTCCTGCCCCGTAAATCGCAGTAATACCCAGCACGGTGTTCAGCGTAGTTGAAATGTGCTGTTAGGGCAGAGGAACATAGGTGCTGTCTTGTTGTTAGGAATAAACATCGATTCGTCAAAGTGCAAAAGTACGTCTCGGCTGACCACTCAGTTGCTCAATACTAACGCGCTAGTAAACCAACAAAAATAGGCTAGCAGGCTAGCTATCTGTGCCGATAGCCTTGATAGGTAGCAGCAGCGGATCAGATAGATATTAGATACTGTAGTTTAGCGATCTACAATGTTCCCAACACGGGCCAGCAGCTAGGTTCGCGTCTGATGAAGCTTTTCGCGGGGGATCTTATAACTTCAAAACTTGGAGGAGACATCGGACCAAGGAAGAAAAATGAAGAAACAGTTCAATCGCATGAAACAACTCGCCAACCAAACAGTAGGGAGGCAAGTACAATTTATTTTCCAAATTCGCCTCCGAAATCTTGCTCAGATTTTATTCAATACTTTTTGATGTTGTCGGGACTGTCCTGGTCCCAGGTTGCATTGTAGTACACAGGAACCCAGCTCGGCCTTGGTTGTAGTCGAATTGCATTGTATTTTGGGGCAGAGTTAGAGATTAAAAAAAAAAACAACGTGTTTTAGTTCGTGTTCGGGCACGTATAATTTCTGCTGTCACACAGTTCTCTACTCGCTGAATACATGCATGTTGTGGCATGTTTTAGTGAATTTGTCATTTGTTAAAAGTAATGTTTCCTATGGCCAAAGTTATACGCTAATAACATCCCATAATGACGAAACAATGTAGCTACTATAAGTATTTTTTCCTAGCTGCAACGTGTTGCGTTCTTTCTATAACACGAAGATGGAGCTCAGTTAACGACACAGGCAAATTTTTAGCTATAGAAATGGCGAAAGTAAGTGTTTAATGGTAACTGCTGTCATGTTTCGTCACGTTTCCAGACGGGTTATCCCACGGCCAGAAAAATGGATTAAACGCTTTATGCGTTCCTGTCCCATACGGCTGCATTGAATGACTGCTGTGATATCGCTTTCGATTTTTCCTTTTGGTAAACTTGTATAATACACGTGCACAGGTGGTTTTATATATGTATATTGCTTCTGTTAGAACGGGGTTGTGTGCCATCGGTATTAAGGCACCAGTGGGTGATGGAGAGGCAGCTGGGTTTGGATCCAGAAGGTTGTGGGTTCGCCGTAGGAATTAATCACTACTCTTGTAGGGTACCCGTCACTAAAGTTCGTAGCCTGATCGACTTCCATGAATGTCTGGGTGTATGAATACTATAAATACTTTTAATATTGTATAAATCGTTTTAAATAAAAACTACAAATTAAGCAAATCTTGTGACGCATTTTTGGGCCGAGAGTTCACGGTATTGAAAGGTGTCATTCAGCGTTTGTGGAGTTTCCCTGGAAAGTTTTGACCGCAGTTAAAGCCGCTGCATCTTCACGTGGTTAAACGTCTTCGTTCCTGTTTGTCCGCTTACAGCATTGTCAGGTTATCAGTACAAACGTATTCAAATAAAAATCTTAAAGACACTTTCAGATATATTCCACGTGTGCCTGGATGTTAGTCATTTGAACTGGGGTGTAATTTTGTGCGTAGAAAACGCGTGTAAATTTTGAAAGACGATTTGATCTGACTGTCGCGATGTAAAGTCCCAGTTCCAGTGCAAGTGGACCCCGCCCCCTCATTTATCTGCCACAGTGGTAACCCTGTTCGACAGAATCAAAAGTCAGACCCACACTGTAGCCACTATAGTTAACGAAACGACACATTTAGAGCCATTTTGTGGCTTTAAAGTAGCTAAGTAACAAAGGTTCCTCTCTGTAAATTTAGTAGGGAAAAATTAGCAGGACGTGTATTGTAAGGGTTTAGGCTACGTAATGAAATATGTATTTGTCACACATGAATATTTTGAAAGAATTGAGAGGTTTACAGTGATGAGGTCACACAGCAGCAGCCGTGTTCTGGAGTGTTCTACCCAGTGATAGCTCAGAATGATGCAACACATTCCATGAACGTTAAAATGAAGAGAATCCTTTCCGCAGTTGCACAGATCCTCCTACTCTCTGCGCTTAGATTACTTTCCAGTGGAAAAAAGGTGGGCCCCCTCACAGATTTCCAGAATTTAAGTAGGGGGAGAAGAGCGTGCTTGTGCTGTTCCCATTATTGTGGCTGTACCCTTTAACCCGGGAGTGGCCGTGAATGTACAGTATTACCGCACTGGGTTGGCCGGAGTTTTGAAGTGGAGAAATTAAGCGCTCGGCCTAAGGTCTACGCACTGACAACACAGAGAGAGAGAACTCTTAAACACTCTGAGGACTTACACTCTCTCGTTCCGTGGTAAACTCCCTCGTCTGCCTTGCATTCCGAACATTGTGATTGTAAATTGCATTCGCACAGGCGATCGCTCAGACGCTATTAGCGAAACACGCATATGAAATTACAGTGAGAAGCTTGGCCAGGATTTGGGCTCCAGCGAGCCGCAAGATCCAAAACGGCACCCAGGACTTTTCCTTGAAAAAGAAATCCCTGATTCACAGTCATTATTTAACACAAAATAATTTCAGTTGCCCTGGAAAAACAAATCCCCTGGAAGTCCATTTAGTCAACTGTATCAAGCACACAACTTGATACAGTGTCAATTTTCCCCTGTAAAGTTGGTGTACAGATATGATGCAAGGCCAACCATACACTTATCCTTACCATATAGGTGTTATAGTGTGGTTTAGGAGTGAAGTAGCACTCGAAATCCTAAGGTAGCAGGGTGATGTGAAATAAGTAAACATTATTTTTCTAGGCTTAAAATAAACAGATAAACAAAAAAGTGTCGGAGTTTCATTAAAGTCAATGCTTTCACTGTCCGTCGTGCTGTCTGCAGTGCGATTACCCAAGCTGGGGGTTCACTTTCTTTTTCGTCGCTTAGTGATTTCCACCTTGTTAGGCTTGAAATCTACTCCGTGTTGGTAGGCCAAAGTGATGACCTGCCCCCTGAAATCGCATGCCGGCAGGCTACGTAGACCACAATGCAGCTGTGACTACCTTAAACACGTCGTCAACCTGGGGAGTTTGGTTGGGGAGCCACATTAAGGAGTAACCCAGGAGACAGTGGGTGACTGCCTCTTCACTGTGACAAACACTGCGAGTGTGTCTGCCTGTAGAAAACACATGCTTCAAATCCTTACCACCTGTGTTTTCTTCTTTGTATTGGAATATTTAGTTTGTACGTTTAGATTCCAGAGCCATAGAAGCTACAGGAAGCACAAAATGCATAGAGAAGAAAAAAAAGTGTGATTTGTGGTAATGCTGTCTTACTGTGAGACCTCTAGGCAGGACTAGAGTCGTACAGACCCTTAGGAGGGTCGCAGTTTGATTAGTATTTAAACGTGGCTGCAGTCTATGGGAGGACTGCTGGTGTGGTTAAAGTGTAGTCAACCCGTGGCAAAGCTGGGGCCATAATGCAGAATGCAGACCTGAGTCAACACAGGGTAGGGGGGGAAAAGGGGCAGTACTTGGGGGTGGGGTTAGAGCGGGGGGTGGGACTGGGAATGGCTAGGTCTTGGTGTTCCACTACGGGGGGTGCTGCTCTGAGGGAATTCCAGCTCTTTATCACCAAAATAGGAAGCTGAGGCCAGGGGAGAAGGTGGATTTCTGAGGAGGACTTGGTGAGGGAAGGAGCAGCAGGGGGTGCATTCCTTGACTTAGTATGATTCTCTAATCAATTACCTGTCATCACTCTCTTAATACTTTGTATCACAAAAAATGTATTGCCTCACAGTTTCCCCTGTGTAGTGTTTGGACATTTGCCTTCAGTTGCAAACGGAAGCATGGCGTTAATTTAAATTTTGAGCAGGAATCAGTTTGGAAGGTTTTTTTTGATATCATGTCAGGTGACAAGTTCTGTTCAACTTCAAAGCAAATTGTAATCTAGCTGTGCAATACTCAGGACTGGCCCTCAGCCCCATACTTGGTTACATAATTAATAAATTTAAAGCAAAGTAGTTCCACCAGAGAGGGAGAGGGAGACACCATAAACGAGGAGCTACTGTACAGTGCTCCACTGAACAGTACAGTACTTGAATATTTTCCCATTAACGGGAGTCTCTACAGCCTGTTCCCCATGATGTGTGAGGGTGTCCTGTGTGCTTTGTGGAATGTGTCAGTTAATTGCATTTGTTGAAAGAAGGACTGATCCATCCCATGTTGATGAATTCTCTGAAGTGAGTTTATGAACTCCATGGATCTGACCACATGATCCCCTGTAATCAGAGCTCCCATTTACATCAAAGTGGGTGCAGCCAGGTACTGTGAGTGACTGCCATAGGCCTATTTGTGAGGTCGAGCCTGCGCTCTGCTCTGGAGCTCGGGCAGCGATACTGGAGAACGGGCCGTTAGAGAGGCCGGTTTTTCACGTGCGGTGCCTCCGCAGGTGATCTCCCATCAATGCCCATCCGAGTCTGAAAACGACGACAGGACCGTGACCTCCTGCTTCAGTTCACTGTGCGGCCCGTGTAAAGGAATAGGCCTGGGTATCGGGGTTCTCCAATTTCAGCTGACGCGGCCTCATCCCCCAGCTTCTGTACACAATCCCTGGGGGAGGGGTGCGTTTGAGCATCAGCAAGCCAATCTGTCCTCTCTGTAAGGGAATGATGGGTAAGGGCTGGGCGGAAGCACGTTTCCTTATCCATTGTCCTACCTCCTCAGGGGTTATGTTGGGAATGTCGTTCATGTCTGTGAAATTCGAGAACCCGTTCGACATCCTCCTTTCCTCTGCTAAACACAACCTCAAGAGCACCCAATGTTTCCGGCAAGCAGGCACTCCTCGTCTGATGCAGCTTCCTGGCTGAAATTGAGTTGTGACAAAGATAGACCAGCAGCACTACACCTGATAGATGTGGGTTCAGCCGTTGATTTAAGGTTGAACTGAGGTTGTGATGCAACCCACAGCAACAAAAGGGGGTGCTGCAATCTAGTGATTTGTGTTTTCTAAATAAGGACAAGCATTTTCTTCATTTTGCCCAATGATACTCCAAACAGCAAAAACTAGAGCATTCAAATGGTCACCTTGGTCTTTCTCAAAAAACAAAAAACAAACCTGTATCCATATCACAGTTATCAGTGAGCCTGTGCATCTGATTACACAGTGATCATTGTGTATCATCAAATGAGTGAAACTCATTTGTAGGTTTTTGGTATCTCATATTTGCTGAATCATTTTGAATGATGCAGATGACTTTTCTTTGACAGACAATCAGTTCTCATTAGATTTATTATTTAATATCTATGTGTGTTTAAAAGGTGGTTAAAATCAGATGTGTATTTTCCATAAAAAGTCACACGCTTTCCAGAATAAATTCCAGGGAAAGTGTTTAGTCGATGGCCCTTACAAGGCTTATTTAACAATATGGTAGGTGTGTCCAACCAGACACATTCCCAGGGACTTCATTCAGTTCAGAATCATGGATACCTGTCAGTGGGCCAAGGCTGCACTGCAGTCTTATGAAGCGATTTACAGGACTAAGCCCTTTTTAGGCCCGACGAATCGATCCTTCAGAGGAGCGGCTCATCGGCGAGGCAGGGCTCCCGGGACATTCCTTGCTGGCTCAGCTCTTGCATTGTGCCGATGTTGTGCTCCCATTTCATCACCCTCTCTGTCCAGACTCTGTCTCCCAAAAGCCACCCCCTCTGACCGCTGGCCTCCAGTAAGATCACAGAGAATTAAATCAATCAACCGATCAGTCCGTCACTTGGCACATATTGATTGAGGGGAAAGGGGGGGCGGCAGTTGTTCAGAAACTGTGATGCACTTCTGCCGGTCCAGCTGACAATCGCATAGATTTGACCCCTCGCCTCAGGTCAAGGTCCAAGCTTTTCTGGGTGCTTGCCATCTTGTTGGGAAGTACTCATTATCTTTTAGGTCGTAAGAGGTCGCCTGGAGCTTTCTTTTCGCATTATAGATTTTTCCAGCTGATGAAGAGAGTGTGTCCTACTGAAGCAGCGAAAATGCAGAGGGAGACTCCGACTGGCTCTTCTGTACTGACACTAATCTGTGTCACAGGGTTACGGCGGTGTCCCAACCCCTCATGACCGCTCAGTGTAATTTTAGCCCAGGGAAAGGACAAATGTTTTCCTCCTCTGTGTCAATACTGGCATCACAACCGCTCCTGGAAAGAGAAAGGGGAAGTGTTTGTGTTTTGGGCCATCCCGCAGACTCGGAGGAGGGGGGGGGTGCAAAGAGTCACTGCCTCCTCCTCCACTCTCCAGCCCTGCGCCGATGACAAGTCTATGTGTCAGACATCAACAACTCCCTCCATCCCCTGCCCCCTCCCTCCTCTGCTCCTTCCCTGCTGTTGCCATAACAAACAGTGCGGAATGCGGAGAACAGGAAGTGCATTCTCCAGCAGGGGGAACGTCCTCCTGGCTCGGGGACGGGAGGAGAGGCAGGGACGCCAGTGACGCGCGCTAACGTGCGCTAACGTGTGCTAACGTGTGAGAGTGTGCCACAACAGGGGCTATGGGTGGGGTCCATCACAGTGGCAGACTGAAACTGCGCAACAAAAGGAAGGGTTTTCAACACAAAGAGAATGTGGGTAAAATGTGCAGGAGCAAAGACGCTGACTGTGCCCATTGTTTCTCCCTTTGGGCAGCAGCCTTATCTCTGGAAACATTCCAAGTGACACAGAAGTCCAGACCATCAGCAAAAGAAGAGAATGGACATTAGGGATGGCCAGTGGTATACATGTAGAGCACATTGCTTTTGTGCAGGGGGGTAACCAGGGTTACTTGAGATGTCTCTAAGGGTGAATACAGATACGAAATTCCGTAATACAGTAGTTTAGTGCTTGATTAATTACTTAGTATATCCATGCATTTCTGTTAGTGGTATGCTTTCGAATATTAAGGGATGACTCATACTTTTATGTTCAAAATGAATTTTGACGCAACGGTACACGTCTTTTATATTATATATATTATATATATATTATCGTCTCATCCGACTCCCAGCTCCAAGCTTGAAATGCAGACTGCATTACATTATTGTCTTTTAGCAGACACTCTTGTCCAGAGCAACTTACACAGGTTACAATTGTATCCGTTTATACAGCTGGATATATTTACTGATGCAATTGTGGGTTAAGAACCGTGCCCAGGGGTGCAACTGCAGTGCCCCAATGGAGAATCGAGCCAGCAACCTCTCGGTTACAAGCCCCACTCCTTACCATTACATCACGCTGTTGCACTGAGGATGATGATGGCACCCGTTGTGTAGCATTTTATTGTACCAACCACAGGCAGCTTCTGAGCGACTCGTAGGTGCCTGGTGGAGCACAAGGTGCCAGCAGCCGTCCAATGAGGGAACTCATTACTAGCAAATGGCAAATCAGTCTTATTCTTACATATTTCAGATGAATTGAACTGATCGAAAATTGTCGTAGTTGTATGTCACCGCAGTAGCAGCATACATTTGTCTTAAGAGAAAACAACACTACTTGGTCACCAGTAACGAAACTTTTGAATAAATGTTCATTGTGCGGTCGCTCGGTGGGTTAGGCATGATAAGACGTGGCAGGACTGGCTGTGGCCTGCAGTTTGCAGTAAGGGAGAGGCGTTGCATCAGGCCCCGCATTATATTCAGAGGGTTTATGCTGCATCATACCGTCGGCAGATTAGCAGCGCGCTCTGAATAAGCCCCTAATCTTATTTCCCCGTCATTTTTGTCCTTGACACATTTCAACGTGAAGTCTTTGGCCAAATGCATCGGCAAAGACTTAATGTCAGTGTGCATTAAAGATGTGGTCCGTGGTTTGGGGTTTAGGGGTGATAGCCTCACAGGAGGATTATCTGCAGAGTTATTGGTGAAATGGCCAGGCCGTGCGTGCGTACTGGCTCGCTGTCCCACGGCAAACCTGGGCATCCCCAGGGCTGTGGAATGGTGGAGCTTAGGGTGCAAATCTGCATTTTTGAAAATCGGCACATAGCGTTGCAGAAAAACTGACATTAAAATATTGCAGGAATGTGTATTTTAATGTGATGTAATGTATTTATATTAAGCAACATGTCAATTATTGTCTCTTTCATGTACGAAATATATGCAATTTTGGAGCAAAAATGAAAAAATGAATTACAATGTACAGTATTCATTACTGTTGTAGTAATGTTATAATGCATTATGTAATATGTGTATAAACATATGTGAACTCATATGAAAATGTCAGTAACCGATGTTTGGGTAAACTCAGTCCTTTAAAGGAAGGTTGGGCCTGAAAGAGATCCTCCTGGGAATGGGGACAGTTAAGTGACACAGGTTGTCCCTGATGGCATGTCTCTGGACCGCAGAAGGACGCTTGCTTGTACCTATAGGAAATGGACATGAAGTTAGAGCAGAAGCACCACACGCATATAAAGAACCAGATTGCAGTCCGTCAAGCACCAGTGCTACCCTCTTGGCCACCGCCGTGCCTTAGAAGAATATATATTCATAAATATCTATTTAAATATATATTCCATGGGCTATAGTACATTCGGTTTTATATTATAAGGCGTAGGTGCCTTAGTTTTACTTTCTGTGGATGTGTAAGTAATTGAAGTTTTACTTTGAAAACTGTTCCCTGCTATCTGAGCAGCACACCCGAGGACCCCCCAGGATTGAGGAACGGCCTAAACACTGTCCTCGGCCCTGTGGGTCCGGTGCACAGCCGAGGCTACAGCGTACACTCGCCGGGCGGAACGCTCTTATCAGCCTGCTCAGCCCCTCCCACCCGAGAAACAGTTGCCATAACGGCAAGCGTTTATAAAGCGGCGATGTGTGAATCATGGCAGAGGTATGAGCCGAGAGAGAACGGAGCTGAGAAAGAGAGCGGAGGTGCGCGGTAGCTGTGTCCCGGCAACACCGTGAGTCAGAGATACGGCCAGTGGCCTTTTCAGAGCTGCGGAATCAGAGCTGAGCCTCAGGTGCGGTGGGGGGGGGGTGTGTTCCATCTAACTGCAGCGGGGCTGTGGTGTTAACTTTGAGTCACAAAGCTAAGTAAAGCTCTGTTAGTTTCTTTAATTCTTGTACACGGTGGTGAGTGAGGTGGCCACTGAAACGCATGAAAAATATTCTGAAAGGAAAACAAAATGAATCCTTACTGAAATTCATTACTAAAAATTAAGGACAGACTGTCTGCAAGTATATCCCTCATTTTCTCCCTCAGTGCGGTGAAAGGTTTGGGGATACAACTTTTTTGTGTAAGAACACAAGCTTGTTTGGAAAAAAAACATTAAAATAACACTTACACAAATTTATGATTCAAAGCTATGGACAAGCTGCAGATTTTGAACATTGAACCTGTGCCTTTTGTGTTGATGTAAAAAAGTACAAAATTGTTTCTGTAGTGATCTGGCAGAGGGGAGTTTGAATAGCACCTCGTTCCGCCCTGATAGGTTATCTACCTGTCGATCACAGAGGCAGCTGAACGATCTCGGCCTCTGGGTTCTCTGGAATTCCTGTCATTCTCGTTGACATGGCGTGGGTTTTTCCATGTTTTCTGGAGGGGTCTGCTCGGCAGGTTTGGCCCTGCCCGACAGGAATGCCATCCGGTCAGGCTGGGAAGCATGCACTCCTCACCCGGCCATGAATGAGGCCTGTGTTGCAAACAGCCCGTCTAATCTCCTTTTTTTATCTTTCATTTACAGGGCCGAGAAAACAGAAGTCCTCAGCGATGACCTTCTACAGGTGACTGCATTTTCTGTTTGTGTTTCTGTAATCGGTCCCCATCATAAACCATAACGCCTGTCAGTTATGTTTTATTTTCATGTGTGGAATTACATTATTGTCATTTAGCAGATGCTCTTATCCAGAGGGACTTACACTTTTATCCATCTACACAGCTGGATATTTACTGAAGCAGCTGTTGGTTAAGTACCTTGCTCAAGGATACAACAGCAGTGTGGGGAATCAAACCAATAACCTAGCGCTGCTCCTCACCATTACATCATGCTGCTAGTATGTGGGAGTGAGGGTCTCTGGAGGGGAGTGGGGGTCTCTCGCAGAGGTGCCAACATTTTAACACATGATTTATACCTTCTCCATCCCAGATTCATTATTCATTATTCAGTAATTCAATAATTCAATAATTCTTGCTGCAATGCACTGTTCTAAGTTAAGGACAAAGTGCTGCAGCGGAGAGATTGAATGCACTGAAGGCCAGAATGAGCTGGCCAGATCAGGTTTGGCTTAAAATAGAGGCTCCTTCTTCATCTCGTGGCACATCTCACTGGCCGTTATTATTCAGGTGAGCTGGGCCAGGAAAAGAACTGTCACAAAACAATTGTTTTTCTGTTTTTTTTTTTTTTTTTTTTTGCTTTGTCTCTGTCATGAATTCCACACCAGCTTTTGTTACCCACAGAAATAAAGCAGGCTAGACAACACCACACAGGGGTGGAGTCACACTGCCAGGAATCTGTTGTTGTGTGATGTCACAAAGATGAGACAAAAAAACCATTTTTCTCAGTTCGGGTCCTCTATGTCAGTGTGAAGTGCTGTTCTTCTCTTTCTTTCTTCTTCTTCAACGTGGGAATTGATCTTGCCTGTGCTGTCTGCAGCCCACTCAAAATTTTGAAACTACACCTCTGGGGTTTCCCCTTTAAACTAATAATGTATTTTTAGCTACTGCGGGGAACAGTTGCAAAATGGTGTGGGAAACCCTGCGTTTCAGAACCCAGCGCTGTGTGTTTGTGGCTTAACTGCTTAAAGACCAAATACAGTTCTGTCCTACAGGCAGCAATGTGAAAGTCAACACCACCCCAATACATACATTGCAGAGACATTTTGAGATTAGAGCTAAAGAAGAGGGCTCCCCCTCAGTGCACAACTAATCTTGGTTTACATTACAAGGAACTGTGCTTTCATAATGAATGTTTTTTTTTTTTTTTAAATGGTGGTCTGTATTGAACTGTAGCTTGAATGACCATAGAACTGGTGCTGTAATGCGGTTGTAAGATCTACCTTGTGCTGCTCACCTGGGATCAGCAAGGCCGCAGTGTGAAGTCATCCGAGTGCAGTCGACCATGACAACCATGCCCCTGGTGCAGTCGGAATGTCAGTGGGAGTTTGGAGGGCGGAGACCTGATAGCACAGAACCGGTGGGAGTCGCGATGGGCGAGGGCCGATAGCGCGGACCCTGCCGCGCGCCTCTGTCTGCTTGCAGGCGCATTGCAGGACTGGCGCGCAGACACTGCAGCTATTCAGAGCATTTGGCCCTGGGCCTCTGGCCCTCCATGCCTCCCATTCCACATAGGTGCATGTAATTTCTCGCTGCTTTTATCTGAGAGTATAGGTTGAGGGTTTGTCGTACTCCCTCAACTCGTCAAACTCCCACATGCAAACGGACTGACACAAATTTGTTTACGGGCAGCTGTGCAGCTGTGATACACTTGAACAACACACTAAACTTGCATCACTTCAGTTTGTACCCAGCTGTGTGCAATGTGGAAACTGTAAGCCATATGTGTTGCCCTTGATAAATGTGTATGCCAGGGAAAAAATTAATGTCAAAAAGACAGCCACGTTTTTCATACACAGGTGAGCGTTTGTCTGGATATTGAATAGGTCCTCATTGAGCTGATTGCCTGTGGGCCAGGTTCAGGCATGGATCAGTGGAGAAAGACCTATGGCTCCGCAAAGTGTGCGTAGCGGGTTGCAGCACCGACCACCCTCAGGCAGTATCAAGTTTTCGAAGTATGCACTCGCGCCGCACGGCTTTGAGTGCGTAAAGGCATGTCCGTCGACAAATCCCAGCACCCGCTGTGCCATTGCGCTTCTGTTGGTCAGCCGTTGGTCAGCGGTCAGGCCACTGTTATCCTCCCTCAACTGAGAGGGTGGCACGGTGCCCACCCCACCTCCCGTTTCCCTTTGGCAAGGGGGGTGAGGGCTGATTTCACAGATTTCATAGCCACTGTTACTGTAGCAGTTTAAAAGGGAAGGCACGGGTTAGAGGAAGGGGGCGGAGCCTGTGCACTGGCCTGTGCCCTTTCCATCGGACCACGCCCCGATGGAAAGGGAAGCGGAGGGGCCTTTTCTGGCACCGTGCGCGAGTCCATTATCTCCGGCTCCAGAGTGTGGAATCCCTGGCGCTGCCTGGCTGTTTTTGGAGTGCGTCAGCTGCGGTGTGTAGATTTTTCCCCCTCTGACGCAATTCCTCACGAGCGCCCAGATGTTCCCCGGTTGTGCTTTTTTTCCTGATGGGAGAATGTTGCCGTGTCACACACCAGGAACAGCCATTTCACTCTCCAGGCGCAGCCGCAAGTTGCCACAGAGCGAGTTTCAGTTCCAGGATTTTTTTTCCCGCCTCCTTTTCAAATTGTATTTATTTTGAATTTTTGTAGTCCTTAATAATTTAAAAATTTTTCTAGTGTCAAAAATACATTGACCAACTTTTGTATTCACAAAAGTATTGCGTGTCTTTTAGCATTCAATAAGGAGAACTTGAGAATAGGCATCAAAATTTATTTTACAATTCAAGCCAATGCACAAACGCATTGACACTGAAGACATAAACAACAAAGTGCAAATTTAGTCCTGCTGCACTTGTTCATCGCTCTCAATAACATTTGTTGACAAAGGATACTTTTTCATGACAAACACAACTCTATGAGTTTGGCAGGGGCTGAAATGATTGAAAAATGTTGTGTGAGTAACAAGTGGAGAAGCTTCTGTTACTAATAATAACAAGATCATGTACCAAAACCGAGGCCAGGGCTGTGTTTTTGCATTGACCGAAACCGCATTGACCGAAAGTGGTCTCTGCGACTAAGTGCTTTCTGCCTTATTGAGTATCAGTCAGGAAGCCTTCATTACCATAAAGACTGAGGGTTTATCATTCATCCCAACCAAAGTCTGATAGTAATCTAATAGTAGATTAGTAATAGCGTACTAATAGTAGTCTAATAGTAGTGTATGATTAGACTACCTACATCTAATCATGTCATCAACACCTGACTGGCAGTCATTAGTGTGAGTGTGCTTCAGCAGGCACAGGCTCTATAGCTCTTGTCAGCTGTATGTTTATCTGACTGTTTGTCTGACTCATTTATTGGGCAATCAACCAGCTCTCAGTCAGTGTTTATGTGGTACGGCACTCTGTGCAGTCAAACCATCATGGGTGGTTTACAGTGCAACCTTCCAAGAGACGATCAACAAAAAAGCAAATAAACAAACAAAAAGTGCATCTAAATGGGGGAAAAACTGAAAATCATTCCATGACCGCTTGGAAAATGTGAAAACTCCTTGGAGTTTCCACCATACAGCGTTGTAAGAGGGAGAAGTGTCTCCTTGTGTCTTCAGGGGCGTTGGTGGGTGGTCCTGAGAAAGGCAATATTTTTTTTTTTTTTGATGGGTCTGAGTTCAGGCCCCCTCCCTGTTTGTGCCCAAGTCCTGGACTTCATTTCCCATCTCCCCCTCTGTGAACACAACCCGTGACACCATATTTGGTATGTCCCACTGTTACCACTCTGAGGTAACATGTTAGTTTTTCTCTGCCCCCTAGTGGTGAGGTACACCCTCCTGTCTCTGCATCACAACTCCTTTGTTGCGTCACAATATCACATCCTTTGGTGATGTGTTGTTCAGTTGAAATGCATTGCCTGGGAGTGTAGCCAACTAGGCATCCAGACCTTAACACCAGAAATGTGTCATGGGTTCTCCACATGTGCAGCGATCATTACCCATGAGGCCTAGATTCTCTAGCATTTTCTCCAAGCCTTTCTTTCATCATTGCTTGGAGGCTGGCGCCCATCATACCTGGACTCCGCCCCCCTGCTCTCTCGGCTGCCCGTGAAAACATCATGCGCACTGTAGCTCTGCAGAGGGCCCCCAGGAGGAAACAGGACTGGCATGACAAGCTCCGCAACCTTCCAGAATGCACTGTGTTCAGCTGAAAGTTGCTGGAGGGCTGTCTGGCTGTCAGCAATGGTGCAAGGCATGCCACACAGCCAGCCAGAAGTGCTCCTAGCCTGTTCCGTTGGCTGTTTCAGCTTAAGCACAGTGGTGCTCACTGCTGCTCCTGAAGATCCACAGTCCTGTGGGTTTTGAATGATGTCATTCACTCAGCACCTTATTGGCACCTGGAAGAACAGGTGATTCACGTTCCTGTCCAATCATTGAGTCTAATTGCGTAATTAACCTGAACTGGAAGGAAGAGCTGAAAGCCATACATTTTGAGTGGCAACAAATACCTTAGGCATGTATTGCATTTTTACCTATATATTTATTGAATGACTGTAGTGTCCTTAAGCTACATTTGACTTTCAGGTATATCAGGTTATTGGCAAATAGGATGATTATTCAGATCTTAAATCTGTAATTCGAAAGCACCATTTCAGGGTTTATTTAAGATAACTGTTCAAAGTCACAGTTTTCAGTGCATTCGTTAAACCATTTGTGCATGCCATGCGTCTCCTGATTTGCATTTTCAGAATTGTTTGAGTTTCACTTCTTGATTTTTGGATTTCACTGTGTTTTTATTGACTGTATTTGTATTTTAGGTTCTACCCCATTTGTGATGACTTCCTGATTTTTTTTTCAGTTCTACAGGTTTTGGTTTCATCATTTCTTGGGTTTAGACTCATGTTTAGCTTTTGTTTTGTATTGTTCTGACCGAGTCATTTTGTGGTTCTGCCTTCTGTTTCGACCGCAGATCGAGCGGCGGATGGAGGCGGTGCGGCTGGTGTCTCACAACACGCACAAGCGGATGGTGTCGTGCCTGCAGGGCCACATCGGCACGGACGGGGAGAAGAGACATGTAAGCCGTGCTGTTTCTCACCTCGCTGCTTCTCACCGAAGTATAACCTCACCCAATCTCATTCACCCATGAAGGGAACACAGGGCCATCCCCAGTAGACCATCAGTTTACCTCACAGTTATGTAACACTCACATGCAACTGGAGCTCGGTATGTGCTTTAGGTTTGCTGGGAAAAAGTAAGGAAGTATATGACAATAAACCCCAGGGAAAGGTTTTAGCTGGACGTGTGCCAGTAGCCCTTGCAAGGCAGGTTTATTGAAATGCTGGGCCCGTTCATCCGAAAACATTTCCCGGAGTTACTTCCTCACCGAGCGAGATTTAAAATATCGACCATTTAATCGACATCAAAATGGCGACCATTTTAAATATCTACTGCTGCTTCCGGGTGCTGTGAGTACCCTGCCACATCCCACTGCAAAGAGGAGGTGAGAAACAGCTGCAGCAGAGCAGCCTGCCTCCCAGGCCCGGCTCAGCGAGGCGACAGACACTCGCAGGCCGTGGGCCGGGGGACGACCCTGGCTGGGCTGAACGGCCTGTCCTCGGCGTTAAACTTCTCAGGTTCTCATGCGCGGTGTGAGACGGGCTGACACTTCAGTAAGCGCAGACGTGGAGGGAGATCTGGATGTGCGTCAGAACAAGCGGGGTGCTTTACAGCTGGGCCTCTCCTCCACCGCAGCGCTAGGTCTCGAGACGCTGGATGCAGCAGTTTACAATGGTCAGCATTTGTGGCCATGAAGTGCACATGTCCGATTGTTGATTTTTGACCTGCCTCCCTCCTTGCTGCCCATGGCGGTCCTATCATACTTCTGAAATTTGACCTCTGAACTCTTCCTCTCCCAGAAAAAACTCCCACTGACAGCGCTGTCGCAGACCATGCAGGATGGCGGTTCTCAGCTAGGGGAGGAGTCTCTGATTGGGTGAGTCCACTGCCCGTCACACCAGGTTTGCGAGCTCATTGGTCAGGCCTCAGTGAGAGGATGGAGGTGGCAGCACGCATCAGGGTTTCCCTGCCTACATCATTCCTTCCCCCTGGTGTGAGGCATGTGACCTTGGGAAAATAGTGGTAATTATGGTAACCACAGAAACACAGGATATAAACAGACAAAGGCAGGTACATAAACATCCCAGGCATACAAAAGCAAATGTGACCAGGAAAAATCACCTAATTTTGTCTTACTTTGGGTGGCATGTTAAGTCATTTGTGGTTTTTACCACTCTTTAGGAGCTACTCATTGCATATATTATTATTGCAGATAATCACTGCATGTAAACAGTCATAGTAGGGACAACCACCTGCCAACCTGCCACCTGTTTTGGTCACTGTGACAAGAAACCCATCACAAAAAAAATTCAACCTTCACTCTGAAGTGCTGCGAGCTCACATTACAGGATGTTCTGAAAGAATATTTGTCATCAATTTAAAGTGCTAATAAATAAAGACAGCTCAGCATTTCTGAGACACAGCCTTCTTTACACTACATTATTTCAGTGTTGTTTGTGTGTCAATCTGGTTTGTGTGTGTTGACAGTATGATGCTGTAACTTTATGCTGTGTGTGTTTATTATAAGATGTTGATGGTTAATGCAATGTACGTGTGTGTGTGATTACAGTAACATGATGGTTAATGCTTTAATATTGTGTGCACAGTATGTGTGTTACAGTAAATGCTGTTGGTTAATGTTATGTTTGTGTGATTGCAGTAATATGATACAGGTTAACGCTATTGTTTTTAGGGTAAGAGAATGCATTAATGCTTTAATATAGTGCGGGTGAGTTTAAACCAAGATGTAAATACACAGGGCGTATTTACAGTAAGATGCTGGAGTTAGTGCTGACACACAGGTTGTATTTACAGTAAGATGCTGGAGTTATTGCTGACACGCAGGGTGTATTTACAGTAAGATGCTGGAGTTAGTGCTGACACACAGGTTGTATTTACAGTAAGATGCAGGAGTTAATGCTGACACACAGGGTGTATTTACAGTAAGATGCAGGAGTTAATGCTGACACACAGGGTGTATTTACAGTAAGATGCAGGAGTTAATGCTGTTTGTGGAGAAGATGGCTGACGCATCTCTCAAAAATGAGCAGAAAGAGTAAAGGTGCAAAAAAAAATTTACTTTAAAAATCAACTAACAAGCGAAATCGGCCTGAACTCACAGCTGAAAAAATGAGCCTCCTTCTCTCCAGCCACACACCTGTATTTAATATGCCCCTAATTAGGCAAGTGGGCCTGTTAACCAGTGGTTGCCTACAAGTAAATTACACATACTACCAATTAAAATTAACAATGAAACAATTACCCTGTTCAAATGAAATCGATCGATGAGCTCAGTGATTTACATGGTTGAAAATTGACATCAACAACAACAACAATCCTTGGACATTTAACAAATTAAGGGAAAGGTGAAGGTTCTCCTTCACATTGTGTGTGTGTGTGTGTGTGTGTGTGTGTGTGTGTGTGTGTGTGTTTGGGTATGTGTGTGTGTGTGTGTTTGGGTATGTGTGTATGTGTGTGTGTGTGTGTGTGTGTGTGTGTGTGTGTGTGTGTGTGTGTTTGGGTGTGTGTGTGTGTGTGTGTGTGTGTGTGTTTTGGGGGTGTGTGTGTGTGTGTGTGTTTGGGTATGTGTGTGTGTGTGTGTGTGTGTGTGTGTGTGTGTGTGTTTGGGTATGTGTGTGTGTGTGTGTGTGTGTGTGTGTGTGTGTGTGTGTTTGGGGGTGTGTGTGTGTGTGTGTGTGTTTGGGTATGTGTGTGTGTGTGTGTGTGTGTGTGTGTGTGTGTTTGGGTATGTGTGTGTGTGTGTGTGTGTGTGTGTGTGTGTGTGTGTGTGTTGTGGGTATGTGTGTGTGTGTGTGTGTGTGTTTGTGTGTTTGGGTATGTGTGTGTGTGTGTGTGTGTGTGTGTGTGTGTGTTTGGGTGTGTGTGTGTGTGGGTGTGTGTGTGTGTGTGTGTGTGTGTGTGTGTGTGTGTGTGTGTGTGTGTGTTTCCAGTAAGATGCTGGATATTAATACTGTGTGTGTTCCCAGTAAGATGATGGAGGTTTGTGGAGAGGCAGAGAACAGACTGGCCAGCGAACTCATGCAGCATGAGGTCCAGATTGAGAGGGACATCCTGGACCCTCTGAACCAGCTGGCAGAGGTGAGCAAAACCCGGGGTGTCAGTCCGGAGAGAGATGGCCCAGTGTTTCTGCGCTGCGCGTTACCTGCACCCACAGCAGTTGTCACACAGATTTCCTGCAGATTTCCAGAACGGAACAAACTTTACAATGCTGCTCATTATGTGTGCAAGTCAGGCCGGTTCCTATGGTTCCTCATGCTGATTCACAGATTCAGAGTCAGATACACTGTACAATGACAGCTAATCTCAGAGATAGATCAACTGCAAAAAATGTAATCAAATGTCAGTCCAGCGGCGCGTCTGTGGGAATCACTCTATCAAAGCCCTCGGAGATGTAGCACACTGTGTTTCATCTCAGATAAGCTTCTAGCCTTCCAAAAAGATACACAAAAATATAAACTGAAATGTAAAATCACAGATCTAAGGAACATATATAGACACATACACACATAAATATAGCAAAATTTTACATGCATTAGAATGTTTGTATGTCACTGCCACTTTTCTTTATGTCAATCTATCCATACATTGTTGACTATAATGCGAAATTCTATATATTATTAAAATTTTTTACAACATTTATAAACGTATTGCATGTATGGAAGTGTCAATAATTAATGTTTTTTAGTATCAGCTGAATGTTTGAGCAAAAATCATTTAACATTTGAACTTCATATTTATCATAAATCCTAATACTGTTTGAATTTTTATTGTTTGTATCCTGTTTTATCTTGTACAGACATGAATCATTATTTATCAGGGTGTATACACCAAGTATCAAAACAAGCTTATCAGTCTATTTTTGCATGCACTACATCTTTCCAAAAGCATAAAAAGCACAGAATTCAGAGCTGGGATGCATTTTGAAGGTCCAGGGAAGCTCCATTCCTGTGGGTTGGTGTGTGATCTCTGTCATGTGATCTTGGCCATGTCCTCTGACCCTATTGTGCCCTCCTCCCAGGTGGACATCCCCAACATTTTAAAACAGAGGAAGCAGCTTGCCAAACTGGTGCTGGACTATGACTCTGCAAAGACCAGGTGAGCCCAGTGTCTGTTAATGCACTCTCATGAATGTCTGTATATGGTAATACATGAGGAAAATAAATACATCTAAATTAATGAAAATATTTAGCATATAGTACATTAGAACAAATCAGTTTCAAAATTTCCATGACGCATATACATTCTTAAATTTATCATTGAATACATTTTACAATGAATGGACATTGAGAATATAATTAGAAGAGTAAATTTAATTTACATTAATTTAATGTGCATTTAATTTAATATATTGAGAATATGTTTCATATTTCAGACACACACAATATTTTTGACATGCTTCTAAAATGTACCACTTAGATTTTGTGTTTTATGTTTGAATGTGTATTGCACTTTGACAGAGTATGTATGTCGCAGAGGGGTTCCTTTGCTCTGGGTTTTCCCCTGACACACTGTGTCCCTGGACCCTGCTCTGGGACTCCCTCATGTCTGTGTGACTCGTTCCAGGTATTTCCAGGCAACCAAGTCGGTTGTCTCTGCAACGAACAACCAGGCGCTGACAGCCAAGGTGGACTCCCTCAAGGAGGAGATGGACGAAGCCCTGAACAAAGTGGAGATATGCAAGGTTCGGTCACGTTTTTTTCCTCTTATTTAATGGGTGAAAGCACTAAGGGAAAGAGGGGATGATGGGAAGGGCACACAATGTTGACTTAAGGAATGCATCAGCTTTAAGAGTTCACCGGGTGTCTGGAGTTGTTCTTTGGGGAAATAAAACCCAGGGTAAGGGTTTGGTCACCTACATCAGCTGGTTATAAATCGGCCTGGAAAGGTGGCTTGACTTTGCCTGTGACTTGTGCTTCCTGCTAACCACCTTCCTTTCACATCCAATTTTCAGGAGTCAGTGGACTTACAGGAGTAAATGCCAATTATTGTAGATCCACCTCCCTACATGCAGTGGGTCTACCCACAGTACTCTTGAGAAGCTGTCATTTGCCTTGACACTTGGCAGCAGTGCAAGCAGTCAAAACCAGCAGGCTAATGCATGATAATGAGTCTGGATCTGGAGGTGCATTGCATTATGGGATCCTTTGGGCAGCGAGTGCCTGCTCTTTCCAGGAAGGAAGAAGTGAAAAGATGCATAACCTTTCAAAGGGGGCTTTTGATTCACTCTACTGGCATCTCAAGAGAGCCAGTCAGATAGTGCATAATGAATTAAGCCTGATGGGGGACTGCTGTGCTAATGGTTACTCCTACCCCTTTCCCACTGTAGAACTGGAACCGGACAGGCTCATCATACCTTTTTCCCCCTGTAGAGGTAGAACCAGGCTGGCTCAGTATATTCCTTTCCTGTTGTAGAGCTGTAGTGGTATAATGTACACTATATGGCCAAAAGTATGTGGACACCCCTCCTAATTATTGAGTTCAGGTGTTTCAGCCACACAGATTGTTAACAGGTTCATAAAATCAAGCACATAGCCATGCAATATCCATAGACAAACCTTGGAAGTAGAATGGGTCGTATTGGAGAGCTCAGTGACTTTAAACGTGGCACTGTCATAGGATGCCATCTTTGCTACAAGGCAATTTGCGAAATTTCTGCACTGCTAAATCTGCCCTGGTCAATTGTAAGTGCTATTAGTGTCAAGTGGAAGCGTCTACAACAACAACTCAGCCACGAAGCGGTAGACCGGTAGAACTTACAGAGCAGGGCCGCCGAGTGCTGAAGCACGTAGCACGTAAAAACTGCCCATCCTCTGTTGAATCACTCACTACAGAGTTCCAAACTGTCTCTGGCTGCAACATCAGCACAAGAACTGTACGTCGGGAGCTTCATGAAATGGGTTTCCATGGCCGAACAGCTGCACACAAGCCCAACATCACTATGCGCAATGCCAAGTGACAGCTGGAGTGGTGCAAAGCACGCCGCTACTAGACTCTGGAGCAGTGGAAACGCGTTCTCTGGAGTGATGAATCACGCTTCACTATCTGGCAGTCTGATGGACGAATCTGGGTTTGGCGGATGCCAGGAGAGCGCTACCTACCGGAATGCACAGTGCCTACTGTAAAGTTTGGTGGAGGAGAGATAATGGTCTGGGGCTGTTTTTCAGGGTTTGGGCTAGGCCCCTTAGTTCCAGTGAAGGGTAACATTAATGCTACAGCATACAAGACATTTTAGACTATTTTAACTTTGTGGCAACAGTTTGGGGAAGGCCCTTTCCTGTTCTAATATGACTGTGCCCCTGTGCGCAAAGCAACGTCCATAAAGACATGGTTTGTCGAGTTTGGTATGGAGGAACTCCAGTGGCCTGCACAGAGCTCTGACCTCAACCCCATTGAACACCTTTGGGATGAATTAGAATGCCGATTGTGAGCCAGGCCTTCTCGTCCAACACAGTGCCTGACCTCACAAATGCTCTTTTGGCTGAATGGGCACAAATTCCCACAGACGCACTCAAAATCTTGTGGAAAGCCTTCCCAGAAGAGCGGAGGCTGTTATAGCTGCAAAGGGGTGGGGGCAACTCCAAATTAATGGCCATGGTTTTGGAATGGGATGCCCAATAAGCTCATATAGGTGTGGTGGTCAGATGTCCACATACTTTTGGCCAGATATATAATAATCCAGCCTGGTTCCAGCTCTACCGTGGGAAAGGGGTACAATGAAACAGCCTGGTTCTAGCTCTGCAGTGGTATAATGGGAGTGTAATACAACAACCTGGTTCTAGATCTACAACAGAAAAGGGGTGTTAAGGGTTCTTTCCCAAATCCTTTTAAGTTTGCATTGGAGAGCTGTTGAAAGTGTTTTTGCACGTCTGCACATCTCAAATCAAAAGCATGTTGTAAAGTGGTGAATCATGGAGCACTTGGCTGAGGTGGTGCAGAGTCCAGGCTAAGCTGGCTTGTGTGATTTGACACCAGGCAGGGTTAGCTCCTGCCACATGAGCAGAACTCATCAAGGGCTACGAGTCAGTGTTGGTGCCGCGCATACTGGAGAGAGAGCGGTCTGTTTGTGTGGACAAAAATGAAGGAAACGGGCAGAACAGGTTCAAGCTGGCGAGGAAGTGGCTTGGAGTGAAAGAGGAACAGGGTGCCTTTCGAAGGGTAAAAGGCTTCAAGTTTGCACATAAACACGGAGATATTTGGCAGGATTGGTAAACAAAAAGTGTGAACCAAAGAACTGCCAGCCCAGCGCAGGACACAAGTGAAGAAGTTACAGTCTTAGATTCTGTGTGCATAAATGTGTGGGATACTCTTCAAAAATGCAGCACTCCTCACCTACTGTATCACATGGTCTGATGACAGAAATGATATGGTGGCCTTTAATGTGAAAATCATTCTTAGTTAATTGATCCAAATGAGAGAAATGTGGACACTGACCTACTGTAAATAGTTTACTGTGTTTATGAGAATGTCGGAAATTTTATGTAAGTCCATTGCTTACGGTGATCAAAATCAAATCAAGACCAATGCAAACAAGTGTAAAGTGCTGTGCTTTCAGGAAACACTTTTTTTATGAGGAGTGCACTTTAGAGTGGTATTTGTATTTACATATTCTGTCAAGACATGGTGTCAGGTGTCATTGTGGCATAGTGGCTAATAAAGGTTATAGAGTGTAAAGGTTGTCGTTTCAAATCCTGAGATTTGCTTTACAGATACTTAATGAATGAATCTGAGAACAGAGCACTATGTGTGTCTTGTCTGTAGGCCCATATTAGATATCCCTGGGTCAGTGTGTAAGTGTGGGATCTTCGGGACTTTTTGTGGTGTTAGCAGCTCTGTGTGTGCTCTCTGTGCCAGAGTTTTATTTGCTGGTTTGTGAAACATTATTTGAGTGCTGAAGTGATCAGGCTGAAGTGGCTTGCATCATTAGCTGGTTTGGCGTGTACTCCAAAGCCTCTGCCAGTCAAGGCTGTTTTGATGGTCCCTGTCTACGTCCATTTCATTAGTGTCGGCCACTGGCCGAATCCTGCAAACCTGTGAATTAGTACCAGAGTGGTTCCACTCTGACTCGGAGTTCCCCATGATCTGGGGTACTTTCACGTGTTCTGGGAATTCTCACTGCTGTCATTTTGAATAAATTTCATATACTCAGAGGAAAATCACATTGTCAAAATGAACAAACATATCAAGCTTGAATGGAGGATTAATTTATTCACTTAACACTTAAGTAGCCTACGTGTTACTTATTACTCATTATTAAATATAATTTTGACCCAAGTGCCTCTGTTTCCCTAAAAAGACATTTATTGATCTGTTGAGCTAAATTTTCCCATTTTTGTTTGTTTACTTGTACAGACTTTATTCATCATAGGGGTGCACTGTTCTCCAAACAAGAATGGACTGTATTGTGTTGATTTATTAAGCTGCTGAGAGTTAAATTCTGTTTTTATTTTTTTGTACAGATCTTTATTCATTGAGTGCAAAGTGTTTTACCGAAAAGGAGAGGGTTTAGTAAGATATTGATATATGTAAACTGCTGAACATGATTTTATTTGATTTCATTATCACCAGTAGTCGGTTTGGTAATTACTAGCATTTTTGTGCGAGCAATACCCTCTACCCCCTGCCTTGTCAGGTTCAGTTCGGTTTGGGTATTAAAGTGAGGGGGTTGGGTCAGGCTAGCATTTCAGTTTTAGGCCCGTGCAGACCTTTAGCGCGTGTGTGTGTGTTTTGGGTAATACCACTCCTAATTCTGCCCTGTGTCAATGTCCCCCTCTTTGTCTCTCTCAGGACCAACTGGCTGCAGACATGTACAATTTCTCCTCTAAAGAGGGGGAGTATGCTCGCTATTTCGTAATGGTGAGTTAAATTTATTCTGTCCATGCAATCAGAATAATTCTGAAATTTTTGCCAAGTAAATATTTACCAATCCCAGTGGCACTTGTACACAAGGTGACGATTTTTCATGTTGTTTTGGGGAGCTTTGTTTTGTTTTTCTGTTTTTCTCATGTAATGATGTACTTTGCAGTGGCTCTCAATGAATTAAAAATTCATTGAGAATAGCTTTTAAGGAGTTAAAACCCCTCTAGTCTGAGAGGCCTTCATCTTTGTGACCTTCATGGCTCATTGTGCTATTAGCCATTTGTCAACAGCCATTTGGCACTGCCCGGGCTGACTGAGACTGTTCTCTCTTCCAAATGGCGACTGTACTCCCAGTTACTGGAAGCCCAGGCTGATTACCACAAGAGATCTCTCGCCGCTTTAGAGGACCTCCTGCCAAACATAAAAGCACAGCAAGGTAAGACTTTTCAGCTCACCTCTCTAGCCGACTTGAAATCCACCATTTGTTTCCCTCATTTCAAAGGCACTAAGTGAATACTATTGTTTTTAGCTCCACATCAAGGAGTAGCAAAGTCCATTTCTTATGTGAACAGTAGCAAACTGCTTCTGCCTTTGCATAGTTTGTTACTGGAAAATGATCCTTTTTTTCTGAATATGAATTACAGACCTAAACAAGGTGTTGTTAAAGAGGTCAGTCAGTTCTTTGGCTGTGGGTTTCTTACTTCATGAAAAAGGAACCCAAAATTTAAGAAGTCTTCATTAATCTTAGAAAATATGGCATATCAAAGTACCAAGTGTTGCCACTTTTATACATATCATTTATCACATAAATTTGCCACAGTGCTGCACATCTGAAAGTGGATGTGTTGCATTGTATGCCATATGTTTTGATGTGTAGTTAAATACTTTGTTTTTATGTGCTGGAATCATAATCATTATTTTATCATATTGTCAGGCATTAAACTTTCTGTAGACTTCTGAAGAAAAACAATGTTGTGGCAACAGTTTTTTCCAGCCTTTTCAATGTACATATTTCGTACGTCAATTTCTAATTGCAGCTGAATGACAGTTCTGAACATTAAGTGACTATGACATTGGGGGTCTGTGCTCACCTCCCAGTTTAGTGAATTCATATGTGCTGGAACGCATTAGCAAGCAGTAGGCTGTGCTTTTTCTCGTGTTTGTGACAGAACACTTGATTCTTTTGGCTGGTTTTCACCTTAACCTGCTGAACAGGAAGCTGTTCAAGGTCTGCAGAGCTGTGGAAAATCTAGTACAACAAGCTTGTAGGGAACAGTGCCCCCCCATCTGTCCCTGTTTGCCGCGTTGTACTTCTAATGGTGGGCGTGTGTTTGTGCAGACTCCTGGACAGAGAAGCCAGCCTTCGGGACTGCCCTGGACGAGCACCTGAAGCGCAGCAATCGCGAGATCGCCCTGCCCATCGAGGCCTGCGTCATGATGCTGCTGGAGACAGGCATGAAGGAGGAGGTACGCCCCCCGCCCCCAAAGATGGGGTTTAAAGGGGTCTGCACTTTAGCACGCATCTGTATTTGGAGCTTGAATTGAATTTTTAAGATTCTTAGGAGTCAGAGGTCACTGATAATCTGAAATTGAGCCTCAGCTAAAGTGATGTGATTGGTCAGAAGGCACTTTGCCAGTTAACAACTTCTCGGTATGTCCAATTAGACTCTTTCTTTGGTTTATTCACGGAACCACCTGCAGTTGGTGAATTTTACTGTCTTAGTTATCATTTAAACAAGAATTTTAATATCCTACTCCTCTGTACATGTGAATCAGAATGATTAGGCCTTTATTAGGCTTTATATTATTTGAAGAACATTTGTCTTATTTAAAAAAACGAAACCGTCTGACACCAGTCACTGGTCCTTCTTGGGTGAGTTTTACAGGAAATGGTTTTATCATGGGGGGGGGTCCTGTTTCCTGAGCTTCGATATGTGCAGCTCGGTGTTAACGCGAGGTGTGAGGGTGTGAGGAGGAAAGCGACTCCGTGGCCAACCAAAAGCCAGACTAAGGTCCGCCGCACTACAATGTTGTGCCACTTCCCTTTTCACAGCCAAACCCAGAACAAGCCATTAATCAGTTGCCGGCCAGCTGTTGTGGTTTCTTAAAATACTACAGAAACTAGACATGCGTTTCCCCTCTGAGAAGTTTCTGTATTACTGTGCTGGGTCTCTGTTGTGGGTGGTCACAATTGCTTTTTGTAGTCTACTGCGGCAGTGGTGGATGTGTTTTCACAGAATGAGCTAAAAGGGCACCTGGGGCCTTTGTGGAAGTAACCATCATCCAACACATGTGTCTAATTGATTAGATTAGGTTAATCTTCTCTCTCTAAAACAACTCGTTGAGTTTTTGAAGAACCCCAGAGGAAGTATTTGACTGCATGCACTGAGCGCATAAGTGAGTGGTCCTTATAAGGCAGGTGCATAAATGTTTGGGGGAAAATTTTGAATGAAATGATTTTCTTGGATTTTATGCAATAGCCCTGGTTGCCCATTATGGCAGTGATAGTCGAGAGATGATTCATGAACACCTAATTGGTGGAGCTCCCATATGCTGTCAGTAACTGGTTCATACAAGTCAGTCAAAATATTGCATTCCACAGAAAGCACAATGATTGGTTCAAATCAGTATGATTGCGCTACTCATTCTTGGGCTCCTGAAGCCTTGCTCTCCCCTCACCACTTTAAAACAATGTGAGGTTGCCCTTGTGTGGTCAGTGTTGGAAGGGCATGGCTCTGATTCTTCTTCCTGTGTGACAGGGTCTGTTCCGAATCGCCGCAGGAGCCTCCAAGCTGAAGAAGCTGAAGGCGGCGCTGGATTGCTCCACCTCCCAGCTAGAGGAGTTCTATTCTGACCCCCACGCTGTAGCTGGTACGGCCTGTTTCCTGGCAACCCAACAACAAATATTTCCTAAAGCAACAAGATATTTGACTGTACAACAGTGTCCTGAATATTTTTTTCTCTGGTGCTATGCGGTGAAACTTTATCTTTGTAGAGTCAATCAACACCCCCACCAATATGCCACTATATTCATCATCAGTTTGGCTGGCATGTATTGTAATACAGGTTTATGTTGTATCCCTCCCTAATTTTGGTCATGAAAACCATTGCTTTAATCATTAGTCTTATTTCTTCTCGATGTGTTGTATTTGCCATCCAGTGTTTCAATAGTCTTTTCATCATTTATGGATATTAGAGGACTGCTCTTTGTTGACAGGAATTGTCACACAATGGTGCCTATTGTCAAGGGGATAAAGCCATTCTAGAATGTGCTTTTTGTGAGTCAGGTCAGGAAGGAGCACGCTTTGTCACAGTGGAGCTTTGAAGACTGACCACATCAAAGCAGCAGTGTCCATCTATTGTCCGGGTTCTGGTGTTTCTTCTAAATGCGCGTCAATTTTTTTCTGAGCACGCTTATTTGAGGCATTGAACAAGCCTAAAATCGAACAGGCTTATTTTGGACAGCTTTGTTGAGTGCAGCAGAAACAAAGCACGAGAGCAGTATGCAGTAACTGTCAGAGCACATGACCCTTTAGCAGAGGATGATGGGATTGTAGTCCAGGTGGGAAGACCCCACATGTACCCCTGAAAAGGGCCTGTAAAAGTCAAAATTTCAGAAGGTTGCAGATGTGGTCAGGGTCTAGGGACTGAAAACTTATTGAAAGGCTTATCGAATGAGACTTGCAGGGACTGCAGTGTGTGTCGTTCATTCCTTTTAGTCAGAAGTTTTACCCAGCTGCTTCAGAGAATAAACTGAGGGAATAAACTGCAAAGCTTTTCCTTACAGTAGTCTGCCAATTCAGAATAAGCTGTATGTTGTTCTGTACAGGGATATGCACATAGCGAAATACTCTTGCGCATCATCACATATCACTCCAGGAATGTCCCCTGATGAATGTGTCATGTAGACCTCTTTATATACATTCTCTATGTCCTGGACAGGAGCCCTAAAGTCCTATCTGAGAGAGCTACCGGAACCGCTCCTGACCTTTCAGCTGTACGATGAGTGGATACAGGCATCCAGGTAAGAAGCGCCTCGCCCTCTCGCCAACTTTCCAACTTTGCAAAGACATGCCTGTGGAGCCGCATTAGCAAATCAGGGCAGCGTGTCCGTGCTCCTTGTGATGCAAGTTGATATGATGTTATATGAGTCATGACATGAGGCCTGCCACTATGCAAAAGCAAGCGCACAGACCCACATGCATTTGTTTGTGTAACTGCAGTTCTAAGCCGTGATGACAGATCGGCTCGGCGCTCTGTTTCTATGCCAAAGAAGGACAACACAGATGACGGCTGTGTTCATGGAGTTTGATACTATGACATGAATACGAGTGTTACGTTTTAAGTTGTATTTTAAAAAGATACAGTTGATACCCTGGTATTAGGAGTAATGACTGTAACAGTGAAAACACTACTGTGTACTCTGCTCCAATGCAAATGCAATCAGGAAATATTTTGTTTATTATTTGTAGCGCGGTCAGTAAAGTGGTGACTTAACACAGATCGTCTTCCAAGGCCTTAATACTCGGAGGTGTTCAGACAGCACACTCTTACCTTCGAGCCACCAGTCCAGCTAAACCTGACAGTTCACCTGACAGTTCCTGGGGCCGTGCTGCTTCTCGGCGTTCTGAAACACCAGCGCCGTCTCTCTTATCAGCCCGCGCTCAAAATAACAGCAGGGGCCGAAAATAGACCTCCTGCGGCTTTGAGCGGCCACAGAGACTGACAAACCGGTTGTGTCTTCTGCTTGTAGTGTCCCGGATCCTGACAAGAAGCTGCAGGCGCTCTGGGTGACGTGTGACAACTTGCCAAAGAGCAACAAAGCGAACTTCAGGTGAGTGATCCCCCCCCATGGGAATGGTCCTGTCTCTGCCTGCGGGGTGGACGGTTGGCTCTGCCGCCCCGACAGGACTCAGCGGCAGGGGAGAAGGCGGGGTTCAAGAGCTGGCAGACGTGGCTGTGACTGTTGCGTTTGTGGCAGGCAGCAAATTTAATTCCGCTTTTATTCACATTGGCAGAAGTGGCTCTTGAATTGAATCAATATAATTCTGCATTTACATTTTACATTTTACTTATTTGGCAGACGCTTTTATCCAAAGCGACTTACATAGGTTACCGTTCTTTACAATGTTATCCATTCATAAAGCTGGATATTTACTGAGGCAATTGTGGGTACTGCTGCTGTACAAGGGTCCCAGCGGGGATTGAACCGGCAACCTTTCGGTTACGAGTCCTGCTCCTTAACCACTTCTGCAAAATGACTGTCTGAAACTAAGTGCTGTAAGCTCAGTATGTTGTGGATCCAGTGGGTAACAATGATTTGAAAACAGGAAGTCAAGTTTTGAATCCTAGATGGGAAAACAACCGTTACACTTGCACTTAAGGTCATTACCTGATTTGCTTATGACAATAGCCAGTATAAATACCATGCAAATATTTAGGGTGTGCAAATACGCAGGCTATGTGAGTTGCTTTGGATAAGTCAATTTATTATGCAAATGAATAGGGCTGTGTGGTTTTGGCATTCTGCTCACAGTGACTTTACCTGATCCCTTCCGCTGCAGGTACCTGGTGAAGTTTTTGGCGAAGCTGGCCCAGGAAAGTGAGGTCAACAAGATGACCCCCAGCAACATCGCCATCGTTCTGGGGCCAAACCTGCTCTGGGCCAAAACTGAGGGGTGAGGATGTCACTGGGGGAGACGCGTATCTGTCCCAAGGGCTGTCAGTGGTGATGGGCCACCTAGAGTGATTCTATGAAAAAAAAGTAACCCAGAAACCAAGGGAAAGTGTTTGGTTGGATTTGCCTAGGGCACATCAAGCGCACTGCTTCCTACAAAGCTTTCTGGTAAATGGCTGGAATGTCCAACCAGACACTTTACTAGGGTTTACTTTTCAAATTGTTGTCTGTTTGCGATCCAAATTGCAGAATATATGTCTGTCAAAATGTACTGCACATATTCAGAAAGGTACCAGTTAATTCTACTTTCATCTGTAATTCTGTACACACACTGAAGAACATATTCTACAATATTTTCTAAAAAAATACATATGGTAGCCAAAGCAATTGTATATTGTATGTACATTTTTTTGAGATGTATTTTATATATTTTGCCTCTCTCTCTGTTCCTCTCGCCCTCTTTGTACCTCTCTCTCCCTCATTATCTGTCCATCTCACTTATTCTTCCCCCTTGTTTCACTCCCTGTCTTTCTCTCTGTCCATCTCTTTCTCCTCCTCCAACCCTCTGTCTTTGTCCCTCCACCCCCCTTTCCCTCTACCTCTCCTTCTCTTTCTCCTCCTCCACCCCTCCCTTTCTTCTCAGGACTCTTGCCGAGATGGCGGCGGCGACCTCGGTCCACGTGGTGACCATCATAGAGCCGATCATCCAGCACGCTGATTGGTTCTTCCCGGGGGGTAAGGTCCTGCACTACGTCTCTCCAGGGGTTACAGGGTCAGCGTGCAGACGCCCGTGTCCTTCTCTGCTCCTCTTTCCCTCCTGCTGCCAGCGAGAGTAGTGCAGTGCCTCAAATCATTAGTTTAAGAGGGGTCATTTGTTTGGCCAAACCTCTCCCTAGCTCCGTGCTTCTTTCTCCAGCACTGATCTGGGGTCAGTGTGTCCAGTTCATGGCACAAAATAATCGGTCTCAGCACTGGTCAGATATCAGCGTTACTGAGGAGGTTACATTTACATTGCATTTATTCATTTGGCAGATGCTTCTATCCAAAGTGACTTACAAGTGAGGTTAGAGATCAGCTGTTGTCACTCCTGTGCCTACGTTGTAGTGACGGGAGAGTGAGGCTTTGCAAAGCCCAAAACAACTGGAACTGTCATGTGATACGAGTTGTTCACTGACTGGAGCTGATCATGGTGACTGACGATACACGGCACCTGACACGATACACGGCACCTGACGACCAATTATGAGATTCGTGAATCGTCACCCTCCAGGCACTGCGAAATTCCGCTCCATTGTGGCTTTGACACGAGCCAGCGTTTTTGAGTCGTCTCTCATAGCGGAAAGCACAGGGAGGGCCACCCAACAGTACATGACCGCTTGTGCGTCTTTCTGCAGATATGGACTTCAACGTGTCAGGCATGTTCGCCATGCCCACGGCCCCAGCAAACCAGACCAGCTACCTGAGCGCCACGGACTCAGACTCGGGAACCATCGACCGGAGGAGGCCCGGAACCATGGTGGGACCGGAGGGCGAGAGCCGAAAAGAGAGGTGCCCGTCCCGTTCTGCCCCGTCAGAGGCCCTTCTTCGAACATCAAAACAGAGCAACATACTGAGCAGCCTCAAATGCTAAGGCTCAGCCGTTCCACGGTGTGGTCGTGATTGAAATTTTGGTGACTGAGTGCTGTGTGTAATGGGTACTCTTTGCCCTTTAGCGCCCCCCGGGAGCCCTCATCCACCCCGCCGCCCCAGCGGAACGGGGGGCTGGGCCTGCAGAAGGACACGCCTGCCTCAACGCCCGGGTCGGGTCAGCTCAGCACAGGGGCCCCGCAGGGCGGCTCCAGGGGCCCCAGCCCCCACCTGGTGCGCAGAGGTGAGATTCGCCTGGGAGACACGTTGTCTGTTGTTTTTTGCCAGCAGGAGCTTTTACTAGACAGACTAGAGTTTGGAAGAGATAACACCCAGCTGTGTGAATTGATAACATGTTAAAACTGTAAGTTATGTAGGTCACTGTGGGTAAGAGCTTCTGCAAAGCAAATGGAACATTTACATTAACGTCTAATGTACACTGTACTGAGGCTCCCTAAATACTAACAGAGTAACTTGTTTTATATAGATGGTATATAGAACAGTGTATAAAATAGTGTATACAAGTCACTTCAGTGTGGTACTACTAGCATATTATAGTAACTGTGTTTATTTTACGGTTATGGTGCAAGATTGTGCCTTGTACTTGCTCCTAGTCCTCTGTAGAGTGGTTGTTATGACTGTTCTGCGCTGTTTTGCTTTTGTTTCTGCATTGCTCTGGGAAATCCCTGGGTTTGCAGAACATAGCAGGAACTACATCCTTATACCAGATACGAAAATAGTGATGATGAGCTTGAGAGCAAATGTTTTCTTCTAAAGTGGTAAAGTGTTTAAAACTATACTCCAGGGAAGGTGTTCAGTTGCATGTAGCAAGCACACAATGTAGTCAGTGGGCTTTATAAATGCTTGGTATGTCCATTTGAAAGAATTTCCTGGATTTCTTGGTGTCTTTGAAAAGTACACAAAAGCAAATTCTGTCATTTTGGAGTTGACTGCTGGGTGTTGACTCTTGACTGAAACCATGATTCCTTTATTGTGCCTTTTTCAGGTACAAAGAAGCCTGCGCCTGCCCCACCCAAACCAGCCAACCCCCCTCCAGCACAGCCTGGCAGTCAGACAGCCCCTTCCCCAGGGGTAGCCCCGCCCCTTGCCCCATCCCCCAAACCAGGTCAGAGTGCGACCCTGCCCACGCACCGCCGCCACTCTAGCCACCACTCACCAATCCAAGCCCCCAATCACCCGCCCCCACAGCCACCCCCTCAGATGGCCCCGCCCCCCCTTATGAAACCCTTCAGCCAGACAGCGGCAGAGTCAGGGACCGACCACTCCCCTCCCAGCACCCCCACACCCCCGGACACGCCTCCACCCCCCTCGGTATCGCTCGACAGTCCCCACACCCCAGGCCTCTCCCCCTTCAATTCGGGATCGCTCCCCCGCCCAAGGCCCGTGCCCAGACCCCGAAACCGCCCCAGTGTGCCCCCGCCCCCACAGCCACCCACCACAGGTGGTGACAGCGCCAACGGTGTCTGTGGCTCTGCCTCCAGGATCATTGCCGGTAAGCAAGCTCCCCTTGCTCCCCAGTCTCACCCTCTTGCTCTTTCTCGCTGTGTCTTACTCTGCCTCCCTGTGTCTCACCTTCTGTCTCCATGTCTCTCACCCTCTCACTCTGTCTCCTTGTGTGTCTCTGTCTCCCTGTGTCTCCATGTCTCACCCTCTCACTCTTTCTCCCTGTGTCTCACTCTGCCTCCCTGTGTCTCACCTTCTGTCTCCATGTCTCTCACCCTCTCATTCTGTCTCCTTGTGTCTCTCCGTCTCCCTGTCTCCCTGTATCTCACTCTGTGTCTCACCCACTCACTCTGTCTCCATGTGTCTCACCCTCTCACTCTGTCTCCTTGTGTCTCACTCTGTCTCCATGTGTCTCACCTTCTCACTCGGTCTCCTTGTGTCTCACTCTGTCTCCATGTGTCTCACCTTCTCACTCTGTCTCCTTGTGTCTCTCCGTCTCCCTGTCTCCCTGTATCTCACTCTGTGTCTCACCCACTCACTCTGTCTCCATGTGTCTCACCCTCTCACTCTGTCTCCTTGTGTCTCACTCTGTCTCCATGTGTCTCACCTTCTCACTCGGTCTCCTTGTGTCTCACCTTCTCACTCGGTCTCACTCTGTGTCTCACCCACTCACTCTGTCTCCATGTGTCTCACCCTCTCACTGTCTCCCTGTGTCTCATCCTTTTTCCTTGTATCTCCTTTAGAGTCACTCTGTCTTATCCCTGTCTCGTCATGTCTCAGTGCATCTCCCCCCCAAAGTCACGTCATTCATTCCATTGGCTGTAAATGAGACATCTAGGACCCACAGATCTCATTTTGGCCACATGTCATTGATATGTTAACACCATAGTGTGTTAGTCCACAGCACTGACCACTTATTTTTACAATGCCTTCACAGGGAGAGGATCATTCTGAGAGTAAGGTTTGTAGCAGCGGGTATCTGCATTTAGCGTTGTGTTTTTGTGACTTCACTGCAAGTGCAGTTTGCCCCGCTTTTATCATTTTGCCTGCTGGTTTCATGGGTAAACTTACATGGTCCATTAGACTCATAACTAGTGATAGGAGAGCGAGGCCTCATTATCCTCAGAATGGCTGGATCTATTGTGTGCCATCAATGGCTCACTGATTTGAACCAATCATACTGCCTTTCTCTGTAGATCAAAGTGTTTTGATTGGTCCATATGAGTCACTGATTGACAGGGCATGGTAGCTCCTCCCGATCATGGGATTCGTGAGGCCCTATTCTCCTATCATAACTCTTAACATCACCATCTAACCCATGGAAACAACATATGGCAACTCTGGCTAGGGCTCGCAAATTACATTTACAAGCGTCACTTGACCAGGAATATGGAGATGACCATTCATCTGTAATTGACCTGTGCTCCTTAACTAGGATAAGATTAGCAGTGGATTTTGATATTTGCTAGAGCTGAATTCAGCATTTGAAACGCCTGGTCGTTGTGCACTTGTAAAGAGTATCGTGCGGCCCTACTCCTCTGCACACACCCTCGTACATCTGTTCTCTCCCACAAAAGCCATGTTGTTTATCCCCAAGTGAGCGTCGTGTCCCACGTCTCAAAGGCACGTGGGTAATGTGGAGGAACCCGTTCTGTCCCTCACCTGTTGCAAAATGTACAGCAGGGGGGTCGAGTGGAACGCGAGGAGCCTCAGATGTTTGGTTTTCCCTTTTTGTGGTTTCCGAGTGCAGCTAGTGCACCTTTGTTGAACCGGCCTGTAGACAGCTCCCGTAAAGGGTGGCTCAGCTTCTGCATGGCACACTCTGGGGATCAGCTACCTTTCCTCTGCCCCACTGTCTGAGCTGACTGTCCGCACAGAAAAGCTTGCTTGTCTTTTAGTGCTTGGCGTGCTAATTTAATCGCACCTGCTTCCCCGGGAACCCTGGCACGCACTGCATAGAGGCTTCACTGCATGGACACACATGGCGGAGCACCTAGGGCCAGCTAGCTTTATGATGAGGAGTAATGGAGACTCCTTTTGGACCAGCAGGAGTCTTTCTCATTCATCTCTCTGCTCTGCAGACTGCTTCAGGAAATGCTTACACTACCTAATGATCATGCATTTGTGTTTAAATGAATTGAATTAGGTTTATCTGTCATAGTGCAAGTGGGATTTAAGGTTTAAAACCTTACCCCAAGTAACACCTGCTGCTTTTCATTTAAGTGGTATGTACTGATTTGGAAATTGACTTCTCTGCAGGTTGAAATCGCAAGGCATTATAGATATATCATTTCTGTACCTTCAGCAAAGTCCTTGGATTTATTAAAATATATAGGAGTATAAATGGTTATGTAATATTAATAATATTACAGTAATATTAGACAGGGTGAGCACCCTGTTCTTGAGGAGGCAGGATGCCTCATAGCTCTGTGGTATTGTGTAATTAAATATTGTTTACAGATGGAATGCCAATATGCCTATGAGACAGGAGGGCAATAGGGTGGGGTGTGGGGGCACATGATTTGCTGATGACTTCCCATTAGACTGACTCTGCTCCTCTGCTTACTTACTCTTTGTGTGCGTGTGTGTGTGTGTGTGTGCGTGTGTGTGCATGTGCGCTTACTAACACGCATCACAGCACGCGCTGTGGCTTTGCTTCAGTAGCCACTGACTGTTAGCTCCTGTCTCTGTAATGGAACTGCTGGAACCTTCTCGGGGCTTTCCTTAAAAGGGCCTGCAGGTGCATGCGGGTGTGTGTGAGCTGACTTCCTCATCCACAACGCCTGCGCTAACCAGGCCACAGGTCACTCTAAATGGGATTAAAGAGGGTTAGGAGGAGTGCAGCGGGTGTATGATGATTACACTCTCATTTCTCAGCAAGTGAGGTAAGCTCTCCAACTTGAGTGCCACCGTTGGATGAAGGAAGGGCTTTCCGGCTATGAAGCAGCACCTACCTGACGCAGTCATAGACTCCCCTGCAGCTTTAAGAGTCTACACTCTAATCTCCAAATAGCTTAGCACCATGAGTGTTTGTGTGCTGTTAGAGGAATGTATCAGTTGAATACATTGTGTTCAGCCTGGTCTTCAGCAGCTGCAGTGTGCAGACAGAAATGGTCAGGAAGTGCGTGACGTTTGACTGGGTTCTTTGGTTCTTGCTGCCCCCTTGTGTAGATTCGGGCGTGGTTCTGAAGGGGTTGAGCCGCGCCTTGATCCCGGTGATCAATGTGGAGCAGCTGGGTGGGGGCCCAGCCGGCCAGGACCACTCCTTCTCCCTACCCCAGGACCCTGAAATCGACTCAGAGAGCACCGCCCTGTGAGAGACAGAGGAAACCCTTTTACACCTCTGTGTGGTCTCCCGGACAACCAAATACACCGGACTGCAATCCCCCCCCCCACCAAGACACACCCCCAGCCTCCATTCCCTCCAATCCCACACCTAACACAACCCTGTCCCACCTTCTCATCTCAAACCCCACCTTCCTCTAAGCCCTGGATGTACAGAAATGATCCATCAGCTGATCTACAGCACCATGAGATCCAGACAGTCAAACGCAACAAGACAGCTGGGGACTGCAACTGAGAGTCCACATTCAACTCTGCTCCGTGGAGACTTATTACTGTTTATTATTATGTGGTCACTCTGCTACATGGAAGCTACAACCAAACCTGCTCAATACATATATTATGGGATGTCATCACATGGTTTCTGTTGGTGATGGGGGCGGGGCAGTTGGGGTACTGTAGATTTGCAAACAGCTTACTTTTTTTTAATTATTCATTATACTACTCAAGGTGTTTGGGGTGGTATTTTTTTAATGTGATTTTTTTTGTAAGGAAATCACTTTTTTTTCAAGAAAACATTCCTTTTTTTATATAACTGATATTTAAAGAACACATGCTGTAAGCGGCGGAGAGAAGCGGAGGAGGAAGCTACAACCGAACCAAAGGAATGCATGACTGTTGAGTGACGCGGTGGGGGACTGCAGGCTTGGTTTCCGCGCGTCCACTTTCGTTACTGCCTGGAAACGCTGTCCTCTGCTCGCACCTCTCCGGCCACCCGCATACACACATTCCCTTTGACTCCATCGGTTCAAACTCAAAGCTCATCGTTTTTTCCCTCAGTTTTTCACTTTATCCACGCGTACGTGATTGATGCCGCTTCAGTGAATGATGGTGGTTACTCACAGGCGATTGGCTAAAGAATTGTGTAAGAGTCTCTAGAATAAAACAAGGACGTGATGAGAGAAGGCTGTTACGTGAGATGTTTAAAGGCGTTAAAACACTCCCCGAAAAAACTATACTGTTATTGATTACTGTTATTGATACACTGCTGGACTGAAACCCTGTTAAGGTCTTGGTCATGCGGAGAATGACCGCTATAAATCACGACTATAGTAATACATTCTGTACTAACAGTCACACCAGAGGGCGTTTTTCTTATTCAGTACACCTGTTAGTTACTTCCTTCCAAGTACTTCATGGTGGTCAGCATTTGTGAGCACCAACTGGTTTTTTTTTTTAATCACCAAAACGCCATCATAAATCGACAATTTTCATGTCATTGTCGTCGGTGTGACCGGGACTTTCCAGGCCACCATAGTCTTCTCAGAAGCACACAGACCTACAGGAGACGACTGTAAGGTTACATGGTGTCATGTCCGCATTGTATTTTTGTGAACATTTTTTTCCCCAAATTTAAACATTTTTACAAACTCCATGTCCAAAGTATGTATCGCAACACTGCGTGAATTTAAGTAAAGGAAATGCGGCATGTCGTTTACGTCGAACACCTTTTTTTCAGTTGTAGCGGTAGAAGTGTTAAAAGGGCATGTATACCGGTAAAAAGCGGGTCCCGGGCTCCTTTCATCCGCGGTCTACTTTACCGTGCTGCCTTTTCCGTCGCCGTTACCACGGGGCGTCGGCGAGCGGAGCCTGAGCTGTTCCGCAAGGCTAAATCTGCTGCTCGAATACCCACAGAGTAATGTTTGTACATTTGCTTCTAAGTTATTGTGATGGCAGTCGTCTCCCTTTTCATGCTGTGCCTTTCCCTCGGATGAAGCGGACCTCTTGCTGGTTCACTGTCCTGCCTTACGCCGCGCACACGGTCGGTCCTTTCTGCGGAGCGGCTGTGCGCGCGAACTTCGAGGCTGCGCTTGAAGCTGGCCTTTCTACTCCGTATAAAATATGTATCTTTCAACAAATGTAAGATTCTTGTTTTATGTACTCACCTCTCAGAATAAAAATTAAAACGGGGGAAAAAGTGACCCAAATCTTTTAATCAGCATTGTTTTTCTTTACAAACCTGCATTGTGTAATATCTTAAAAGAAATTGAATATAAAGGCATTCGAATTCAACAGCAGCTCATTTAATGATTATATATTGAAGAATGTTGCCATTTACTCTGTTTATATAAATGATGGATGGCTTCAATGTTTCATATGATGGGAACTAAAAATAATTTCAATTCTAAATACATAGCAAAGGTCTTTTGGACAGACTTGACCTTCAGAGCACTTTAACATGTTATTATATGATAAATAACAATCAGAGTGAAATAAATACATTGCTTATATGTTTCTGCTGCTGAACATGTTGCTCACTTGAGCACTGAAGATACTCCTAAGGAATGATTGATTCTGATACTGTTTTATGTATCTTAACGCTGTCCTTTTAGCATCTCTGTTTATGATCCTTTGAATAGATGACTCATGTACAGTTGTCAGGAGTAGCAGTCACTGGTTCCGGGCTGTGTATTAAATAGGGATCCATGGAGAACTCTATCGACCAGCTGGGTCACGCCACCTGAACCACCTTTGACTGCATGACCATCCACGCGGAAGACGAGTCAGCCCCCGCATCTCTAGGCCCAGACAGTCCTCATCGTGCCCGCCTTGACTGTCCAGGGCACATATCATTGGCTGAGGCAGGCGCCCAGCTACGCCCAGTAGCCAACCAGGAATGCTGTGACGGCCATGCACACGATGAGGTTGGCGTTGACGACGTGTCTCATGGTGGGGTCCTCATCCAGGGAGCAGACAGCAGCGTTGGCAGGGGGTGGCGGCGGCGGCAAGCGCCCACCCGTCTCTTTCTGCTCCATCCCACACAGCCACAAGAGGGCAGACTTGAGCCTGGATCGCATCTGCTCACTTTCCTCTGTGGAATGGGAACCTGCCCAAAGAAAACCAAAGTATGCTCACACTTAACCCTTGCAATGCCCTTGTGTCTCTGAATTAAAATATAGGTGGGTCTAAGTATACATTACCTAATTACACAGGTAAGGGCTGGAAATGGCACTCTCAATGTATGTCAGTTTTAGTGCCTTTAGTGCTTAAACTGTGGTTAGACTGGCACAGTGCACTGTAACAGATTGTAACCAAAAGGGTACAGCCTTGAGAGAGCTGTAAGGTGAAGAGTCCCTTGAGTATCATGGGAGCACACCCTGAGTATCAAGTATCATGTGTCCTTGTCTAAGAACCTGTAATGTGTGCAATGTACTGCATGCAAGCTCTTGCACTGGACAAGAGCAGTGAATAAGCAGACCATCTAATAGTGTCAGTGCACCTCTCCTTGGTGGGTCAGTTTTTCCGTTTCTGGCCTCATCCTCTGCACGGGGTCCTTGCTCGTCCTGTCCTGCTGAGATCACCACGTCCATACTCAGGCCGCTTTGCTGCACAGGGTCGAACCTCGTGGTCCACGTGAGGCCGCTGACCTAGAAGGAACCAGCAGTGGTCAGGAAACTGGGTTTGCATCCCGGAGGTTGCAGGTTCAAATCCCAGAACTGATGCTGCTATGTCCTTAAGCAGGGTCCTTAACCTGAATTGCCTCAATAAATGCCAAGCTGTATCAATAGGCATGTCCAATGATGAGGTTGTCTTGTCCCTCAATTGTCAAGCAGTGTGTGACATTTTCATGTAACATTTATTTACAACAATTTTAAAATGCAACAATTCTCAAGCAGTGTGCCATATATTCAGGTAGCATTTCTTTAAAAAGCACCCAGGGTAATTTTCCAGTTGGCTGTCATTACCACCATGTAGCCTTCTTGTGCCAAAAAGATTAGGTTAAGTGGAATGGGGCCTGGTTACTCCTTAGATCAGGGGTGGGCAACTCCAGTCCTGGAGGGCCATGGTCCTGCTGTTTTTCTTGTTGACCAACTAAATACAATCTCTGATTGGCTGAAGAGCAAGCACACCTGTTTTCAAGGTGAAAATCAACAGGTAACTAAGAGATGAAAACAAAAACCAGCAGGACACTGGCCCTCCAGGACCGGAATTGCCCACCCCTGCCTTAGATGATTTAGACTACAACTGGAAAAAACGGGTTGCTATTCAGAGTGGTAACTGTAGACCAGCAGGGGGCACTCTTCCCTCCTGATCGTTACATTACATTCCTGGCATTTCTTACTGGCAGTTTCTTTTCCAGAGAACTTGAACTTACAAGTTCTTGGCTCCAATTAACTCATGTAAAGTAAAACTAACTAAATTAACTAACCCAAGTTAATCTTGTAACAGAGGTCACTGTTTCAAACACTGCCCTGGACGCCCTTTAAGCCAAGAAATATTCTACATATGAGACCAGTTAAAATCACTGAATATTTTGCGCCCTGCGTCCTGTGCCTCCATGTGTCCAGCAAATAGCTTCATATGTCTTCCACCTACCTGCTCCACAGGAGGCTTCTCTGTGGCCAGACTGACTGTCACAACCACGGCCAGGGTGAAGATGGACAGGATGATGGAGAAGTACAGGTAGTGGATGTATTTAACGATGCCGGGCCTGGTGTCCACCTCGTGACACAGCGGGACAGGGTACACGAAGTCCAGCAACATCCGGACGCATCCGGCCAGGAGCCCCAGCACCAGGCCCCAGAATGCACCCTGCTCAGGGAGATGACAGGAGCCGTGAGCCGTAAAGGAGCACACTGTCCCACTCTGAGAAAGTGAAACCCCAGGGAAGGTGCTTTGTTGGACGCACCAGGCTGTTACAGATCAGCCTTCTCGGGGCTATTCACTGGACTGTGTGTTTTGTACGTCCAACCAAACACATTGCCTGGGATTCACAGGTACACACCTTTTACAAAAAATTTAAATCAGTTTCAAGGTCCAGTTAGATACACATGTTGAATTATGTTTTCATTAGATACACATGTTAAATAGTATTATTATCTGAATGACATTTTAACAAAAGTTACGTGAAAAATACGTTGACAGAAAAACAGTATTGAAGTTGCATCAGTTTTAGATCAAGATAAGTTATCGTGCATTTGTATTAATAATAGTTTAGCCAGTTAGTCACTAATTCGCTCACTACTTACTAAACCTCATTTAAAATGATTCAATTGATTGTATAAATTAGTTATTTGATCATATTTCTGTTCACTATTCCCAACATGTGGCCTCCACATAAAAATTCCAGTGCTGAATGGTGCTTGTCAAGATTGGCACACGGCCACACACCTTCTCATTGGTCCTCTTCCAGAAGCAGCCAGCCATGAAGACAATGGAGACAGGTGGCTGCAGGTAGGAGCTGATGGACTGGATGTAGATAAAGAGCTGGCCACCCTGGCCGGCCTGAACCAGGGGGATCCACAGGACCGACACCACCACCAGGACCAGCACAAACACTCTGCACAGACACACACACCTCATACAGACACCGCACAGATCACCGCCGACACCACATGCAGATGCACTAATACCAAAATATGCAGCCATTGATTCTGAGCACAGGCAGGGGTGAAGGTGTCATGCATGTTAGTCCTGCTGCACTGGATGAAGCACACACACGCACACACACGCATGTGAAGTGCACTCACCTGCCCACGATCATCAGCTCCCACTCGGTGGCTCCACGTCTCAGATGCCTCCACAGGTCCATAGTGAAGATGGTGCTGGAGCTGTTAAAGATGGAGGTGAGCGAAGACATGAGGGCCGCGATCATCACCGCCATCATCAATCCCCGCAGACCTGACAGAGAGACAGAGAACCATCAATCCCCACAGACCTAACAAAGAGACAGAGAACCATCAGTCCCCACAGACCTAACAAAGAGACAGAGAACCATCAATCCCCACAGACCTGACAGAGAGACAGAGAACCATCAATCCCTACAGACTCCTACAGACAATCACCAATCCCCAAGATCTTACAGAAGGAAAATCATCAAACCCTGCAGACCTTACAAAGGTTGACTTGTGCTGGCATGGTTAGGGAAGGACAGACAGAAAGAGGTATTTGTTCTGTAAAAAGAATAGAAAAGTTTCCAGCCTCCCCTGGCATTATTCCCCTGTAAGAAAGGAAAATTAAATTCTGTAGGTATTCTCATCATGCTATTATTGTATTATTATTTGTTACACCAGTTTGGTTTTTAAAACTGAAACTGTATCTTGCTTTAGTAGTATGCTTTAGCAGTAAAATTTTGTTAGCTGTCATGCCAGTAAAGATAATATGAGTTGAACACAACTGAAAGAGAGAGATTCCATCATCAGGATCTGGAGATCTGGAGACAAAGAAAGAATGAGAAATAGAGAGGGACACAAGATGCCTCATACACACTCACACATGCATACATACACAGAGTAAGAGAGAGAGAGGAGAGAGAGAGAGGTCACCTGCGGGCAGGAGCTCCATCACTAGTTTGGGGTAGGCGATGTCAGAACACCCGACTGGTTTCCCACACACCTGTTTGCATGCATCACTGTCTGCACAGGCCACTTCATCTACAAAAAGGGATGAAAAAACGGTAGGCATTTACATGTATTCATTTGAACACCCAAAGACAAAAGTGCAAATAGTGAGCAAACAACAGGCACAAGAGCAAGAAGTGTACAGGTCATACAATGCAAATGTGCTGAAGCTGAGCGCAAGGTCAGTGTCAACTAATCTGAACATATCAAATACAATCACAGGGACAATAAAGTACCAGGCCAGGTAAGAGAGCAACAAGTACAAGAAGGTGTCAGATTTACAAGGTCAAAAACAAGGTCAAAGTAGCAGACACAGGTAGTCTGAAGAGGTGTGTCTTCACATGAAGGATTGGAGTGAAGGAGTTGTTCTAACACACTGTACATGTTAGAAAACACAGTGGGTGCTGCCACTTTCATACATGCAGAAGGTGGCTTACAGTATATAGTGGAATACATCTTACAGTGGCATAAAATATATTCTACATATGCAATATCCTTGAAAATATGTTATGAATTTAAGTTATGAAAATACATTCATCATATGTCACTTTCATGCATGAGGTTATTTTGAGGTTAGATTAAATATTTTTGGCAGACATTGACACAATTCACCATAGCTTGGATGTACCATGATTTGTAGAAAAATACTGCACTATATTATGAGGACTTTGATCTTCTGAGCCTCCTGGACATTACATGAGTCTCAAACCCAGGACTTAACCCATTTTTCAGATGCAGTCATTGACCATCGTGTTAGCCTCTCTGATTTGTGTTTGATTATGCCTTTCAGATATAGTTTTATACAGATCCTTTATGCAGATGAACTCATGGATCCTCTCATAGCATTCACATATGAATAAGAGGCTGTAGGAGGTTAATGGGGCTGAGCTGCGAAAGGCTGACCTGGGAACAGCATCCTTCTGATCAAGGAGATTAATAAGGCAAAGCTGACTACAAAGGCTGACCTGGGAACAGTATCCTTCTGATCATGGAGATTAATAAGGCACAGCTGACTAAAAAGGCTGACCTGGGAAAGGTATTCTGTTGATCATGCCCAGCAGGATCATCATCGGGGTTAATGAGGCCCAGCTGACAGGCGAAAGGCTGGCCTGGGAACAGTATCCTGCTGATCATGGAGATCAATAAGTGCAGGCTGACAGGTGAAAGGCTGACCTGGGAACAGTATCCTGCTGATCATGCCTGGCAGGACCATCATGAAGAAGGGCAGGACCTTCAGGTAGGAGGCAAGCAGAGAGCCCCCTTTGGCATGGATCAGGTTCTTGGCTGCCAGTGACCGCTGGACAATCACCTGTAGGAGGAGGAAAAGTCAGCCATCAGAGACGCTCAGAGCTGAAAGGGAGGCATCCGTCCCAGCGCCCGCCTTGTGCGCCCTTCTTTGGAGGACAGTGACAGCAGCAGCAGCAGTTATTGACCATAACTGTTGCACGGCATGGTGGGGATGGCTGGAGAACTAGGCTCACAACCAGAGCGCTGCAGGTTCACTTCCTGGATGTGGTACTTGCTCTGTTTCAATTGAAAGTCAAAATACAGCTGAGCTTTTAAACAGATCACATACCTAATGAAATATATTAATAACCACACCTTGAAACACAGCATGTTAGTGTTACATTAGATAGCAGCATGGCATGGAGTTAAGAAACATGGCTTGTAACTGCTGATGTTTGCAGATTCATTTCCCAAGGGGGCACTGCTGAGACACTTAATGAATGCAGGTAACTGTGCAACATAAATAACCTGAATTATTTCAGATCCAACTGCATAAATAGATAATGTGTAATATTACTCACTGTAAATTGCCCTGGATAAAGGAATCTGATAAGCAAATACATGATACAAATAACAATCATTAATAATAACAGTCATTCATCATTCATCAGTCATCTTCTTCATTATCGTCCTCATGCTCACCTGGTCTGTGCACCAGTACCATATTGATGGGACAGACATCCCCAGCAGAACCCCCGGCCAGGGGAGATCGGAGGTGATGGGGTCGCGGAACAGCTGGAAGGCGTCCTCTCGTGGAAGGCCGCAGGTGGTGTTGGGGTCTCGGATTTTGGGGATGGCCTCCCAGTACCGGTCATGCAGCGCTTCCCAGCCTCCGACCTCGTTGAAACCTCCAGGCAGCGGAGCAAATGAAAGACAGGAGTCATGGTGAGGAGTCACAGTTCACATAAAGCTTTATACTCACAGCAAACGGATTTGGCAAAATATGTGATATATACCATGCCATTGTCAACACCATTTTAACAGGTGCAATATGTGCAGACAGAATTAGTTTTATAATAGTTTTGATCAGTGAGTACAAAATTAATTAAATGAAGCAACATTACGATATGGGTTGGTCAATGGTAAGTCAGCTACATACCATATAGGCAATATGTTTTGACTGATATACATTTACAGGTAAATAGTATCACCTAGATTTTGGAGTCTATATTTTGAAATATACAAGATCAGTGGATGGATTTACAGACTGTTCCAAACAACACAAGGAGTTAATATTGCCTAATATTTAATTTATTTGGCTTCTGATTGAAGATTCAGTCATCATAATACAAGAGAAAGTTCTTTTCAAATTTTCTGTTAAGCTCTGGATTTGTTGCTAAATCACAGTCAACTGACAGCTCTACAAGATGTCATTTTTCTTTGTTGTGCAAATCATAACGATGAAACATAACAAAACCAATAACTGTAAACCACAACTAACAATCTACCATTCACTTGTGGTCACACCAAAAAACAAACATTATGAATTTTTTCCCTCAAGACCCCTAACCAGACCCTGCTTACTGTATAAGCAAACATGGCACGTTCTTAATGCCCCACCCGCAGCAGGGGCCCAACAGCACTGTCAATCATTAATACCAATGTATGTTTACAAACTGGAATACAGCCAATGCACTATCACACAAGCACTTAAATACTGACTAATAGCTAAGATGCACATCCAGATTAAAGTAAATGTTTTAAGCTATAAACATTTACAGTATTGTAGAATAATAGCCAGATTGGTTTTCTTGTGATAAACTGATAAAATGATATATATCTCTTTGTCGTTACGTAAAGGAATTGTACTGCAGTTATAAATGTTTAACTGGCAGACTTCTTTCCTAGTGAGCCAGCAACTGTTTCCATCCCCAGACAGGAGATGATTGCAGGATAGTTTAGGCAGGGACGGGCACAGACTCCAACATCTCTCTATGTTGCCTCTATGTTACATCTCTAATGTTACTGCCTTCTAAATTCCTTCTCCCATAATAAGTAGCTAGTAGTTTTGTGCAACCATGTTATGTAGCCTTTGCAAAGTCTAATTGGGGAGAGCAGTACAACTGTTTGTGAGAATATTATCAATATGTCCCTCACTTGACAACATAATTGATGAATTTACCAAATTAAATCAGTTCTTTATGTAATTGTATTTTATGTAAAAAATCCCACAGTAGCTAAGTTGCAGTACCTAAGAGGTTAACCTAGGAGGTTACTGCAACCTCGCTACTATGGGATTTTTTACATAAAATACAGGTACATAAAGAACTAATTTAATTTGGTGTTGTTTCTTTACAGGAATGAACTAATTGTAAACATTTCATATTGTCACCAAACTTTGCCAGCTAATTGTTTAATTCAACTCTGAACAAGTCATTCAATTCCACTAAACATTCCCCATCACAAAGTCAAATCAATTGTGTATTAAAATAACACTGAATTGTTAGATATGTATGCATGGTTAGAATGTTGCATTAAAAATGGCTTGATAAACAATCCAAATGATATCTACAGTTATTGTTCAATGTCTTTTATTTACTTGTCTTTGCAGTTTGCCCAACTCCAGTCATTTGAACTTGAGCGATTAACAGTGTCTTGTTTTGTTTGCTGTTTGCTGTCGTCACTTTCACTATCATTGTGGTTCTCAGTGCAGCTTGGTAATGACGGGGAAAGAGAAACTCACTGAATCCCATGAGGGTTAAGGCCCCTATCAGCATCACGACGGTCTGGAAGGCGTCGGTGTAGATCACTGCAGCCAGGCCACCTGGAAGGAGACGCGTGAAGCCATGACAACAGTAGCCTCAGCTTCAGTCAGTCAGTCTTTCCCACTCTCGGCTCTGCAGTACGACACTGCAGTGTGTGCTCCTGTGCTCACTCCGGCTCCGACTGCTCTTAATCACTTAGTCACACTTCATTGTTTACAGAAGGCATTCCGGCCACGAAAGCAAAGGCTGCTCGAGCTTTCGTAGACGGAAGCGCTTTTCGTGCACGACAGGGCTTTGGTCCAATACATTCCGTGAGTCAGCAGATTACGGAATGAATGGGACCAAAGCCCTTTCGTGCACATCATACCTTCAGTAATATAGCTTATGAACATAATTAATTTTGTACTTTAGCAAAACACTGATGTCAGTTCAAGCAGCCTTTGCTTTCGTGGACGGAATGCCTTCTGTAACTGCGGAGTCACGGAATATAATGTGCTAAATCCCTCTCGTGCACATCATACTTTCAGTGATATAGCAGAACAGTTAAGTGGACAAAAATGAACATTCGATGACACGGAATGATGATAGTATAGCGCATTCTGCATTTCGTGCCACAACAGCATATATGCTGGCCTAGGACATCTATTACGTGGACAGAATTACTTTTGTCTACAAAATAAGTTTCTGTTGTCCACATAGTGTGAAGTGCATTCAGCCTTTTGTCCACGAAATGAAAAGCACAACGATCAATTCAATGCACGACAAGAATCATCCGTTTTGCTTTTTTGTGCACGAAAGTAAGTGCTCTCTTCAATATTTGGTGGACACAATGCTAACGCGTTTCTATTTTTCGTGGACAAAACATGTTACGGTGTTACACGGTTTCATAATGGATTTATGCGTTTCGTAGCACAGAAGGCATTCTGTCTACGAAAAAAGGTCTGTTACATTTGGCGCCCCATACATTACCACATTATTTCATTATTTCAACTGAAGAAAGAATGTCAGATTCACATCAATGTTCAACTACCAGTTCAGTCAAGCTGAATTATTTAGCTCAGTGAACAGCGGGCTCTCCTCATTGAGCAAGAGACAATTCACGAACAAGGCATGCATAGTTAGTTAGGAGGTGGCCCTCCATAATTATCTCAGCCAACCATGTGGTTGTGATCAGACGCTTTTCAAACTGGGAGGATGTGGCGGGTCCAGCACAAAGCTGGTAGGCGAGGCTGAGCTTGGGTTTGTCCCATTTGTGGAAGGTTTTGGCAGTGGTTGGGGGGAACCAACAATGTACCTGCTACAGTGTAGAGGGCAGTGATGACCAGGAGCAGGATCACAGCCAGGTAGAGGTCCCACTGCAGGGCCTGCTGGATGAACACCGCGCCGGCATACATGTCCACCTGGAGATGCAAGCATAGCGCATGCCGACAGTGCAGCACAACAGGCTGGTAACTGTGCTTACAGAGGGTTGCTGGTTCAAATCCCTAGTGGGGCACTGTGCACAAGGGCAGTTAATAGGAATATTTACTAAGAATAACCCAGATTAATAAATAAACAGTACGTGGAAAAAGGAAGAAACCCTACCTACATCAGCTGCCACATAAATAGAGAAAATATTACCACACAGTCACCGTTATATTAATATCACAACTATGAGGGCAAACATTCCAAGACCATTGGAAATCCATGGCCATTGTACCCGTGAGCAAAGCGCTTAACACAAATTACTTTAGAAAGCATTCAGCTCTATCAATGGATAATAAATGATACTGCAAGCCATGCAATTTGCTCTGGTTAAAGATTTCTGCTCAGCAAACAAAAATAATTGTTAAATTATTTATCTAATTATGTATTAACTATGTGTGAGTAATTATTAACAATATTAATATTTATTACTATTATTATTTCTTTTAGAGAGGGCCACTGGAGAGCTGTACTGATTGTGGTACATTCATCTTCCTCATGTCAGTCTTTGAAATTCTTTGAAATTAGCACTAGCCTTCTCTTAAGTGATTCTATTCAGATCTCTAAGGTAAGGAACAGTACGACAGAGTATTAGGGCCACATTGAAGAAAAAAAATTCTGAGATTTCGAGAAAAAGGTTGCAATATTACGAGAATAAAGTTGTAATATTACAAGAATAAAGTCGCAATTTTACAAGAAAAAATTCATAATATTACGAGAATAAAGTCATAATTTTATGAGAAAAAAGTAATAATATTACGAGAATAAAGTTGTAATTTTAGGCAACGTGTTATTTTAGAGGGGAAATATCAGAAGAGCAGCCTGCCGTCTGTTAAAATGAGGAACGTGGAGCATCTTGTGAAGTTATACTTTAGTATAGGTTTCACAAATACTGAAATACTTAATCTTTTGGCACATCAGCACCACATTATCATAAGTATCAGGACTTTGAAAAGATTGTGCAAGGTCCTGATATTTATGATAATGCATGTTTAACGGCACTTGCCAATTTTATAGCTAAGTAATAATCTACCTGGAATTGTGTGCTCTTTATTGAGTTGGATCCCATTTGAAAAGGTGCAGATTCCCTGCTTCAATCAAACACCCATATTTTTATGTAAGCATTTGAACCTGTTTCTCCAGCCTCTTGTTTCGGTTGAATTAGTTTAATGTCAACTTACTGCACATAAACAGAGCTGTGACAAAATGAAAAAAAGAAAAACTTCGATTAACTTGACTGCACATGCAAGTATGCCTGTCCTAACATCTGTTGTATCCAATACAATATATTTTACAATGGGATTTCTGTTCTGGCACATGCCAAAAGATGCCACACAAACAGGAAATGTCCAGAATAAAACATATATTTTTGTTGATCTAACCATGTAGATCAAGCGTAGTTAAGTGTGAGTGTAAAGAAATGTCCAAATAACTGCACTAACACCTACATTAAATGATTAAAACATGTGAGTCTACTTTGGGTCATTTAACACCTAGTTTTACCAAAGATGGACGTATTTTAACGCAGGTGGCAGGCTGCTCTTCTGATATTTCCCCTCTAAAATAACACGGAGCCTAAAATTACAACTTTATTCTCGTAGTATTATGAATTTTTTCTTGTAAAATTACGACTTTATTCTCGTAATATTACGACTTTAGTCTCGTAATATTACAACCTTATTCTCGAAATCTCAGCATTTTTTCTCTCAATGTGGCCCTAATACTCCATCGTAGAATAGGCATTTGCTTCCTCCTATTCAAAACTTACCGATATTTTTGTAAAGATGTAAATGAATAGGTACAAAATGGCTATGAACAGCTGGATCCTCTTCCCGCCAAACCGTCTCTTCAAATATTCAGGCATTGTCGTCACCTGGGAAAGCATACAAGCGAAGCCAGTTGAACACTCAGGGATTTTTCGGCGGTGGTCAAATTCAGGACGCGGATGCTGCTGCATTCTGGGATGAGGGCAGAGCAGGGACGGGGGGAGGGTGTGGTGCAGCAGTCTTACCCCTGAGGCGATGTAAATAGGGAGGAACAGCCAACCCAGGAGCAGCACCATCAGCATACCCTGTAGTAAAGCGAGTGTAGCTCCAGGTTAAAGGTCTCCTTGGGCTGATCCTCTGTGCTATCATGAGTACTCAAAAAAAAAGAAAAAGCACTCTACTCTAGTTTAGCACTTAACTCAGTATCTTACTGACCTCTTGTAATACTTCACGATAACTACTCTTAGCAAAGCGATTTGGAAGATGCTCTGGGTAAGTCTGCTAAATGACATAATGTAAGGTACTCAGTCTTGCATTAACAGTTTGGTAAGTATATCTGATATCAATTATGTATATTGTTTGATATATCATTTGACTGGAGCAAGAAATCCCCTTGTGTTGTACTCTGCCTCACTTGTAAGTCACTTTGGATAAAAGCATCTGCCAAATGATTAAATATAAATGTAGAACTTCACATAGTGTTTTCTGGTCAACAGGTAGCTAGCTGATATGAACACTGGGGAGAAAGTGATCAGTTGGATGTGCCAGGCAAAGGCCGCATTGGTGGCCCTCACAAGGCTGGTTTCATGTTCACTGCAGCCAACCAAGCACTTTCCCTGGGTTATTTTCCCACAGAATGACCGGTTGGTGTCTTACGTTCCACTCGTAAGCGGTGACGCCGATGCCGGCGGCGGCCCCCGAGCCAGCCAAGCCAATGAAGTGGCCGCTCCCCACGTTGCTGGCGAAGAGAGACGCCCCCACCTGCAGGGCGGCAACAGAAAACCTGAAGCAGCAGCATGCTCAGTCAGTCAATCCGAAACATGACTAACCCTTGGGAGTGTGGCAGCAGCATGGCTGAGCAGTTTAGAAACTTGACCACTGACCAGAAGGATCCATTTCCAGGTGGGTCACTGCAGTTGTACCTTTTAGCAAGGTAGCTAACACTAAACAGCCTGAGAAAATATTACGCATTTATAAATCATCATATGTTAAAATGCTAACCATGCAAGTAGCCCTGAATACGTGCATCTGTCGAGCAACTAATGTAATGGATAAATGACAACTACTGAACCCCAACCCAAATCCAGGGGAACACACATTTGAATGCATGTCTGTTTGCAGGCAGATACCCAAAAATAGCTTAGCCAGGAAGGAGGGTTTTGGGGCTGTATAATTAGCCTCATAGTGGTGTAAAACTTTGTGTCGTCCCAGTTCTTACCGGCCACCACACCATGTTCTTCCCAGCAAGGAAGTACCCATCCACCGTACTTCTCTTGGTTTTCCACATGGACTAAAAGGGAACAGTCATGCGTTACCCCAGTTCTGATGTAAACAAATGCTCTAAATATGATTCACTTCATTTACATTTGGTACAAATGGCTGACATTTCTTTTATAAAATGTCAAATGTAATCTACCTATACATACATCTGGGAAGGCCTCACTTATCTTAAGGCATGCTGTCTCAATAGGCTTTCATATATATCATAAACAAGGGTTACATTCTACTATACTCATCTCTGACCAGCGAGCACTTTGTATAGTGCTAAATGCTCACTTACAAAGCACTGATCTGAGAGCAGTGCTGCTAAGGGGATTTGGACCAAGTCTCAGAACTGCAGCTGCGCTAAGCATAGGATCGTTGCGACTTACCCACAACCCCACAGCCATCACAAACAGGAAGTACAGGACTAGCACCACGATGTCGGAAGTGGCGAGGGTACGGGGGAGAGTCAGGCTGTCCGGGGTGGGCGTGGGGGAGGGGGACATGTGGGGCCTCTGGGTGGTATCCATGGGATCAAAGGTCAAATTTAGTGATCCCAGACTGAAGCGGACTGGTGTAGGATATGACGATAAGCACACACAGGCAACATTCAGCACATAAACAAGCCACTGCACACACGCAATAGAATAGTACAGTCCTTTTGTGTGGACATTTTAAACAATCATGATCTACCTATGTACCAATGCTTGTGCACAGCAAGTGTCTCTGTGTGCTGGTGACTGTTGACTGTCTTCATTTTCTTTTACTGTGATAGGGGATTCCTGGTCTCTTTTCCATACGGAAAATACTTTGGGGCAGTAAAAATATTCCCCACAATTTCCTTCTCTAGAAGAAAGGTGGCATATAAACGGTCATTAACTAATCTTAACTGTATGTTAAAGGAGAAGACACGTCCTTAGATCCAGCACTTTTATTACTTAAAGGTGATTCTAAGTGTCTAATCAATGATTGACAAGGGAAGATCTGTTCTTGCTTGGTTAGACAGCAGCAAAGAAACAGATTTTACAGAGATGGGTTTTTCCACTTGTGCAGCTAGGATCAATAAAAGCTAAAAGTACTATATTATAGGCCTGGAGAGATGCAGGAGCAGAGATGGCTAACCTTATAAACAGCCTAACAGCACATTTTGCTCAACTGCACATTGGTCTTTGAAACATCATCAAGTGTGTGTGCGTGCATGTGTGTGTGTGTGTGTGTGTGTGCGCACGTGCGTGTGCATGTGTCTGTATGTGTGTGTATGGCGGGTGTATTTGTCCATTGCCCTGTCTAAAATGTTAAATGGTTCTCACAAAAGAAGAATTAAAACCATGGATTCTGAAAGACTCTACTTAAGAGTATGAGGTTAACATTAATCACAGCCTGCTTTATGTTCTTTAAAAAGTTAAGGATTCCTCTGAGATATATATTCAAATAAAATAATGAAAAATAAATCAATAATTTGTTATTGATAAATTACACTGTGTACTCAGCTGTACAACATACACATGTAATTGCCATTAACAAGGTTGTAATAAAATGGTCTTTCATCGTTTGATGAATACATACTAAACATTGAAATGTTCCACAGCTCACCAGTATAAGATGAACTATATTCCTCTGTAACGATATCCTGAACAGACATCACAATTAAGCGAGCATTTTATCATACGATACTCTATACCACTATTGTAATACCGCAACCAGTTTTTGGAAAGATAGTTTTTCATTGCTTCCTGTCATTTTTCATTACAAGACACTGGCATGATATTGAAAACGCAGTTTCTCGACTAACGCAGTATCGCCGAACTCTGAGAAGCGGTAAGGATTGGACTCACCCCTGGTTAACGGGACAGACGTTTAGCCTTTCATCGCTCATACCACGGTTCGCATGGTGTTTACTATAGTTTAGGAATGTTTCTTGTATTTTCATTACCACGTAAAAGGGTCTTGTTTTTAACCTGGAGATCAAATTCCACTGATTGCAGATACCTCAGTGATTGCAATATAACACAGGTTGGTTAAAGTTTAAGTTATTTATTGTCACCTTGTAAGTTGGCAGTGGCAGCTCAGAAGCACCTTAGGAGACCTGCTTGCATTGGCGTTTAAGGTTTTGCCAACATAGGATTAATGTACATAGAGGAAAATAACATGCCGAATGTTATTTTAGTTACTTATACGCCGATGGGCTTTTTGAAATTACCCAAGAGGTAATTTTCAGCGCACCATGAACTAATTTTCCTCTCCTTCAAAGGTAGGGTATGCGGTGACCGCGCAGTTTTTGTGCGTTCACATCTGAGTTGTCAGCCATGTTCAGGGAGGCTGTATTTCTCTGCTCATAAAAACACAAATAATTTGGTGAGATTTATGGCAACGTCCTATACAACACAGTTCTCATGCAGATTAGTGTCAGACTCCAAGACATTTTTATTTCTGCCAGCATTAGCTGTCAACATATCTGTACAGGGTCACGATACAAAACAGATATCATGGGCTAAGAGTCGATATAGAGCAGCGTTTTAGTTAATGGCAAATATGTTTACTGTCAGGAGAGAAGGCAAAATAACACATTCACATTTTAATAAACTATATGGCATAACAGTAAATTCATAAATAGGTGATTTGATCGATCAGTCAATAATCAATACGCAAACATCAAATATAATAAAATCTATAAATTACAAGTTTACATGCACACATTTACATCACTAAGAATTAATCATCTCTTTACAGTACTACAACTGCGGCAACAGAGCAGCCGTTTATTTTGTCACCCTATTGGTTCCGTTAAAATGCTGGCTTTATGTCTACAAGTAATCCAGCCACGTTCTATTGAGTCCTTCAACGAACAGCGCACATTCAATGAACAGCGCAAAGCAAATTAGCTGAGGACGTAGGCACACGACGGCTGTCGACTGCTAAGGGACCCAGTCTTTCACCGTTTAAGATCTGGAAAGAGGAATTCAGTTCCGACGTAGGAACTTTTGCCATTAGTAAGTGATCCTTGACTTGACCTGAGGCCATTCAATATTTTACGCTTAAGGGCTGGGGTCAGGATGCTGGGTGGGCCGTCAAAGGTAAACGGTGTGAGAGTGGACAAGTACAACAGTTATGCTACCCTCTCGATAGGTCGGCAGCAGCTTTAAAACCACCCTACACTTCCCTCTTCGGATCCAGGTTGATTATCTTGGTCGTCTCAACAGAGAAACAGCCCCCCCGCGTGGCTCGTCTCGTAAAACACAGCATCCAGGGGCTGTTTAAGGGGATGGCCATTTGGCCAGCGGTGTATAATTCACCGGCATGGTGGCCATATCTGTAGCGCTGACTTGTTAATGGTTCTAAGCGACATGGATAAAAATTCAGCGAAGGCATGATATCCAATCTACATTCCACCATGCCTCTGTTGATCCCAGTAATACATACATTGCGGGATCTTACTCCTCACTGAAACTGTGCTCATCCTGCATGTCTAAATCATACAATAAATATTTGACACAAGCCCCTCAGAATAAAAACAAGACATACTTAAACTAAAAGCAGGTTGCTGTATTCTGTTATCTTTGCACTCCTTTTTCAATGTCTAGTTATCAATGAGAGTAAACCTGACTGCAGGAAAAAAGATATGTGAAAAGTAGGCCAACAAATATATGAACAGTAGGCCACTAGTCTAAATATGAGCTTATTTACATTTGCCATACTGTATAATTTACCAATACTGTATTAAAGTTGTACTTGTGATATACTGACATACTGTTTTTAACAATGTAAACATAACAATACACATCACATTGGGTGAGACATCTCATGTCTTACTAGAACACTGGGTAAACATACCTTAAGCAGCTTTTAATAGCTCCTAATACATTGAGCACCCATCTTATACATTCAGTGTGGTGGCTTTCAAAATACAGTACTGATATGCCACTATAAAATATTAATCTATACTATACAGAGTAATAAACTATGGAATTAATATTCAGTGTACGTGAATTGTACATTAATACTGTGACATTACCATATCATATCAGCCCTTCTCAGACTAAACAGAAGTTCTGAACACGTGCACATCCGAGCGTGGCAAAGTGACAGTGCAGTCACTGGAAATAGCTGTCTAATAAAATCCCAGAAGGCCAAATAATAACAATAAAAATCCTCCCAATCACAGGTGTCCAATGAGATCATCTCTGCAATAGTCTGAGGGATTCAGTCCATCAAGGTCCAATCCAGGACATGCATGATTCATGCATTTTCCATTCGCAGAGTGATGACAAACTCCAATGACATTTTCTACACACCAGGGACGGTCACCTTGATCACTTCTACATTTGGCTACCAGATTTTGCGTGATATATTATGAGCATAACCTGTCCATATGATGTCGGTAATTATCTTTTTTCCTGAAAAACACTGTATTGTGAATTTTTATGTCAAAAATATACAAACTCGTAACATGTACAGTTCGTTACATACCTCAAATATGTCTCCTCTACATTCTACTGATTTTAAGTTGACTTTAAACGTCCAAAAAGTCAACCAGTGAAGTGGTGGCAAATTAATGTAGATTTAGATTTGATTAATATTAATGCGATTCAGAAGCTAACAAGATTTGTTTGGACAACATGGTCACAGACAACCTCCAAACCTCTGAATCAGTATAAACAAGGAGCTTAAGACCTAGTTACTCATCCTGAAAGAAAATTTTACATTTATTTTGGATTAATTAACCTGTTTGTAAATCATTCCACATCAGAAAACGAGGTCCGTTGTTTTGTGCATTTCCAGTGTTCCATTATTCCATTGGAATTATTCAAGGAAAAAAGTCATTCAGTGTTGAGGGTTGTCTCTGTGCTTCAGAGTAAGATGTTTTCAGTGTAGCCCGTTAGGTCGGGGTCTCTGTGTTAAACTGTGATGCGGTTCTGGTGTGGCCCGATAGACCGGGGGGTCTCTGCGTTTACTGGGGATCTGGTTCTGTTGCAGCCTGCCGGGGTGTTGTCTCCGTGCCTCCCTTAGGTGCGCCGGCCGGTTGGGTGACAGGGGGGACCGCTGTGTCACCTCACCAGGCCAGCGGAGAGGGCGAGGCCATTCTCGGGCTCCGTGGGTTCTCCGGGGCCTGGATCTCGCTCAGCGCCCTCTGCAAATGAAACCCGTCACTGCAAAACCAGCGGCACCCTCACGGCTTAAACCAGGAGGGTCAAACTCTGCTCCTGGAGGACCTGTGTGCCTGCCGGTTTTACTTCCAACCAGTTCTCAAGGATTAATTAGTCCGGATGTATAATTAGCTGCATTCACTCCTGTGCTGCCCCAAAAATACACAGCAGTGATATATTTCTTGTATGTACTGTAACAGCAGAGGTGCCTTTCTTAGAAAAGTGCGAAAGGTCGACCTGAACAAATGATCGCGTTAATTAAGTTGTTCAATAAGAGCAGTGGTTAGAGGTAAAACCAGGACACACTCCCCCCGTCTCCAGGAACTGAATTTGACAGACATAGTCAATGGGACAGTGAAGGTCCATATCCTTTCACGAGTGTATTCAGCCCTGCCTTGTAGAGCATCACACCCAGTCTGTCGAATGTATGGTCAAAGTAAACTTTTAATGGAGTCAGAAGAACAGAGAGAACATTGTTCTCTTCTATCTTCCAGAATTACCAAATAATCTGCTACTTCCTCCAGCAGCAGACATTCAAACATTAATTTTGATGTTCGTAACATTCTTGAAGCAAACACCTATGTATTTTTGTATTTTAATAGGTTGGTTATATGACATCAATGTCTTTAACACCAGCACAAAGGAAGTGTCACCATCCCTCTGATCAGCCTATTGGGATATTTAGCATCACATACATCACATACACTTTCAGAGAAATTTCTGGCACTTTGTATTTTTGCAGAAACACTACTCCACTTATGTTATCTGAACAACTCGCGGACACTGAGAGCCATGTGAAGAAGGAACCCTGGCTGACCTACCCATTGTGAATTCCTGGCTAAACAAAGCCAGTCTGTTCCAGTGCTATGGGTTTCTGGTCATTGCAGGCAGATGACATGGCCAGTTTCAAAACGAGGCCCAGCCTTCTGATTGGACCACTTGGGAGTGGGTGGGTCCTCAGCATTTAATACTCAACCGTACAGTCGGATCCACCCCCCTTTCTGAAAGGACCTGCATGGCAGTGGGCAGTAGCTCACCTCAAACTTGGTGATGAACTCAGCGAAGATTCCGAAGAAGCTCTCAGTTGTGGTGGCTTTGCTGTCCTCTCCAAAGAAGGAGGCCACCTTGGCGAACTCATCCATGGCCCGCTGCTGCAGGGACTCCAAGGACTGCACCACAGGGTGGCTGTTCTCCAGGAAGCTCTGAAGCACCGTGGTCAAGGAAAAGGAAGCCCCTGTTTGTGTGTGTGTGTGTGTGTGTGTATACCTGTATGTGTGTGTTTGTGCATGTGTCTGTGTGTGCATGTCTACACATTGCTGTGCTTGTGTGTGTGTGTGTTTTATATATATGTCTGCATGTATGATTACATGTGTATATGTGCTTGACTGCATTCAAGTGTGTGTATTTATGCACTCGTGCAGGTGTGTGTGTCTGGAAGACTGTGTCTAGGATACACTCATCACGGCTGCGAAGCGATCCTCTGGTGTGGCAGGCATCTTCTGACAGGCTGTTCTGATTTCGCTGATGGTAGCCTGGAGGTCATTAAGGTCTGACGTGATCGTTCTTTGATTAACTGCCGGGAGAAGAGATAAAGTCACAGTGAATACCAAAATAAAACCGCAGCGTGGCCTTGTTTAAAAATATCTGCAGGTACGAGTATTTAACCTCGCTGAATAAGGAAAATTTACTGATGCTTCGACCTATTAGTCCTGAGGTACACAAAACAAGATATAGCCATTTCTGGTACTGTATAGAGTCATCATTTGTCATGTCTTGTACATACATTAATCATTTCGCCACAGCCTTTTAGACCTGACAGACAAAACTGCGGAAACCAGAATGAACATGACATTAGACATGCAGTGGCACATTAATTAAGCATCGAGCTTAATCACTTTTTTCCATTTCAAGTCAGAGAACTTCATAAATGATGCATGACATCACCGGAGAGTTGATGAAAAATTATTCACTTCCCACCCTTAATTTTTAATCTGAATCTGGTTGATAGACTGGATTCTTCATTTTGCACCTGCGGGCACCTGAACAGATGTCTTAGCAAAAGATCTCTTTTTTTAATACCCATAATATTATTTCCAGCAGGCGCAGGAAGTTCAAGTTACCTTTGGCAGCGAGTGGCACTGTTGTAAGATCCTTGGCGAAGCCCAGAACGTCAGGGAAGTGTTGGCTTAATGATTTGATGAGGATGTGCAGGAAGGTGGACTTTCCGTCCACCGTTTTGGTGGTGCTGAGCTGTGAGGTTGTGAGAAAGTGGCTACGTTATGCGTATATAACTTACTTTTTGTAGTTTTGTAGCTTTTCACTCTCATAATAATGAAGATACTCTGTTTCACCTACATGCCGCATCACACACATGTCCTCGTTTTTGTACAACATTTCAAGCTGTTTTGTTCTGCTCAATTACAAAATGTAAATGTAAATGTTAATGTAAATTTAATGAAGCTTTCATGAGTCAGGAAAAAACACGCTGCCTCTGCTCTGTAGAAGTAACACTATGCTTTATTGCTTATTTGGCTGGTAGATATCCCTGCCTGAGCTGACAAATGACTGGATTCTCACGCATTAACCTTTCATGCAGCTGGATATTACTGTACGCAATTCAAGGTAAGTGCCCTGGCTCAAGGGTGCAATAACCACGTCCATCACTGGAATAGAACCAGCTGGTTCTCAGTCCAGTTCCTTGAAATCTTATATTATTATAAGCCATATAAGCCACTAAAATGATTATAATGGCACACTATCATAATCATTTGGTGCAGCTTTTAAACTTTTTAGCAGCCTTCTTGGCCAGGCCTCCATTGTGAAAGATCCGATTTCTCAGCAGATTTGCCTGGTTCAATAAAAGTTACAAAAATCAGACCAAAAAAAGTAATTTCACAGAGTGTGTACATAGTACATTGTGCATTGCAAAAACAGAAGTCTAATCCTGACTGATGTCTTCGTCCCATTTTGATAATTTTGTCATGGCTCTCCTACATATATAAATGGGTGTGGACATTGTTACAGAAGTACTTTAACCTGCAGTAAGAACACATGTATTTACTTTTTCGACTCCATACCAGGTTTCCCTGCTTAGCCAAAGTGTACCGAATATCCAAGGTCCATTTAATCTGAAAAAACTACCAAGAGTTGACCTGTACATGCAACTAAATTCTATGAACAAGTATGTAAGTATTCAAAATGAAAGAATGGGAAAGAGTTTAATTGGATGTGTCCAAAGATATAAAAATGACCCTTACAAAAATGTCTGGTGTCTTCAACCAATCACTTTTCCCAGGTTTTTTTTTCCTCACAGAGTAACCCTTGGTGACCGTAAACTTACCCACCAATAGCACTGCAGGACATACCTCAGTGAGGAAGTTAATTTTGAACCCTGTTTTTTTATTGCTTTTGGGTTGACCATTGTTCAGATAGTTCCCCATGGCAAGAACAAACTGTAGGGAGAAAGAGAAGGAGAGAGGGAGCAACAGGCAACAGAATCAAAGCCATAATTAAAGCATACCCACTGAGCGCAGATGTTCCCGAAATGAGTCAAAACTGACTGAGTGAGTCCATGTGACTCAAAACTGTCACACTGAGATAATGTTATCAAACTGTTTTCAACCCCCGCTCTGGTCCATGTACAGGACTTCCTCTCACAACGCCCTCGGTCACTATGCCACTGAGCACATAACTGATAATGGATATGTTCCACTGCGGTCTTTCCCTTAAGTTTCCAAACATTATTGTGCCCCACCGAGGAGGAAAGTAAACTGAAACCATTTTCAACAGGAAATTAAAATGCATTTCCTTATCTACGCTGGCTGTAATTAGAACAATGAAAATTTTACAGTTTCACCAACACAAAATAATTGTCACTTCTCTTTTACTCATCAAGCACGGGTAAATCTAGACCTGCCTGCTGCAGTGTCTGTGAATGATTTAAGTGACACTGTTACAATGTATGCATCTTCATTTGGGTGAATCAGTAATATCTACTGCTACTGTGTGTGACACTCAAAGGCAGTGGCTTGAGAAAGACAGGCCATCGCTGTCATGTGACCCTACTGTCCTTTGGAGATGCTGTCATCAGCTCCCGTTATTTCCAGGAGTTATGACTGCAGGCACGCCCATTTGTCAAAACCACAGTAAGATCTGTGGAAGGAGCAACATGAATGCTTGCAATCTTTGTTTTGTTCCGAGACTTTGACTTTTATAGAGCAACGTGGATGTACGCTACACGCGCCATTCCAAAAATAAAAGCAGGCAGGTGATTCTTTTGCTGCCAGAATTCTGCTTATCAGAATGAACATGAATTGTACTGTCTGTGAAACTACATTTCAACTTGCCAATAAATGCTTGGAAGCCATAAAGGTCCACACCTGCAATGATAAACTGTATAAATCACTGGTGACTCAGTTGGGCTTTGTGTACTATGACTTATGAACTGCATCAATTTATCCATTGCCACGTTTGCCTCCTGTGCTGCTTCAATACTTTATGATTTCTTTTTCTTTTTTATTTTTGCATGAAATTTGTAAAAATGTGAAGCTCCAAGTCATTTATTATTTGTGACTTAAGGCTGTGTGTGTGTCTAACAATGGAAATGGGAGCCCTTTTGTTACATTCTGTGTATTACAGTGAGACAGGCCCTATTGGGACTGTGTTTTATAGTGAGAGAGGCCCTTCAGGGTCTATGTATTACAGTAAGAGACCCTTTAGGATCTGTGTGTTAGAGTGAAAAAAGCCCTATAGGGTCTGTGTGTTATAGTGAGAGAGGCCCTATAGGGTCTGTGTGTTACAGTGAGAGAGGCCCTATAGGGTCTGTGTGTAACAATGAGAGTGATAGAGACAGACTCTGGGAGAGAGGTGAGAGAGGCTGTACCTCCAGGATCTTTGCCAGTTTCTTGCTGCTCTGGAGCTCCTGGGAGGCCTTGCAGATGCATTCGTATCCTCCCCTCATCTCCTCCGTCTTTTCCTGCAGCGCGGTCTTAAAATGCAGGCTCCGCAGACGAGTCTTATACTCTGGCACTGACAACATCTGGAGACAAATAGGAGTTCACGCACACACACACACACACACACACACACACACACTGTATATTAATTTGACAGAAAGCCAAACCAAAGCCAGACATTGTTCTCGGAGGCTGCGTCTGCACAGCTGAAGCCCCCACCCCCACCCCCGCACCTGCAGGACGAACTGGTCGGGCTCGCTGAGCTTGCTGGGGTCGTCGCTGTACTGCTCATACTGCTTGACCTCGTCCTCGTCAGGGGCGTAGAGCAGCAGCTGCTTCAGGTGCGAGGCCTCCAGGCGGTCCGTGCTCATGGTCATCAGCACCTGCCGCAGCTCCGCCGGCGACAGCTTCAGGTGGGCAATCAGGATGGCTGCAGAGGGTCAGAGGTCAGGACACATTCAGCACATAAACCACAGATAATCTTCTTACTGAGCACACATTCAACTCTGTGTGCCTGACATTGAAAACTCTTTCTCTGGCATTGCTGAAGCTAAATGCTTCTGGATTTGACATCTCATTGTGCATTACTGAAGGGGCAGAATTGAGGACAGAGCATCCAAAGCTAGTGCAGAAATGTGCAGAGCACTGTAAGCCCCAGTTGCCAGTTGGAACCTCCAAAACATTGAAAAACCTGAATATCTGTTCAGTAAATAGAATGTATGAATAGAGTACATTATGTATGTTTACCGTATATCTCTCACTCTTCTTAACTACAACTATGTCAGATGTCAAGTATCACCCAGGGAGAATATGTATCATATATTCCTTGAGAAGGTCATTGAGTAAATGAACCCCAAGAAAGTCCAATTGTACTGTACATTGCATAGCACAAATCAACCCAATAGCCTTTATACTTTGTAAATTCTTGGTAAACACCTGCACCTGCACAGTTTTATATTCTCATATACGGTTATCATGTGATGGTGGCACAGAAATGTATTCAGAAGTATTCAGATTGTGGACCTTTGACTGGACTTATTATATTAATACTTTATATACATATTTGTGTGTATGTATATATGTATATAGTATAGGTGCATACATATGTGTGTGTTTATAAATGTACACACATGGACACACACATATGCATACTGTATATGGCACTGTAACTAAATATAAAAATCTATTATACCTGTAAGTGGTAACCACACACCAAAAAGACATGACTTACACTATCACAAATGGCTGTGCGAAGTCACTCAAAGGTCAGAGGCCAGAGGTCACAGATGGAGGGCTGTGATTGGCAGTGGGGACACAACGTGAACATACTCACAGGCATTGTAGGCTTTTTTGTGCGAGAGAATCTCAACCACGTCTTTCTTTTTAAAAGTCTCGGGCGTCGGGGCCGGCTCTGGAAGAGAGACTGACACATTAAATTCTCTGTGTAAGGATGCGTCCTCCCATCTCCAACAGCAGAGACAGACGACGGCGAAGACGATGGTGATGGAAACGAGTAAACGCCACCTGGTGGAGGGTGGAGGGAGTACACTTGATGCGCTTGAACAGTGGAATGAAATGGAGAGCAGAGGAGACGGAGTGGAAAGTGGGGAACAGAGAAAGAGAGAGGGGAAAAAAGAAAATGCAAGAGGGAGGGACAAGAAAGGCAGAGAGGGTGGGAGAGATTGATGTGGCCATAATGATCTGGAAAAAAATAGAATGACAACATTCAAAAACAAGATAGAAGACCATACCAAACAGATTTAAACATCTGTATGTTTGGGAACATGAAAAAATTCTACTATTGGTCAGGCTGGGTGCAGAGTATGCAGCTTAAAACTGAAGAGTGGGCTGAGACCTTTTGAATTTATCATTTATTGTCCTACTCCGTTCATGCTACTGCAGATCAAATAAACAAAGTAAGAAAACAGCACAAAAGTAGGTCAGGGCAAAACTCCCAGCTAGGCTGCTGTTACCATTTGTCCAAGTCTCTCTCAAGTCACATTAATCAAAAGCTATTTTTAGCAATGGCAGGCTGTAAATATGGCCCATTCTGCCTTCACACCCGCTGGGCAATAGGGGGCGCCCTTGCTTTCCGACAGCGGTGTGTAACCAGAGTGCAAGCAGCGTCCGCACTCACTGGGGCTCTTCTGCGTTCCGAAGTGCAGCTCCAGGTCCAGGTACTTCACCATGTCGCTCAGCTTGTCGTAGTCGGAGTCCTCGCCGAGCTGTAGGGGCACAGAACGGCCGTCTTTCACACTGCCTGTGGCGCGGCGTCCGCTTTTAGGACGTGCTCATTTCTCACGCCCTTGGCTCTGAGGAGCCGTCTGAATGTGCTGTCCTCCCTCTACCAGTTTTGCCTCACTCCTGACACCCAGACAGAGCTGGGATTTTTAAGCAAATATTACAGATACATTTTTGTAAATTACAAACATACAATATAGATCATGTTAACATTCCAGATACTATTACCCTACATAAAATAGATATTACAGATTTATAGATTATATATAGATATCATATATTGAACGGTATACTATGGAAATGACAGACAATAGCTATAACAGACAGATATTTTGGATTTATGGATTGAAATACACGTAGATAGATACCCTATATAGAATAAATAGTAAGATGAGTAAGATGATAAATAACATGTACTACAGGCAGATTATGTTGATGTTACAGATACTGCTACAGGTACGATGAGGTAGGCCAGGGATGCAGGTGGTGCCCCCGCCCTCACCTGGCCCCAGATGGTCCCCTCGGAGTTCTCCACCTGCTCCCAGCGCAGCCGCTTGACGTTCATGTGGCTGGAGTCGGAGCGCTGGGGGGCGGGGCAGGGCAGCGGGGGCGGGACGCAGGGCGGGGGCAGGGGCGGAGGGGCCGGGGGCTCCTTCTGGGACTGGGGCGTCTGGGAGCCCTGGTTGGAAGGGTGGATGGGGTGGTGCGCGCCGTGCTGGAGGGAGTGGAAGGCGGACGGCGCCGGCTCCGGCTCCGCCTGCTGGGCCGGCTGGGTCTGGATGCCCTGGTGGGCCTGGCGCATCTGCTGCAGCGGGTGGACCGGGTGGGCAGGCTGGGGAGACGCCTGGCGCTTGTGGGTCTTTTGAGTCTGTTGAGTCTGTTGAGTCTGTTGAGCCTGGTGGGCTTGCTGAGCCTGAACACCCTGATGCGTCTGTTGAGCCTGATGAGCTTTTTGAGTCTGAACGCTCTGGTGAGTCTGATGAGCCTGGTGAGCTTGTTGAGTCTGAATGCCCTGGTGAGTCTGATGAGCTTGTTGAGCCTGAATGTTGTGAGCCTGGTGAGCCTGGCGAACCTGCTGAGCCTCGTGAGCTAGCTGAGCCTGGATGCTCTGCTGAGCTTGCTGAAGCTTGTGCATCTGCTGAGCCTGGTACATCTCCTGGAGGGAGCGGCCCTGCTGGGTGGGCTGAGGGGACGGGTGCCGCTGGTGAGCCGGGTGGGCCTGGTGAGCTTGATGAGCCTGGTGGGCCTGGTGCATCTGCTGCAGCGGGTGGCCTGGGTGAGCAGGTTCTGGGGACGGGTGACGCTGGTGGGTCTGCTGCGCCTGTTGAGCCTGCTGGGCTTGTTGAGCCTGCTGAATCTGGTGAGCGTGGTGCATCTGCTGGAGCAGATGGCTCGGGTGAGCGGGGTCAGGCGACGGGTGACGCTGGCGCGCCTGTTGAGCCTGCTGAGCTTGCTGCATCTGGTGCATCTGCTGAGCCTGGTACATTTCCTGGAGGGAGCGGCCTTGCTGGGTCGGCTTAGGAGACGGGTGCCTCTGGTGAGCCTGCTGGGCTTGTTGAGCCTGCTGGGCTTGCTGAATCTGGTGAGCTTGGTGCATTTGCTGGAGCATATGGCTGGGGTGAGTGGGTTCCGGGGATGGGTGACGTTGGTGAGCACGGGCCTGCTGTGCTTGTTGAGCCTGCTGGGCTTGCTGAATCTGGTGGGCCTGGTGCATCTGCTGAAGCAGATGGCTGGGGTGGCCAGGTTCAGGGGAGGGATGCCGTTGGTGAGTCTGGGCCTGCTGGGCCTGTTGAGCTTGCTGAGCCTGTTGGGCTTGCTGAATCTGGTGGGCCGGGTGCATCTGGTGGAGCAGATGGCCTGGGTCGCGGGTGGGGTCTGGGGACGGGTGACGTTGGTGAGGCTGGGCCTGCTGGGCTTGCTGGGCCTGGCGCACCTCCTGAAGCAGGTGGCTGGGAGTGGGCTGGGGAGACGGGTGGCGCTGGTGCGCCTGCTGCAGGGCGTGGCCGGGCTGCCTGGGCTCGGGCGACTGGCGAGGCTGCTGCCGGAGCTGCTGGGTGGGCGTGGTGGGCTCGGGCGAAGGGCGCGGCGGGAGGGACTGGTGGGTCGGGTGGACCTGCTGGAGGGCGTGGCTGGGCTGGCTCACCGGGAGGGGCGGGAGGGACTGGTGGGAGAGGAGCTCCTCCCTGGTGGGCAGGACCTTGTGCAGGGACTGGCGGTGTGGCAGGATGGCGCGAGGCGGCGGCGGCGGGGGCGGGACCGGGTGGCGGTGGTAGGGCAGGTGCATTCTGGGAGAGTGCTCCGGGGTGAGGCTGAGGGGCAGAGGGGGGTCATTGAACTGTATGGGCGGGGGCGGGGGCGGGCTCTGGGGCGGAGGGGGGATGTGCTCGGAGCTGGACGAGTAGGTCAGGGAGCTGGCGTCCCCGCTGGTGCTGCGACACTCGCTGGGGCTGCTCAGCTCGTGGGACATGAAGACTGCCTCCTCCTCATCCTGGAAACTCATCTGGAACGAGACCGTTTTATCATTACCCCCGGGCATAACACCCTCACAGAGTTTCCATTTCACACGTTGTAATGAACCTGTCCATATACCCTCCCACATTGCTTCAAACACACCAGCCAAACAAATTTCCCAGGAAATGACCATGTTTTGGGGGCAGGACATGTCTAGGTAATGTCAAGACCACCCTCTGCTATAAAGTTAGTGTGGACACATCTGTAGAGTCATGGACAACATTCTGCTCTCCTCTCTACTGTCCATAGGCATTTTAAACTTTTTACTGCCATTCACACCTCCTATTTTGCAGTTTGTCCTTAACTTTTACTGACAAAATTAGTGCTGAGGATAAAGTTCTTAACATTTTTGGTTAAAATGTTAAGTAGTGGGTCAGAATATTTGATTACAATTGATTAAATCTTTTTAGTGCTTACACAGCTTTGTGAACTTGCCCACAGCGGATATTAAAAATACTGTGTGAAGCCAGTGACACTTGCTTAAATTTGCTATTCAAAGCTAATGACGAACCTGAGAGCCAGAGGACTGAACAGCCATCTCAGTTTCTCTGTGAAACCTGTGTGTGTATGGGGGTGCCCTACCTCCTCGTAGTCATTCTCGGGATTCAGGAAGTCGTCCACGACGGTGATGCGGTGGCCCAGCTGCTCGCTCAGGGCGTCCAGGAACTTGTCGGTGTCCATGCTGCGCGGGGGGCGGGAGAAGGTGAAGCGCTTCTTGCGTCGGCCCGAGGGGGCTGGGGGGGTAGTCCAGGGGCGGAGGCGAGGCCGGGGGGCTGTCCAGGCTGATGTAGGGGTTGGTCTCGCCACCAGGGGGCGGTGGTGGGTAATCCTGTGGGCTGGGCAGGGGCTCTTCCCAGGCCATGGGGGGAGCAGGTTTACGACTGCCTGCAGGGAGACAAAAACATCCCACTGCTCGATGTACTCCTGCACAGTGCCAATGAGGCGCTGGTGATGCAGAAAACATTATTATCCTATACATTCTGAGCATCAGCCATAATTGTAGGCATATATGTAACCACTTCTGTGGTGAAACTTCGAACAAATAAACTGCTGAGTTTGCTGAGTTTTGAAAGTATCTTCATCTAACCTTCCCTCTGCATTTCCTTTATCTACTACAATATTGAAAAAGCTTAGGATCACTTTTGGCATCATTAGAAATTTGCTTCTACAAGGGCCCTCTGGCAAATGTTTTTTTTTTTTTAACACTTAAGTGTGTTACGTTTTTACTCTTCAAACTGTTTTTTTAATACATTTTGTAAAATCTGTTCTGAATTAAACTCCTCCACAAGATTTATTTATCTGCTGTAAAGACCGCTTCCACAGTGCACTGAAATGAATTTATACTGCATCTCAAGAATAATTTGTAAGCTGTAAGTGTTTTACCCCATCTATGTTGCTTGAATTTTTCTCATCCTATTAAAATTGCCTATATTTACCATGAAGAGGTACGCAGTATGCATGTGTATATGTAGGTTAGAGTATGTGTGTCTGTTGTGTGTATGTGTGAGTGTGTGTTTGTGTGTGTGTGTGTGTGTGTGTGTGTGTTAGTGTGAGTGTGTGTGTGTGTGTGTTAGTGAGTGTGTGTGTGTGTGTGTGTGTGTGTGTGTGTGAGTGTGTGTGTGTGTGTTAGTGAGTGTGTGAGTGTGTGTTTTTTGTGTGTGTGTGTGTGTGTGTGTGTGTGTGTGTGTGTGTGTGTGTGTGTGTGTGTGTGTGTGTGTGTGTGTGTGTGTGTGTGTGTGTGTGTGTGTGTGAGTGTGTGTGTGTGTGTGAGTGTGTGTGTGTGTTAGTGTGTGTGTGTGTGTGTGTGTGTGTGTGTGTGTGTGTGTGTGTGTGTGTGTGTTAGTGTGTGTGAGTGTGTGTGTGTGTGTGTGTGTGTGTGTTAGTGTGAGTGTGTGTGTGAGTGTGTGTGTGTGTGTTAGTGTGTGTGCGAGTGTGTGAGTGTGTGTGTTAGTGTGAGTGTGTGCATGCGTGTACCTGCGTCACCGTGCATGGAGGGCAGAGAGGAGTGTGCCAGGGCCTCAGGGTCCACCAGGGTCTCCGGGGCAGGGGTGGGCCGGACCTTCATAGACTTCGACTTTGGCTTCTTTGCCGCATACACACCCTCCAGCTCTGCGTACACCGCCGACAGCTGCAGACAGACAGAGGGACAGGGACGCACACACAGGGAGAAAAAGAGGGACAGTAACCGAGAGAGAGATGAAGGAGAGAGAGAAGCAGAAAAGAGGAAAGAGACAATAATACAGACAAAGAGAGTGGAGGAGCGCAGTGGGGGGTCAGAGAATTGTCACAGACATTATTATAATAATGTATAATTATGTATAATATAATAATGTACTTAATGGAGTTTAATAAGCAGTAGTATCAGGTAGCTGGATTTGTAATTGGGGATTGCAGGTCTAAATCTTGATGGGACTTCTTAACCTGAATTACTACACTGTATCCACCTGCATGGAAAATATGTAGTATATACATACTACACATACATGCACATCACATATTACATGATTTGCCCTGATCAATGTACCAGTTGCATAACTACATGTAATGCAATGGGTGGGAGGGTACCAACATTTGTCAGGTTGGGGGTCTCAGGCAGGGACGTCCCATCTCCAGATTGCCTCTCTCCTGGGGTCAGCCTCATCCCCACCTCTGTGGGTTCCTGATGAATCCCTGAAATAAAAGCAGGGTGCTCTTGAAAACTGGACACAAAGCTCCTTCTCTCTCTCTCTCTCTCTCTCTCTCTCTCACACACACACACACACACACACACACACACACACACGCACCAGCCAGGCAGGCAAACCCCACCCTCTGATCAAACCATCACGTTCAATCGATCAAACAGATCAACTCCACTTTTTTGCTCTTAACAAAGGAAATTTCACACTACTTGAGTGCCTCAAGTAGAGAAATACTTCTCAGAGTGTATAACTTAGAAACAATATTAGTTTTACTAGATACAACTTGAAAGGAAGAGTAATGACGCTCTGGCAGCAGAGAAATCACATGGAGTGACAGCATTTGAAGCTACAAAATGTGATCAAGCTACACCTGATATAAGAGAGATGCCCTAAATGAACACCTTACTGGTATAAATAGCAGAGTCTCACAAAAGTTACTTCCTCTTGAGGGCATGAAAGAGCACAAACATTTCCCCCCTCTCTGAAAATTGCAATAACGGGTACAATTTTGTCAAGTATAAAAAACAGCTTCTTTTAACTTCTAAAAGCTGCAGGGATAAGGCATAAAAAATGAATGCCCGTCTCGCTATCTAATTTACACTTAAGTTTATGAAGCCCGAGAGACACCACGTTGGAGGGGAAATCAATGTTTTATTTCTCCATTAATCATTCCCCTCCACAGTATGGCAACACAGTGCTCTCTGAGTAATTGCCTTTATGTAACCCTGTGAATATGGCGCAGCTGGGAGCTCGGTGGCTCCGTGCAGATCAAACACGGCAACATAAACAAGCAACGAGTGACAGTTATTTGCAGGGAGGACATTGCAGTTACATTCAGAATGCATTGTATAAGTCAGAGACAGATTTGTCAGAATGGCTGTACTCATCGCAGATTATTCACTGTGTGACTGTATAGGATGGGAGGAAATCATAACCTCGCGTAAAGTAGCATTTAAAATCAATTTGGAAATACAAGTATTTAGTTTTACAATTGGAAATAAGGCGAACATCTGCCTACATCAGCGTATATCATTCGGCATCAGCAGCAAGTGTTTCGGTGTCAGTACTGAGCGACTCAGTGTCAGTGCTGAACGATTCAGTGTCTTTAGTGAGTCATCAGTGTCCGCAGTGAGTGATTCAGTGTCAGCGGTGAATGATTAGGTCTCAGTGGTGAGTGATTCAGCATCAGCGGTGAGCGATTCATTATCAGCAGCGAGTGATTCGCTTTCGGTGTAGCGGAGCCGTACCCATGCCCAGGTGAGTGCCGATGATGAGGTCATCGGAGCTCCTCCCCCTCACGCTGCTCCTGTAGGTCGTCCCCGTCACCCGCACGGAGCTGCTGCGCCGATGGGGCTCGGGGGCAGGTTCAGGCTCCGCCGCCGCTGCTGACACACAAAGAGCCACAGCTCTCACAAACACACACACACACACACACACACACACATATATACTCTCACTTACTCACATCTGCAGAGCAGAAGTATCAAGGGTAAACACACCCATACATACACACACACACGCACAGACAGAACCCCCCTCCCCACACATATACTCTCACTTACTCACACACACACACACACACACACACATATATACTCTCACTTACTCATACACACACACATACATATACTCTCACTTACTCACACATACATACTCACATCTGCAGAGCAGAAGTATCAAGGGTAAACACACCCATACATACACACACGCACAGACAGAACCCCCCTCCCCACACATATACTCTCACTTACTCACACACACACACACACATACATGTACATACATACACTCCCGCTTACATTTTCATTACATTTACATTTAGGTCATTTGGCAGACGCTTTTACCCAAAGCGACTTACAAGTGAGGAACAGCAAGCAAGCTACAGTAGTGTAGGAGACCTTAGAGTAAGCTTTAAGTGCAACCTAAACAACTAAACTCAACTAAATAAGTTGAGGAAAGTAGAAAACAAAGGTAAACAAGGAAAACACGAGGATAGACAGGCAGAGGAGACAAACAAATAGTGACAGGAGAAAAGTGCGAGGCAAAAAAGTGCGCGGAGATGCTTGGCTTACACACATACACTCACACATACATACATACACACATATACTGTATGTACAAACATGTACTCATACAAACACAATATACTCTCACTCACATGCACACATGCTCACATCTGCAGAGCAGAGGTATCAGGGGAAACACACACACGTACACATACGCACACAGAGGAGCCCCGCCTCCCCTGACTCCCCGCACGCACCGGCTGCCTTGAAGCCGAGGAAGCGGGAGATCTTGCTCTGGCAGTGCTCCTGCTCCTCGTAGGTCAGAAGCTGGTAGATGAACTGCCAGATCACCTGCTTGGCTGGGGTGTCCAGCAGGGGGAACACGTCCACAATGAGGGTGTCCACGTTCCTGCCCGAAAGAGCACAGGGGGCTTCAGCTCTCCCCTGGTCACCTCCCACCGACCCAGAGAAGGACTACGTTCCCCGCTAGGCTTTTCAAAACCCGAATAACTAACAGCCCTGAATGCGCGAGGCAACTGAGGCTCCTGTATCAGCAGTAAGGAACATGTCCCTCTCTTTGCAGTTTGGACTGGAAGCTGAGTTTGTGTGTTGTGAACTCAAGGAGTTGTGAGGTAGATGGGTGCTTGTGAACAGTAAGACCATTACTACATTGGTTCATATTCTTATCATTATTGATATGTAGAGATTCTTTGAAGCAGCATGCAAAAAATGCATTACTGGTCTATTTGCTCAAGAGTGCTCACAGAGGGCAGCCACTACCATGTTTTTTAGCTATCAACCAGAACTCTTTTGTAAAGACAGGAAGTAATAGCGTGTGGGATCTCATTAGTGATTTATAATCTCTGACAATGGACTATGTTGAAGTTTTTGCAGTTACCATATGGTCTACTGCCTTAGGAAAAATGCCTGAGGATGATGGAGGTCAAAATGTGCTTTGCACACCTGATTTCCTTCTATTTATTTTCTGTACCCTAGTTCTGAGCACTAGAAAAGTCTATTTTAAGTTCAGTGGCTTGTGTTTCATTCACGTGTGCAATCTAAAGATTCTCTTTGAGCAGCCTGCATTCCTGTTTGCTGATGGCGCGCCGTGTGTTTTGTCCCTCGGCTGTTGCCGTACCTGTGCTGGAAGAAGGCCTCCAGGGCCTTGCAGATGGCGTAGCGCTCCTGGTGGGTGAGCAGGTGCTCCAGCTGCTGGGCGAAGGTGAGGCCGTTGACGCGGATGCTGGGCGGCAGGATCTCGGCCACCCACTGCAGGGAGCTGAGCACGGGCGAGCGGGGCGGGGCCGGGGAGGCCCCCCTGTCCGCCGGCTCCGCCTCCACCGGCGGGAAGCCCACGGGCCCCTCCTCCACCAGCAGGGTGGGCATGGCGCCGCTCCCCTGCAGCATGGACACCACCTTCTCGTGGGAGCACGTCCTGGCGGGTGGACAGGGCGCAGGGTCACCTCCTAATCCGAAGGTTCAGTTCTAAGGCTGCAGCAAGCTGAGGGTGGACTTTTCAGTGTATCCCTGATCATGCTGACAATGCCTACAGTAACTAAACTATCACAAACTAGCCCACACCTTACCCTTACACCTGACACTAAAACCTCAGCTCAATCCCTGATCATAACTATACCTTAACGGAACCTAATCCTCATACATTAAGGTAACTACAAAGGTCATTCAGCAATGTATGCATGAGTAGCAGTTATACACACCATTTTTACTTAACCACTGTGCAACAGAACTGATGAACCACTTTGTCAACGTGAAGCGTGACCATTGCAAGGCTGAAGGGCCAGTGATGCTGAGAACAATAATTACATAGCATTAGAATATTGTTCTATTATTTGCCAGTAGTCACGCCAGAGCAACATTTTTGAGCAATTTACACATTTGCTGTTTGCTGATGTTGTTCACCTGCATGAGCAAGACTTAAGAGGGGAGTAAGACATCCTTCCCACAGGGCTGGAAATAGACCAACAGACAGTGTAAATGGACAACACCTAAAATGCCAGCACGCTGGCCTGCCAAGGCAAGTAAATATTATGTAAGGCTACGCAAACAGATACCCAGATAATCAGCAGAAGCTGTCTCACGCCGTGGCGTGGGAAGGCAGTGAGTGGTGAACGGGTGGTGAACGGGTGGTGAACGAGTGGGAACGTGTTCAGCGTGATTCACCGGCAACTCATGGTTCCTGTTGCTACCCTGCATGTGTCTCCTACAACATCTCCTGTCTGCTGCTTTCACATTCTGCACCCTGCAGATCTCCTGGTCCCATTAAATTAGCTCAGAACAAAAGGAGAGTGTAAATCCAACTCCTTCTTCGGGGTGAAAATGGTTTAGTGTACAGTGTACATATACCGGTGAGGCCTCAGAATATGCAGGAGCAATTGGTGCTGGGCAAGAATATGAAACTCTATTTTGAAGATGACACTAACAATAATAACCACAACAACAACAATAGCTAAACTACTGGATAGGTTTCAGGAAAAAGCCCCTGGTGCCCTTCACTGTAATTACGGGGTGACCATAACCATGGCTGTGACCATTTTCGGTCCATACCGCATGTCCAGTCCATTGAGAAACAGGATGCGGTCTCCAGGTTTGAGGCCTGACTTTTCTGCTGGGCTCCCTAGAAAATCAGATCCAGAACAAGAGACAATGAAAGAATTAGATAGCAAGGGAGAGAGAGAGAGTGAGCGCAAGAGAGACTGTAGTGGAAAGAAGAGATTTTAAACAAAAGGCCATATTTGACGCATTCTACAATATCGCACACTGCAATTAGCGTGACTCCTAACAGAAATAAAGTCAATTCTTGGCACATCGTATATAACACCCTCCCATAAGATGCAGTCTCTCTCCCTGTACATTTGAGTGTTGGTCATGTTGAGTGCAGGGAGGGCAGAAAAGGGGACTTCGCCCACAGACCGGCATCTCCCTCCAACCAGAGGGAGACTCACTGAGTCAGCCCTAATGTAGGCGAACATCATCACGCAGACACACACTTACACAACACACTGTACTGTACCCCCCACAATGCTCTAACACAACATACTGCACTGTACCCCCCACAACCCTCTCACACAACACACTGTACTGTACTCCCCCTCAGCATACTGTACTGTACTCCCCTCACCCCCTTACTAAACACGATAAACCCCTTTCTACACCGTACATCTTTTTCTATACCCCACGTCCACACTGATCTGTACCTCTTTCCAAACCCTCTTTACACAATGTACTGAACAGTCTTCCATTCATCCCCTTTACAACACACCCACACTGAACCACTTTCTACACCACACTTAAACACACTAACTGTATCCATTTCTACAGCCCAACACACACACAAGACACAACACAGTGTATACCTGTATTCCCCACACTAACCTTACAAAAACCTGCATCATCTTGATATACCCTTACACAACACACGTTACCACCTCTATACTGCTTTACACAATGTACTGTATCTCTTTCTGTAACACACATACTGTATGCCCTCACTCTCACACAACACCCTCATCTCTCACTCACGTACTATTCTATGAATAACATGACACGACGAACACAAATGAATCATTCATTAAAATGAATCACTTCTCCCAGAGGAAAAACACTTCACTCATGTAATCCTCATAAAACATATGAAACCACATCATTAATTTGTGGGAAGCCATAATTCCTTGTTAAGATGCATGTTTAAATATCCACAGTTTTCCATACAGACTCATGGGTGGGTAAAGCAAACTACTGACAGATGGATGAATGTGTGGTGCTCAGACGATTCACCATCTCTGACCGTCTATGTTCAGAACATCCACCAACATGTATACTTACCTTTAAAAACATTATATTAACATACACAGACAAAGTAACACAAGGCAATGAGGTACCCTGAAAGACTGTATGTGCAAAGTGAATTATGAAATGTCATGCAGTATTTTTCTTTTTTTCATATCGCTGTACCATAATGCACGGGGTATGACAGCGAGGCTTCACTGCAGTGTAGGCTCATAATGATCACGGTGTGATAATTAGTCACAGCAATTGTCTCCCAGTAGAGGGCACAGCATGGTCAGAAACAGGTCCAGGTGGAAAATTAACTGCTTAACCACGATCCAAAGCGTTGCAGAAAAACCTCCCACAGCTCCATAAACAGTGTAAATTGCACACAAAGCATTAACACTTCTGTGCTGTTTACAGAAGATGCAGCTCATTTTTGTGCACCGAGGAAAGCGTTTTTTGGGTCATCATGACTGTCTTAAAAAAAGGAGGGTGTCAATTGCCATGTCTTTGGAGCCAGTTCAGTGAGACACAAAACACTCTAAAACAGTGGCTTTATAACTGACACATACAGTATGTGAGAAAAGACCAGGGGTCAGGTGCACTGAATGTAAGATGGCTCCATAAAGCTCGTCAACTGTAATCCGGTCTTTCAAATTCTGTGAGCGGTGCAGGGTCTTGGCTATATTCGACATCACACCATTTCTGTTGAAGGGACCTAGATCTGTCATAAAATTCACTGCAAATGCAAATGAGGTTTTGCAGAATACATGAATATGCATGAGCAGCAGTGCTCAGAGTGTGTAAGAGTGAGCTACACGTAGTGACTCCATCACTCCATGACATCAGGAGAAGGGCTCACTTCATCCAATTTGAGGGATCTGGGGCATTGGCTTCTATGGTAAGTCTGATCATGTGTTTTGCTGGGGAGCTCTGCATTGTGGTTTATGAAGGCGATGGGTTAGATCCTCAGCAGAGCGCTGATAATATCAGTTTGAATGTAAATATACATATAAATAAATAATAAATGAAAATAGTCTAAAATGAAGTCACCCTCCTGATGAGGCGTGATCCACACCGTACCTGGGATGATTGAGTCAATCCAGACTGGAGCATGACCACGGAGGGTAAACCCAAAGCTCTTGTTCCCCTTGTAGACGCGTACTGTCCTGCAGAGGAACATAGAGTGTTAGAGAGGAGAGGTGCTCTGATGCCCCCATTTAATAATAAAAAACAATCACATGGAATACTCAAAGCAACAGCTGTGTGGTGTAGCTGTAAGGAGTCAGGCTTGTAGCCTAAAGGTTGCCGGTTCAATTCCCACACAGACCACAGCTGTTGAACACAGATGCATATTTAGTGAGGCTTTTTGGGTTAAGTACAGTACATTACATGAAGAGTAAGAGTGGCATACAAAGAGAACATGCAAAGGTAAGAGTGACTTACAGACTGTATCTAATAAAGTGGCATAAAAAGTTGCACAAACAGGACAGCACTAACCACATATGAACAAGAATCAGTGCCAGATTTAGTTCTGAGATCAATGTAGAATGGACAATGTGTAACTACAATTTATGCAGGTCTGCTGACCAAACGTAATGTACAATATCCATGTACATTAAGTCAGCCATTGAGATGATAACACCGTTGGCAGGCAGGACCAAAGAACCAATTTGCGGTAGCCTTCCTGCTTTGCTACCTCCACATTTTCACTGTGGCATGTTGGACGGTGGTTTCAGGTTCCTCTCATGCTACTGCCCCGTTTATCCACAATGCAATGGGAATAGAGGGAAATGGTTCATTAGCTGATGAGATGGACATGAGACTAAAGCTATCTGAGGTACACCAATATATGAAGCTGTACTTTAAATGGGATTTTGCATTCGTGCCTTTCATGCTGTCCATCTATTCTGTCCAGATGGACACCTCCATTGCACTAACCTGACTCCACCCTGTCAAAATACCCAAATAGCGTCAACCCTCACAGTACAGAGGAAACGCCTCAGGGCTACCACACAATCACACAAAAATTACATACTGTATGTACATGGGACCCACAGGGAACCCCCCAGCAGCTGTAGTGTAGCCATGGGAACTCCTTAGGGCAACACCAGGAGACATTACACAAGTGTAGTTGACAAGCAATACCTCTGTCCTGTTTAGAGGAGGTGGTTTGGGCAGCTGAAACACATGGGCTTCTGACATTCAATGACAATGACATTACTGACCTTTTCACCCTCTAGTAATAGAAAATGCATTAGTATCTATACTTCAGAGGGGAGCAGCTTGTGTGTGAGTGAATGAGTCAGAGAGGAAGTGAGTGAATGAGCATGATTGGTGAATTAGTGAATGAATTAATGAATGTGTGTGAGTGAGCTGGTGAATGAATGTGAATGGATAAGCGAGTGAGGAACTGACTGAGTAAACTATTCGAGACCCGTTTCCCAAAGTCGCCACCAAAAAAGAAATTGTGCTAATCCTCGCAATGGAGCCTCGCTTTTTAGCAGACATGTTTATTGTCTCTGCCTCAGCAACACACTGTAAAACTGCAATGGGAGTCCTCACTGTGCTGGCCTCTCACAACACAAGTGCCAAAATCTCTTTTTGGAGGATTAAACGCTTACTTCGCCTGCGGACACTGTTTTGCCGCTTGGCAGTGGGAAAATAATTTGGAGGGATGAGAGCAACTGTTTGAACACTGCAGGGAACCGCTCCATGTGGTAGATGCTGCTACACTCGACTCCTGCTGTAAGAACGCAGTACAAATCTAGATCACAGCACAACATATACTACAGAGAATATTAACTTTAGGAATATGAATGCTTTTACACCAATGCAAGGAACATGTGAGGAGTTATATCCAAGCCTTGTGCTGAACTAAATAACAGGCTGTGTCAGCACCATCATATACAAACATTGTAAGTTTGGTAGATTCCCTATTGATTCTAAAGAGTTTCCATTTTTGCATATTATTAATTTTCACAGCTGAATATTTACCAAGGGTTACAAGGTTACAAGGTACCAAGGTTACAACAGCAGTAGCCTACCCAGGAACCAATCCCACAACCCTCTGGTTACAAACCCAGGACATCACCATTGAGCCGGTGTTCTCAGCTCATAAAGCCCCTCAGTCAGTCAAGATCTCTTCCAGTTGGGTTGCTGTGACGTCCCATCCAATTCCACTAAGTGGACCCTCCTTACCCCGTCGTGAGCCGTTAAGCTGATTATACCTCCCATATTCATATGCACTCGTCAGGGCACCGAGGGACAGATGGAAACTTCCTGCAAAAGCTAGGAAGGGCATGGCCACTTCATGATGATGGTGGAGAGACTCTCTCCAATCACAGGTAGAGAGAGCAGGCTGAGGGCCAACAGGCCAGACGTTCACCTTGCATGCCTTACTCTGTAAGAGCCTGTCCCTCACAAACAGCAAGTTTTCTAGCCCCCCCTGCCCCCCTTTTTACATGGAGGGCTCTTTTCTTTGCTTTTGTCCCTCTGAAAGTCCCTCGTTGCTGGACACAGCTGAAATCGCTCACTCTCATAAACATCTACGTACTTAACTGCGGATCCACGCGAGCCAGCTAAAGCCCTGAGCAGCACAGAGGCCCCTGTTCAGCTTGCGGCTGCTTTCTTCCTATTAATAACTGATAACATGGGATTTGTGCGCATCTGGTACAGCTTAGCATCCTCTCAGGTTAAGCCTCTGATTAACAAAATAGATGGATTTGTTTTAGAAAGTTTATGTTGAACTGTCATGATGGCGACTGAGAAACGGGAAACGTTCTGTTTTCTTCTTAACTGTGAGGTTTCCTGTGGTGGTTCGTCCTTTCAAGAGCAAATACAAAGTACCTTTGATTATCAGTGTATGTTATGGATTTACTTATATAAATATTTCAATAGAACACATGGCTGGGCAAGGGCACAGATTTATGTGTGGTGTAACACAAGGCTTATGGAAAAAAAAGCACTACATGTAAAATAGAAAACTTCAGACAAACAATATGAATTGTGCTTGTAATTAGAAAAAAAGTACAAGTTTTAAGTTCCGTAACAGCACGCACAAAATGTACTTAAGAAGTGCAATGACTTGCTAAAAATGTATTCTGCGTGGTCTGGTGTTCTGCCACGTTTTACTGTGGGGTTGGGCGGGGTCACTGACCTGCAGCTGCCAGCAGAGGATGCCGAGTGGCCGGCGATGAGCGAGGTGGTCTTCCTCAGGCCGCGGGGCAGCGGCGCGGCGGCCTCCTCGGCGGCGGCCCGCGGCACGGAGCTGGCCCGCGTGGACACCAGCAGGCGCTCGGGGTGGTCCTCGCTGCGGCTCCGGCGCAGCCGGTTCTGGCCCAGCTCGCTCAGGCTCTTGCCGCGCCGGATGCGGCCCACCAGGCTCTGGGAGACCACCTCGTCGAAGCGCTGCCGGTGCTTCTTCGGGATGAAGATCCTGGAGAACATCGCACGGGGAGGGTGTCAGAGACACAAAAACATTCCTCTGGGCAAGGAGGGGTGAAGCGGGACAGGGAACAGGTCGACCAGAGACCCCCCAACTGTTGTCAGAGTAAACCCACTTCAGCTGGTCAAAATTTCCAAGGTCCAGAAAGATGTCTAAAAGAAGTCCATACAGGATAGCAGGCTAGCAGAGGAGCAAGCACCTAATTTAAACAGCTTTAGAAAAGGTAGAACAGCAAACAAAGACAGAGCTGGGTAGGAGCAGTCAATAACACCTTCAGATCAAACCGAAGTACACCAATATAATCCATCAATGCACTTCACAAACTTTATGTCAGAGCCACTGAGTAGAAGCATTTTTCCCCTGTAGTCCATTGTGTGGAGCCCAAAATCCCTTCAGTTCCAAAAGTAAAGTGAGCATTAGATTATGAGGTCAGAGAATATCTACGAGCGTCTATTTCCAACTGAGCTGTGAAACCCCCAGAGAATGTGCTGAAGAGAGGAAGACAGAGGGAGACTGAGAGAGGATGCGGAGAGGGAGAGGGAGACCAGGAGAATGAGAGAGAAGGAGACTGTGAGAAGAAGACAGAGAGGAAGAGGGCGAGTTTTCGCAGGAAGCTGGCAGCCTTCTGTGCTGGATAAGAAACTGTCATGATCTGTCGTTTTTCGAGACACCAGGTGCGAATGTTCGAGCGCGGTGACGGCCCTGGAGTGGGAGAGAGAGCGCGGAATTGCACTCCCGCCTCCAGAGATTCAGCTGTTCTCTCTGTCTCTCTCTAAACTACACTCGTCTGCTCGGCTTTAGGCTCTCCCTCACTCCACTCTCTCCATCTCTCCCCAGCTCTCCTTCACTCCTTCTCTCTCTCAGTCACTCCCCAACCCCCCCTCTCTCCTTCTCTCCATCCATTTCTCCCTAGCTCCCCCTCTCTCCCTCTCTCCTCTCTATCAATCTGTCCCCATCTCTCCCTCTCTGTCTCTCTCTCAGATTTTCCCCAGCTCTCCCTTTCTGACTTGCGGTCCAACATTTTGTCCCCCCCACTCTTACCATCCCTTTTTCTCATCTTTCTCTCCATCCCTCAGTTGTCATTTACCTCCTCTCTATCCTTCCTTTCTCTCCTCTCCCTCCCTCTCCCATCTCTTTTTTCTCTGTCTCCCTCTCTTCAGTGGAGAAGTTCTTAGCCGTATCAAGCAACGCATTTCCGAGTAGCCAGAGACCCTAACAGCCATATTGAGGGCTGGCTTGTTTAGCCTCTTTCGTTTTCACTGTTATGGAGGGTAGCGCTGTTGAAAGGATGGCTCAGACCTCCCGACTGGAGGGAGTTTGTCAGCATGACAGCGGTGCTCTGAGGTACCGTTACATGGGTAACGGCAGCAGATGCTCATGTCCCACTCGCACCCGGAGCCAGTGCCCCACCGCTTATCAGCAGGAGCCGGGAAGCACAGCCATCACAGGCGCAAACACCGGCACAGGTGATCCTCAGAGCCTGCGCAGCTAAAGTAGGGCACGCTCCCTTTCCAAATCCAACCTCCACCTCAGGAAGGAAGGCCCACACAGCCGGCGTCTGTGCGTCTCGAATTACCCTCACTCCCACAGCTCTGCCTCGTCAGTGAGACGACGGGACATCAAAGGCACAACCTGCGCTTCTCAGGCACGATCACAGCCGAGAAAAAAGCACTCTGAGGCGGAATGAACCACCGAAATATTTCCCAACTTTGGACAGCCTGTGAGCTTCGTATGAAGCTTTTCAAAGAGATCAACATCAAGTGCTGACATCAATCTCCGATTCCTGGCACTTGAATATCATTAAATCACTCCCACCCAGGCGCCTTAGATTGGTGACAGCTTCAGCGATGGCTTTCCCTGGCTCCTGCTGTCTCTGACACGCATAAGGACATGAACCCTCACACATAGAGCACAGCTCAGAGCGCAGTGCAGAGCTGGTTAAACTGCTCCCTTGTTTGTGGGAGGGCCGTTAACCACAGCAGTTTACAGGGATTACAGTTTTATCATCATGTGCAGTCACAACTTTTTACAGCTGAACAGCTACTGGAGCATTGATGATAACATACATTGTACCACTGCCTTCAGATAGATGGTGCATGGCTTCACACTGATCTGGTCAGGTTTGCAAGTACTCGTGAGAAAGAGGAAATGCAGTTTGGCTCCAATGTGGCAAAGTGTAACACAGTGGTAAGGAGCAGTGCTTGTAACCAAAAGGTTGCTGGTTCAATACCGTGCAAGGGCACTTGTTGGGCAAGGTTCTTAACCCAGAATATCCAGCTGTATAAATGGATAACGTAAAAATTGTAACCTATGTACGTCACTCTAGATAAGAGCGTCTGCTAAATGACAATAATATAATGCAATGTAACATGGCATCAGCAAAGTTAAAGTATGGTTTATCTTAGTTGCTACACTCTCTGATATGTCCTTGTACATTGTAGTGAGCTCTTTTTGTCTTAACCCTACGAACTGAAAAGCATGCAGGTTTGCTTTGCGTGTGCAAGGTCCTGTATAAGCACAGGAGCAACAACCAGCGACATGCAGTATCCAGCAGTATCCAACATTGACCTTCTCCAGGATTGCAAAAGCAATCTATCTCTCACACAGGGTTCAAACCTATGGCCCTCTGGATGCAGTGTACCATGGATGACTGAGTTAATCCACATAATCCCACCAAAAAAAAAAAAAAAAATCACCCATGGTGTTTTAGTAAAACCAAGGCGTATTTTCTGTGGTCGTTTCCTGGCTGCGCTCTTTGGATGCTGGAGACTATTTTCAGACGCCTAAATAAAGACTCACAGCGAGCGTCTCTGATGAGCGAGTTCTCCGGAGTGCGTCAGCGCAGCATGCCGCCCGTGCGATTGCGGGGCGACTCCGTCAAAGTCGCCCACTTCATCGCAGACAGCGAACGCGTGCAGCATTCAACCGTCGCCGCAGTCGGAAAACTTTTTCACACATTTTCATATAACTTCAATGACTCTTTGGTAATCTGTTCTTTGAAAAAGAAATGTAACGGTGATTACGTGAATTGTGTTGACGGTGTCGAATGTGTTTTTGTTACACGCATAAGGCCTTTAACACGTAATTTTTCCATAACCCTCCATAACCCTTTCATAACCATTGCTTTAAACTGAACCAACGTAACGGTGTCTGTCCTGCGGCAATCACAAGCGACATTACTTTTAAGAGCTCCGTAACCATGACAACCACTCCAGATACGACATGAAAAGTATATGATGTCTCCCTGATAAAAGGATGAGGGTCTCGACAGCTGGGAGCCACGTAGCCGACAAGACATAGGGCTCTCCATAACAAGCTCCTGTTGCTGAGGTCGTCATGGAAACGGAGCGGGTGAATACAAGCAGTGGGAAGTGGGTCCGTGTTCCTGAATTGAAACCGGTACATATTATTTCCATATCTATATCGATCACTATAATGCAAGGAAGCTGTCACTTTCCCTGGGGCTAGTGCTGGTACTCTGTGAGTCACCGGCCCGCTCTCTGTCGCCGTCTAGAGTCCGTCTTGATTATGACCGTGAAAAAAAATGTTGCTTCCAAATATGGAACTAGTTCAAAAGGAGCTACTTCGCCGAAGAAACTGATGCCTACTAATAGCCTCATTTTACTTTTTACACAAAACGCTAATTCAAAACGCTAATAAACGTAATTCTGTCTCGCACGCGACCCTGAATCGGGCCTCTCGCATTCAGCGATTTTCCATCGCGTTTCCCTTCCAGCTCCTTCGCATACCGGATCAGCGCTGAAAACCAGGCCACGGCCGCCTCTGCTCCCTGAAACCACGGCGCGGCTCCTCAAGGTCGGGGCATCCAAAACTGGAACGGCGTCTTTACCCTCAATAAGCAGCACGGGGATTTTTATTTTCTAGGGCGGGGTTAGGCAACCGGTCGCGAGTCAGAGGATACCATGCAGAATGCTTACAGTGGTCAAAGATGTTTGTGTGCGCTGGAAGGAGGCAGAGGAAATTAGAGATGGAAGCCCGAGGCTTCATGTGCCCCTAAATATGTGAGGCTGTCACGTGAGATCAGAGAGTCACCGTTTTGACCCAGTCACAATGTTTTCCTGTAGAGAGCAAGGTCTTTGGATTGGTTTATACAAGTCAGCAACTGAGAGCACATGGGGTGTGTGAAGCTTCCCGCTGTCTGCACAAGTCTGCCTTCCCCGTGTCAATCTTGCAGCTCCGTAACCTGTAGATGAGATGTACCTTCCTCTGCCACAGATCTGACCTGGATCAGTCCAACCTGGACCAACAACACCAGACAAGTCCTCACCCTAATATAAATGTGGTCAATAGCAAAAGTGGTTTTTTGTACCATATCATGCGATCTCAGACTTTTAATAATGGATCTTTCCGCAAAGAAGCAATTCCACACAACTGACTTAAAATATTTATAATCCATGTTTTTTTAATATTTCAGCACAAGTCTAATAGCCATTACATTGTAGTGCACAATTCAATAGTGCAACTCCAAATTAACATATATTAAGACAAGCACATTTTTATATACAGGCAACTGGGAGATCGAGAGTGAATCTGAGCCTAATCTTACTCCCATAATGGCAATAGGCCAGGGTGTAAATGAGTCCAATATATCAATTTGCTCTGTGACAAGTAGGCTTTGTGCGAGCGGGTGTCATCTTTTGCACATGATGTGAATATTAAAAGAATGACATCATCATATTTAATCTGAGACCTAATGATAATTAATATATTCACTGAGACTGTGATGACATAATAACGCCAGTAAAGGTGAGTCTAAGGTAGAGATCAACACACAAAGCTTAGCAGAGGTCTTTTTCAGACACCTTTCTGTTTCAGTGTTCAAAGACACATTTCTGCTTTAAACTGTTCAAAGAGAAAGTGAAAATGGCACATATGCTCTCAATGAGGGTGAAAACTCAATATAGATTTTTTGTGCAGTGACCCACTTCTAAATACATGTTTTTGATCTCACTGGAATAGGACACAGTGCTAGCACTGTATCTGTATTTGCTGAGTGATTAAATACTCTACAGCACCTCCTTAATGGGTAGTGTTGGACCAGCCACCCCTGCACAAGTATTGATTATCCATTGAGAGAGAGAGCAAAATATAACTACAGATTCAGCACAAAGGGAGGAACTTTTTTTCTTTTAACGAGGAGAGATGCAAACTTAAATGATCCTGGTGTTTAAAACTCATTTTGTTTCTGAGATGCCCCCAATTAGAAGGAGGTCAGGAGGACTCTAAAATTAACCACACGGGTGGGGGTTGGAGGGGGGAGGGGCAATACTGTATTTCAAGGACAAATCATTTGAAAAGAAGATCAGCGAGTGAAACTCGAACCCTAACGAAGCATGATTTCAATCGGCCGAGAGAACCATGCTAAAAAAAAGAACCCATGTGTGTGATCTGTGTGCTTTACTGTTTGGACAAGGCAAAACCCAGCCATCAATATTAGTAGAGGATTGTGGGATTGTGGCACACCTAATCAGCCATCTGTTTAGATCAGGCAAAGGAGTCTCTCCAGCAGTGAAGGTGAAAGAAAACGCAGGCTGGATTCACATACATCACCACCAGAAGCTGCTGCACAACAGCATGCCAACTCCTCACCAAAACACACCTGTGCAGCTAAATGCTAAACACCTGTCACTGCACCTGTCAGCTCCCACTGCTACCCCTAATGTCCTAGAACAGAGACAGGCCACCCTGGCCCATTAGTGTCCTTCAACACAAGCAAGACTCTCACTGAAGAAGTCAAGCCATAACATGCTGGACAGGACCACAGACATCTGTGGTTCTTGGCAGATGTTATTGGCAGCATATGACTGCCAGCCAAAAGCAATGTGCATATATCCTCAACAAGTAAACAGGTCAGGCCTGCACAAACCAAAAGACAGCTTAATATATTCATATGCTTGCATAACCAGGTCAGTGAAGCTTTGCCATACATGTCAGATTAACAAGAAAATTCTGTCATGGCAACAGTGGCGCTGTTATAGAGTAAAGGTTGTTTCTGGAGCTTAATACCCCAGAGGGGAAAAATCCCTCTAACACATAACTCTCCTTTCACAAAATAGCACTTCCCTTACAAAGAGACTGCCCAGGACCATGTCAAAACCAGGGAGATGCAACAGACAACTGAACGGTTCATAGAACCATGCAAACTGACTGCAACCAGAACCAGGAATGATCCTGATAACAGAAGCCTTTAAAATGCAAATGGATGCCATACTGCACTGTATAAGACAAACACTGTTACGATCTGAGCAGGAAAAGAGCATCTCTGAAATTCAGCGGCACTGATCCTCACAGCTGCATACTAGGACTAACAGTTGCAAAAGAAGTGAGAAAGTTGGCTAGTGAGCTCTGGCTAGCTAATGATATCACATAATTTATAAAATTCAGTTAATGATACACATACAGGCTGACTTTAACTCTCCAGGAGGATAGCCCATGAATAACCCAATAAAAATGCAAATTTTTCTACCATTAGTACAACAGGCCCTTTAATCTCTCTCAACATATTTTTAATTTGAAATTACATGCATTTTATGACACTTTTAGGTTTTCAGAAATTTGCATATGCTGTTTTGTGTATTCTGAAAGGGAATGCCCAAGAAGAAGATGTATAATTTACAAAATTCCCAAATGCTTCTGTTGTTTAAGTATTGATGATAATTCATCAAAACAAGCACTAGTGTAGGTTTAATACACATCCGCCATCTCAGTCCCATTGACAGCATGGCTTTGAAAAACATACTGACAAGGAGCAACGACCAGAGAACACTCTCTCAGACAGGTCATTAAAAAGTTAACATGCTCTATTCAGACTAAACATCATGCAGAACATGTATCAATGAAATCGCCACATCTACACCCAGAACTACTTAAAAACTGGTGATTGCTTTCAAAAGACTATGTTCTGTCAAGTTTTGAGTAATTGTTCTAAATCACAAAACTGCAAGAGAATTTACTTTCAATCAATAAGTTTGACTGTAAAATTAAATGGAAAAGTGACATTTAATCATTCAGATCCATAAGTAAAAGTACCTCAGCAAAGAAACCCCCCCTCCATCACTGTCTGTCAAGGCTGACACAAACTACTAATAAACCGACTGTCCTGCACAATAACTAACATCCAAGAGCCATCGCTCCCTGTGCTGGCTGTACTCAGAGAAAGTTTGGCCGGAGCCGCACTGGGATATAAATAGAGCGTGCCCCTCAGTGAGGCGAGAGAGAGCGTACCGAAAGTGCCGGGAGAAGCTCCTGTCCCTCCCCATCGCTCCGCTGGTGTGCCGCAACGGTTCAGTTCTGCGGTGAATTCGGTAGACGTGGCAGCCCGAGGGGGGCTTGTTCCTCACATCGCCTCCTCTGCGAACTACCCGGCAAGGAGAGCCCCGGGGCCGGCGGGAGGAGCGGGGAGGGAGCGTCCACGGGACGCTGGAACCAACGCGCTGCTGGGCGCTCCGCCGTGCCTCTGAGCCGGCCACATGTCCGCACCCGGATCCACGAGTCTTTTAATAAATCCCGTCCTCGTGCGGCTCTTCCTCCTCTTCGGCCCCCTCTGGCGCCAGCGGGGGGAAAAAGGGGCCGCCTGAACAGGTGCGCACCTCACGGAGCGTCCTGGCGTGTCGCAGAGTCCGGGGTGTCACCTGGCTCCCGGCTGGCGGGTTAGCGAGTTAGCAAGCTAGCGAGTTGGGCGACTTGGCTGCTGCGCCTCGGAGGCGAGGAGAGAGAATCAGAGGAGGGAAACAGGGAAAGGAGGGAGGGAGAGAGGCACGGGTCCCAGAGGGATTACGGACGCAAGTTGCCCCCCTCCGCCGCCCACTGACACCACCCCCCTCCTCCGGCCGGTGATCTGCCTCTGTCAGCCAGACCTGGCCCAGATTGACAGGTGTCGGACTGGGCTCTAAGGCTGAAGCTCAGAATTAGCGCAAGCAACCCCCTACACGCAGAGACACACCCCCCGCTGTGAAACTCTTTAGGGAGTGCTCTCTAAGGAGCCCTGCTTCAAGGGCACTTAGGAATCTTATCTGACGATAATCCAGGGATCCATTTTGGTTGGATGGATCAAGAGTATTTCAATCAGACTTGATTTCATCTTTCACTAGGTTTGATTTTGAGTACCTACTGGTCAGACAGTCCTTGTTAGCCAGTCTTGTTTCATTCATTATGATTGAGCAGGACATACATGTTAAAGTTAAAAGGTGAGTGAGGTGCTGATCCCTATTTCTCTAAACATCACCCTATAATATACATATATATATTTGCTTAGCACGCATCTTTATCCAGGGCAACTTAGATAGCTAACTTGACATTTTATCTATTTATGCAATTCTATATTTACTGCACTAAGCTGCACTGCCTTCCCAGAAAAACACCATAAAGGTAAATATCTGAGCGAGTACTGATGTACTTTCAACAGTCTTGAATCGGACACAGGTAACTATCTACACTGTTAGAGCAAAAGGTGCTGAAAAATCAGTATCAAAGAACATGCAGCAAACATGCAATCTGTCACACTTACGCTTATCATATTTTTTTGGGGCGACATTATTTTTACACTCGTTCTGCCCTACTTGACAAGCTACGTACTTACAAAGCGTCATCGGGGCACTTGCACCAGCCTCTTATACATGAAATACTTAGGAGGGTTTTTTTATTTTTTATATAAGAAGTAGGCTGGTTAAAAATAGAGTGGGCCCATGTGGGGATCATTCTTCAGAAAGGACACTGGTTGAGGCTCCCTTGGCCAGCAAGGGGACGATGATTAAACATGGAGATGCAGGTCTGTTCGGGCCCACATTGTCCCTCCGGGCGGAGAAATGTGGTCAGCCTGCTTAATAGGCCCCCAGGGGTGGGGGGAGGGTTGGGAAGCCTATCCGGTAAACATACGCTCAGTACAAGATGCTTGGTTCTCAGTCCCCAAAGAATCGCCCCATTTCTGTTTGGGCTGCCACAACACAATGGTTCAGCCTCTGGGGGGGCGTTGCTCACCCGTGATAGGACGAATTGCGGCGTCTACGTTTTTTCCACCATTTGTGTCTTTCCCCCTGCCCTTCGCCCAGGGGTGTGTGCCTGACTGACAGGACAATAACCAATCGGATGCCTCGCACTAAGCACAGATAGATAGTGCAGAACACTAAACAAACCAGCAAGACCCCTTCCAGGTGGAGATGTTTCACCACACCTGTGGCGTCTATAGGGCTACCTAGGGGGTCTTCAAGAAAACAAAACCCCTGGAAACGATTGGTTGGACCTACTACAGAAACCAGGGCTGTAAAACCCCTGGAAAATGATTTGTTGGACCTATTTAAGAACTTAGCCGTGTAAAAAACCATGGAAAACAATTGGTTGGATGCACTAAGCACATCAACTGTGTAAAGGATGTTAATGAGGCACATGTTCAATTTCCAGCTCCAGCTGCTGTGCTGCCTACTTGCAACCCACCCAAAAAAAACATTCTCACTTATTTTAGTTTAGATTCTACTCCACAGGTGTGGATACCAATCTTTCTATCTATCAGCTTTCTCTGTCCCTGCGTCTATTTTTAAATACTTGTTGACTTCTCCTGACAGCTTCAAATTAACGTCAAGACTCGAATCAATGCACACATCAAGTGATCACTGCAAGCTAAACTACTGATAAGTGTTTCAAAGACTAGACCTTTTTTTGCTGTTACAGCCAGGGAAGTATTCATTCTGACTGTGCATGCGAATTCATCTGTCAGTAACTATATTCCTATTAAAAATCAATCGTTTTTTTAATTTCCAACAATCTGTTCAGACAAAGAAGAGTTCATGTCAAATCCTCCAGAAAGGATTAACAACCATCTCGACTCCCCAGAATAGATGCCTTGAAATAGATGTTTTTAATAGATACCTGTCTCAGCTGAAGCAGACATTACTTTCACATCACTCAAAATTTGTCTGCAACACCTGATATAGCTAGGCTACGTCAACAGCTCTCTTGGGTGTTCAGATGTTAAGTTCTTTGTTATTATTAGACGCTAAGAAAATCCTTCACTTGGATTTAGTCACAGTATTTGTCTGACTAACTCTGGTCAAAGATGATCAAAGATCTCAGCCAATATTTTAAAACTGCTGTAGTGGCAATGCCTGAGCTTAAAATAGAGAAGGCACACCTTCCAGTTTTACTGATTATTGCTATCCCACTGCAATTATTTGTTTTGCTTAACTAACAAGCAAGCCAGATGGCTGAATAATTCTTACTCATCGTTACATAATTCCCTTTTTCTTAATTGTCTCTAACACAGTAAGTGTTTTTTTTTCCTTTGTGCCAGAGAGTTTAAACACTCATTTTTCAGAGATGTTAAATGGTTAGACAGAGTTCAAAAGAGTATCAAAGAAAACACATAATACATAGAGGAAGACTTCCTTCTGACTGCATGTCACACAAGCTTTTAGGGCAAATAGCAACAAAAGCTAGTTAAACTCCATTCAGAAAATCCACTCACTTTAAAACTAGAGTCTGCACAGACTAGCTTTTTATGTTGTCAACCTGCTCTGGTTTCACACACAAGAATGAGTACACCTGCATTGTCAGGTGGATATATAAAAAGTGCACAACATTACAAAAATATGTGATTAAGAGAAAGGTAATTACCTGCCAGCTGGCATGGACTGCTCAGCTAATTCATTGCCAAATTGTTCAAATTGCCAAATTCATTGCCAAATCTGGTTGAGAGATAAACAGTTTAAAGACAAATCTCTGCCTCTTCTATTCTCAGTTTGGAAATTGACTTTAGTTTAATGGACATGCACAGTATACAGGCTTAACACACCACTACAGACCTCCTAACATTAAAAACATTAAGCAATCTCTGCATGGTAGACACTTTACTGAGCTAAAGGCATTCATTCTAGTGCCAACTTTCTACTGGACGTATGTAGTTAGATTTGGCACACATCTGGAAATACCAGCTTAATGCCTGTAAACAAGTGAAGACTGGAGACATGGGCTGTATTCGAAACCGTATACTATACTACCAGTGTATACTGATTTTGACCAAACGTAGTATGTAGTATATAGTATGCGAACGAAATGAAATTTCCAGTATGTCAAAGGTACCCGGGTGATGTACTGATTTGGAAAAATATCGCCAGTTTGCATCAGACCAGTCTACCTCGCCTACTATATCCCATAAGGAAGTGCGGCTGTAGACGTCACAGGTAATTTTGAGGGTAAAAAGCTGAAAAACATAGCGGACAACAATAAAGTCACAACTTTATTGTTCCGCCTCGAGTTATATTTATATAAGCATATATTTATTTGTATATATTTATAATATATTCATAATTTATGTATTCACTTAATACATAAATTATGAATATATTGATTATAATTGATTGACTTGATTATGATCCTTTGTAATTCCATAACATGTAAATGACTGAAATCTAAAACTGTATGACATCTGCAATTAAACTATCAATTGTTTCTCACAGAAAATCTTTTTATTCATAAAAAGATGAATTTTTTATTTTATTTATAATTATTCGCGAATTTTCATATACATTTTTACCTTATTACTTATCTGACGACATATAGCCTAACAGGTGCAACACCATAAAAAGTTAAGCTTGCAAGCTAGCAGCGTAGGCTACTTACATTGTATTCATACTCAAATATCATGGCCAAAATGTTGTTTTTTTTGTAACAGCCCTTCTCCTCCTCCGGACTGCATTATGTGCCCATACCACCGAAAGGTAAGACATTGAAAAGAAAAAACCTGAAAATATTTCAACTTTTCACTCGTGAGAATGCTAGTGTCGTCTAACTGGACCACGAGGAAATCTGGACGTTTCTAAACTCGCAATGATTTCACGTGACAATGTAACAAACTACAAATGCAATCATTAATGGTCACGTACTGGGTACTACACTGAAAAACAGCATGCAGTATACAGTATATACTTGTGTAGTACACAGTACACAGTACTCAGTAGGCGGCTTCGAATATAGCCACGCACTGCTCTGTTAGTCATGTGATCTGCCCATTGTGATGTCACAAGGTCCCTGAGAGTTCCGGGCCAATGGGTTGAGATGCGTTTTTGCACCTGAATTAAATGGGACTGAGCTTGCTTTAGACTGCACGGCCATGTCAATGGGGGTGGGAACGGGGGTGGATGCTCAAATTGACATTTAATCTGTCTCTGTGGATTTGCCTCTTTATTCTACTCGTGTGTGCCTGTAGAGTGCTTCCACAAACCTACAGATGTGACAACGGCGGAATAAGCTTCTGCATGTACGCAAATATTAAACAAAGAAAGGGCTGTTCTAACCGAAGACTGGAGACAGGCAGGTGGGGTGGTTCAGGGTTGCTTTTTTAATTGGCATCAGATTTAACCCTGGAACACTAAACGAGCTTACATCTTCAATTAAGCAATTAAGAGCAGAGAGAAAGCCAGAAGGGCTCTAAACTCCCAAGAGCAGCCCTGTTGCTGTAAGACGAGGCAAGGTACTTAACCTGATTTGTTTTAGCAATTACCCAATGGCACGTGAAACATACTTTGCCCTGGATAAGGGTGTCTCCTTCGCAAGTAAATAACAGATCCTCCAGAGATGCATTATCTTAAGGGAATAATCAAAGTCTGACAGCTTTTAATTGAATGGGGTATTACTGTGTTACATGTCATCAAAATGCTGGGGTAGTTATTGATGGATATTAATAAAAAGCTGATTAAAGCATTGATGAATTAACCCAAATCCCCGCCTAACCCTTTTACAATGTGTTTTTTTATAAATTAATTTATCAGCAATCAGACTGTGATTAAATGCGTGTTTAAGGTCTCCAGCTTCCCCTTTCATGACAAATAAGTGGTTATAGTTCAGAGACTGTGCCAAATGAGTTACTGTGCAAGGTGATAATCCACTGTATTATGATATATATTCACATTACTCCACCACTAATCCACCATATTAGTAAATGAGTTTTACCATATTCCTTATCAAATACTAACCTTCAAAACATTGACTCTGGAACATGAAGTAGAAGCCCCTGTGTTGTGGTATGGAGTATGAGACATATGTCAGAACATTTCCTACTAAGTAGTTTACATTTGCTGAGCTGATGCTCTTATCCAAAGCGACTTACATAGCTTACATTTTTTATATCTTATCCACATACACAGCTGGATATTGAGGATACTGAGGCAATTCATGTTAACTATCACACTCAAGAGTACAACAGCAGTGGTCTGTAAGGGACTCAAGCTGGCGACCTTCCTTACCACTATACTATAATGCTCCCCACAGAAGTTTTCCTGGGAGGTAAGCAAATACCAGTAGAAAGACAGATTCAGTTTGTAAATTAGCTGACTAAATTGTCATGGCATTTCAGCCATCGTGGATATAAAGACAATCAAAGAATAAGGATGTTGACACAGTACTTCTAAAAGTTACCAGCCTTTAACTAAATGTAGCACATAAGACTTTCAACAGTTGTCTGCAATGTAGTCTCTGATTAACTTTATTTCAATATTACATAAAATGATTTTTTAAATTTTGTCTAACACAAGGATCTCAATATTTTGGCATTCTAGCATTTTCAAAAAGGAGACAAGCAGGTAATTCCAAACAAAATCACAGATTTGCACCATGCCTGATGAGCTACAATTAGGCAAGAGGTAGACCTCGCATTTATCTGATAATTACCCTGAAACTGTTTTCTTTATGCGTTTCACAGGATTAACAAGGACAGCAGCATACATGAGCATCACACATTAGGGGCTAAGCCTGCTCTAAAAGATCTCTGATGTCTTTGTTACAAGCAAAATGATTTCATGCGAAGCACGAAAAAGGTGCTGCTATGCTACGATACAACATCAGGTAATTAAGGAAAGTAACGAATCGGCTGCTGATGGGAGATGCTTATGTGCGTGTCTGTCCTTAATTAAACTGGCAAGCTGGTTAAATAAGAAAAAACAAAACAGGTTCAGGACCGGTATCACTTTAATCATTCCCCACCGCCCCCATTTTTTCGCTCACAGGCCCCCCACTCAACGCTAATACACTTCTGTCCCTTACCCAACACTCAGTAGAATAGGTACAGTCAAGGGAGCAGCAGTGTGGCGTAGTGGTAAGGTGCAGGGCTTTTAATCAAAAGTTTGCTAGTTTAATTCCCCGCTGGGGCACTGCTGTTGTACCCTTGGGCAAGGTACTTCATCCAGAATGGCCTCAGTAAATATCCAGCTGTATAAATGTATGTAATTGTAACCAATGTAAGTTTCTTTGGGTAAGAGCGTCCACTAAATGAAATAATGAAACGCAATGGAAAGGAGTCCTGGCCTGGAACAGCCAGCTTTTCTGGGATAAAACACGTACATTAGGTCAGAAGACTTTGGTCAGGATAAGGGGAGGGTCTGTCAAAAGGCTGAGATGCCACAAAAACCACAGAAGAGGCTGTGCGACAAATTATTTGTTACAGAACTGCAAATGCAAAAAAGCACTGGCCAAAGGAAACTTCAAATGTTCAGTGCACAGTTCCCCTGCGTGAGCTCCCCGTTGTGAGTGCACTGATGCTGCGAGAGGGGAAGCAGCACCAAACTGCTGAAGTGAACGCCGCTGCGGCCGCGGACCGCATGTCATCACTAGACGTGTCACAAAGTGGAGAACGCTTCAAACGCAACATGTGCAGGACACTGAGCGCACCACCCCTGGGGGTATATGATACGAATAACATAGACGCGCAGGTCTGTCTGAAATCTGCATGGCTCAAACAGACACACATGCGTGCACGTGCGCGCGCACACACACACACACACACACACACACACACACACATATATATACTGTATACACACAATGCACACACGTGCCCACACATGCTCACACACACACACACACACACACACACCTTCCCTGTCCGCTACTTCCAAAGATGCAGCTGCGACAGGAGGACAATAAACACCTTTAATAACGCACACAGTGGTACTCACCTGAGACAGCTCATGGCTTTTTGTGGTCAGTCATAATCCCAAGTGCAGAGAAAGACACCACGATGCGTCCATTTGTGGAAAAGTGCGTGTGTGCGTGTGTGTGTGTGTGTGTGTGTGTGTGTGTGTGAGTGTGTGAGTGTGTGACCGAGTGTGTGCGCGCCCAGGGTTCCTGCAGTGTGTGATGCCAGCACAGATGTGGCAGCTGTGACAGAGTGGCTGTGCATCTGACAGCCAGCGGCTGCTGAATGCGAGGACACCCGCGCCAGCCTGTTAAAGGCAGGAGAAGCTTAGAGTGGGATGAGGAGGAAATCCATCAGAGCCCAAACAGCACAGCTACAGGGATGCAGAAATGAGTGTGAATGCCTGTGTGTACATATTAGTGTATGTGAGACTGGATTTGTGTGTGTGTGTGTATATGTGTGTGCATACGAGCATGTGTGTGTCCCTGTTTGCTGTGTCCATGTCTATGTATGTACCTATTTGTGTGTTTGTGCGTGTGGATGTGAGTGTGTTTGTGTATGTGTGTGTGTGTGTGTGTGTGTGTTTGTGCACACATGAGTGAGGGTGTATATGCTTGTGTGAGGGAGTGAGCACATGTGTTTGTCTCTGCTTGAACAAGTGTGTGAGTTTATGTGTGTATATTTATGTATACTATGTGTATGAGGGAGTGAGTGAGAGAATGTGTGTATGTGGGTTTACTGCATGTGTCTATGTACTGTACATGCATATGTATATCTACATTTGTATGTACAGTGTGCATGTATGCGTATGTGTGTGTGTGTGAGTGTGTGGTTTTGTGCAAGTGAGTGTATGTGTGTGTGACAATGTGTGTGTGTACGAGTGTATGTGGGCGTATGTGTGTGTATATATATATATATATATATATATATAATATATACATGGTAGTCAGTGTGTGACTAAGCGTGTGAGTTGGTGTGTGTGTGTGTGTGTGTGTGTGTATGTGTGTGCGCACATGCGCACTGCTCTGCTCTGTATTTTCCGATAATTGCTGAGAATGAGGAAATGTCATATGCTCTGGGGATTTGGAGACGTTCCGCAGTTTTGCCTGAAAGTAAAACATGATATTCAGACTGATACCCACATTACAGAGAGCCAGTGGCTCCATCCTGCGGAGCCAAGGACCAAGGACAATGAGCCGCACCGACCGCAGGGACCTCAGCTACCGAAGAGCAGAGAGGTTTCCAATCAATCTTACTCACAGGTAAAAAATGGGGCTGGAATCAGTAGCCCTTTGTCTCCTCCAGCTGGCAGGTCATTCACTGAAATGATATTATCCCCCAAAACAGAAGGAGAGTGTTACTTGCTCTGTTACTTGCTAACTTGCAAGTGTTACTTGCTAGAAAGTGTTTCATATGAGCACCCTAAATTTGCCACTTTGTACTAGTAAGTGTATGGGTACTCTTACATAGTATGCAATAAGAGGCCATACCGGTAAGGCACTAAGGCCACACAGGCAAGCTCATTTCTCTCTCAGACAGAGTGGGGATTTATTTAAGAATCTCTATACCCCAAACTGTATTTCCAGAGCCAATTTCAAAAGGGAACTTGGACATGCAGGATATATACAGCTGTACAGTGCAGACTCCACCCATTTCGGCACCCTGCCAATCAGAGGCATAATTGTACAGCATATCCACCTGGTGACAGCTTATGGTAGGATGCAGCTGATGCCAAGAGTAAGACAATGTTTTCAGTCTGACTTGAAAAAATAATGAAGTCTGATACCTTCATGTGTGTTATCCTTTCCATTGATTGCCTCTTCCTGGGGTCAGGGAATAATTTCCCATTTTGCCCAAATTGGCCAGTTTATTGATTCCCTCTAGAAAATGCAATATGCTATATGTACAGTGCTTTGTGAATCTTTAAAGTAAAAACACACAATAACATATAAAATTTGATTGATTGATTGATTGATTGATTGTTGGTTGAAAATATGTGAGGTGCCTAACAGTTATACATGTACCATTTCATTTAAAATGTATTAGAAATATAACAATAGGCTACATATAAACGTAGAAATGACAGTCATGGTGTTGAATATCTACTGCTGTGAAATATGCAGCTTGAGGGCTATGTTTGTAAAGCGCTGCCATTGCAAATGTTGGCGATCCAGATCCAGGGCTCAGTTAGCCTCCTGTCAGCCACAGCCAGCTCCATGACAACTGATGCACCCAGCCAAACACCTTCACCATTTTGGGACAGCCACAAGCCTAAGGGGGACTGCCTTTCAAAGGTTTTTGCAGAATGTTGTGAACAATCTGAGGTTACTGGCTTGACCATGGGGAGAAAAACAGTTCAAAATGAGGATGCTTCAAAATGTTCTGAATACTGAACACACTCCTTCATGCAGCCTGGGGCAGAGAAAATGGAATTTGTGGATGAACGCTTGGGATTGACAGCGGTTGACGTCCTTTCCACCATCTTTGGAAAGTAAGCCACCAGGATGACAGATTGCATATTTTGACGCCCTAGTAGAGTTTCAGACAGAACTGGCCTTAGTGTTCATTAATATGCAACTCACAGACAATGGGTAATAGCAAACAGACTCAGGTGCAAACAGGCTAGAACAGGCCTAAATTTGTACCGATGAGGGTTGTGTAAATCACCATCCTGCCCAGCTTGCCAAGCAGATGTGCACGACACTGACCACCGGTAATGGAGTGGCCAGTCACAAATGTGACGGGTGGATATAACACCATAAAGGAATGTGGCAAACCTTTCAGGAGATGGATCGAGGATCTAGAAGGGGAGGTGTGAAAACCATACGATTACGACAACAACAATGATGGGTGTTCATTAATATGTCTTGATATGCTTGTTATGATCGGATGTGTCTATGTTAGGTCATCAGACCCCATTTCCATACCCTTATGGGAGACTCAGCTAGGCCATGCCACAGAGTGAAATGTCTTGCCATGAAAGGGACCAAATACCTGAACCTCCCTCAGGGCCCTTTTCTCCTTATAGAATACCACATTGAGCCCTTATACAGTAACATTTCTAGTATATGTCAAAATTGCTTTTGTCATGTGTGAGGGAATACAGTGCTGTTGCAGAACAGTATAGCTAGTCCTGAAACCTTTTTGAAAGAAAAAAAAAACTATCCATGCCTTTTATTTCCCCCAAACATTTCAGAAAACCAGTTGTCCATCTACCTCCTAAAAGACACATCCTGTTCCTTTTGAATTAGTACAGACCAAGAGCTGACATAATCAAAAACATAAATAGCTGGTAACAATACACTACCGTTGCGTACAGGAAAAAAGCGAGATTTAAGTGCTATGACTCAGCAGGGGAGAGCAACTGGAAGAGCCGAGTCAGGCTGCGCAAGAAAGACGGCCAGCGTCTCCGCTGTCCCTACGTTAAATGGTCGGTCTGCATCATAAAATGATGTAACAATTCTCAGCGTCGCAGCGCGGACGAGCTGCAAGGAAACGCGGAGCACTTTTTTACGGGGTACAACTTCGGCGACAAACAGTGGAAATTCTATTGTTACCCTCTTACAATGGCAAGGTTTTTTAAGCACTCAGTTCTGGTCTAGCGAAAAAACCTGAAAACTCTAAAATATTCATAACTTGCCCTGAATATGACAGAATTTCTTGACAGCGGCTGTCATCGAATGTTTACAGACTACTATATTTAATTTCCTCTTTAGTTAACCAGATTCTTGGCTCTTTGTAGAAATTTGCGTTTCATTTATTCGCGAGACAAAAAAACAGTTATTTAAATGAGGAAGAGTATTCCGGAGGGGAATTGTTTGAAGAGATTACAAATATCAAAATGCTCATTATGAAATAAATATTTACTATGCCTTTTTCCTTACTGCGGCTTTTCAAGGAAGTCATCTGTACAACTTTCAGTCCCTCCGTTCCCAAGCAGGTCGCTCAGAAATGGAAATTAGACGAAGGCGGAGGCTTCTTACCGAACCACCGACAAAGGAACTATTTAATCCCATATTCGTCCAAATATAGAAATATTCCTTCAAATTATTTTTAATTACAGTTTCAGCCTGTCATGCTTTAACGTTTCTTAACGTTTTCGGGCTCCAATAGTGGTGTTCAGCTGCTAATTAAGAAAATGACAATACAGCTGTAGCGTACTGAAACTGGACTGCACCACATAACAGCCAGCAGGTTGCCTTGGTTCACATCCCAGCCACCCCACTGCCGCTGTACCCTTACTTATGTGACTCTTTAAAAAAAAAAAAAAATCAAATAAGTAAGCTACATCTACAACGCAATCAATGCAACTGGTGCTGAATAAGAAGCAAGTTCTAAGTAAGCAAAAAAGTAAGGTAATGTGAACCGTGAACAGTAGCTGCAGTTTTGTGCGAATTAAACAACGTGGAGTCAGGTTTTCCCTAATTTTATCGGCGACCAGGTGAAGCTTGACTTAATTCCACGCCTGGATTTAGTCTTAAAACGATCTGCAATAAACATGTGAAAGAAACCAGAACAATGTTTTTCCCCAACCACAAAGATAAAGTATGACAATAACTGATTTGTCTATGTAGGAACGTTTTACCGCCACCTAATGGCCACTTTGTTTAACATGTTTGTGACACAGAAGTATCTTACCAGGAGGTGAGAATAAGGAGTGCTGGGTCTGTTTGTTTCCTGCTCACACCCTTCAGATCTCATTTCATTTTCACCATTTGCAGTTGATAGGGCTTTTATACGCTACTCACATTTCATTTTTCCCATTTCATATCACAAATTTCCAAATCATAAAGAGAGAGTGAACGTCTCCAAGCAGGGACACAACACAGCAGGTGAAGTTAAATGGTTTGGAAAATAAAGGGAGGCATGTCTGTACTTGTACATCATTACAATGAACAACATGCTAAGATGCTGGCCTCTTAGCATGCTAGCCTCTCTCTCTCTCTCGCTCGCTCGCTCTCTCTCTCTCTCTCTCTCTCGCTCGCTCGCTCTCTCTCTTTCTCTTTCTTTGTGACATTCAAGCTGTCCAAGGCTGACTGACACCCCTCTTTAAAAAAATCACAAGTGCTCATTACAAGTGCTCATGACAGTCTCCAGTGAAAATCAAAAGCTCAATATCACTCCCCCAAGCCCCCCCCCCAAAAGCTACCCACCTTGCAGTTGCAGGTGACCTTGAATTGCGACAAATGACTGCACACCACACAGCCCTACAATGGTACCACATAATGATAAATCTAACATGCTTCTCTGCTTCATCATGACCACTATGGTCTGGAAAGGGTTACGTGTGTAAAAGCAATGACAGTTCTGCACCTAATGTCCGACCTTGTTTCTACATCAGTGCAGTCTACACACCTCTTCTGACAGGTGGGACACGGAATGGGGAGGAGGGGCAAAGGTCCGATGGAGAGCGGCCCTCGCGGCTACCTGATGTTGTTGATCAGCTGCCGCTGCTCCTCGTTGGTCAGGATGCCGGGGAGGGCGGAGGCCAGGGCCTCCACCTTCCTCTCCGCCGCGTACTGCTTCAGCACGGTGAACAGCCTCTCCTTCACCTCCGGCTCCCCCCCCAGGACCTGCTCGATCTGCCACACGCACATGTGAGAGACAGAGGACCCCCATCAGGAAGCCATGAATAAACCATATACAGTACAGAGCTGTGTATCTAACATTAATCCTATAGCATATGTAATGATTGCAGCAGTGCTCATTGCAGTGTGAAGTCTAGGTAAGGCAACACTTTAAGTGCCTTACCTTACAACATTAAGTAGACTGTTCGCATACACAATTACGATGCAACTATGCCCATGAATCGACCTCGTTACAATGTAATTGTGCTTGAATACAACTTTGTGAGCTCTGTAATTACACAGATTATCTGAATAACCCTGGAACTACCACAATTGTTGTCACCGTAACTAAATGCTATGCTAAATTTAACCCTCTCATCCAATTATATACGTGTGTACTTATATTACCCTGTAAGTACCCCCCAATTACTGTGAATTTACTGATTTTTACATCCAGTTTAATCCAATCCAATTTAAAAGACAGCCTAACAGCCAAAGGCCATTTAAAATTGACCACTCAGAGTGGTTCCATAAATGCTGAGGTGAACAGTTCTGAGTCTAACATTAGGTAGACTGCTTACATACATAATTATACCCGTGAATTGACCTCTTTACAATGTAATTGTTCTTGAATACAACTTTGTGAGTTCTGTAATTACAGATTATTTGTTTATTATTAGTTTATTACCATAATAATTGTTACCATGAAACACAGCCTAACAGCCGGAGGGCATTTAAAATTCATTCTATAAACGCTGAGGTGGACTGTTCTGAGTCAGACATGGCTGTGAAATCTCAGACATGACATTCATTTGGCATATCTAGAGTGAGGCACAGCCACGGAACCCGAGACGTGGCTCTTTGATCGTCAGGGCAGCCAGTGTGGGGTCGGGGGTCGCGGCGGTTCCCACCTTCATGTTGAAGTCCAGGGCCTTCTGCGTGCGGTCCTGCCGCACGCTCTCGCTGCTCTGCTGGCCCTCCTTGAAGCTGCCGCCGCCGCCGCGCTTCTGCCGCCGGCCCGGCCCGAGCACGCCCAGGCGCAGCGTGCGCCCCTGCGACGCCTTGATCATGGCCGCCGCCGTCTCGTGCTGCTTCACGGGGATCCCGTTCACCTCCATCACGTAGTCGCCCGCCCGCAGGCCGCAGCGCCCCGCCGGGGAGCTGGCCGGGCAGTCCTCCACCAGCAGGGGGCAGTCTCCCACAATGGTGAAGCCGGAGCGGCCGTCGGGGCCGGGGGAGATGTCCAGCTGTTCGGGAAAACACGACACAGCGATGCATGTTGCGCTGCTCGGTTCATTCTGAGGATTGAGAAACACAAACTGAGCAAGTGCTGCTCAACAGCTGTGACTGCTGTCCTGGTCTTTGCGCCCTCTAGTGGTTAGCAAGAGGCTCTCGCTTGCTGACTAGCTAGCAGAATGATCACGTTAGCTGGAGGGTTCGGTTGTGAATGGGTGAGCCTTATTTAAATTTGCGTGCTTGCTAATCACGTAAAACCATGAAAATTGGGGGATAATTATGCAAATGCACATAACTTCTCTACCTCCCTGTGTCTGCAGTTCACCAGTCACCACTGAGGAAGGGGTGTACCCGGACTAAGGTGCTCTGTCAGAAATTGCACACTGAGGGTGTCGTGTGCTCGGTTGCGCTGACCTGCTGTATGCGGGACACCACGCCGATGCTGGGCGGGACGCTCTTCTGCTTCTGCGCCAGGGTGACGAGGGCCTGGGGGCTGAGGGTGGACACGTCCTGCCCCTCGATCTCCACGACCTGGTCCCCGGGCTGGAGCCCTGCCATGTAGGCGCTGCTGCCCTCCTCCACCGACAGGATGTAGCTCGGCCCGCTCCCCCCAAGCCGGAAGCCGAAGTCCGTCGGCCAGCCCTGGTTGGAGGCCGGCATGGAGAGGACTGGGCGGCCCCCGGGGAGAGATGGTACAAACACACACACGCGCACAAGCACACACACACAGACACAGAGAGAGAGAGAAAGGGGTAAATGTGCATGCATACACATTACAAGCCAAGCAGGCATAAGGTTGCTTGTCTTCTTCCCCTATGAGTCAATGCCCTTTGAACCTGCTGCCTTGCTTAAGTCATCACTTCATCAGACCCGAAACCTTGCAGACAGGATGAAGACTAAGAAATTAGATTTTTACCTCAAAACCTGGAGGGCCACTTTTGAAGGCCTATTCCAAAATTCTGGGGAAAACTCTTGTTCTGCTCTTCAAAAGGACATTTGTCCTGTCTGACATTTCTTCACATGAAGCTGAACTAGCCATGGAAGCATCAAGAAAAAACCTGAAGATGTATACCTAGTTTAGTTTTAATTTCAAAAAAATACCAAAAGATGGACCTTGCTAATGTAAGGTACCAGAGTCATTGTCCATGAATACAATATGGTCAATATGTATACATTGGGCCACTAGGGGTCACTGTTTCTCACATGAATCCAATTGGAATGGATTCTAAAATGGAATCCAATCCAGTCATGTACCTCTCTCACACAGACACATTACAACTGACATAACCCCAATACTTTTGCTGGAAAAAATGAAAGCAGGAATAGGAAAAGTCATTTGTAAAAAGTGGGGGTAAACTACAAGAAAGAAACTACAAGAAATAAACCCATATTAATGAGTGATTAATTTGAGCATCTGAACATCTTATCTTGTTTTGCCTGCAAAAGACTAATATTTTCCCCAATTTCTGCTAAACTGAATTCACACAGGGCCTGGGGGGAGGGAAAGGGGGTCATAGCAAGTTCATGCTGAGGGGCGTTGTGCGATTGGGAGTGCGTTTCGGGATTTAAGAGTGAAATTACTTCAGGGGGCTGTTCAGGGTTTCTCTCCCATTAGACTTCAGCCTCAGTTCAGCACGGCAAACTTATGCAACGATGTTTCTCAGCACACACACATTATCAATTATGAATGCATTCCCAATGCAAAGGAACCAGATCTTTAAACTGTTTTCCTGTGTGCTTTCAAAATGTTTCAAAGTGCACTTTGTGGTTTCTAAACGTGACTGCTGATCTAAATTGAGTCTTACTGCTGAAGATTTCTGAGCTTTGCACAGCCTGCTTGTGTGTTTTTGCTGCCTCGCTGTTTTACTGCATTCACCTGGAGGTCAGGTTTACAGCTCCCCCACCTCACCACAGTGGGGACACATGTTGAAAGAGGACAAGACAAGAGAGCTATTCAACTCTAGTCCCGGTGGGCTGCAGTCTATGGTTTCATGGTTTTCTCTCTAAAGCACAGATCCTCTCAGAGGTGGAAAGCGATGCCAAGCTGTGTCAATCAACATAATGATTGTTTTAATCAGATTGATAAATGTCTGGTTGGAGCAAAGGCTTACAGGTATTACGGCCCTCCAGGACCAGAGTAGACTAGCCCTGCAGACACTGTTGCCCTCCAGGACCAGGGTGGAGTAGCCCTGCAGGCACTGTGGCCCTCCAGGATCAGGGTAGAGTAGCCCTGCAAACACTGCGGCCCTCCAGGCCTACCTTTATGCAGGTTGAGAGTAAGGTTGACCAAGAAACAACCAGGTAAATTTTAGGAACTTTGAAGGCCTTCTGCCTTCTGGTGCTGTCTGACTCAGCTGTGTCCTTCTCCTTATTTTTCATTTGCTCTTCCTCAATCTTTCATCCTCCTGCCCTTCTCCTGGTTCACTCATGCAGCGTTCTCTCTATTTTTGGTTCTGTATTAATGGCTGCTCTGAAAAGCTGCAGCTACAAAAGCCTTTGCTGCAGCCTCCCCTTCATTTGCATTTAAACATATAGGCAAATGGACAACCGATCATGGATGTTTCAATCATGCGGGAATTTAAATGCAAATTACCTCTTTGAATATTATCTATTCCGATTTAGACTGAAAAACACAATATTCCACACACACACACACACACACACACACATGCACACACACACATGCTGACAGTACCACTTCACTGATCTCAAGATTCAAAATTCTCCCACATGTAGTGTGAGAATAAAATGAATTGATATGAATATATTTTAAGTAAATAAAAAAATTCAAACCCAAAAAAGCCAAAGAAAGGGAATTAAATGTATTTTTTTCTTCCTGGAATCATAGTAATTCCACAGTGAGAGGAATTTTTCAATTTTTAAGAGACACGCAGACAATAGCTTCTGTTCCATCTGCTCTGCAGGCTCATGGCAGACTTGCACAGAATTTTAAAAAAAAGGACAGCAGTTTAGACTGCAAAGAGGGAGAGTATGTCTCAGTTTCCCCAAACAGTTTAGTTTAAACAGAAATATGCTGTGCTCAATTAGTTACGTTCCAGTCATGATCACCTCTGAAATATCACATATTTACAATGATCATCCCTTACCATACATGTTTTAGTTTACAAATGTAATTACAAATGCAGATGCTTTCTGGTGTGATATACCTGAAAGCAAATACCCATGCTAAATATTAGGTCACAATGTCCTAATATCAGACTTGTCACAGATGGCATTTTGTTCTTGGTGCACCATCCATGTACCCTCTGTCCATTTAAATGCAAATGCATTTGACCCAGCAGGCCAGATTCCCGGGCCTCCTCCGAGCTGCTCTTGCTCTGCAGGTTGCATGGCCTGATTTCGAGACTGTGGCCGTTTTCTAGGGACGCTAAGGCATTCAACGGGGGTGAGTCTGCAGCATTGGCAGCAAGTTACATGCCTACATTCCACAAAAATGATGTAATCCTTCTTGGAAAGAAATCGTACTGAGCTGTTTGACTGTAGAACAATGCTGCAGTATGAAGTCCAGGACCTGTCAATATGAGAACCTTCATCTCTTTCACCTTCTCTGTCTTTCTAACACACACACACACACACACACACACACACACACACACACACACACACACACCCTTGAAGTTGATGTGAGAATGTGGCCGACCCTGACCATCTTGTGAAACTCATAACATGGGTTTTCTTACGCTTCTACTGGGCATCGTTCATGCTGGATTCGAGAGCAGTGATTTGATACTGCTTCAAGAGAAGGTGAGGGCAGATCCACGGTCAGATCGCCCTCAGGTTTGTGGCAGGGACGGGGAGAGCAGACAAGCTGTGTCACTCAGAGGCTCCGCTGTCATCGTGCAGCTCGTCCCGGCCGTGAAACCGGCCAAGGCAAGCCAGAGTCCTTTAGCAATTTGTGCGGACCGTGTCATCTTGTTACTGCATGCTTTAGATTACACCATCCCATAAGAGAACCATAAGGGAACCCAGCAGATAAAATCACGTCAGATTCACAGGTTACTCATCTAATGAGTAAACACCTGCTGCAGGTGAGCAGCCTTGTACTCTACGCAATGCCAAGTACTCACTGACTCATAAACTGAGGCATTACTACAGTGGGCTACATTTGTCACATCTGTTTGAGAGAACCTGGAATAAGCAGCTTAAAGCACTGCGGCAGGGGCCCACACTACACAGGAGATTATGTACTACAGCACTTCCACAGCTCCTGCAAGCAGAATAACTTAGTCCAGTAATTAATAAGGATAATGAAAAAAGAGAAGGTGGCTTACGGAAGTCTTTGGAGGCAGAGCGAGAGCCAGACTTGCTCTGACGCAGAGAGAAACGGCCTTTTCGGCTTTTCAGAAACTTCTTCATTTTCGGGTGGCCGGGCTGTGGCTGCTCGTCAGGGTCGGAGTCGAGGCCGGGGGCGTGAGGTCAGGGCTGGGCCCCACCCTCGTTTCTATGTAGAAATAAAAAAACAGACCTCAGCCCCCCACCCGCCCGGCCCCACCCCGGAGACGGAAGGACTCGGTGCTCTGGAGGGCGGCATCGGGGACGAGGCGGCCGCGAGAAGCGCTGGCACTCCCGAAGTGGAGGAGAACGGGGAACGAAGCAGGAAGCCGCGCGGCCGGGAGGGCGGAGGAACGCTGTCGCCGAGTCGCCGCCGCTCTTCTGGTCGGGGCCGGTCTGTCCGGCCCTGCCCCTTTTTCTCCCGTGGAGCCTCGCTAAGAGAAACTGGGACGCCACCAGGCTGGGCGCTTTAACAACTCTTTCTCGAGAAAAAGGTACTGTGGAGCCCCATTTTTCTATAAATACCTCTCTCTGGCACACACTCTCTCTCTCTCTCTCTCTCTCTCTCTCTCTCCCTCTCTTGCTCGCTCGCTCTTTTGGTGCGGTCTCTCTCAGGAGTGGAAGCTGACCCAGAAACAGGGAAGGGACAGCCATCACCAACAGGAGAGGCTGAGGGAGCATTGATGCGCAGACGAAGACCAACGCCGAGGCAGGAGGCAGAGTTAAGACTTTGGCCTAGATGGGCCGCTAAATAGGGCGTGCAGTGTCTCCCTTCACGACGAGGCTGTGAAAAGCAAGCGCCCCCTTGTGGCAGGGCAAAGCGCTTGCAATCTGAAAACCCAGCCAAACAAATTGCAAACTACCTGAAGGCTGTTTTAAACAGCAAGAATATAGAGGCAATGGAAAACTTGTAAATGTTCAATACCTTGCTTTGACTTTTGGATACACCTCAGTCTAACGCAGGAGAAAGGCCAAAGTTAAAGTCATTGAACAATGGTGAGGATAAACTACTGAGTCCAATCAAGACTGGGGCTTCAAACAAACTAGGTATGGCACACTCCAAGATGATGACAGGTCACGCACTTCTGACACTCAAAAGCACTGTTGACTCCATTTGGGCAGCTGCACATTTTAATTGAACTTCTTCATAACATTATAAATTGTGTACTGGATTTCAATCTTTAGTCATTAAGCATGAGATGAGACATATTGAGAATGCATTAATACTGAACCAAATGGCTATTAGTCTCCCCCACAGTATGAAGAAGAGAGTTCAATAAAACAGGAACCTGGCCATTCACAAGCTCAAAGCAAACGTGTTACATTAATTCTAATCGGGGAAAACAAGAGGGTGGGCTTAGTTTCTAGAAGATTTTGTCCCTTTGAAGAAAGCCACGTCTTGGATTGTGCGTCTTGTTTGATTATGCATTCATGGGTTCAATATGACCTAAAGGTAACATAAAAAAGTGGCCAACATGGTGTTACTTTGTAATTTTAGCAACTTAACATAAAAACCAACTTGTGCAATCCATCTTCAGAAGTATAGCTGCAAACCACTGTGACTAAATACAAACTACTATTGTTATTCCCTGGCATTCTGCTTTGATATAAAGGAATATTTATTTATAAATTTGCATTAGTGTACCAATCTCTTGGATTCTCTTTTGTTTGTTTGAACAATTTTGATTAGTCCAAAGTCTTGAAGAAGGTCAGCAATTTATTGGGTTTATTAAACAGAAACATGTGGATCAATTTAAGTGTCTAACATGTCTTACCCTTGACATAACAGTTAATCAGCCCAAGATGCATATTATCTTGTTGGTAAGATATGCGCCGTTTAATGGCAACTGTAGCTTGTACCTTGTGTGTGACAAATGACAAGAAATATGAAAGGCACCTTGTGCCTGAACTCTGATGCCGAGGACAGCTCTTCGTACTCATCAGTTGAACTGTGCTGTGGGGTTCTGGTTCAGTAATTTCATGCCATTAATATGGTAAAACCCCCATTTCTATAAATAACTCTCTGTATTACTAGTAATGTCCCAGGGCATAACTGTACATGAGCAGTTTTTTTCTAATGAAAAAGTCATGACATTGGTCTAACCTTGACGTATGATGTCAATTTTAATAACGCTCAATAAACCACATTTGAGAAGCACACCAGCTCCCAAAAAATGAACAAAATAAGAAAGGTAAAGGCATTGAATGACAGCCATATGGAAACGGTAGCTTCTATGCTTTAGCATGGAGACACAGAATCAGATCATTTAAAAAACTTAAGACTGAATGGTGTTTGGCCTTTTTATTGTTGGAGAGGATTGAAATAGCACCCTCATGTGGTTAACCACAATACTTACAATATACAACTCGCATCCTACTTACCACCACATCCATCGACCTCCCTGCATAACATCTTCGATGGCTTTAACCAGAGGTAAAAACTCTGAAACACTCTTTTCATATCCTATTGTGTAATATGCATTTCTATCCTCATATTACTTGTATTGCTAAGTTGTTTGTTAATTTTCATGTATCACTCATGTGAAATAGTTATTGAAATGAGTGAAAAACATTGAGCGTTCAGGAATGCTGATGGTGGAACCATGGTGTGCTGTCAGTCACTGCCTTTTGTAATCCACAGAAAGGTCTAATACCACCATTAGCAAAACATTTTATTCAAATCATTGTTGCACTGACAACACGTGGGATTTCACTTTACCATTTCACTTTACCAAGGTCACTGACAAAGGTTGACTGTTAATCAAATGTTTGCTGTTGAACAAGGTCTGGAGGTCTTCCCCTGAACCATTCACACAGTCATGCGCTGCAGTGTTAGCACTGATTAAGCTTCTTGCTCACCTGTGCATGGGCAGTGCTTCATCTGGGATTAAAACCCCCAGTCACGCTCCTCAATCAACCTGCCACAACACTGAATACTGAACACTGAAGTTTTGCACTAACTGTAAATCCACCAAGATGATGCTTTATGTACAGTCTACTGTCTTTGTAAGTAATGTTTGTACTTCATAAAAAATTCCCAAGCATGTGGTTTATACTGTGAATTGTTTGCTATATATGTATATATCTTCAAGGTCACCTTCTGGATTCGGGGTGGACTTCACAGAGGACTGCTACGCTATTTAGATATATAAAAATAAATCAACCTGCCACAATGTTGCACTACTGTCATGCCAGGAGACACAACATGAAGCTGAGGCAGGTCAAATATTTGCATGTTAGAATGGGGGACCAGGCATAGTTGTGTTCACGTATTAAACTGGGACTAGTCTTGTATTCAAAAATCTGTGAACAGCCACAGGAGGAAGACAGGAAATTTGCTTAGATACAAAAGGTGATAACACGTTTGATTAACCAGGTACATTAATCCAACCTTATCACCTGTTCTGATGATGAAGAGAGAGATTGTGAGATCTGTGTTTCGCACAGGAAGAGGGAAATGTATGTGTCCCATTTCACTTGATCTCTTTCCACTGCCAAATGTATCAAAATATCAAAAAATAAATCTACTTCAGAAACTAGTGCATCATATTGGCTGGAATGAAACATTGTCTGAAGAAATAAACTACATAGTTGGTCACTCATTGTAGCACTTCCTTTGCAACTGTCTTACAGGTAGTTACTACTCACAATTTCACTTTTCATTCCAGCAAAGGTTCCATGCAAAAATCCACCAAGATGATTCTTTATGTACAGTCTACTGTCTTTGTAATTAATGTTTCTACTTCATGGAATTCCCAAGCATGTGGTTTATACTGTGAATTGTTTGGTCACCTTCTGGATTCAGGGTGGACTTCACTGAGGTCTTGCACTGCTACACTATTTAAATATATAAATATAAATCAAATCTGGGTGCTACCCCTCAGTTTGCAGACAAAGTGAACTGCAAACCTTTAACTGGACATCTGAACATGCCCAAAGAAAACAGAGCGGGGACTGCTGTATTTGCTTAGTTCCCAGCAGAGCAAGACAATTCCACTGTGTTTGCACAAACATTTTCCCCTTCCCACAGTCCCAAGCACACCTCTGAAGCACACCCACATTCCCCACAGGTTGCTAGCGAATTTCATGATAGCATTCTACTTACTGGTTGCAATGGAGCTCACATGTAAAAATAGCCAAGTTCAATTAACCAATAAAGGAGAAATTAATGACAAACAAAAGAATTCAGCCATCAACATGGTCTAAGAATCACTGCTGGGAAGATGGCCCAGGGGACAGCTGTGTTTTAAGACTGAGCTATGATCACAATTCACAAGAACATCAAACAAAATAAACTGTGTGTCATTCTTCACTGGAACAACAAGACTCATCTCTTCCATCTTTAAACAGTGGTGAGTCTTATGCTCACAAGTAGATTAAATGGTTACCTGTACCTGTACTCAGTGTCCAACAGGAAAATGAAATACTTGGTACTTGTACCAAGGACTGGTACTGGTACTAAGGACATCTGGAAAATTAGTGCAAAAAAATATACTGCCTTAAACTTGCAAAAGAGTTATGATCATTGAGTATTTGTGGTAATGGGCTTTCAAATTCACCAGCTTTTACAAAAATGCATCCAAAAAAGCACAGGAGTCAGTTTGTTTTGAAAAGTGCTGTGGACAACGACGGGTTTGACGTGTTCGGCTTTCAAAAAGTGGTGGGGACGAAATGGGCCACGACAAAAAGTGGTGGGGACATGTCCCCAGCGTCCCCAGCGTAAATGACACCTATGCAAAAACGTCTTCTTTAGGCACCAAAGCCATTAAAATGGTAATCACAATAACGAGAGTGGGCATTTAATTTCAAGAGCATCGCCACGGTGTTCATGATTCACCATTTGCAACATCTTAATTCCGAGTTTAAACCTCAGGTTTAGACCACTAAACTGAGGCCTGGAACAGCTGCTCCTAACTTTTATTAAGAACACCTATTCAAATTCTGCAGTGGCCACCTAGTTCGAACCTAAGGTTTAAACGCCTGCTAAGTAATTGTCTCGTAGTAATCGTTTGTGAAATTGTGTTTTGTGTTGACTGACCTATACAAACTCTCAAAGCTCACTTGCGCTAACAGCCCCTAATTGTTTGCGCTACCATTCCGTGCATTTGCGGCAGCAGGGTGTGACCAGGTACCGCAAGTGATTGCCATTGGTTGTGCGCAGTTGTTGAGCGAGATCATTTTAAGTGTTGCTAGGAGGCGCTAAGGGAAAGCACGGAAGTAATCTATTCTAGAATAGGTTCTCTCGTGTCGTTAAATCACAGGCTTTGCCTTTACTTTACTCATTCTTGTAATCTCACCAGCGATTTGATTCCTGCTCCCCTCAAATGTAAATGTCCTGGCTACAATTCACGCGTCGCTTGGTACGTACACGCAGCAAAGCTTTTTTGTTTTCCAAAATCTGTTCGTATAAGCAACTCTTGTATCAAATACGTGACGTGTAGGCTACTGTAAAACCGAGTAATGTATTAGTATGTCACTGCCGCTGAAATGTAGCACTGGATTGATCCATCTTTATCATTTTCAATAAATAGTTTTAGAGCTGGTAACTGACAGGCAGCGTTCCGTGAGCTTTTGCGCACCTGTGTAAACTCCAGGCATAAGCAGCACGTTCGTCAGCCTGTGTTGTTGTGTTAACGAAATCATAATTACATTCCCCTTAATGAGGCGATCATTCCTCTATTGTGCACTGACCCTGTCCAGTTACTGTAAAGAAGAAGGGTCGGTTACTTGCATGGCCTGAGTAACCCCAAACGTTGTCATTAACATGGGAAATAATTACATTTCATGGATAATAACTTGTTGAATTCACGTAGGTTGCACCCAACGACCCAAATACCGGTATATCCCGGCGCTAGAATGCAGAGAAACTGGTTTTTAAGAGAGAATATGAAACTTAAACTGTAAAAATTAATTACTCTATATCTATGGATAAATAATTTAATTGATCCTCTTCTAAAAAGACGAAACACTCCCTTAAACCACTATCAAACCAATTTATTAATCAAAGTTAATTTTCTAAATGAGTGTACCGGAGCAACTCACGTTGTCACAAGCTGGTTACATTTCGAAATGATTGGAAATGACCGATTATGTGTACACACACTTCAACAGACATTGTTAGTCGCTGGATGCAATCCTGAGAAAACATTAAAATAAACAAAACAGCAAGTTAAAGTCACTTCCGCCCATCGATGGTTGTTTCCATGACACTATCTTCCACGGTGGTTTGTAGTTAGCACTTATATTCTTGCACATGGGTCAGTCTGTAAGATTGTGGAGTGCGATGCTCTTTGTTAAGTATGTGCTACTGTGCAACTATTTCCTTTGAGAATCTCGCACCGCAAAGCACCGCACGAGAACCCTGCAAATGGTTTTCATAATAACAAGCTTGCCAGTTGTAATAGGCCTAGCCAGCAAGCTAATTTATGATAGCTCGCTGGTATTTTTTGCTCCAGTAAGATTAGCTAGTTAAATAGCCTACTCGTTACACATGTGGATAATAACGTAGCAATCAAAACTTTGCTTGGTAGAAACAGTTGGTTACCAGGTGTTAGCTGGCTGGCTGAAAAATGCTGTAGTTGATTGCTTAGTAGCGAAAATGTCTTTCTTAAGATGCTTGCAAGAAGCAATAATCAAAGGCGTAAACTCACAAACAGGCGAGCCTCCCATCTCTCTCCCTTTACTGTATCCACCAGCCCTCTCGGTGATGTCAAAAAATGTACACGTTGAGGGGGGCTCCCGTGAAGGGAAAAGGGGGCGTTTTGGGATCATGCGGCAGGACTGGTCAAAACATCCACTCGGCGGTCTGTGTGTCAGAGCAGCGTGAAACGGGTGAGGAAACAATGGCTTGAGATGATAGAGTCGGAGCAATTTATTAAGGGCATCAGCACCGTTTGAAAGGTAGGAAAATGTGTACCATGTATAGCCCCTGGAACTAAGCAGTCGCAGGCGTGAATGAAACCATACGTCATCGAGCTCGCGCTACCGGTGCGTTAACGTGATGTCCTGAGAAGTAATAATCGGACATAGCATGGACACCGAGTTGGCCCATAGCCATTTTAATAGTAGTGTTGCAAACAACGTGTTAGCATTACAGTGTTGCAGCTGCATCGTCAGCTGTCAGGGGTCAGTTCCCCTCAGAATTTTGATATTTAAGGAACAGTGAATCACTTGATGTGGCAGATGCAAAAGCGTTGGACCCCTCAAGGATCGCAGAGTCAAGACCAAAGTCTCCGATGAGCGATGCTTAAGTTGTAAAGCCCTTGGAGATTACTGACGTGCGGTAAATAAATTAAATTATTATTATTTAATGGCAGCCACCTCAGTTTCCCTGGTCCAACCACAGATTGAAATGCAGTGTAGAAAAATAAGCAGGGGTTTCCGCTTACTAATCCTTAAAAAACCTTAATCCCTTATAAATACCATAAACCGATATATCAGAAACTACAACTCGGGGGAAAAAAATTTCGTTGGACTGTTCGACAGTTGGTCGGCATTCATACATCTGCTTTCCAACTGCAGTTTTCTATGTGTGCTTCACCTCCAACCAGGCATTCTCCTTGGGGGACATTTTCCAAAGACGTTTTCTTCTAGGCTTCCTTCCAAAAGGATTTCAAGTTCCAATTAAACGCACTAATCATTTTTAGAAGAAAATCAGAGTTTGAATTGTGGGCATCCACTGAGCACACGGTGCACTCCGTTTCTCATATGATCGATGTTATTTACTCGTACGATGTTATATTTTGGGTTCTCTTGTTTTAGCTCTGAACTGCAATAAGTAAAAATGCCAAACACCCGGGGGAAATTCCTGCTGAGAGTGGCGGTCACGTGTCTGGTCGTTGGGGTCGCCGTCAAAGTTCTCTCCCCGCACCGGTAAGTTGCTGTCTGTCTTTTTAATTCTGAGGTGCGTACAGGCAGACGGACAGACGCCTCGTCAGTCAGTCATGTATCATTCGCGCCACGTTTCAGGGCTCAGCCCAGATGCAGTCAAGCTGCAAAACGGGCTTTGTCTTCTGAATAACAGATTTAAGCAAGTGTTTCTTCTTGACTGTACTGGAGGAAGCAGTATTCTTACGCTTCTTCTCCCTCACAAACTGACTCACTAGCTTCTATGTGAGGAATCTGGAGCAAAGCAGCAGTGCATTATCTTACCACTAGATGGCAAAAATGAAGGCCCAGCCTTTGAACAGTGCTTTGCCTGCATACACACCATCGTTGGGGAGGGGGGAGGGGCGCAGAGACAACTGGTCACTCAGAATTAAGGACAAATCATATTGCAATTACATTAAATTTGGGTTGTAGACTTTTGTGTATATTAACACATGAAAATGTCCATGTCCATGCTCAAGTCCAAATACACCTTTTCCCACACAGCTATACTGTAGTAGCTAGAGCCAGATTGGCAGTAATTCAGTTTGGGGGCAGAAGTCTGCCCTTATGTTGTTACATATGGAGAGAGTAACACTGTTAATGTTTGGCCTTGCAACTCCATACACATGAGCGGCACGTCAGTCGGCATTGTTAAAGATGCACTGTCGCAGGCAAGCTTTGGCACGGGAGCCATGCCAGTACAGTACAGTACAGCACCACCGCCACCTCTTCCCTCTCGTTGTTGCCAGGTCGGCAGAGACCGTGCCGGACGGCCAAAAGCAGCCGCTGACCGGCGGGGACTTTTGGAGCAAGAGCTCCGGAAAGAAGGAGGAGGTTGTGAAGCTGAAGGAGGCCCCAGCCAAGAAAACTAATGCACCCCAGGAAGTCCCGCCCAAAGAAGAGGATGCCGGCGCACAGGCCCCGAATCCAGAGCCGTCCCGGGAACTCAGCGCCCCTCTACGCATCGTGCACCTGGACCTGAAGGGCGCCGCCCCCAAAGTCAAATATCTGGAACAGGTGAGGGGGGTTCAAAAGAAATGGTGATTCTTAAAAAGGTCAGAGGTCACCAGACTATGTGCTGATTCTTAGTTTGATTCTTTTCATTCATGGTGGATGGAGAGGCTTCAGTGTTGCTGCAGGACACATTGGAGTTCCTACTGGTGTATATCAGAGCATTATCGGTTACCACTGATCTGGAATCAGTTGATGTGGTCTTATCATGCTGGCACTCAATATACTAATGGCCAGACCAAAGAAAGTGTCCCGTGAAGTGGATGTGTGTGTGGATTTGTATTCCAAAATGGGTGCATTTTAAGCTCCATTGCTTCCAACTGACCTCTTCCTCCTCTTGGGCTCCTATCAGATTTTCCCGTTGTTCTCCTCGCTGGGCGCCACCGGGGTCCTGATGGAATATGAGGACATGTTCCCCTACCAGGGTGACCTTAAGATTCTCCAGTCACCCCACGCGTACAGGTAAGCACTGCTGAGGGGTTGGGGAAAGCCTCAGCCTCCAGCCCTCAGCCTTCGGTGAGGAAAACGGAACCTGGGGAAGGTGTTTGGTTGGATGCACCAAGCCATCGACGAACTGGCCTAGCGAAGGTCAGAGCACCATGTCCACAGAGGCAGGATCGTTTTTTTGCGAAATGATGGATTCAGTTAGAAGTCCATTAGTTTGAATGAGACCACACAAGCCAGCTGCACTGCCATGGGAAGCATTGCTCCAGTTGAGCTTTTCCAGAAAGGGTACTGAGTACACATGCTTTGTACGTTCCAACTAAACACTTTCAATGGGTTTTCATTGTACTCACTGACGACCCATGTGAAGTCAGCTCCCGTTGATTTTTCAGAGTACAGCCCCCGTGGCCCTGTAACTGTCTTGTGTCTAATTGTGGATCCTGCTCTTTTTGGTGGCACAGCTTGGAAGACATCAAACAAATAAGGAACCTGGCCAAGCTCAGCAATTTGGAGGTGATCCCTCTGGTTCAGGTGTTTGGGCACTTAGAGGTAAGAGATGAGAGCTAACACTGACTATGTACACGTCCCACCACAATGGAAACTGTGGTGACAGAGACCACTCTCTGCTCAAGGCCAAGGCCGGGTACAGGGGGGTGCTGGGTCGGGCTACGCCCCCCCCAGATTCTTGCTATGTCCCCCCAGTCCTCCCTCTACGCATGCCTTCAGCCAAAAACCGGTGTGATTTGCCGTTTAGTGCGTATGCTAAAACCGGTGCGAATAGAACACTAGATTGGGAAAAATTCTAGCTAATTTTAGCTTTGAGGAAACATTGATTTAATGTTAAAAAATATAGCAAATGCTAACTGAAAACTATGAGAAGCTTAATAATGCTGATGAAAACATAACAAACCATGTAACATAACACATGCGCTACATAGCATAAAAAATAATTTAGGTGCGAAAGGGTTAATTCCATTCTTCAAATTGTTTTCCCACTAGTTTCTGATTGGCTGGTTGGGCAGCATTAAACTCAGAAACAAGTCAATCGCCTTTGTCACTCGAACTGTGGTCGTGAACTTGTCGCTTGTCAAGTGCTTCTGAAGTAACTAGCTCCATTACGCAAAGTGAAGGCTAGTTAAATCTAGTCTGATTTTGTGATAATCCATCTTTTGGTTCATTGTTTTTATTTGAAGCGTTTCAGTTTAGATTTTTGCAATCTAGACATGGATGAATTTGTTAGAGTTTTTGCCCAAAAAATAGAAAACTGATGCTGTGATATAAAAATGTGACAGAATCATAAACGTTATGGGGATAAAAGGTAAATAACAAAAGAGAAAGCTAAAATGATAAAAAGAAGGAAAAAAGTTCAGAGATGTCCAAAAAATTGTTAAGAAAAGAAAATTTAAGCTGTCCTATTAGGAGTGGATGTGTGTTTGGAAATAAGAAGTTAATTACTAATGGTCTAGATGTGGATGAATTTTGAATTTTGGATGAAATAGAAAACTGATACCGTGATTTGACATAGAATATGTATGCAAGAATATGACTGAATCACGTAAGTTATGGTTGAAAAAGTTAAGTATGCCTATATAAAAAAGGGAAAAAGTATGGTTAATAAAGATAATTTCTTCTTAAGATGGGGGGTGGTGGTGGTGGGAATATGTAACTCAATAAGATGTAAAATATTCATGAAAATGTAAGAAAAAGTTATGAGGGGAAAAAAGAAGAAAAAAAGAAAAGAAATGGTAAAAACAATTAAAGTATAGAACGGGGTAAACAAGCCAAAAAAGTACAATAAAGTTAATAAAGATGTCCTCCAAAGATTGGGGGGGGTAAATGTGACCATGACTATATGACTGCAATTTAAATGATGCCCCCCAGAAATTTTCACTGCACCCCAGTCAAAGTAGGCTACATCTGGCCCTGCTCAAGTCCCCTCTGTTCTGGCCTGCCCAGCAGACAGATCCGCACTACAGGACACTTACTTTTCAGGCTCTAGAGAGTCGCCCCATTTTGGTTTGGGATACTGTGTCACATTGACTCGGCATCGGGGTGTTTCTCACTCGTGATAGGATGACCAGCTACAGTCCAAAGCGACTGCTTTTATCGGTGGTTGTGCCTCTCGCCCACCCTAGCCTGGAGGTACAGTATATATGACAGACAGAACAAAGAGCTGACACATTGTTTTGAACACAAACGCAGAGTGCAGGAGAGTACATGAAGTAAGACGACCCTTCCCAGACAGCACTGCCTTTTGACACATGATGTCAGTGGGGCAGGCTATACCCATTTGTCCTATATTTAAAAAAAAAAAAAAGTGTTTGTATTTGGTTGGATGCACTAAACATGTACAAATTGTCTTTCTGAAGATTCAGCTGACTTTGTGTGTTTGGTACATCCAGCTAAAAGCTTTCCCCCAGGAGTCTGTTTTTGTGTACTTGAGACTTTTTTTTCCCAGAAGCTAAAATCCAATATCAAGGAGATGGGCATGTTCAGGGGTAATTGTAAAGTACACCGCTGCTAAGTGTACTCTGAGTTGAGCTCATTAATGAGGAAGAGCAGACATTTTGGCCTGCGTCCGAGTGTGTGGAACAGTGGCTTTGCTCTGCCTCTTAATGCTGGCTTAATGGACCGGATGCTTTAATTAGGCTGTTTTTCTATCTCACTAATGTACTGACTCTCTCTCCCTTTCACCCCCCTTTCTCTATCTCTCTCATTCTTTTTCCCTCTCTCCCCTTTCCACATTCTTACTCCCTCTATCCCTCTCTCCTCCTTCCCTGCTCTGTCTCCTCCTTTCTCCCTGTCTTTCTCTCCCCCTACTCTCTCTCTCGTTCTCCCCCTCTCTCATTCTCTCTTTCTCTTTCATTCTCTTTCTGTCTCTCTTGTCTGGACAGTTTGTTCTGAAGCACGAAGCAGTTCGCCTCGCTGAGGGAGATCGAGGAGTTTCCCAACAGCCTGAACCCGCATGCTCCAGGATCCCAGGCACTAGTCAAGGACATGGTGACTCAGGTCTTGGAGCAGCACCCAGACTCCAGCTGGTTCCACATGGGAGCTGATGAGGTCCGTCATCCCCCCACCCTGGTTTTTGTGGGCAAAGCTCAGTCTCAGTTGTTGATTCATTATGTATTATTGATTTCATACTTATTTTTATCCAGCTATCTTAATTTCATTGTTCTATTTTGCTCTCACCTTGAGATAAAGAGTACTTTGAGACTGAAGACACACCACGCCAATGACATATAGTACAGGAAACCATCACCATTCACAATTTTGCCATTTTCCAATACCAGACCCACTCCATCTTCACAGCTTTAGTCTTTGTTCCCAGGTGCAGGTGGTATTTGGCTTTCATGATGATGTCCACCCCTGTTAACGTTCAAACACACATGTGGTCGTTTATAGCATTATTGCATTACATTTCATGTGTTTTTGTCACAGGAACAAAACTTTTTTGTGGGGAGGTCCATCACATCCAAGTACAGTATTGGTGGACTTCCCTATTCCTTACCTTCTGTATGACACTCTCCCAAATGTCCAGGGTCCCTCAGTCTATTTATTGCAGTACATCATCAGTATCTAAAACGTGCAGTCTCCAGGACTGATTTGAACAGTAGAGCTATATTACTGGGCAACTCATTAGGCTTAACAGGGTACTTAACCTTAAACAAGGTACTTAGCCTGAATTTCTGCAAATAACGTCCCATTGTACACGTATGCAAGGCATCATATGCGTATATACGTTAGGCCGTTCGTTCATTCCTTTGTTTACCACCGGCAGGTGTTTGGCCTCGGCGAGAGCCAGGACTCTAAGAACTGGCTACACAGCAACAACGGGGACAAGGGGAGGATGTATCTGAACCATGTGACCGCGGTGGCGCGCTTCATCAAAGAGAAGAGGCCCGCCGTCGGGCTGCTGATGTGGGACGACATGATGAGGCAGATCGGCGTCGACGTCCTCAAAGGTTAGGCCTAAACGCCACCCCTGCCCCAAACATGCATGCGTGCATGCACACACACACACACGCACAAGTGCACACATACTCACAGACACGTGCACGCACGCGCGCATACACACAAACACACATACACATTTACACATGCTCTCACACGTACACACACACTGATAAGCTGTTAACTATTCAGAATAAAAAAAATGCTCTAAAAGTCACTTTGTTGATATATTACACATTTGTGCATGCATATTGTATATCAGTAAACACTGGTAGCTTTCTGTGCATCAGTGACTGTACACATTGCTGTATGTTTATGCAATGTATGTGTGTATGTCTGGTAAGTGGATAAGTAAAAGAATATATTAATGTTAATATTTAAAAAACACAGGATTCATGGAATACCCAGAAAGTTAAATTGAAACAGATTATTTAAAGAATAATTGATGAGAATAACCTTAGTTACCTCAAACAAAGTGGGATTATGAATTTCAATTGAGCCCAGAATTGTCATTGAATGAAATTACCACTGTTATGATTCTACATGGATAGCACAAAGATAAGAAGAAATATGGTTACGGATTTTGCACACGTTTTAAAGAACGTGTCGTCTCCAGTTGCGTACAAACATCTCTCACACAACACATCTGGTTTTGCGTCAGTGAAGCATTTAGTATGTAAATGTATCAGGGCACCAGAGGTTGTCAAGTCAGGCAAAAGTCACGTTAGGCAAATTTTTGTCTGCTGCGTGGATAGTGGTGACGCCCTCAGCTTGAACTGGCAGGCGCAGAGGGTGGAACTGCTGCCTCTTTCTTTTAGGTTGCAAAGGAATGTGGCTCGTCATCCACAAGCTATACTGGTTCTCTTTCACAAGGGTCAGGTCACTGCAACTTGCCTAGTAGCACTTGCTTTTTAGGCCAATACCCTGCTACTGTTGCTGTCAGGGTAACTGCACAACTGCTGTTACTGATAACCACAGCCCCAGCAGCTACCTCGGTTATAATGATAGTAACAATGATAACCGCAACAGGGGTTGTGAAACAACAGTGAAATGAAACTTGGTGACCTAAACAGATCCCAGACTAATAATGATGTTGTGATACCATAAAGCACCAGGTAACACTGTAGTGATAATGTTGCATTTATTCTAATTAGAAGAAAAACACAGTAAATCATATTTCATCATCAATGACATGTACATGTCTCCTGTCTTCCCAGAGTCTGGATTGCAAAATCTTGCCTCTCCCATGATCTGGTTCTACAGTCCAGAGTTGAACTTGAAGGCAATTGGTGAGTTTAGCTTGTAACTTTTTATGTCTCTTCAGCCTAAGCAGGCCTTGCCATACGTCATGTCATACACCATATTTAAAAGATTACAGTCAAATTTCGCTGTGTTACTTCTGGTAACCTTTAATCATCAAAAACAGAAGTGTTGGTGTGCCATTTTCATTTGCTTAGATGGAGAAGTACATGTACAATTTTAACACTACTGAAACCGGAAACTGTCTATTTTTTAAATGATCAGATGTCACAGACACAGAAGTTTTATGAGGTTTGTGTAAAGAGTGACACTTCACAAAAAAGGAGGGACAAGCAATGATCTAATATTTACAATAGATATGTAATGGAATTTTGTGTGAGCATTAGTGTGACTTGTTTTTGAGTACCTCTACATAATTATCTTTATGAAATTCAACTTCAAAATGGAAACAATGAAACAACCAAGTAAGTAACACAAAGAATATTTACATTCAACATGTCATTGTCATTCATAATAATTTCATCAAAGCCAATGGGGACCTCCTCCCCCCAGATAATCTCATCTCTAAGTACCAGGAGGTGGGATTCAAGGGCGTTTGGTTCGCGAGTGCCTTCAAGGGGGCATCGGACATTGCCCAGATTTGGACGCCACTGGGGCACCACCTGAACAACCACCTGTCCTGGGTGAAGGTCATCTCCTCGATGTCCAAGTACCCCTCCATCTCCTTCAGGGGCATCGTGCTGACTGGATGGCAGAGGTAAAGTTCCATGCCAAATTTCTCTGAGAAATGTGACAAAGCCGTAGCAAGCTCATAAGGCAGATGTAAAAGTGCTGACGGAATAAAATGTTCCGTGCATTACTGGCAGCCAGTGCTGTTGCACACAGCGTTGTCATTTACATGATGAATGGGGCCATTTGCACAGATTGAGGAAAACTGCCTAAATTTTCTCTGCAGCCCAAACCTAGGGTGCTGGAGGGGAAAAGACTAGACACTTGTGGTTTTTTACAAGATCAGTGATATTGGCATTTTTCTCTGTCCCTTCCATTTATCTCCTTAGAGTTTTTCTTAATAATTACCACAGTAACACAGCCTTCTGACTCACTACTTTGTTGTAAGTGGCAACTATTAGTAACTTTTGCAGGCTGAGCAGCCATGTCTTTGCATAGCAAAAAAAAGATACTGGGGAAAACTACCTACTAAGGTGAATTCAACCAGGTGGCCTGGTTTCAGATCTACAGCAGAAGTGGGGTATTAGTGATGGTAAGGGCTGCAGTGTGGTGTAGTGTTATGCAGCAGGGCTTGGAGCTTGAGTACTGCCAGTTTGAGTCCCTGCTGTTGTACACTTAGGCAAGGTACTTAACCCACAATTGCCTCAATAAATATTCAGCTGTATAAGTAGATAAAACTTTACCGTATGTAAGTTGCTCTGGGTAACAGCATCTAAATGACAATAATGCAATAATATGTAAATCGCTCTCAATAAGAGCATTTGCAAAGCAAATTGCACTGCTGTGTAGCATATTTGCACTTGTGTATGACCACAATGCCCTGACTGCGTGCGCTCCAGGTACGAACACTTCACAGTGCTGTGTGAAATCCTGCCTGTGGCTATTCCATCCCTGGCTGTGTGCCTGCAGAGTCTGGTGCACGGTGAGTGTCGTCCGACAGGCCGCTGGGGTGACATCTGTAACGCACAGTTTGGGGGTGTGGGAGGCACAAAGCAAGCACGCGACACAGTTCAGTACGCACAGCACAGAACGGAAAAGTACAGGAGGGCAATCTTACTGAGAGCCGCCCAATGCTGTTTAAGCTCTATAAGCTCAGTGTACTCTCCTTTGCAGTGTCAGCTGTCTCATTCTGGGCAAGTCTGCCGCAAGCATGCAGAGCAGAAGGCACAGAAGCCAGTGTCTGCATGTCACACAGTTTCTTAAAAGTGGGGAGAAAATGCCACACAGGAAACACTATTTTTTCTTTTATTTGCTTAAACTACACCTATAGAAACCTGTGAAAAGTAGGCTGTATTTTCGTATTACATTTATGATATTAAATGTGTGTGTGTGTGTGTGTGTGAGAACAGGTGAATTTGCAGACAAGGCACAGCTGCAAACACAGCACATCCTGGGATGCAAGATCGAGATTGACAAAGGCATCTGGTACAGTACTCTGTTCCCCGTCTGTCACAACACAGCACTGGTTCTGCACTGAGCAGATGAGTTCAGTCATTTTCCATGGCTTCCAGGCACATCACTGTAAATGTCATCAGACAAACATATACAGCCTGTGACTTTTGTTACAACCGAGCATTTCGGGAACAGCCTGTTGTTGCCATTTTTTAATTTCTTACTTCACGAATGGCAAATTGCTATGTCGGCCGCAACATTTGTGACCCATGTTTTAAAGGTACCCAGGGTAGTTGGGTTATGGTTAGGGTTAGGCTTTGAGTGTAGGGTTTGACTTTTGAGCCACAGAACACACTTCATGTTAAATGATACTGAAAGTAATCTAAGTGAATTGTAAAGGTAAATCTACTCTGCACAATGATAGCTGACATGTAAACATTGTTCAATTTTGAGATTACCCTGAACTACTGGACATCATTTACCTAACACTACATGCAAATTCACTTGTCTTGTGGTTATCAGAGAAAAACTATCACTAAAGGCATAAGCTTTTCTTTGCCGTCTGTGTGCTGTGGGACTGTGCCTCAGTCGGCCATGTTGTGTGCTGTGTCCTGCAGTGAGGGGAGCGGTGCATTTGCCGGCTCGCAGGTGTACAACATGGTGCTGCACATCAGCAGGAACTTGCAGAAACAGACCGACGATCTGATGAAGGACTAGTAAGTGCCGCCAGCCTCCCGTCCCAACTCGTTTTTTGGAGAAACCGGTCGGTCGGCATCCGGAAATACTCTTTAGATCTGCAGAATGCTGCTCTCCCGGCAAGCGCCCAGCCCCCTTTCAACTCACAATGTGTGATGGGCAAAACTGCCGGGGATGGGCGGATGCAGATAAGTGTCTGAATGCATAGGTAAGATGAAAGGGGTGATTATTCTAAACAGGCCGAACCCATCACAAGCAACGTTACAATGATCTGTAGAACTTGCAACACTCAAATGCCTTTTTACTAGTCAATATGCATGACTGCAATGTGTACCGAATGACATCCAAAGTAAGTTTAATCACAATACCTGCATGTGTCCTTGCAGCTCCATTTATTTAAACGAGGGCCCCAAACTATGTTTTGACCTCAGAGCTGGGGTCTGCTCCTCTTGAATATTTCTCTCACACTCAGCATAACACAGGCCAGGGTTGGAACCTGACCAAACAATCACACCCTAAGATTAAGTGAGATTTACCTCCCTTTGTCTAATCCTATTTAATCAAAGTTTTGCAGAGATTCAGGTGACAGGGATATTTTTTCTCTTGATTATTGAATTGATGTTGACAGGAGATTTTTCTTTTGTTTGTCCCAGAGGGAATGTCATTGTTTTTAAAACCATAACTTTGTGCTATTTGTTCAGTTTACCATAACGTCTTTGCTGTCTTTGCCCATGGAAGAGTCCTGCTCTGCATTCAGTTAAAATCTGACAGTTGACTGCACAATGAGTGTATTATATTACTTAAGGGAAAAATCTTCTTCCACTTGTCTCACTTCCTGCATTTTTTCCAATATATGCTCGTACCTTGCAGCAACGTGAGAGGGTCGTTCACCCACTACCACCGAAAATACAACTTTGCGAACCCGCGGAATCTGGGATTCTTCATGGAGAAGCTGAAAAAGTGAGTGTCTTACCTTAATGGGGCGGGATCAGAATAGCTGAATCCCACCCATGTGGTCCTTTTGGTCCAGACCCATGCAACACAGGTTACTGTGTGTGAACGTCCCCATCACAGGAAACCCACACCATTTGCATGGATGCCTTCTACATATTCCAGTGAATCCATACTAGTAATACAGACTTACGTGTTAACAGGATTAGTTCCTGTCACAAAGCAACCGCATTCTCAGTGTAAAAACAATGTAATACTGCATTAAATGTGGGTAATATGTAAAGCAAATGTAGGAGCGTGTGGCCTGGGAAGAGAAAGTGAACTCAGGAATACGAAGTGCCGCCTAGTCCAAAAGTTTGAAACCACTATTTCCAAATTGTGAAGGTCTCCTGTCTTCCTGTGTGAAGTCGGTTGCACGTGCAGCAAGGCCCAGATTGAGCAGAATAGTTTGCACTTTCAGGCTTATGTGTGTCAAGCTTTACTGCATGAAATAAAGCAGGGTAACACACACTATCTGTCTAAGGGGCGGGTGAGAGACAGTCACCCAGCATGCGGGCCACCAGCTACCAGTGCTGAAAAAAATCAAACTGGAAATGCAAGTAAATCAAGTACCTCATTTCACCTCTTAAAAGAAAAGGAAAGTCAAAAACATTGATCAGTTTTAGTGTCTGTAAAATGCTGGTTACAAGCACCAGATAAACCAGAGATAAGTGTCCTTTCCTTGTTGATGACTGTACAAAAATGTGAGATTTTCTTTTTAAGCAGCAAAGAGTCTGGAGCTTGTAATACTGCTTCAGAACTGGTTTCTTAATCACTGCATGAGTTCAGTATTTTACAATATGTGTAAATTTGCAAGTTTCCACCAGACTTGACTGCCACTGTGGTCTCACAACCATCATCGTTGATCATTTGACTCTGTTTGATAAATTCAAATTGATGTTTACATGGATGCTTGCATGCATAACGGAGTGTTCCATATCAGGTTTTGCAAGGGCCTGGAGCCCAACCGCCCTTGCAGTCGAACCAGTGTGACTGGTTCATTGGGGTTAACTAATGAACACAAAACCCTGTCAAAAAAAGCAGCTTACGTCAAAGGCAGTGATTCATGGAGAAAACTATATTTCATAATGTGTGGTTTCTGCACTGCTTACAACTTGACAGCAAACCTAAAGCGAAACTAAAGGTGGATCCCACGAATCCTGCCTTTACCATTGGCCGGTTGCCCCCGGCGATGGAGGCAAGGTCTGACCCGCTGTCATTGCAGGCTGCTGGACGAGTGGGAGACCTACATGGAGAACTTCCGCTCCCAGATGGAGGCCATCTTCTTCCCCGACACCGTGGAGGAGTGGATGGACGAGAACGTCAACCGCAACATGGACCGCCTCCGCAAGATGGTGGGCGACGCCGAGCGCATCATGAAGCTCAAGGGCCGGCCTAAATCACACTGACGCTCCCCGCCCCCTCCTCCGCCTTGGGGGCGGTACGGGGTGGGGGGAGGGAGGGGAGCGGCATTTGGAAAAAAGACATAGCGCTCCCTGACCTTCCATGCCGGACTTCCTGGGAACTCTGGTCCCGTTAATTTGCCAGTGCGCTTGCGTTCTTAGTGGACAGCTGAACTGACATGGTTCTGTGAATCCAGGAATGTCCTAACCCCTGTTCCCATTCATGCTGTTTGCGTTTCGACTCGAAATGCATTTCCCCAAGATGTAGCACATTGCTCTTTGACCTGGAGAATGTATTTGGCGTTTGCAATGATCTGCTCTCTAATTTATGTATGCATGTGTAGCACATAGCATCCTCACATTGGCTAATCCATCCCATTACTAATCGCTGATTCCCTCTTATGGTAATAGGGTTATATTTACATGATACAGTAGATTGATCAGTAATAAACAGAAGGACTCACATTGCACTTCTAAAGGTTCACGGCCCAAACAGTACTTTCTGGTTCTTAAAACTAAACATGTGGTAATAAGTCAAAGCATTCTGTTTACTGGCATTTTTAGGGCCCAGTCATATTGCTTTATGGAAGCAGTTCTTTCTACAGAATGATTTCATTCCCTAACACTGCTTGCCTTAGATACCTCACTGTAAAATGTACAATGCACATAGGTTTTTCTAGCCCGTGCTGGAAGGAAAAAAAACAAGACCCCCTTCTCAGAAATCTCATTCTGCTTTTCTTCTGTTAAAGACTATGGAATGGCCTATTATGTATACAGGCTACAGAATCCCAGAATCCAGGGTGCCAATATGCTGGCAGACATTATCCTTACCCTTTGGGCATGGCAGAGGACAGGCCAAGACAGAGCACTCGCTTGCAAGGGTGTTCTCTCAGACAGCTAATATTAGTTAGCAGACATGGTATCCAGCACGGCAGGATTCTGGCGTGAGAGCTTGAACTAGTTACACCAGTCAGACAATCCCACCAACCTCATTCTCAAAATCCAAAAAGGACTCGCAGCGTTGCCAGCTCATCAGAGCACAACGTCGCTTTTTTCTTTTTTTTTTTGTCGTCACTAGTGATAGCGCCGGGGGTTCAATTGAGACAATTTTTAGCCCATGTTCTGCAGGTTTCCTACAGTGATTTCTGACCATGTTCATGACAAAACTTGACGTTCTTTTGACTACACCACTACTTTGGCAGCCCATCCTTTTTTGTCACCACTTATCTGCTGGCCATAAATGCTATCTGTGGAATTAATGTTGAAAATGGATAACACCGTTGTGTCTTCTCCCTGGGTTTTGCCCACCTGACTGGATGTTTACAGTTGAAGGTCTTTAATTTAGTTAGTGATATTAAAATGCTGTAAAGAGATGTTCTTTGCAACACATTCCTTTATTTCTAGAGATGTTCTGAAGTTTATTTTTAAACTCCTATACCATAGTATTAGTATTGGTTGATTGTTTTGCCCAGTCATGGCAGAATGGTGTGATTGTCTGTATGTCTGTTTATTTCCGTTGAATAAGGAAGACTCAGGACTATTTACTGAGAAGAAACAAACTGCAGATACAACTATCTTTTTGTCATGTTTCCGTGTTTGTGTGTTATAGCTTTACAAGGGAATAAAAGGTATACAAATTGTGTATATCAAACCACTTTTTTTGACATTTTATCTCCATGAGGCTTGATCCATCTCTTAATTGAGTGTTGAGTGATTAGGGTTGGGTGACCTACAATTTTTGCCATGAAACACTGTTCTGCTCAAAGGGAAAGGGAAATATTTTACAGGACCCGTTCTGTTGTTTTTTTTTTTTTCTTTTTAGGAATGATGTATAGTATAAATGTATTATCAGTACATGATGAGTTGAAACAGGTTTGTTGTAACCAATCCAATGCTGCTATTAAATATCTTCTGGCAGATGTCTTCACTTATGGCCTTGGGGATCCAGTCCTTTCTTTTCTTTAACCCTTTTTCAATGTTTTGCTAGGATCATCATTCCTACTTTCAGCTCATCTCACTGTGACGATTTCTGTAGTCATGCAGCAACAGTGAAGTGATGCACACGTATGGTCCATTAGGATTCAGAGACATGTTTCACCCGGTGACTGACACCTGGAGGAACAAGCGATTAGAATTCCCATCCACCCCAAAGGGGTGACCACCGCCTCGAAGGAGAGCTGCCATTCACTGTGCCAGACGTGTTTCCGCAAAGCAAAGCACCCTGTTGCCACGTGACAGCTATGCCATCACCCAAAATCTTCGAGTTCTGGCAGACTGATGATTTTGACCCTTGGCCCCACCCAGTGACCTAACCAGACCCAACTTCCTGTTTGACGCTTAAGCTGATTTGTCACACTGTGGGAAGACGTATGGAAGATAATGTAGTGGGACAACTAATAATAAACGATGCATTGTGGAGTTGATTCACATGCCTGTACCTGCAGCCATCACTGGGCATCTGGGGACACAGGGGAAATTATACATGAACTGAGCAACTGATTGAGGAAGCCAGTTTAGGTTCCACAGCTGAATGCATTTCCGATGCAGTTAAAAACAGTAATGAGGGTTCATTGAAGGTCAGCATTAAATTTAAATGTGCTTTATTTGTCAGGTGCAATACACAGCAGAGCCTTGTTTGAAGTATGAACCACATGCAGGCTCTTTGGGGTAGCAGGTGACACCACAGTAGTTACATTCGCATTTTTAAAACAAGGTCAGTCTTTAAATGAACTTTTTTTTTATCTCTGTCAGAGATCACAGCAAAGACATCATATCTGTAAAGTGCAACTGAATTTGAGAAGTGGGCAACCATTTTACCTGAGAGCAACATTCCTGCAGTGCCAGGGGCCAAAAAGCAAGGAAGGAATATTTAACCAGGCTAAATAAGACTGACAATTTTAAAGATAATGCAGAATTATGTGTTTTGCCTGTGTTTCAAAAAAAAAAAAACACTCAGGGCTGTAACTATTCAACACCAAGGTTGCTCATGAGTGCAAGATTAGAAAAATACATCACAGCATATCATAAAAATACATAATCAAGGCAGGGGGAGGGGAAAAATGTAACACAGCCTTTCCTCAAACGATCGATCATACAAACTGATCTGAGAGAAAGGTTTGTTTAATGTGCATTTGCATAGATTCTTGAATGATCAATTCGCCAAGTAGTTAGAAGATGCAGGAGTCTGATGTAAATGATCACAGGGAGTAGCTTAAATGTTGGAGTGTTGGCACCAAAATAACCTAACCACAGTGGAGATGTTTGTTTACCTAAAATTCAGTTTGAGTGTTATCAACTGTACAATGTCAGGCTTTAGGTTTTCCACAATCAAAAATATATTATTACAACTATTGTTTTAATTATTGTTTTGCTTTTAGCCAGAGCAATTTTAAATGTATAAGATAATTACAACAAAATAAAATCTAGAACAAAAATACACCCAAATATATCAAGAAACATATAAATCTTGTTAAATTAAAAATATTAATATGCAAGCAGCTTAACACAGATAGAATTAATGCTATTTTCATTGATGCAAATGATCAAAAAACCATACAAGACCCATAATCATGTAGGTTGATAATGCTTTAGGTGGGATAACTGCTTTGCGTGAAGGTGTGCCAGACCTGCAGAACGTCTGACAGAGTTACGCCCAAAGAGAGTGGCCGCACGTCCTTCTCAGACGCTGAAGGGCTGTGCTTCTCGGCAGCTTAGTGGTCCTCACTCCGAGAGGGAGCTCTTTCGCTAGTGTGTTCCAACTGAAAAAATGTAATGTGGAATGTGACGCTCGCACACAAGAGAAACTACAGTTTCTCCGTCCGGTCAACCTTCTTTACCAAAGGCGGTTGCCTAACAGTCCCCTTGGCTGCCAGGTTACGGTGTTTGGCGGTAAACGAAAATACCTGCGGTTTCATTCATCCCGACCTCTCCCTCCGCCCTGGTGGTTTGTGTCTTGGGGAGGGGCGGGGCTGGGAGGGGCGGGACTCAGGGCCCCAGCAGCCCCCACTCCAGGGCCAGCATGGCATGGGGCGGCACACGCTCCTTGGGCTTGGAGAAGCTGTCCTTCTCCCGCCGTAGCACCCGCAGCACCTCCACGGGGTCCGTCTTCCCCGTGAACTTCTGCACGCTCTTCTCACTGTGAACACGCGCACGCACACATACAGACACACATGCACACATCCACGCACACGTGCACATACAGACACACGCACACACACACACACATACATACAGACACACATACACATACAGACAGACACACACACACACACAGACACGCACACACCGGGGCAAAGAGGACCACGAATAATTCAAAAAGCTGGCCTTTTTTAGGGTTATGCTTACAGTTGGGTGTCTAGGACAAGGTTAGGGTTTGAATTCAGGCTGGGGGGTTAAGCTAGGCTAATGTTAGGGTAACGTTTGGGGTTGGGGGTTAGGCTGTGGAGGAGGGTTCGGTTTTAGCCTGCAGATGCTTCGCACCAATTACCTGTGATCTAATTCACTTCTGTCTGCAATAACAGCTCCTCTAATCTCTCACTGCATTCCACACCCCTCCCTCTCCTCTCCCCCTCTGTGTTCTTCTCAGCTCTGTCTCTCTCTCTCTCTTTCACTCTCTCACCCCTTGCTCTGCTGTGGTTCTGAAGCGTAGCACAGAGGAAACACTCACGGGGTGCACAGTAACGCCTCCCGCGTTTGCACAGAGTGAGAGCGAACACACTCACGAGAGACGCAGGAACGGGTTGTAATCAAACTCCTCCACCAAGGTTGACGGCACTGTTGGTTTGTCATCGTCATCCCGTCCCTGAGGAGAGTCCAGAAAAAGGGTGTACTTGATGCACATATGAGTCCAAGACCAGGGCTGAGGCAACAATGCTGTAATGAAGCGTAATGTAACCTAACAAAGTGCATCACACTGTTATGTAATGTATTCTAAGGTAATGTAATGTGCAGAAAAGTAAAGAATGTATAGAAATCTCTCACCCTGGCCCAGCTCAGCATCTCTTTCACCCTCTCGTTATCTGGCTCCACCTTCAGAGCAAACTTCAGGTTCTTGATAGTGTATTCATGTCCACAGAAGACCTTCTGCAATAGGGACACAACCAGCATTTCATCAGACTTGGTCTGTGTGCTTCCTGATCGATTATGTTTCTGTTCTGCTGCTAGTTCAGCGGTCGCAGTGACCATGTCATGAACATAGACATGACATTCAAGACACTCTATGAGGGTAAGTGACTGACCGTAATGTGACCACACTGACTGAAAGAGACTGACCGTGTCTCTTGGCAGGGACCCCAGCACTTCGGTCAGGTTGTGGTGCATCTGCTCTGCGGTCCCCTCGAAAAACCGCCCGCAGCCTGCCACAAACAGCGTGTCTCCTGGAAAACCAAGACAGCACACTGCCTGTCATAGAGATCAGAGGTCAGAACAAAAGCAAGGCATCACCCCAGATATTCTATACACTGGAAAGGTATTCAGGGCTCCAGACTTAACAAAAACTGTCTCTACGATTTTTCTTCTGTCATTGCAGAGTTCTGATTTGCTGCCTCATTGTGAATCTTCATGAATGGTTAAAAAATTAAAATAAAATAAAAATAAACATAAACGGAGCATCCAGAGTCATCACAGCTGCTCCAACAGTACCAAAACCTCCTCCTTCCAACAAATACCTCCCATTCATGGATATTTGGTGGATGGTAGGACCACAAAGCTGAATATCTGCTTAATAAATGGAACTGATTAGTATTTACAGTCAATCTACAGTAAACCTGCCACTCCACCTCCACATCAGGGAGGGGTCACGCAGACTGGGAGGTGCTGACCTGTAAAAACAGCAGGAGCGTCGTCGCAGTCGTCCTCCCACACGAAATAGCACACATGCCCTGAGGTGTGGCAGGGAGTGGACAAGCACCTCACGTTGATCGAGCCAAACTGGAGATGAGAAAAAAAGGCACAGGCAATATTAACATAACATCACTGCAAAGCTTCACAATTATTAGTTTCTTCTGTCATGCTCAGTTCACCACCCATCATTAAATGTTTCATTTTGTCATGGGCACCAAAGATGCTGTTCAACAACAGAGGTGGCAGGTTTTAATCCCGTATGCTGACATGGTCTTCAAAAAGGCAGTAAAGGCAAATTACCTCCTTTAATACAGATGTGTACAGCTCTGCGTAACATGTAAACATATATAAACCACCCAAAATTAGGGCGCCTGCCATGCAAACACAGAATTAAACAAATAGAATGAATTTTTATTAATGAAGTGAATTGAATAACTTCTCATTTTTGCCACTTCAAGATCATATAGAAGACAAAGCCAATGTTTGCCATTCTTGCATTGGGACAAAATCAAGAAACATTCAAGAATATCTTTTAGGTTTGATTTTTTCCTTCACTTTTTGCCTTTGGGCCATAAGTTACCGCTACTTAAGATGTCAGCCCGGGATGCTCTGTGGGAGTTTGTGTCCTGGCAGCCATAGACATATGGAATGAGGAATGTGTGGCCTTCCTTTCTGAATGAGAGTCTGACTGCTTGCTAAAGTTGTCCTGCTGACCGTGTTGTTGATTCACACGTGTTCCGTGTCATGAGCCAGTATTTCTCAAACACATTCTCAATTTGCATCCAAGCATTCCAAACATGTTAACCTGTTTTGCTCGCACCACAGTCCCTTGTAGGCCAACCGTGTGTGATGACTTTCAATTGAGCCATACTGCACAGACTTATTTCAGCCAATTTGATGAGTAGCCATACACACAGCTGTGTGCGACAAGAACTGTTGTGTTCTGGGCACAAGGGCACTTTACAGATCGGACGCCACTTCATTTGAGGGTAGACCTTACTTTGCTCTCTGGTTCACAGTAATGATCCACACACTTTCAGTTAAGACTAGTGAAATAGTGAAAAACAGCTTGGAGGAAATCCTGCAGACTGCACGCCTCTGCCCTGAACGAGAGACGCAGCAGCTGCATAAGGTGTTTGCTGCGCTGTGTTTAGCGATGCTTTGCACACGCAGTACCTTCAGCTCCTGCGCGTTTGTGACTTTGTCAGTCAGCGCCCCGATGCGGTCGTCACCCCCGTACACCCTGAGCCCGGGGATCTCCTTCGCCAGCGCCTCATTCCCGCGGGCATGGTCCCTTCGACATCACAAAACCTGTTACACCCTGGCCTTCGTCATCATCAGCATTATCATCATCATCATCATCCTCATCATCATCACGATATCATCAACTGAAGCCTAACAAACAAAACCACCAAAAGACCCATTCAAAGGCAGAGAGACAAAGGCAAAGCTATTCCTCACCTTTATCTTAAGGCCATCCTTCAGTGTACTCTGCACAAATGAGTGAACACAGCTGGGTTGCCAGACAATGTACTTACACTACATGATTGATTGTTTTTTTTTCATTTTTATTTAAGTGTCATGCACACTATGGTGCCCAGGCTATAACGGCTTATGGGACACTATTATGTAGCAGTACATTCATAAGTACTTTCACAAAGCTGCATAGGCTAAACTATGTTTGGTGAGTAAGGAATAATCTACTCCCAGCTGTGTTGCTGCATTAACGTAAAGCACAAGGAGGTGGTGTGGTGCAGCCCTGAGACGGAGCCAAGGGGTCGTCAACCACCCCAAAATGTGTCATTTTGAGGCAACAGCCCTACCTTGGAGTGAGTTAATCTGATTATATCATTGCTGCTCTTATTCAAATGAAGACAGACATTACACACAGTTGTATCATTTTTCTGAAAAATAAAAATATATATTTTTTTTACTTAATGTTTTACATGTGATTAAAAAGTCATGTTTTATTAAACTGTCAGTTAGGAATGGAAATTAGAATCGCGTCTGCGTATTGATTTCTAGCTGTAATTAGGCCATTTCTGATAGAATTGCACTTCAGCCTGCATAAACATGTTTGGATAAGACAGTTATTGGATAAGACACACCCTCTAAACCCACCACAATCCACTGTTTGTTCAAGCCATGGTGTAAGCACCTGATATTGTTATCTACACAGTTTCTTTTATCGTTTTAAATCAAACATTAATCAGGATCTAAACCACCAACCTCCCCAATATGTTGTCTAACTCTTATGTTTTGAGATACCGTACATGAAATTAATATGGTGACTTGTTGAACCAGGCATTGGTCATGTTTTTTTTTTTATCATTGCGTCCCACACTAATACAAACACACAAGGTCAAAAGCAGATAAGGCTGAGGGCGCCACCCTCTGGCCGTGGCCTAACATGCTTATCAGAGGGCTCTCCACTAACTGCACTGGTAGAATCTGAGTCAGGTGATTAAACTGCAATTCATTAACATACAAGATGAACTAACATGCATTCCAAGTTTTAAGCAGCACTGTCTCCTATTTGTACTGCAAATAGTTTACAATATAGGGCAGTCTATTACTATTTATCACATGAATATTATCATTAATGATATGACTATTTATTATGGTGTCTATACCTGTTTTGGCCTCAAGCTGAATTTACTAAAACAGGTACCTTTTTAACAGGAAGTTTATAGTGACTGCATTAATAGAGACATCCGCTCCCCATTAACGGTGCCTTGTAAATTGTACATAAGCAGTTTGTTATTGACAACGTCTGGCCCTCCTGTCTATCTAAGAGTAACGCAGATACCACTTAAATATGTAATATGCTGTTGCTTTCCTTACAGTTTAGTAGCTACTGCATGCATGTTGAAAAGGAATTACCTTTAACATGAGCTTTATGATGTCAGAACAATAAAAATGAAGCCGTTCCAATTAAATGTAAATCAGTGGTTAAAACTGAGTGCACTCCATCTGATTTTTCTGTCTGCCTCCAGCTCCCATTAGGTACTGTGAATCTGGCTGCACCACTGCTGTCTGTTAGCACAAGGACAGCACACAACTAAAATTGGATGTAATTTCAAACTTCATTATATAAGACATAAATCGACCCATCTCACAAACAGCAGAGTGTACTACTACTTAAATGTTTAAGAACACTTTTAAAGAATGGAGAACCACTGGACAAAGACAGTAAACATTCATTTTAGAATCAGCTTCACACCTAATAAGCAGCTATAGTTGAGACCCAGGATGGTTCTAGGAAAAAATCTAACCCACGGAAAACCGGTATGGACTTACCAAACAGTTATACTTCAAGCTTTTGAGGGTAACCTTTCTGTGGGGTTCCTTTTTTCCAGGTAGGTTTGGAAAACAGGAAATGGCCTTATATGGAGCCTGCATAAGGAGATTCTCGTGGCGAAATCTACTAGTAGAAGGGGGACTCTTACCAGTGATGGTGCGTGGTAAGAATGGCAGTCAGAGATACTCCCTCCCTTTTTACAATCTCCAGCATCTGTCAGAAGGTACAAAGTGAAGCATGCTCACACACAAGTAAACACATGAATATTTCCACAAAGCCAGTCACTGTCAACAAAGACACCTGTCTGGATCAAAGCCAACAAGGTATCACAGGGAATGAATTTCTGTTAGGCCTCTCAGAAATTTGTAAAGAAGCTGTAGGCTCCATCTGCCACAGGTAGATAACTATGGTAGGGTGGATCCTTGCTGTAAAATGCAAAAACAAACAGCTGCAAATAAATTAACCCAGCTGCAAAAATTAACAATGTGTCAGATGTGAGCCAAACCCCATGGAATTTGCTACACAAGGGAATGAAGCAATTTATTTCTTGAATCCAACAGTATGTTTATCAATCTCTCACAGAGCTATACAAGGGTATTTTATCATACGTGTTGTGTCAAATATGATTTATCGTTTGAACAAATTATTGGTTGTGCCAATCTACTTTCAAACCTTGTTAAAAGTACTTTTTAATCCATCCTTTGGTGCTATATGCAACACTGTGGTACCCTTTGCTTATTGTTTATAATGTGGGCAAATTGTAAGAATGCATTACTATCAATACTTCCAGTGACAGTTTTTTTTTTCTAAACGTGTATACACGTACGTGTGGAGAATACGATTATTATGACTCTGGAAGATATTTGTGGTGTTGGGGTCTCACCCGGTGCGGCACCGCCGGGTCCACAGCGATACTCTCCCTGCTCTTCTCGTCGATCACCAGGTACATATAGTTATCCTCCAGGATAGATATCACCTTCACCTTCATGTCTGGCCGTCATTCAGAGAAGGAACCGCCACACAGAACACAAGTAACTGGCACACGGCAGAGACGAGTCTTTCAGATTATTGATATTACAGATTATTATTATATATACATACTATTGCAGTCCTACAAAATAATTATTAGCCAGCAAAAAGAAAAAAAGGTATCTAATGGTATGGGTAAGTGCACTGGTACCTAACTACACCAGCAATAAATACATCAGTGTTGTATATTCATTTTAAAATGTACTTGCTCTGACTAGGAAGCAAGTTTAAACTGTTGTTAGTATCAGGCCAGCTAAGCGATAACTTCGTCGTAATATAGCTCACTAGCTACCCAAAGATTACAGTGTTTATGCGTTTTACATGCAGGTGGTAAAGCAAGGGACACGCAGACCTATCTAGTTGGCTAGCTAGATAACAAGAAATGTCGCAAGCTAGCTAGTTTGCAGTTAGCATGTGTTTTTCCTAGGGTGGGAACACTCGATGAGACTGCCGGCAACCACCTAACAACTGCATTAAAAACACTCAACACGCAAGCAAATGACATGGCAATTAGTTGACTTGCTAAACGATATGTACGGTATCTTACTAACTAGCCAACTTGGATGGTGAGCGGTAGCGACACGTCAAATCGGCAAGATAACGTTTTTCACTTCTACCTTGCAGCCCCGGCTCCGGATGTGTACACTTGTGCGTTAGTCCAACAAGCAAATCACAGAAAAGTACTCGCTATCCCAGAGACCTCCGGAAAGCCAGAGTACGGAGTCTGCGGGTTCAACCAAAGAGATCCGGGTGCTTCCACAGCTGCAAAGGATGCAGGAGTTCCGGTGTGTAGCTGATGAAACATTCAACAGCAGGTACAGATTATCCACTCGCCCCTGCATGCAAGACCTAACTAATCCATTCCGCACTATCTACTCCACTATTAAAAGTGGCAAGGTTAAGAAAGCACAGAATGCACATACAGACCTTGTCAAGATGATTTTTTGAAGTTTATTTACAATGGAACGAGCTCAACAATCAATTCCATTTGTCAATTAACGCTGTGGATGCTGCTGAATGGACAGCGTTGCCAGCTTCACTTTTCATCGTGAAGAAAAGACTAACATTAACAAGCGCAAAATCACCAAAACAATGTCTTTTGTACCCTATACAATTGGTCCTATTCTTAATGCGCCGCATACAACCAAAATCATGAACAGAAACCCGCTAGCAGACGCTCGTATTACATCATCACTGAAAAACGTGAGGCGCACACGCTATGATGTCGTGAAGCATTATTTATCGTATGCTTTATTGCTGACATTTTGGAAACGCCTTGTACACAGGACCCATTAATTCAACACGAAATCACTTAACATTGTGGTATATTCTGTCCTTTATCTAGCAACTTTCACTTCTTTTAGTAAACATTAAGGACACATGAAAAAATAATCTGGTGCATTTATACTTATATTCATGTTAATTGCAAACATGTAAGTAATTAAGTCAGTTAAGGATGAAACGACTGCAAATAATAGAGAATTGTAAACACACAGGTTTGAAATAAACACTGACACTCCTCCCCCAACAAAATCTGAATATTATAATCCCATCTCCATCAAAAACAATTCTCACATGCATCACAACACAAGAACATTGTCTAAGCACATAAATGAAGTTGTTAAAAGAATAAAATACTTTTGAACAGAGAGCTTCACCATTCTGTTGATAGTTTTGTTCCAACACAGAAACCAAAACACTTCCATACTCTGGTCTCCCTGAAATATACATATTATATATATATATATATATATATATATTTTAAAAAAACAACAAAAAAAAAAAAAACAAAATTGCACAACCAGTTAAGACATACATCTTAAAATCTATATTATCCCTGCCCTTATGAATATATTTTTGCTCTTTAGCATCATGGAAAAGTGCCAATCCAAGTCATTAGTAAAATAGAAATCTTTTTTACATTCATTCTACAAAGAAACAGTATCGCATTTGCTTAAATCCATGTTTTCTCATACTAACACTGTATTCAATGTTGAAAAACTGCAACACATTTACACACCTAGACAGTGCTTCGCATATCTGGTTTCTTCTTGCTGCGACATGAATTCTGGGTACGTATGCTTTTGAGTTTGGTTGCATGGTCGAAATGTTGCCCACAGCTTCTGCAGAGAGACTGTGTGGAAAGTCAGGCTTGTAAATGCGGCATCTGCTGTGTGTTCTGCGTTTGTGGGAGCGCAAAGTGTTCGCTATTATTATTAGTAACGGCCTGCAGTGTAATGAAATGCTATGTAGTGAGAAGTTTTTTTTCCCCCTTCAGAGATGGTATCATCTCAGGGTCCGCCCCCCCCACCCGTGATGGATGCTCAGTCCTTGGGGACCCGGAAGTTGTCTTTCTCTCTACGTATGCTCCCCATGGTGTCGATGGGGTCAGTCTTCTTGGCATGTTCCTGCACAGACTTCTCCCTGCAACACATGCAACGAGCCAACAGGAGACTATAAAGACCACCTATGGCCATTCTTTGAGGAAATTACGTCAGACTTACATTCATCATTTCACATTTGTATCCACTAACCACTAATAACATAACAACTGAAGTTTTCTTTGAGGAAAATTCTTGAATTATTTGAAGCTGAACCACAGTGAAAGTTTTTACTTGGACTCCTAATATGTTATGCAACATTTCCTTACCTTACTCTCATGAATGGGTTATATGTGAATTCCTCAGCCATGGTTGAGGGGATGGTCGGTTCTCCATTGTCGTATTTCTCCTGCAGAAAAGACATGTGTGGCATACAAGTTACAGACCTGGACTAGTAGCTGCAAGGCTACATGCTCGAGACCCAGGTGTTGTTGAGCAAGGTGCTTAACTGCAACAGATTCAGCAAAAATATGACTGTCTAAAAGGCGCAGGGCATGTAACCCAATGGTTCCTGGTTCAATTCCCCAGTGGGCCACTGCTGTTGTACCCTGGAGCAACATACTTAACCCAAATTACCCCAGGAAATATCCAGCTGTATAAAAGTATAACATGTAAGAACTGTAAACTATAAGTCAAACTTTGAGCGTTGACAGTCATGTTGCACACAGAGGTTCCACTTTGAGTGGAAGGATCATGTAATGGTGGTTGGGAGCAGGGAAAGATATACCTTGGCCCAGGCCAGTTTTTTATGGATGGCCTCATTGTTTGGTTCTACGTGGCGCGCAAACTTGAGGTTGTTGATGGTGTACTCATGTCCACAGTAAACCCTCTGGGGGAAAAAAAAAAAAAAAAAACATATGGGTCCATAACAAGACCTGTGTGAAACAGCACCCTCTAGTCTTTGTCATGGATGGTGATCAATGATCTGAAACCACCATGTGCTACTTTGTGCGGAGAATATTTTTGATCAAGTCGATCAATGAAGATGACCGTATGAACACAATTAGTCCAAGTGCACCAGGCCCATTTTATGAAAATACAGTAACCTTGAGTAAACTTAGTATCTCCTGAACTGGGGCTAAAAAATTGGACTATTCCTCAAATAATTCAACTCCATGGTCCACTAATGCCAAACTGCACTTAGAATGACACCCCCACCCCCAAGTGTACCGTTTCTGGGGGCAGGCGTCCGAGGACTTCGATCAATGCCTTGTACATCTCATCTGCGGTGCCTTCAAAAAACTTCCCACAGCCGCCGATGAACAATGTGTCACCTGCCCACAGATATCACATCACAGTAAATATCCAGCTGTATAAATGGATAACATTGTAAAAAAGTGTAACCTCTGTAAGTCGCTCTGGATAAAAGCATCTGCTAAATGCCAATAATGCAATGCAATACATCACCCACATCTTAGAACAGGGAGCCCTTTTATATGAGGACATGTGAGGGACATCTTACAGACACAGTTTATACTTGGATGCAAAATAGATTTCAGAACAACTAGACAATCGTGAAAGCAGTGCATTACTGATGAAAATAGTGCATAACTAGAGAAAACAGTTCATTACTGGTGAAAACAGTGGCTTACCAGTGAAAACCGCTGGGGGCTCAGAGCTCTTGTCCTTAGTGATGAAGTAGCAGATGTGCCCCTTAGTGTGGCATGGAGTAAACAGGCATTTCACATTAAGAGACCCCACCTATCACCAGATAGAGAAGAACAGACATTTCATATTAAGAGACCCAACCTACCAGGGGAGGGAGAGCAACAGTGTTTTAGCGGTGCCTTGTGTACAACTGGTCAGAGAACATTCTCAGAAAATGTTGAAAATGACAGTAACCTGAGCAGGTGCAAGAACATTATTGATTTGTCTGATTTGCTCATAGACGGCGTGGAGGCTGTGTGAAGAGGTGGTGAGGGAACTGAACTGACCCAGACCGCTTGCACACCACCCAGAACAGGATTCAGAATGAATTACCTCAGTAAACATTAAGCTATGCAAACATAACCTATCAAACGCAAGCTAAGTGGGTCAACCTGGGCGTTTGCAAGGCAAATGAATGACGCTGTGGTGGAGCTTTTTGCAACTTTTTAACACCTTGCCAAAGTTTAGCTGAAGAGAGTTAGAATTAATTCTTCTTCGGCTGCCATTTCCAAAAGCGGACCGCTGCACTTTGAAGCACTTACTTTGAACGTGTTGTAGTGAGTCACTTTCTGAGTGAGGGCTCCCACTCTGTCATCACCACCGTACACCTTCAGTCCCGGTACTAGTTTCACCAGCTTTTCATTACCACCAGCATGGTCCCTGATAGGATATGGAGTACCTCTAATCACTTCCTAGTCTAGGTCAAGGATGAATCAGAAGTGAGAATAGTTCATATGTGCATATCCTAGGGGTGAAAATGGCAAGTAAAAGGAGACACCTGCACACACCCCATTGTAATGGTCACATAGGTCTTTGACAGTGTAAGATCAAGAAAAACTGAACAACTTTTCAGGCTTTATCAATGCATTTTAAAGTGTTACTACAGTATCCAAATTTCCACCAGTCCCACAATAAACTGAAGTTTGAAAATATTACTGACTGAATCAAAGTCCACCCTCTTGCTTTTTGTATTACACATAGTTATGTGACATTTTCACAGTCAGTCTAGCCAGGTGAAATCCATACCTGTCAGTCATTATTGAGGTCACAGCAGAGGAAAACTCTTTGCATTGGCAAACTTGTATAATGATGTTTTGGTTGAAAAAGCTAAACTGGATCTCTGAACAGAGAAGACTGGCGGGTTTTGAAAATATGTGTCACATTACATTATATTACATTACAGTAATTTATCAGATTCTCTTATCCAGAGTGACTTCCAGCACAAAAGATCATAACATTCAAGTTTAATGAGCACCAGTGTCAGAGTTAACTTGTGCAACATCACTAGGCAAGGGAAGCCAAGTATACTATCACACATCAATCACTAGATCACACTGTCCACATTATTTAGTACTTGCTGGAAATTCATGACCTTGACTTACCAGTGGTGATGAGTTGTTAACACAGTGGTAAGTTTGACTCCATGTTTCTTGATGGCATCTACAACCTTTCAGGGGAACCAAGTAAGATGGATGAGGAATGGAATTTTCAAAATAACTAGTAAAATTTGCAATATTTCATGAAATGCTATCAAAGGTATAGATGAACTCATGTCGTTTTGACATTCTCAAAAAAGACTGCTTTGTGATTAAAGCTGTCACTGCGCAAAGGGTTGCTTTACCTTGCCAGGTTCGACGGGGTCAACGATGGCAGCTTCCTTGGTGTCTTCATCAATGAGCAGGTACATGTAATTATCTGTCAACGCAGGCAGCAGTTCTATCTTCATGTCGGACTGGGCCACAACCACAGACTTCCTATAGGAATGGAGGAATGCTGAGCGAACCTGTGCAGGAGCTCAAAGCCGAAAAAATGAATGAATGAAACTAAACCTCTGCAGCTAGTACGCCAACACTCATTCCTGCATTCCGTCTCGACAGCTTATACATACCTGCGAATGACTGCTTTTGCAGCTTCAAAACAAGGACGAACAACCCGAACTGAATAACTCACTAACCTTGCACTGCGATATCAAGATTGCTCCAATTCACGTTACGGTGAAGGGCACAGTACGAAATTTGTCCCATTCCCGATAACAAGCTAGGTTTCACTGTATTTATTAGTTTCTGCTTTTAATGTAGGAAACAAGGTGTAACCCGTAAGAATTCGACAGCCTCACGGTCCGTAAATAATGAATATTGATAACTATCCACACTCATCTATCGATACTATTTTTCTAGAACATTATGCCAACAAACCAGGCAACTTTAAAAAGCCTTAGGCACGTCTGCCATCGACCAGGTAACGGTCAACTTTCGCATGTCTTGCAGAACTTGAACGCTTCACTTGGCGCTCGCTCACGCCATTTATAATATGGCTCGGGTGTATATCCAAGCTAGCTAGTTAGCAGGCGACAAATGAACATTAAATTTGCACATGTTAAACGTGTCAAGTATAGCTCAAAAACAATACTGGAGGAGATTAATAAATGTAATGCCGTCAGCAAGGTAGCGTATATAAGATACAGGCTTCAGGGAGTCCAGCATGATGTAACATGGCTATCTAGTAAACACTGCTTCGCAACAGTTGCGTTCTTTCAGCTACACTGGCCAAGGAAAAGTAAAACGGTAAGCTTGCTTGCTAGCTACTTGGCTAGCTAAGTGTCACTCATCGACTGCACACCGACAGTAGGAGCAAGACAAATGGCAAGACTTTTCGGCGGCTGCGAGCAAGAAGTGATCGGGCCATTGAGCGACATACCAAGTTTATACGTAGCAGCTGCTCCCAGTACACCGAGTGTGCAGGCGCTCGCAACCAATGACCTGAATAACATAGCAGCACTTCAGATGTCTGCTAATATATCGTATCTACAGGAACTAGGAAACAATTTCGTCTGAAGTGCAGAACGTCCTCCTTTTAACTTTGACCCCGGAGAACTCAGCCAATCAAATACGGGGGTGTGGCACAGAAAATATACGCATTTTGTCTGCCCGGATGCATTGCTATTATGATAGGGCTATTTTTTAATATTAGAGTGATGCTTGTAACAGATGGATGCTCTATAACAAAACATATTTCTACACATAAATGAATGACTTCAACACCGGACAGTATTCCCGCACAGTGTGACACGTCTGGCATTCCGTAGAGTCACCCAGGATTTGGTAGTTTTCTGGCGATGTTCAAAGGTCACTCTAGAAGTAGGCGTCTGCTGTGGACCTCTCAGGAGTAACGCTAGCCGAGGAGGTAGCTGTCTTGTTTGTTAAATACTATCTTGGGAATGGCCGCGTCACGGAGCCTAACACGGTTTTGGGAATGGGGGAGAAAGATTATATGTGTTGGGAGAAACTACGCAGACCACGCGAAAGAGCTGAAAAACGCCGTGCCCACAGAACCTGTTCTCTTTCTCAAGCCCCCCTCTGCTTACGTGAAAGAGGGGTCTCCCATTCTGGTGCCAGCCTACTCCAGCAACCTGCACCATGAGGTTGAACTCGGGGTTGTCATCGGTAAAGGGGGCACGGCGATCCCCCGACAGTCCGCGATGGATCACGTGGCTGGCTACGCACTGTGTCTGGACATGACTGCGAGGGACACTCAGGACGAGTGCAAGTCCAAAGGTCTGCCGTGGACCCTGGCCAAAGCGTTCGACACGTCCTGTCCAGTCAGCGAGTTCGTCCCTAAGGAGAAAATCCCAGACCCGGGCAACGTGCGGATATGGCTTAAAGTCAATGACCAGCTACGGCAGGATGGCAGCACCTCCCAGATGATATTTTCCATTCCGTATCTTATTAGCTACATCAGTGAGATCATCACCCTCGAGGAAGGGGATTTGATTCTGACCGGGACACCCAAGGGCGTTTCAAGCGTCCAGGAGCATGACGAGTTACAGGCCGGCATTGAAGACATTGTCAGCATGACTTTCAGAGTTGACAGACACTGACAGTGCTTGTACTGGCAATCACTGTCCAGTTTTAGTATGTCAGCTAGGTAGCTAATTCGTTAGAATAAAAACCTAGTTAAGTAACAATAATATATTTTTTAATTCAGATGTTAAAACGGGTTTAACATTTTTATAAATTGTAACGTATAATCGAAAAGGACAGTTGACAACACTGGATTACTTTATAAACAAATGGTCACAATGAACAATAAAGTTCATGAATTGTGGGATATTGCTATGCTTTCATGTCATGATTAGTGCAGTGTTTCATTCTCTTCTTTTTCACATACTGTAATAAGATTTGACAATATTAACATCAGTATGGGCAAGGCCAAATAAAAGGCACTTTATCACTTTGACACGGGTTTGAATGTGATGAAAACTGACAGCTATTGCAAAAACCAGAAGAGGGCAGTAGTTTCCCAGTTCTACATTTCAAAGAGCTGGTACCCAGATACAGGCCTAGAAGAAGAAGCCATTTATTTTGGTAAGACATATTTCATATTACATGTTTCATTTACATTTTTGTTTCAGTGTAGAAAAATTGTGGATGTATCAGACTTTCTACAAATCTCGGCAGTGAAAAGATTAAGAGCTCAATTTGCTAAAAGACAATGTAATTTTCAACTCCTGATCTGAAAACCAGGAAAGTTGAGACAGACATCAGTTTTTAATGAAGTATAATATTGTTGACAGTATGTACTCAAGTGAAGTGGAAGTGCATATATTCACGGTTTTGATAATTTGTAAAAAGGCCACAAATGGTCAAAGCAGTGTGATTTGTATATAAATGGAGATCTTAGCCCTTTATACTTTTTCCTTCAAGTAGGGCAATGATTAATTTGAACCAAGAGGACAGTGCCACATTGCCTGAAGGTTTTCATTCCAGCAGGCACTTAACCCTCTGATTCAGATCATCATTGTTTTGAATGACTGACTTGAGCCTTAAAAAGCTGGCTGCTTGAAAATTTTTGGAATATCTCTGTGGCATTCCAGAACTGGCACTGAGTAGTGCTCCAATGATTGAAGAGGAAACTGAAAAGAAAGAGATGGTTTCTGCCCATCAGGACATAAATGCTTCAGACTCCATTTTTTGGCACACCCTATCACAGATACCCAGACTGCAGCCCTTCAGAGTTTCAGCTGTGACTCCTGAAGTCAGTATGAGAACAAAAATGTCCATCCTGAGAAACTGTTGGGTCCTGAGAAATATGTAAAATGCTGTTACAGTGTTGACAATCACAGGGGCACCCTTGAGCAAGAAGTGTTCATGTTATTGCTGTCAATGCACCAAACTGCAGAATCTCAACGTATGCTTGGCAAAAAAAATACACTCCATCATCCCCCCCCAATATCAAGTGTAAAATATCACAGATTTCACACACGTGAATGAATAATAAAACACCTGACAGTTCTGGATATAAAGAATAAATTAGACATTACATTTTCACAAATGACTGGTAAACTCTGCCTGCTAGTCCGGGTCATGTTGATGTCCCCTGCCCTGGTAGTGTCTGATCTACACTGCCTGTGCAAAAAAACTTTGAATAAACGCGTGAATATGTACACACCCACAGCCAATTGCCACAACCTCAGTGATGGTTTAAAAAAGCTTTAATATTAAAGATCAGCAGACTATCGGACTCTTGTTAGAACTGAAACCTGTTCCTGCACTTTTGCCGATAGTTGCATTCAGTGACCTGAACCCAAAGATGAAACCTCCAGCCAAGGTCGCTGTAATTGGCCTTGTGTACATATATGTGTGTGTGTGTGTGTGTGTGTGTGTGTAGTGAAATTGAAAACTTTAAACAAAGGCCCTGTTCTGATTTCCGAGGGGGACTATTTCCACCATCTGTGCACTGGACGTCCCGTCAGGGGGCTTTCTCCAGCTCACTTCATGAACTGTCCACACCTCCCACAGAACAGAGCACCACTATTCTTGACACACCCCTATGCTGCCTTCGTGATTCCGGAGAGACCCTCTCGCTCTACTGTCCGTCCACTTTATCTGGAGAGGAGATATTGGAGTGAGCACAGACATTGGAGTGAGCACCAGGTCCAAATATCTGGAGATTATTATAGGCATTGTGCATTTATGCACCGCACCATGTTACAAATCTCAAAGTCTATTTTTGTATCTAGAGCCATTGGACTTGTGGGATTGCTAAATTGGTTAGGTAATCTGTGTGAATTATGTGTACCCTTTCATGATGCTAACCCCAAAATATGAGAGAGGTTCCCCGTTTTGTCTCTGTCACATCTTGGACGTGACCTAAGCACTGGTACAGGGGACTGTTTCACAGGTGACCTTTTTTTGTTCCTGAGTCTGCAGGTCATTTGGCTGATGTAATTTATCTCATACCTTACTGTCATACATACGATTCTCACCTTGCATATGATCAGAAAGTGCCTTTTCTGATGGTGGTAAGTAACAGTGATAATAATATTAATTGTCCTTATAATCATAGTGATGATATAATATTATAAGCTATCCCTTCAGCCTCTCACAATAAGGCAGACGACATTCACCCCTTTGAAAGTGAATAGGCAGAGAACAGAAAATTCTTGAACTTTCTCTGGCTTCACCTGCACCCTGTACATGGAGTCGCTCTGGACAAGCACATCTGCTAATTGACAACAATGTAATGTAATATAATGCATACATGCATTAGAGTGCAGCCTTACCTTTGGGGACAAACTTGAGCGAGCTACTGAATATTCAGAAGCGAGAGAGTCCCTTCTTTGGCCCGTCATTCAGGAACTCATGGCCCAGGCCATTCCCACACTTCCCACAGGACACCTGAAACATAGCTATACCTGAAACACAACATACCTGAAAAGCAGCATACCTGAAACACAGAACACCCGTAACATTCCAATACCTGAAATAACACTATATCTAAAACACAGCACACTGAAAACACAGCCATACCCACAACACAGCTACACCTCAAACTCAGCCACACCACTTACATACTACTATGCCAAAAGTGTAGTGGTTAGAGAACAGAACAACTAGGAGTGTGTGGAGGTCACATCCTGAGCAGGACAATGCTGTTGTAGGCACTTATCTTAACTACTTTCTAAAATGTCCTGCTGTATAAATGGATTACATGTAGGCTGTGCCAGCAGCACTGGACAAAAATGTCTGCTCAGCAAAAACAGGAATTGTGCATATACGCTTACATACAAAGTGCATTCATGAGATGTCACACATTCAATCAAAAGGGGCACAGATTGTGAGTGGGTTTCCAGGAGGCCTGACATGCTGTTCTGTCCATTCCTGCTTAACTGAATGAGGGCGAGAGGCTTGGGGTTTGAGGCTCGGCGCCAGTTTGAGCGTTCACCTTGTAAGCTCCCCATTTCTCCTGCTGTTTAGACACACTGTCCTCCTGAATCGTCTCCGAAAAGGCTGGCCACGGGGTGGAGTGCTCAAATTTGGACCTGCTGGAGAACAGCTGGTGTCCGCATTTGGAACACACATAGATACCTGGAGGAAGTGGGGTGGGGCAGGTTGGGGTGGGTGGCAACACAGGTAAGCCACAAATACATTCCAGTACTCTTCCAGTACTCTTGTATATTCAAATGTACTGTACATTGACCTGGACAAGGATGTTTGTCAAATAAACTCAATCACTATTGAAATACTATGAAAATGAGCAAATTCTGAATTGGGATGTGACTGCGGCCATAAACATGCTCCAAAACGTTCTCACACATCTCTTTACATGTTGCATTCATGCCTGAAATCACTTTGCCACACTTTCCTTTTTAAAATTAGCACCATTAAAGTAGCTGACCTACACAAATCTGCTACAACGCTTTTTGTCATGACTAGTTAGATGTCACTCGTATCACGTTTGCCACAACAGCGTTAGCTAGCAACAGCTAGCAAGCTAACAGGTTAGTGAGATTTATTTTAAAACGTTTAACAGCTACATTTTGGGCCCTCGATATGACAGCTATCTACACTTTTGTAAATTTTAGACTAGGTAGCCGGTTGCCTTGAGAGCTGACCTAGCTTCTTTGTTCGCGTTACATTAGCCATGTCCATGCTTATCTAACATAGCTACCACAGTCAGGCAGCTGTCTTGTCTGCCAGCTGGCAAGATGATCAGTCTGGCAATGCCAGCAATCTGAACAAAATTCACGTTACTTTGGACTTACCGGGTTCGAAGTGGTCTTTAAAGATCTCTCCTCCTCTAAAAGAACAGAATGACATTTTGCAAAACACACACTGTGCTTGTTTCCACACAGTTACCAAGGGAGAAAACTTTCGCGAAAGTAAATGCGTCTGGCGCTGTCACTTAGTTGCCCAACAGATCACGTGACACCGCTGTCCGAGCAGCGTACAGTGTGTTACTATCACTACCATGAGATGGCGATGTAACCTTTTTTTTTCGTTCTACTGTTTTATCGCTTAATCAGACGTAACGTCGTCTTACCTTGCCGCCACTGTGGACAAACTGACATATTATAATGGTTTTAAGACTTAAGGGAATGCATATGTAAATTTATATCTTATAGTTTTTATTTAATTTAATATAACCAATGCAATGTGCGGAGACCATTCGCTCTCCGCCCTAAACGTAAGAGCACCTGTTAATTTATTGCGTCAATTCACTTGTAGCGTTCAGTGAAAGAAGAGAGGATGAATCCACATTGCTTCCCACATGAGGCGGCATTATTTCCTCGCCACGAGACACATGAGGCAGCCAACATAACATATGACAGAACCAGGCTTCATCCCCCTCAGTCCTAATTAGTGGCACGGAAGTCCAGTTCCGATATTTTATGCTCAATCTCTGGAGAGACAGTAACCGTGTCACCTCTTTCTGGAGATACCATTGCAGTATCATTTCAATGTTCCCGAATTCCTCTGAGTTTTATTTTCTCTCTCTCTCTCTGTCTCTCTGTCTCCCTCAGTCTCTGTGGGCCAAATGTACATCCCGTTGAAGATTTATTCAGGTCACAGCAAATTACAGCAAAGAAAGGAAATATTCAAAGTAAGTTGCAGCACCTGTCTAGGGGGTGAGAGATGAGGTTACCTGCACAGGAACTCTGGCTGCACACAAGTGGATTTACTGTCACTTAAACCAAAAGCCTTAGCAGTGACCCCAGCTCAGCAGTGAGGGGCTATACTCATAAATGCTACAATATGAACAGATGCAGGGTACATATTGCATTTTTCTGTTGTGAGACTCCTGCTCTTCCACTCCTCAGACCCTTCCCTCAGTGACCCATATACTTCAAAATAGGGGTACCTCCCTAAGGAAAAGTTTTTAATTCCCTTCCTACTCTGTGAACTGTCTCTACCAGACAAGGATGCCTCGCAGGGACCATTAACTGTGTCCTGTAGGAAGCTTGTGACATTTGAGAACTATTTATATCATTCTAGACAAAGTGAGCTGCAGCATTGGCAGTGGTTGTCACTGCACGTTGCTGTATGTTTGCCTTCTGTCAGAGCTTCTTATTCATGGCAACTCACATAATTTACATTTTTACCACATTTTACCTATTAGTACAGCTGTCTGCTTTCAGTTCAGGTTAGCACCCTTGCTTGGGCTGTGAGCCTGCAACCTTTTGGTTACAAGCCCCAGTCCTACTTCAGCGCACTGTCTGAAAAATCTTTGCATGAAAATTGGGGCTCTCCATCATGGAGTCAGCATCCCACTGTCTGGTGACAGGCAATTTAAAATTCACAGAGATGTTTACTCAGGTTTACAGCTGTGTGCCTGACCTTGATCTGTGCAACATCGTGTGGCATCCGTAGAAAAGATTCCATCCTAGATGAATGGCGCTGTTCTTTTCACTTTTTTTCATTCTTCAGCACATGTCTGTGTAGCTTCTGATTTTCCCTCCTTCTGTCAGTTTCCCAGCAGTGCTCTTAGTACAGCTGGTCCGTTTTCACCTTGCAATCATGTCATATCGGAGGCACTAATGCTCCAAAACCACTGGGATTGGTGCAGGACCAGGATTTATATTGTCCTTTGTAGGAATACATTCACCCTCTTCTAAATTACATGGTTTAGATGTTACAGTATGTAATATGCTTAGCGAAACCCTTACCCAGGGCAACATATTGATCATTCATACAGTGGATAATTGACCCATGCAGTATTCTATCCCCATGCTCCTCTGCTTGCAGTGCTAGCTCCTGAATCACTTCTCAGCGCTTCTACCCTCACTGTCAGTAACCTCCATCTTAATAAGATGATATCAGAAAATGTCAGTGACTTCCACTTTATTAAAACATCAATCGCATCTGATAAATGGTGTGTTTTCAGACACATTTCAGCAGGTGCGTCAAGCTCTGTGCAGAGCTGGTCCTACACCCGCACCTGGAGGGGAGGTTGCTGCAGGGCAAGGAGGCCAGTGAGAGGAGTTTTCTGATGGTCCCCTGCGTCTCGCAGCTTCGCAGGAGGCCGGGAAGTGGTGCCGTTAATGAGAGAGAGAGCTCCTTCACGTCAGACCACTGCTGTTGGGGTCTGTTGGGGGTGCATAATTTGGTTCAAATTATGCATTTGCTTAGCCAATGCCCCTTTTGCGGGCGCCATTATATCTGCCCTTACTGCGGACACACAAAGCGTGTGTTCTTTCAGGTGGATATTTATGGAAGAAATTCAGGGTAGCCTTTTTCCCCCAGAAAACTTCCCTCACCTGTGAATCTCCCCAGCAGCCTTTGGGATTATGAGCCCATTACAGTGCCACATTGGCTTTTGTGAAAGTTCACCTTCACTGGTGCCATGAACACTATGGTTAGAGGCAAGGTTTTTGTAATTTTTTTTTTTGTCTCCAAGTTCATTTTATCATGATGTGAATTCGTGGTTTTTAAGTATAATTATGAGGTTATTGCGGTATGTTTTCTTTTCTGCACTGTTTTTTTTCAGGTTTTTGCCTACTTTATGTAATTCTGGCTGTGCCGTAATTTTGTATTTTATTTATATTTATGTATCATTCCATGTTGCCCTGGCCCTGAATTAGTATTTTCCTAAGAACAATAATATTTTCTGACTTGTAATTAAATGAACTTCACTTGGAGTGTGGCTGATTACATGGAAACATGTATCAAGATAGTAGCCTAATTATAGTAATTGGTAACCCAGCTGTAAAATTTAAGGGCTATCGTATTGTTCATGGCTGTATCCTTCTATTTGTAGTAACATAGTGCCAGTGTTTTACAATGGTATTGTCTGCGAATGCGTGTGACAGTACTAGATTTTTGAATCGTAATTACTCTTATACCATATATTATGCTGCATATATTATTTATGCATGATACTACACTGTATATGAAATGTACATCTAAAATTATATAGGACTATTTTTGGAGATGAAGTTTTGTAGTTATATAACCTCCTGTAGAATGTTTTATTTTCACCGGCGGCATGTGCCATTAGGTAAGGGTATGGCGAGGACAACCCTTCTGAAACGCGTAGGTGAACAGTAGAGTCAGAGCGGTATTTGTGCGGACGGAAAGGGAATGGTAGGTGAGCGTGTGAGGGTTTTGATGAGTGGACGAAGATGCCGGTAGTAGCTATCATCGTTTAATCTGGATTAGAGTGGGTTGCTGCAGCCACGATTTTAGTAATTAGATTGGCGCGTCCGCAGCCAGAGTGTATGAGGGGGGAGGGGATCTGAATTTAGCGCCGCTGCGGTACCGTACTGTACGGGGACGCACGGTGCATGCGTTTCTCGAGCGGGCTTTTGAAGAGTGCAGAATCAGGACTGCGTTGATTGGAATCGGCATGCCACCTTCCTGGCGAATACCCTTTCGCTTTTGCTCGAAAATTTTTAGGTTTAAAACGTCTACCTAAGGCTGTCAACGTCGTTAGAAGTTAAAACCTGCAGGTTCTGTCTGTGTTAACAGCGCAGCAGTCTGAACGCGCTGATTTGCTGCATACCGCGACTGCACCCGGCGGATCTGGATAGCGAGAGGCGACCTCATCAAACGACCGCTATTGGTCACTTTAGGAAGAACGCGCCGGCCGCATCGATAAAACTTGGTTATATTAATAAAGCGAAAAGCCGAACAGGTGAGTTTGTGTCGGATGCATACTAAGGGACTCTGTGTGTATGCGTTTGTCACGTCGAGGAAAAACAGGCATGAATGGTGTTTAGAGGAGACGGAGGCAGTGTCTTTCACTGTATGAGAAAATGTTTTATTAATTCTGTGTAGGTGTGTTTGTTGAAACCTTTAAAAAGTAGAAACTGGAGGGCAAAGGTTGACACGATTTCATATCCTTCTGTATGATGTGGCAGTGCATCTATCTTAATGAATAGAGGACTGGTAATGACAAGATGCTAGTGCCAATTTTTGGTTACATTTTGTCGGGGTTCTCTTCATATTTCAGTCATTCTTATGAATTTATTAGTTTGCAGGTAGGGCTCTAAGCACACATTTTAGCCTCTTTATCATTGATCTGCAATATTTAAGCCCACAGGAAGCAAGGGAAGCAAGGGAAATCTTTTTTCCAACAGTGTGCAAATATGGTTGGAGAATAACAAACAAGGCAGAACTATTGAAATAAATTGTTCTGGAGGTAAACTTTCAACCCTCATTTCTGCTGAGACCTGACAAATGGCTAATCAACAGAGGAACGTCTTGTTTGTTTTTTAAAGTTAACTCCTTCATCAGATTGTTTTTCAGACCTCAGGGGCAGGCCATCAACTAGACAGCTCCTGCCTGAACAGCATTAATCTGTCTAAATTGGTCTTAAATGTCACTATTTGATTGGACGGCGCAGACTCCATTTGCCAAAGACCCAATCAGTCAGGGTCAAGAGCTGAGAGAGCGCTCAGAAGAGCGTGAAGTATGGAAGACATTGATCTGCTCTGAGCACTTTCACCTGCTCTGACAATGGTTTACATTTCCTTTCTCCATTTCAACAACAAGGTCCCGTGCTCCAGGTTTCGCCCTGTGCATCTCGTACGCACAACATCAGGGGCTGTTCGATGCTGAGGTCACATTTTAATGACACAGTTTGTCAGGAGGAAACCATTGCATTACAAACAGGAAACAGGAAGTGAACTGTGCAGGAGACAGCAGAGCAAAAATGCATGTGTTGATTGAGTGTGGAGAGAGCTCAGATTAGTCCTGGCCAGCTCTCTGTCCCTCTGTTTGAGGTGAATCAACACCAGCCATTTTTCTGTTTGGCTGAGATGCCTGTGCTGGCATTTGATGCCATGTAGCAGTGATTCATCTGCTTTAAATACATTATGACATTTCGCCCTCCGCGCATAATGCATGTTGAATCCTTCCAACCTGTGTCACTTGAAGTATGGACGTGGCCTCCGGTGGCCATGGCCCCTCCGCTGACGGGGGGCTTCACTGCAGTGACCCAGTGACTGAATGGCAAAGCCTGCCACCTTGTTGTCGTCGCACCACTGGAGGTCTATTTCCTGCTGGGATCTCCTTAAGCTCGTTAAAGACAGTCCTGTTCTGGGCAGTTTCACCCATGGCGCCCTGGTCCTCCCTCCTGTTGATTGGCTGACAGTAAGCAGGGCTGGGCCTGCTTAGTGTAGGACAAGAGACCTAGAGGGAAAACCAGGTGTCTGCTGCAAGTAGTGTTAGCAGACCTGTAGAGTGACAGTCAGTAATTAAGTGAAACACCAGGCTGTGCTTGTTAACAAATAAGTGCCTTTCATTTTGCTTCACACTGATGCTGTTTTAGGCATCCCAGGCCTACAGACCTCTGAGGTTGTGAAGTGAATTGTGCTCTGGCTGAGGAGAGAGAGGAGGCTGAAGGCTAGATTTATCCCTGCGTTGACACAGTGTGTGGAAACAGGGAGGGTGTATGTGTGTGTATGGGTGTGCATGCGTATATCTTTGTGGATGCACACAAGTGTGTGTGTGTGTTTGTACTTGTGTGTGTGTGTGTCTGTGTTTGTACTGTGTGTGTGTGTGTGTGTGTGTGTGTGTGTGTGTGTGTGTGTTAGTGTGCATGTGTGTGTGCACATGTGTGTGTGTGTGTGTTAGTGTGCATGTGTGTGCACACATGTGTGTGTGTCTGTGTGTGTGTGTGTGTGCTCCACCCAAGGGGACTGCTGTCTCCCTGAGTGATTGCAACTCTCCTGTCACCTTCCATTAAATATTATTGTTATTAATATGCTGGGCAGACGCCTCCATCCAGGGTGACTTACAGAGCTCATGCTTTTATACGTTATGCACTTATGCAGCAGGATGTTCTAATATGGCAATAAAGGTCACATCCCCTGCTCAAGCACCCGACTGCATTGTCCCAGCTGGGACTCCCATAAGAGTCTGCAATTGTAATTTATGTATCTGTAATGCAACTCCATGTAGTATTTATGAAGACGTAATGAAGTCTCATCAGATTGCCTCTATTCCCATTAAGAGCGGAATGTCCTGACCTGATGATAACTCAGTCCAACCAGCCTCATTTGAACTCTTCCATGTAAGTTGCTGGCCCATTTGAAATTGGGATTAATATGTATTTGCTTTTTCATCCTTGCAGTTGATGATGTTATTGTTTGCAGAATTATTTAGTCATTTAAATTTAATTAAAAAAAAAGAAAGTATGTTTTGAAATCCATTTTTTTCATGGTGTCTGGGCAAGGCAGGGACAGGTAGTGGAAAAGAATCAGATTCTAATTAACTCAGATCAGACTAAATCAAATTACTAATTGTGGCGAACACTGAAGTGAACTGTTAATATTGTGCAAGGAGTAAGAAAATCCCTTATGCTTGTTTTAACTTATTTCTCAAAGTTAAGGACAAAGCATATTGCTGTCATTCTGAATCCAGTCCTTGTGGTTCATCTGAGACTTGCTTCCTGTTTTAAAACCCACATTTAGACAGGAATCCTGTTTTTAACCCTTTTGTAGCAAAAAACCATATATACTCCTGACTTCACCTTCACAGAGAACCCCTGCAGCAAAAACAGCCTGGTTACTTTTTCGTAAATATCCCCCGAGACATCCTCACGCATGTCATTAATCCCTCTCCGCTGTTCTTACGAGAGAGCTTGTTTTGTAACACAGACGCAAAGCGTGGCCAGACACTCGGTGGCCCCCGGAGTTATTAAAAGGGAGCGAATTGACCCTGACAAGGTTTATCGGCCTAAATTGACTGTGTAATGGAAATTGATGGCAGCAGCGTTGCCTTGCGCAGGCCACAGTAGATCAGGGACGGATTTCCTCCAACAGTGGGCAGGCCATTTGCAGGGTGTGGGGAAATGGTCAGGAACACTGCCATGTAACCGGCAGTTTTCCCAGTCAGCAGTCCAGTAGATATGAATTTTCATACAGCCGAAAACAGAATGCATTTGATGTTGTAGCAGTACTTTAATTGGCTTGGACTCTGACGGAGGGATTGCATCTTTCCATGGGCTGACATTGTTAACGCCCCACGTGGACAGTATAAACACGGAAAAGAAAGGGGGAGATGGGGTGGAGGAGGGATGCCATAAACAGCTGACATGGAAAGGAAGTGGTAGATGCAATTTTTATGGTCATGAACGGGAATTGTTAATGGGATTGTTTACAAATTCTCCTTCTGAATCTTTCTTTGGAGCATCAGTAAGTATCATGAGCATATATGTTACTTGTTCTTGGAAACTGGAGAGCTACATGTAGTGCAGTAAATTGTCAGTTGCTCAGGTTTGTTGTTTAACCTTTAACAGGGCTATCTATTTTTTGGTTTTGTTTTTTTTTTCTAGTTAATAAAGGCCATAGAAAGATGTACCAGGGTGGGTTTGCTCAATGAAATTCGTCCAGTCTGGTGAAAGTCATTTGGCTGGGTTTAGGAGTTCAGGAGTCTGCAACCCTTATAATATACATGCCTGAGTTATTAAAAAATACCCATGAGCCCACTGTCTGTGTGTAGCACATACAAATGAACTTCATGTAGGATTGCACATATGCGTGGTTACAAGATTCAGATTTATTCTATTGTTTGTCCTAACATTTAAGTAGCAAATTTCAGCAAGCATTACCTTTAGTCTGCCTTGAACTACATTATGAGTTAGGCAGTTGCATATGTACAGAACAATACATACTAGCCTTATTGTAGCAGTTTGGTGGACCAGTTCAGGACTAGATCTTGTAACCCACAAGGTTTCTGGTTCAGTACCCTCCAGATTTGTATCATTGGGCAAGCTACTTAAGATGAATTGTGTCAGTAAATATCTAGCTATATAACTTGTAAAAGTCATAAACTATTTTAGCTACTCTAGTTGAGGTCATCTTTTAAGCCAAAAAGAGATTAAGTAATGATACCTTCCAATACGTCACTAATATATATTGTAATATTTTGAGAAACATGGTGTTCAGCCAAATATATTCCAATTACATATTTAAAATATTTAAAATGCATTAATACAAAGCAGGAATATATTGCTATAAATCAGAATGGCAATAATTTACATATATGCAGCATATTGACTGAACTAAAAATATATTCTCTAAAATATATTTTGACTTTTTTGTATGGGTAACCTGAGCTGCCTCAATGAATATCCAGCTGTATAAATGGACAACATGTAGGAAAAGGTTGATTATGCAGAGTTCAGGATGGACCGCCTTGCGGGCAGGTCGAGTCCAGGACTTCATGTCTGTGGTCGCAGACATACATGGCCGTGTGAGGGTGAGCGGGTTGTTTCTGCAGTGTGACTGGGTGCGAGGCAGGGTCAGGGAGACATGCCTGTCTGACTGCCGCTTTCCCCCTGCCTCTGCACAAAGTCGGCTGTCGCTCCAATCAAACTCATTTCGCCGTGGATTACAGCAAATCTTCTCTCCGCTCTCCAGGCTGTGTTGGTGTCCTGGTCATGTGAGGTGATTGCGTAAACTTTAGTGTTTTTTAAGTTCTCTTCGAAAATGCTCTGAATGACTCAGGAAGACAAAACAGATGTTAGACAGCCACCTTTTCTTACTTCATGCCCTTATTCTTAACTTGATGCTCAGTCACTATGGTACTGGTTATTCTGACTCAGAGCTGTAGATGTTCTTGATGCTACTGCGATATGCATTTAATGTACTATACCATAATGTCCTTGTAAATCACTCTGGATAATACTGTCTGCAAAATAGAACATAATTGCCAAAGGGTTTTTATTGCATTTTAAAACATGACATTTCTTTGGCAGGAACACAAATATTGTGTGAAGAAAAAAAAGACTCTCTTATCCACATTATAACAAAATGGGAGACACTGGATTTAATTTAACAAAATGCCAGAGAAGATCAATTTTATGCGTTATTTTAGGAGGATCTTCTCATGATACAACATTCACCTTAAGACAATTATTTGGAAGTCATGGCCTCTGTCACTGCACTTCAGAGAGGGTATCCTGTTATCCTAGGAGTTGTCAATCAAATTTACCATCACCACTTCAGGGAGAAGAAATCACAGACCAAAAAAAGGAAAACCCAGTCATATCCTGGTGTCCGCCCAGCTCTCAGCAGATGATGTTTAAGGAGTTTTGTCACATGGAGTGATGAATGAACTTCCTGAAATTGAATTGAAATGTGTTCTCCAGAATTACTCTTCAGTGCTCCCCAGGTCAATTCATGCTTTTGAAGTCTGAGAGTGCTTGTTCATGAGGGGCAGTACATGAAATCTCAGATCTTTATATTGCCTGCATGGGCTCATAGTAGATGCAAACTATTTGAGAAGCTCATCCACATAATATAAAGATCAGTGCATCCAGGCAGCACCTGCTGTAAACAGATACCAATGAATAAGCAATGGGACTATCCCTCCTGTGAGGGGTATGGCACTAATGAGTCCCGTGCGAGAATCTAGTCTTTAGGCAAAAAACAGTGCTTGGAGAGAAGGGAGAGAAGCAGTTGGAGCAGTGGACACAGGAAGCTGTCCACATGACATAGAGAATGGTGAGCCCATGCAGAATTTTGTGTGGCTGTCCACGAACGTGACCAGACCCCTCTTCTGAGAGCTGCAGCGTGTTCCGCCAGGAGCTGCAGGGAAGAACACAAGTCAAGTTAATGACTCAGTGTGGACATTTCATTATATATATATAGATGAGTGGAGAAAGAGGGAAAGAGAGAGAGAAAGAGCTTCACTGGCCAAAATGCCAAGAGCAGAAAGGCAGGGAGACAAAATTACTCTCCCAGCTTCACAATCTGATATCAATGCCTTTTCTCTTAAGATGTCAGAAGCACGTGCTTTGCACAGCTGGGCCACAGCCAAGATTTACCATCAGCAGAAATGCTCATGTTTCAAAACAACTTACTGCAGCATGGGTGACCATGCACACTAAAACTCTGAGACTTTCTGTTGCTCTGCACGTCCATGGTCTGTGCCCTTCTTTTATTTTGAAAGCATAACCCTAACAACATCTGACACCACGACGCATAAAGACACAATTTTTTTCCCCCTGTTTGTTTTGAGGTCCCTCTAATCCGTCTTTTAAATAGACCCGCGGTCGACCGCCGGCCTCTGAAGACGCAGGATTTGCTCCCTGGTGACAGCCAAGGCAGACCGAGCCATGCATAAGCAACGGCCTAAATGTCACCCTGTTAGGCTGTCAAATATAGAAACGCACTTGTTTCCCTTGCAGCCCAGAAACACTGGACGAGAGCTTTCGCCCTCAGACAATATCGCCAGAGTGATGTAGTTACAAGGCAGACACTGGGTCTCTCTACTACAGCATGAGCGTGTGCCTTTGATTATTGTACCATGCAGATGTGTACAACAAATATAAAGCATCAAAGCTTTGAGTTTTTAGAAAAATATTTACATTTTGGGATTTGATATAAACTGACAGGGAGTAAGATCACAGTAAATTGGAATGCCTTTGATGAGTCGTTTGCACAATGCAGAAGCAACCAAGCTCAGAACACAGGGACACACTCAGGGCACATGTAGGCAGTGCAGTGGTCATTGTTTTTGTACCTGGAACCCAATGGCTACACTCTCTTAGTTTCCCTGATTGGTGGGTGGTTTTTCTTCAGGCATTAGGCATTTGCTGCTGAATGTATTGGATTTAAGTACATTTTATTGCCCTATATTTCAGATGATTTCAGTTAAAAAACAACTCTGGTTCGATTTTTGTTTCTGTCCAAAGCTGGCTCTGATCCTGCTCAGTAGTGCAGAGGGAATTTATCTCTCCAGAACACACAGCAGGGAGATCCTGCTGAAGCAGAAACCATTAGTCAGTCAGAGGGGAGCAGGTCAGCATTGCTGTGTGCGTGCAGGGGTTTTCCTGTTGGAAGGACACTTGCGGACAAGACTGCAGCAAAAACACACAGAAGGCAAAGATTTGGAAACAGACAAAGCAAGATGACTGTGACGGAGTGCCGTCACTACGGTTGAGTATGTGCTCTGACTGCCATACCAACGAGCCTGGCTCTTTGGCGTCGTGGTCAAAGTCGCATGTTTGGTACCCCATAGACCCGGGTTCGAGGCCAGGTGGGGTGACTGCTCTTGCCCTTTGCTACAATGACCCACAATGCCTCTGTCTGACCTCTGCCTCCGCTTGCTGTTTCCGAAGGTGTCACGGGTGTGTGATGCTCGGGTGAGCCATGGCGGAGGCTGTGGATGAGTCGGACTCCGGGCCGCACCGCAGCAGCCAAAGCCGCCCCCTCCCCGCGTCTCCGCCCGAGCTGCGCTCGGCGGACCGGCAGGCCATCGTGATCGAGACCTGGGACAGCACGGACGACAGCGGGCTCGCCGTCTCCCTGGACCGCAATGAGGAGGGGCCCCCCGTCTCCTCCTCCGAAGAGAGCTGCTCCGGGGCGGGGCGGCCAGCGGAGGGCAGGGGCGCTCGCTCGCCCCCCTCCCGTGCCCCCGTCTCCCCCTCCTCCCCTGGGGTGCTGGGGGACCGCTCCGCCTCAGCCCCCGCCTTCCTCCTGCCCACGAGCTCCACGCCTGCCGCCCAACCACTGGTCAACCTTGTCAAGTCCTTGTCGACAGAGATCGAGTCCAAGGACGGCTCCTCCCCTTCCTCCCTCAGGCCCAAGCCCCTCCTCAGCCTGGTCAAGTCGCTCTCCACAGAGATCTCCCGCCGGGAGCCCGAGGTGGCCCAGTCCAAGTCTGACTCTAAGCTCAACTTGCACCTGTGGAAGCAGCTGACCCAGCCCAAGGGCCAGGAGGAGGAGCCTGGAGCGGCCCCTCCCTCCCCCACCTGCCCCTCCCCCACGGAGCCCAAAGGGAGGTTCTTCAAGGCCGAGCTGGAGGACACCCGGCGCAAATTCTCAGAGGCCATGCAGGAGCCACTGAGCATGCTCAGCAAGATCATCGGGGAGGACAGCCCCAAGCAGCAGAGGGTGGCGGGGGCGACCGACTCCCCAGGGGGTGGTGGTGAGGGTAGGGGAGGGGCCCAGGGCGTCGTTGACGGGGAGGGCGTGGAGTTGGAGGGTGAAAGGGTGCAGCGGGCCGGCGGTGGACCTCCGCCCGCCTACGCTATGCCAACAAGGAAGCCAAGGAGGAAGCTGGACCTCTCTCCTGCGCTCTCCCGGGACAACAGGTACGAGATCTGCACGTACGGGGACGTCATCCAGGTGGTGGAGATCGCGGGCCCCGGGGCCAGGGATGGTGTGGTGGCCCGGCAGGGACAGGAGGGACAAGGGCCCCGGGGGCTGCCGTGCTCCGTGCCGGGGACGTGGCTGTTCTGCGTCTCCGTGCTGGCCTATAGCTTCTTCGTCCTGCCCCTGCCCTCCTATCTGGCGGGGCTGGCGCTGGGGCTGGCCGGCGGCTTCATGCTGGGCCTGCTGGTGGTGCTCCTCCTGGCCCCGCGCCGCTCCTCCACGCTCCCGCACAGGAACACCCCGTCCCAGCAGGACACCCAGAGGTCCCAGACGCCCGGAGGGGAGCACAAGCATCCAAAGGTCCTGGAGGTGAGTCACCAGCGCTGGGCCCAGTACTGTACCTGGGACTCAGCATGCAACTCCACAGAACCATGACACCATGCTAATGATATAAAATCACATTAATATCATAGATCATTATTGTGATGTAGGCATGCTCCACTTCAAAGGACAATCATTGGGCACTATGTTCATGTTAAAACAATTTCCGTTGTTTACATATATTTTAGCTCTGTCTTCTAGCTTAATGCTCATGCTTTATAATTAGCTGTTCTGCATCTAAGTTCTCGATGTTCTTGTTGCTCTTGTCATATTAATATTTAATTATCTTTCAATGATGCACTTGTAAGTTTCTATGGATGCCTGCCACATGAAAACAATAACAATAACAGGACTGGAGCAGCACATTGTTATAGGATTTAATGATTTACACTGTATGATGTGTCCCAATTGATGTGCTGAAAGAACAGCACAGAACAGAGCAGCAGAACAGAATCTTTAATCGTTCCCCAGGGGTACTGGGGACCAACAGCATACATGTATGTACAAATATTACAACAACATGCATGACAATAAGACAATATCATAAACAGGATGTCACACAAGCTTATGTGGCCAACCACTGGACCAAGAGCAGAATTAAAAGCACAAATGGCCCATACTTCTAAAAGCAGTAAAACTCAAAGGAGCCCACCCTCATAAACATAAAGTAATAACTGTGTTGGTGTACAGTGCAAACTTGGCATAATTTCAAAGGGGTTATGAAAGTTGCCATGGCTATATTGCCTTGGAGTCTTTGAACAGTATTGCTTGGTACCAGACCTGAGAATTACACTCCTGCCCTTCTCCGGTAGTTATACCACCCTTACTTCAGCATACTCCAGCCCTTACTCCAAAAATTATACTACTGTTTTTACTCTAAGATGACATTCAAGTATATTCCCATTCTTACTTTTAAAAGTATATTACTCAGAGAAGTAGAGCTCTGTTTTATCTGTCTGTTTGACTGAGTGTGATTTTGAGATGACACTTTGAGTCACTGAAGTTGTTCACGCTCTCCCAGCAGTTTGTGATTATTAGTGCTAAATGTTGCTTATATATCCTTGTGTGTCTCAAAGCTCATTTCCCCTGCAGAAGAATGTTCATGGCCTGTTGCTTAGGAGCTCCCAGTGCAGTGACTAAAATTGCTGTATTGGAGCTGGCCTTCAGTTTGAATCAAAGTCTTCATCACTGTGAACAATGCCAGGTGCATCATTAAGCTAATCAAAAAGGAGAAAGAGATCAGAGAAATTCTCAGACCACCCATTGATCTGAAACACAATTAACACAGAGGGCTTCGGGGCACCTTTCTGTCTTATGTCAAGAGACTACTGTCTTTGCAAGTTTGGGTTGAATGGTTGAACGCCTGCTGCACACTGCCCCCTCTCCCTCCCCTCCCGTCCCCATCCT